>CM038676.1:358545890-359145890 GCA_021605205.1 Aegilops longissima | reverse complement strand
TGCCTGGCCGTGTTCATCGGGAGGGCTTGGACGGAACAAGCGATGGAAACGAGGCCTAGCGTACCGCAAAACGGAGGAAACGGACCTCCTACATTCGGAACGGGGTCCTGTTGATCGGGAGGGGTGTGGCGTACCGCAAAACGGAGGAAATGGACCTCCTACGGTCGAAACGGGGGTCCTGTTGATCGGGAGGGGTGTGGTGTACCGCACCTACGGTCGAAACGGGGGTCCTGTTGATCGGGAGGGTGTGGCGCATCGCAAAACGGATTTAAACGGACCTCCTACGGTCGAGACGGGGTCGTGTTGATCGGGAGGGTGTGGCGATCACAAACGGACCTCCTACGGTCGAAATGGGGTCCTGTTCATCGGGAGGTGTGGCGCACCACAAAACGGACTCCACGGATATTGTTCGTCTCCACCGTCGACCTCCTCCAGCCTCCACAGCTCCTGCTCATCCAGCCTCCACCGCGGCGCTTACTCCACCGCCATCGCTCAACCACCCTCCACCGCTCATCTGCTCATCCAGCCATCCACACCACGGGTCCTGTTTCAACCACCCCTTCGATATACCCCGTGTAAACCGGCCGAAGTTAACCCGACCGGACTTGGCGGTTTATTTGAGGTCCCGCCGCACTTGGCGATATTCATCCGGTGACCCGCCTGCACACGCAACTGCTCAACCACCCTCCACCGCTCACTGCTCATCCGACCATCCACACCACGGGTCCTGTTCAACCACCCTCCACGGGCACCCTCCACCAGATACTATTCATCCAACCCTCCACACCACGGGTCATGTTCATCCAGAGGCAACACCACCGCCATCGCTCATCCAGCCCCCGCAACGCCACTGCTCATCCAATTGATCGGCTTGATTAGCAGCAGAGAGAGGAATCGCCGATCGGGTTCGATTAACGACCATCGATCGATCGCTCGGGTTCGAGAACGCGTAGCTCGCAAGGCAATCGCCGGGTTCGGGTTGATTAGAGCCCAACGCCTCGCTTCGGGTTCGATTAGAGCCAACGCCGCACACACGCACGCACGCGTGTACGAGAAAGCGCGCATCGCCGCCCCCAACCTCCCACCGTAACCGGAACTCCCGAAATTTTCCCCCCCGCTTCTACCATGGTTTTTCCGTCATGGATGGCCCAAAGAATGTCACGCAGCTACGCCTCCGCCCGCCCAGACGAAAAGCCCATTTTCGTCATGATTTTTGTCATAGAAGTAGGAGCCCACCACATCTATGATGATACCGGTTTTGTCACAATTATCGTCATAGAAGTGTCATATGTATGACAGGAAAAAAATTCGTTCGGCCCAAAATGTCACGGATGTGTCTTTTTTTTGTAGTGCATCTTCATCAACAACCACTCAAGACCCTCGCGAGGGGCCAAGCCTCGCGAGGCGGATGACAAAAGACCTCCTCAGGGGCAGCCTCACTAGGCTGTCTCCTGAGGAGCAGAGATATCAAGGCAAGGGGCACCTCGTGAGGCTCGCATGACGTGAGCCGTGACGACCGAAGCCAGGCGGGTGCCAGCGGGCGCAGAGTACCAGTTTCTTCTTTGGTGCTAAAGAGGCAGGCACAGGCGAGGAGTCCTGAGGCATCATGCAAAGGTTTCCATATCGGTGCAACAAGACCAAGACCAGCAGGACGGCAGGACGGAGGTCACCATGGAGCCCACTGCAGCGTCACCTCCAGAACCTTTGGCAGGCGAAGACCACCTTTTGTCAGGATAACTTGTACTAGTTGTCTCCCTTCAAAATTGGATGTTGTGGGTTCCCTTCCCGCCTACATTTGGGAAGAGGACCAAGGCCTTTATAAATAGGACTAGCCACCACCCTAGCAAGGGGACGGATCATTCAGATCTTCCTCACACACACAAGCTCGCTGAGCTCAAGAACACCTCTCCTCATGAGGTTGTTCATCCATTGTACCTGTTCATCCCCAGCCTACAAGGCAATCCACCACACCACACTGGAGTAGGGTATTACACCACTACGGTGGCCCGAACCAGTATAAACTCTTGTGTCTCTTGTTCCTTGGGTTCGGCGAGCTAGGCCTTGAGATCGTTACGAGAGCGAGCTAGAGAGAGAGAGATCTTCGTGCGCACCCAGTGTTCGAACCTCAAGAGTTTGCCAAAACCCGTAATTTGACACCATTCATGAAACACACTCGCATATTAGCTACACCCAATGCTCAAGTACGATCATAGTGCCCCCTAGTTGGTGCTTTTATAAGAGAAGATGGAGACTCAAATTAAAAATAAAAATTGCATAACGTAAAAGAAAGGCCCTTCCCAGAGGGAAGTAGGGATTTGTAGAGGTGCCAGAGCTCAAAGCAAAAATTGAGAGATAAAAACATTTTGAGAGGCATACTTTTCCCACCAACGAAAACGACTTAGATCTCCCAACACTTTCCATGCTAGATATATCATAGGCAGTTCCCAAACAGAAAATAAAGTTTATTCTTTTTTCCACCATACTTTCACTTTCCATGGCTAAACGTATCCACGGGTGCCCTCCATACCAACACTTTCCAAGGAATTTATTATCTAACAACATAAAGTAAATTCATTTTTCATTTCGGGACTGGGCATCCCTAATATCTTTGCCTTACTCTCGTGCAATGACAAGTGAATAAACACTCATCATGGGAATAACACATCTAGCATGGAAAATATTGGCCACCCCTCACCACCTCGTGAGCGGTACGAGCACACAAAATAGGAATTTATTTTGAAAATTAGAGATGGCACATACAAATTTGCTTAGAAAGGCAAAAGAATACCGCATATAGGTAGGTATAGTGGACTCATGTGGCAAAACTGGTTTAAAGGATTTTGGATGCACAAGTAGTGATCATACTTAGTGCAAAATGAAGGCTAGCAAAAGATTGAGAAGCGACCAACCAAGAAACGAATAATCTCATAAGCGAGCATTGAGCATAATTAACACTGAAATGCACCACAAGTAGGATTTAATTTCATTGCACAACTATTGACTTTCGTGCTTGCATAGGGAATCACAAACCTCAACACCAATATTCTTACTAAAGCACAATTACTCATCAACATAACTCACATATCACATCATCATATCTCAAAACTATTACAAGGAATCAAGTTTATTTTGTCCATTGATATTCATGAAAGTTTTTATTATATACTTCTTGGATATCTATCACTTTGGGACTAATTTTCATGTGTTTCTTTTGATAAGATCAAACAAATATAAGTGAAGATCATGAGCATAATATTTATTTCTCTCAAATTAATTTAAGTGAAGCAAGAGAGAATTTCTTCAAAAATACTAAAGCACACCGTGCTCAGAAATATATAAGTGAAGCACTACAGCAATTTCATAGAAAAGAGCTTCGTTGACGGGATGTAAGTGCCACTTACCTAGCCTCCCTGGCAACTATTTGAGGACTCTATTTTATTTAAAAACTTTCAGTTCTAAGTATTTTATTAAGACAACAAGCAAAAAAACAAAATGACAATCCAAGAATGGCACACGTCATGTGAAGAAGCAAAAACTTAGGCTCAACCGATACTAACCGATAATTGTTGAAGAAGAAAGGTGGGATGCCTACCGGGGCATCCCAAAGCTTAGATGCTTGAGACTTCTTGGAATATTAACTTGGGATGCCTTGGGCATACCCAAGCTTGAGATTTTGTGTCTCCTTAATTCCTCTCATATCACGGTTTACCTAATACTGAAAACTTCATCCACACAAAACTCAACAAGAACTCATGAGATAAGTTAGTATAAACCAATGCAAAAACCTTATCATTATATACTGTAGAAAATCACTAAAATTATTATTAAACATTGCATACTAAATGCCTCTGCATATTTAATACTCCTATCCTCAAATAGAATCATTAAACAAGCAAACATATGGAAACAATGCAAACATAACAGCAATCTGCCAAAACAGCACAGTCTGTAAAGAATGCAAGAGTATCAATACTTCCCTAACTCCAAAAATTATGAAAATTTACCACACTGTAGAAAATTTATCAGATCTTATTGTGCAAAAGATTTCAACATTTTATCACATTCTGAATTTTCTGGGGAATTTTTGCAACAACGATAAACTTTCTGTTTTGAAACAACAACATGTATACTTGCAAAATAAGCATGGTGAAGGCTATCCTTGACATTTTTATTGAAATGAAAGATGCAAAACATTATTCTGAATAACAGCCAGCAAATCCTAACAAAATAAATTGACGCTCCAAGAAAAACACATATCATGTGACGAATGAAAACATAGCTCCAAGTGAGGTTACCGATAATGTTGAAGACGAAAGAGGGGATGCCTTCCGGGGCATCCCCAAGCTTAGTTGCTTGGATATTCCTTGAATATTACCTTGGGGTGCCTTGGGCATCCCCAAGCTTAGGGTCTTGTCACTCCTTATTCTCCTCATATCGACATGTCACCCAAAACTTGAAAACTTCAATCACACAAAACTTAACGAAAATTTGTAAGATAGATTAGTATGATAAAGAGCAAACCATTTCACTTTTGGTACTGTCAAAGACAAGATTATTAATTGTTCTCACACAATGCCTACTGTAGCATATCATTTCCACAATTTATATTGAGCAATATAACCCATGGAAACAAGCAAACTATGCATTGAAAACAGAATCTGACAAAAACAGAACAGTCTGTAGTAATTTGTACCCAAACCATGCTTCTGCTACTCCAAAAATTATGAACAAATTAGGACCACGTGAGAAATTTGTATATTAATCTTCTACAAAAATAATCAACTCAAAATCACTCTTCTATTAAAAATTAGAATTATTTTCGTGAGTGCAAAAGTTTCTGTTTTTCAGCAAGATCAAATCAACTATCACCGTAAGCCATCCCAAAGGTCTTACTTGGCACTTTATTGAAACGAAAGTAATAAAACATGATTACTACAACAGCCTAATCATGTGAACACACAAAAAGAGTAGGTAAAAGTGTTGGGTTGTCTCCCAACAAGCGCTTTTCTTTAATGCCTTTTAAGCTTGGCATGATGATTTCAATGATGCTCACATAAAAGATAAGAATTGAAACATAACAAAAGCATCATGAATCACATGGCAAGCACATTTATGTCTAACCCACTTCCAATGAATAGGGATTTTGTGAGAAAACAACTTATGGAAGCAATAATCAACTAGCATAGGAAGGCAAAACAAGTGCAACTTCAAAACTTTCAACACATAGAGAGGAAACTTGATATTATTGCAATATGTAAAAGCATATGTTCCTCTCTCATAATAATTTTCAGTAGCATCACGAATAAATTCAAAAATATAACCATCACATAAAGCACTCTTTTCATGATGCATAAGCATAGAAATTTTCTTACTCTCCACATAAGCAAATTTATTCTCATTAATAATTGCGGGAGCAAACTCAACAAAATAACTCTCATGTGATTGGAAATTAAAATCATGATGATAAGTTTCATGTTTATAATTATTCAATATATCATACATGTCATCACCATAATCATCATATATAGGAACTTTGTTGTCATAATCAATTGCAACCTCCTCCAAAATAGTGGATTCATCATTAAATGAAGTCATGACCTCTCCAAATCCACTTTCATCAATATAATCATCATAAATAGGAAGCATGCAATCATCATAATAAATTTTCTCATCAAAACTTGGGGAGCTAAAAATATCATATTCATCAAATATAGCATCCCCAAGCTTATGGCTTTGCATATCATTAGCATCATGGATATTCAAAGAATTCATACTAACAACATTGCAATCATGCTCATCATTCAAATATTTTGTGCCAAACATTTTGTTGACTTCTTCTTCTAATAATTGAGCACTATTTTCCGAACCTTATAAAGATTTTCAAGAGAGAGAGAGAGAGAGAGATTAAACACATAGCTACTGGTACAAACCCTCAGCCCCGAGGGTGGACTACTCCCTCCTCATCATGGTGGCCGTCGGGATGATGAAGATGGCCACCGGAGATGATTCCCCCCTCCGACAGGGTGCCGGAAAGGGACTAGATTGGTTTTTAGTGGCTACAGAGTCCTGCGGCGGCGGAACTTCTGATCTAGGTTAACCCCCGATGTTTTCTCTATTTATAGGATTTTTTGGCGTTGGTTTCACGCTAAGATGGGCTTCGAGGTGAGCACAACCCACCGGGGCAAGCCAGGCCCACCAGGTGTGCCCTGGTGGGTTGTGCCCTCCTCGTGGCTCTTTTGGCCCTCCCACGAAGCTTTGGGGGTCTCTTTTGTTCCAAAAAAAATCGTCAAAAAGTTTCAGCTCATTTGGAGAACTTTCATTTCTGCACAAAAAACAACACCACGATAGTTTTGCTGAAAACAACGTCAGTCCGGGTTAGTTCCAAAAAATGATATAAATTTGCTATAAAATGATTGTAAAACATCCAAGAATGATAATATAACAGCATGGAACAATAAAAAATTATAGATACGTTGGAGACGTATCACATCCCCATATACAATCACCATATTCCATTCAATACCATCCAAAATATTTTTCACATTAAGTTTAACATAATAATCCCCAAAACCCTCCCCTAACTTGGATAGAGAGTTTTTGTTTATACCAATCAAGATACCTCCATATCTACCTCCGGGAGGCAAGGAAGTCCACCCAGAAAGGACAGTTCAGGGTCTGTAAAACTCTTCTTCATAGTCTCCTGAATGCCAACAAAATCTGAACTATTATTATTAATTTGATCCCTAATGAATTTTATTTTCTCCACATCACCCAAACCCCTACTATTCTATACAAGACCCGTCAACATTTTGTAAACAGAAAAGGTCCACTCCTCAAACTACCTTCCTCTTTCTCCTCTTCCTCAAGACTGTTTTCACAGGGTTTTAACTTCAACAACCTCAAAAGTAGGTCTGTTAGCTAGTCTAAAAGCCCCCCTAAAATCAGCCCAATCAACACTTGACGTTTCCTGTGTTTCACCTTCTCCCTCTTCCTCATCACTCTTATTCATCATTTCCATCAGAATAGAGTCCAAATCCTTAGGCTTTAGGATATCTGGTTTAGATTTTTTTTGTTTTTTCCTTTTACTAGCTAGAAATAATTCCAACCTAGCTTTCTCACTACTTTTTATCCAACCCATATTATGCTCAATCATGTCTAAAGAGATACCCAAGTCTACATCAAGTAGCCATGTCATCTCAATCAAACTAGCATTGTTAGTGTTAAGAACAGAAAGTGAAGTACTTGTGTTCATACCTTCACGTCCAGGCAGGTTTTTTGCTCTAGCTAAAGCCATAGTGTAACGCCCCGGATTCGATGCGCCAGGTGTCCGTCAGTTATTCGCCGTCTTTGCCATGTCATGTGCTTGCGTGTTGCACTTTGCCATGTCATCATCTGCATTTCATATCATGTCATCATGTGCATTTCATTTTGCATACGTGTTCGTCTCATGCATCCGAGCATTTTCCCGTTGTCCGCTTTTGCAATCCGCACTCCTATGTCTCCGGCGCCCCTTTTACCTCTTTTCGTAAAGGGTGTTAAACGGTCTCGAATGGACCGAGGTTTGTCAAGCGGCCTTAGTATACCACCGGTAGACCGCCTGTCAAGTTTCAGATCATTTGGAGGTCGTTTGGTACTCCAACGGTTAACCGGGTAACCGCAAAAGCCTCTTTTGTTTGCAGCCCAACACCCCTTTCAAAGTGGCCCAAAACCCAGCAAACTCCTCTCCATGCTCTCGGTCCTTCGATCACGATCGCGTGGGCGAAAACCGCACCTCATTTGGACTCTCCTAGCTCCCTCTACCTATAAAACTAGGTCCTCCCCCTTCATTTTCGCGGATCATTCCCCCGAAACCCTAAACAACCCCCCCTCTCCGCGCCGGACATGTCCACTCCGGCCGGACGCATCTCCGCCGCCGCCCGCGCCCAATCGGGGCTCGACACCTGTCGCCGCCGCCTCCCACCTCCCGCGGCCCACCGGGGCCCGGATCTGCCCGCCGGCCCGGACGTCGCCGCTGCTCGCCGCCATGGCCGGACCTCCGTGCCCGCCCGCCTCGCCCGCGCCTGGGCAACCTCGCCATCGGCGACCTCCCGCCGCCCGGCGGCGCCGTCCTCCGGCGCCTCCCTCCAGCGTCCGGCCATGCCACCGCGCCACGCCGCCTAAGCGATCCTCGCTCCCCGGTCCCTCGGGCGGCCCGTGCCACCGGAGCTCCTCCGCCGCTGCTCCAGTAGCGCCCCCGCCGCCCGCAAACTCCCAGCCGACCCGCGCGGCAACCTCTTTTCCTCCGCCTGCAAGGCCATATAGTTATCCCGCGCTCATATATTTTTTTCCTGAAAACTGCTAAGTCCCGAATTTGTCATAATATGTTGCTATGTTCATCGCATTGTATCTCTGCATCCGTAGCTCCTTTTTGCGTGTGTAATATGTCAAAATGTTCGTCTTGAAGAGTAGATCATTTCATCTCATTGAATCATTTTCATTTGAGCTCATCTTGATGCCCGAAATGCTGTTGGAAGAGTGCTATGTGATGTTAGTTTCTGTTTCTTAACAGAACATGCACTTTTGTTATTTTTGCCATGATTGATGTGTGCACCCTATGAATTTGAGTCCTACATGTGTTTTGTAATATGCCATGTCTTCTTTATAGGGGTGTATGCCATGTATTTTTGTGATCTATGTGGTGACTAGCACAAGCATGCAAACTAGGCTTCCTGATGTTGCTGATTTCAGCCCTGTTTTGCTGATATTTTTATGCCATGTTAACTTGATGCTACCAAGAGATCCATGCATATTTTGACATACTTCAGTAAGGATGTTTTGTTATACATGTCTTTCTCTATCCATCCATGCCCTTGTTTGCAATTATGGAGTGCTATAGCTTGAGTCAATCGAGCTCTACTTTTGCTTCAAAATGTTTTCCTGGCAGATTGTTTACATGTTATTCAATTTTGCCAAGGTTGTTGTAGTTGATCCTTGCACCCTATGATGTTGTTCTTGCCATGTATAGCTTCTATGCCATGTCTTCTTACTGTGAGTTGCCTTGCCATGCCATGTATTGCTCTGTGGTGAGTGGTTCAAGCTCACCAACATGCCTACTTATCGTTGTTTCTGCCATGTATGAATCTGTAATATAACTTGCCATGTTTACATGGGTGCCATCATATTTTCTGATCCTTTTTGGCTCATGGTCAGTAAGGGACTTTTGTTCTATGCTTTGAGTAGATTCATGCCATGCCTTGTTTTGCTATTATAAGTTCCTGTAACATGTTGTTTGATAGCTCTAAACATTGCAACCTGATGTTATTTCTGCCAATGCCTGAAACTGTTATTATTTGCAATCTTGCCATGTGTTTTTGAGCATGTTCTAGTGATTTCTGGAGATAGCTCAGTGTTCATGTTTTGTAATGCTTTACCTGTACATCATGCCCATGCCTTTTGTTTTCTTGTTGAGGTCCTGTAGCTTGTTGTTTTGATGCTTGCAATATGCCTACTTGCTGTTTTGGACAGATTGTTGCTATAACTTGTATAGGGTGTATGTGTTGAACCGTTGCTCCGTTTTGAGTGTGCTCTATATGAAACTTGCTTGATTTCGCATGTAGTTTCATATTATCATGTTGCATCCATGTTTTGAGGTGTTTGCTTGATGTTTGTATGCATTTTGCATCAATGCCATGCTTATCTTGTTTTGCTCATATCTTCTAGGTCAGAGTCTCAATCTAATGAACTTTATATGTAACTTGACTAGAATTTCGTGTAGATCATCGTGGTGCATCTTAACTTTCTGTTTAACAACTTGAACATAAGTTTTATTCAGATCTGGACCAATTTCGAAATTTGCATATGAGGACTTACCGGAATTGTTCTATGTTGTTTCCGGCCTCATTTAAACTTGCCATGATGTGTTGCTCTTGTTTGCATCATCTCTTGCCATGAGTAGCTTCATCAAGATTTGTCATGCATCATGTTTGTTGTGCATCATGTCTTGTCTACGTGTGGTGTGTTTACTATGTTGTGTGCTTCTTCTTGTTAGTTCCTGCTTGCTATGCGATCGTGAGGATTCGTTCGTCTACGCTTGGTTCATCTTCGTGGCTTCATCTTCTTCATGGACTCGTTCTTCTTCCTTGCGGGATTTCAGGCAAGATGACCGCTACCCTGGATCTCATTACTATCATTGCTATGCTAGTTGCTTCGTTCTATCGCTATGCTGCGCTACCTATCACTTGTGCTCCAACCATCCCAAATTGCCATGTTAGCCTCTAACCTTTTGCACCTTCCTAGCAAACCGTTGTTTTGCTATGTTACCGCTTTGCTCAGCCCTCTTATAGCGTTGTTAGTTGCAGGTGAAGATGAAGTTTGTTCCTTGTTGAACATGGAGATGTTGTTCCTTGTTGGAACATGTTTACTTGTTGGGATATCACAATATATCTTATATTATTAATGCATCTATATACTTGGTAAAGGGTGGAAGGCTCGGCCTTATGCCTGGTGTTTTGTTCCACTCTTGCCGCCCTAGTTTCCGTCATATCGGTATTGTGTTCCCGGATTTTGCGTCCCTAACGCGGTCGGGTGATTTATGGGACCCCCTTGACAGTTCGCTTTGAATAAGACTTTTCCAGCAAGGCCCAACATTGGTTTTTCCATTTGCCTCACCACCACCTATATTTTCCCTTGGGAGTAATTAACCCAAGGGTCATCTTTATTCAGCCCCCCGGGCCAATGCTTGTCTAAGTGTTGGTCCAAACTAGAGCACCGTGCGGGACCATCCCTTGGCAACATGGGTTACGTCTGGCCTCAGACGCTTCGCTTATCCGGTGTTGCCTCGAGAACGAGATATGTGCAGCTCCTATCGGGATTGTCGGCGATCGGGCGGCTTTGCTGGTCTTGTTTTATTCTTGTCGAAATGTCTTGTAGCCGGATTCCGAGACTGATCGGGTCTTTCCGGGAGAAGGAATATCCTTTGTTGATCGCGAGAGCTTATCATGGGCTAAGTTGGGACACCCCGCAGGTATAAACTTTCGAGAGCCGTGCTGCGGTTATGTGGCAGATGGGAATTTGTTAATATCCGGTTGTAGTAAACTTGAAGCAAACTCTTCTAAAATACACCAACCGTAATGCGTGAATCGTGAGTGTCTCTTTTGGGGTTGATCGAGAGGAGAACACGGTTTCGGGTTATGTCGACGTAAGTAGGAGTTCAGGATCACTTCTTGATCATTACTAGTTGACGACCGTTCTGTGTTTCTCTTCTCGCCTTATTTGCGTATGTTAGCCACCATTTATGCTTAGCGCTGCTGCAACCTCACCACTTTACCCCTTCCTTTCCCTTTAAGCTTTGCTAGTCTTGATACCCATGGTAATGGGATTGCTGAGTCCTCGTGGCTCACAGATTACTACACCACCAGCCAGTGTACAGGCTTTGCGATGATCATGACGCGAGAGCGATGTTTGCTTGTGTTGGAGTTCTTCTTACGCTTCTTCGATCGTGGATAGGTTCCGTGTCGGCATCCTGGGCTAGGTGGTGGATGTCGTTTGAGTTTCTGTTTATGTTTCATCCGTAGTCGGATGTTGTTCTTGTATATGATGTTGTTGTATTCTTGTGGCATTGAGCCTTATGTATGTATCCCCATCTATTATGTAATGTTGATGTAATGATATCCACCTTGCAAAAGCGTTTCAATATGCGGGTCTATCCTTGGTGGGACAATCGAGTTCCTTTTGGATAGGGTCGCATATTGGGCGTGACAAAGTTGGTATCAGAGCCTCGACCGACCCTAGGAGCCCCCTTGATTGATCGTGTAGTTTGGCCGTTGTTGAGTCTAGAAAAAAACTGTTTTCGGAGTCTAGTTATATCGGAGAGTAGGAATTCTTTTTACTCCTCTGCCCCTTCGTCGCTCTGGTGAGGTATCTTGACGTAGGTGTTTTGAACTACTTCTCTTCCCCTTCAAATTTTTCTTTAGGTTCATGCAGTTGGTTTTCGGTAGTTGTTCCTTAGCTCTTTTCATCCGGTGCATTTCTCGTCAAGTCGACTCGACCATCTTCATCTTTGCCAAGTTCAATCCTCAGTTCTTCCTCCGACGTTGTTTTTCCTTGTCCGAAGTTGTCCTTGTTTTTCCCACCCGCCCTCCCTTTTCTTCTCGGAACCGGAGTCTGTAATCGAGTATCCATCCTACTCGTGTGAAGTTTTTGCTTTCTTTCCTCAATGATTTCAACCGGTGTTTTCTCTTCAAGATATTCGTCGCTTTCCCCTTCCAAGTTGTCTTTGTTTTCCCGCCCTCCCACCCTTTTTCCTTCCCGGAGTCTGGGTCTCTCTCGACCATCTATTTCATTCGTACGGAGTCTCTTCAGTCTTCCCTCAATTATTTCTACAGGTGAATTCTCGTCTCGTTTGACATTCATCACCTCTTTTTCTTCCCCGGTGGATCCAATTCAAGTTTTTTTCGTTGCCGATCGTATTCTTTCCCTCAGCTCAAATATTTCCCTTTGCTCGTTCGTCTCTCGCCAGTTTATCCTTTCGGAGTGTTCAAGACATCTCAGGAGATTCGTGTTTGCATCCAATTAATTCGAGGCTATCACCTCATTCTAATATTTCAATTGTTCCGGTGCATCATCTATCTGTTCGACAATTTTTTCCAACGGTGTTTTCTTTTAGTGGGCCCTAACCCACAGGTCTTTTCCCAGGATCTTACCTGACTCTTCTAATTTCCCCGGAGTTATTCTCAATTCTTTTCGGAGTTTGACGTAAGAATGAATTTCATCAGTCAGATGCCTTTCCAAGATCGATTTCAAATCATTTTCATTGTTGACTCAACGTCTTTGTTTTTCATTCTCCCGGAGCGTCTCAACAATTCTGCATGGTGGTTCTCGTCGTCATTCTCAACATTTGAAGACCGTCGTAGATTTTTTCTCTTAAATCTTGTCCATTCTCCCAGAGATTCGCGGTGCTAGCTCGATGTTATCCTATATAATTGTTTCTAGTCATGCAAATTCTTTTCATCCATCCGGAGTATTTCAGGAGTTGTTTTTCCGTCTCGATCATCCGGAGGTCACCTTTTCAGAATATTTCTTCGTTCCAGGTTTTCAGCTTCGTTCATCTCAATATTCTTCCGGGGCTTCGTTCAAGCATTCGTCAATCAGTTCGCAATCTCTTCGTTCTCTTGTCTCTAATTTTCCCTCAAGTATCTTCGTGGTTTCTAATTCTTTCCGGCGATTCGTTCTCTTCTCTTCGTTCATTTTCATTTCTAACGATGGTTCGTTCAAGATTCTTTTCCTTGATTATCATTTAATCCATTCGTTCTTTTCAATCCTACCGGTGATTCATGAAGACCTCCTCAAGTTCACCATATATCTCTTCTCAATTTTTTTCAAGAAGAATAAGTAATATGCAAAAATCCATTGTTGGTCATCAATTTAATTTGATGAAGGATAAGTATACAATAAATCTTATTCTTATTTCCTCGAGGTGGTTAAATCCTTTTCTTTGGAGTTTGTTCTTGAAGAATAAATTCTAGTCCCAAGTGTTTTCATCTTTTCTGGAGTTCAAATTTCCTCGGCCATCTCGTCGGAACCTCCATCTAAGTCACCGCAAGACTCATCTTATTCTTTCATCCTTCATTCTAGCTCATCATCCTTTTTGTTACCGAAGTTCTTCACGGTGGTTCTTCATGATTAAATTCATTCTTCAAGAGTTCATCAAGATTTTGTTGGTGGAATTCAAGTATCTTTTCTTCTCGCATCTCGAAGTGCAATTAATTCTCCGTATTCTTTAAAATTGGAGTTTTGCATTTCTTTGTTCTTCTCAGATATTCAAACCCACTCAATCCTTCCTTCTAAGTTCTTTTCATTCCATTCTTTCAATTCTTCCGGAGGCATTATGTTGTTCCTCTCGTCAACTATCGTTCCATTTTGTCGAACTCAGTTCCAACTCCTTCCATGTTCAACCGGTGTGCTGCCTAAATCCTTTCAGTATTATTCTTTTCTTATCTCGTCCTATCCGGAATGCTTCATAGTCTATCTGATTCCGTGAGCTTTTGATTCTCGTCATTCTCGTCGTTCCTCTCTTCTTCTTGAGTGCTCTTGATTCTTTGCTTCTTCTCTTGAGTTCTTGTTTCACCTCATCCCTTTTTCCTTCCGTCTCGGTCCTAAGATCTCGGGACGAGATCTCATGTTAGTGGAGGAGTGTTGTAACGCCCCGGATTCGATGCGCCAGGTGTCCGTCAGTTATTCGCCGTCTTTGCCATGTCATGTGCTTGCGTGTTGCACTTTTACATGTCATCATCTGCATTTCATATCATGTCATCATGTGCATTTCATTTTGCATACGTGTTCGTCTCATGCATCCGAGCATTTTCCCGTTGTCCGCTTTTGCAATCCAGCCTCCTATGTCTCCGGCGCCCCTTTTACCTCTTTTTCGTAAAGGGTGTTAAACGGTCTCGAATGGACCGAGGTTTGTCAAGCGGCCTTGGTATACCACCGTAGACCGCCTGTCAAGTTTCAGATCATTTGAGGTCGTTTGGTACTCCAACAGTTAACCGGTAACCGCAAAAGCCTCTTTGTGTGCAGCCCAACACCCCTTTCAAAGTGGCCCAAAACCCAGCAAACTCCTCTCCATGCTCTCGGTCGTTCGATCACGATCGCGTGGGCGAAAACCGCACCTCATTTGGACTCTCCTAGCTCCCTCTACCTATAAAACTAGGTCCTCCCCTTCATTTTCGGATCATTCCCAAACCCTAACCCCCCTCCGCTACCGGACATGTCCACCCCGACCGGACGCATCTCCGCCTGTGACGCCCGGATAATCAAGCTACAGTAACCCTGCGCTAATGATGCCACGTCACCTAGGTTACTGTTGGTAAACTCGTGTTAGTTCAAAACGATTCAGATTCAAATTTAAAATATAGGCAAACAACAAAAGTTTTCAAATAATAAAACTAAAATGTTCTGGTTGTGCCAAATAATGCGTAGGTAATTATGGTGGAGAAATCACACTTGTATAAGATATGTAAATACTCAAAAAAAAAAGATGTAACTAAAATAGAACAGAAAGTAGTAAATACAGAAAAGGGAAAAGAACAAAAAAAAGGGGGCAAAGCCCCCCCCCCCCTCTCTCCTTGGGCCGAGTGGCCCAACTGGCCACCCAGGCCACCAGGCCGGCCCACCCCACTCCCCATACCCTTCCCTGTCGGCCAAACCCTAGGGCAGCTGCTCCCACCCCCGACGCCACTCCTCTCCCTCCCGATCCAAACGGATCGAGGCAAACCCCCCACTCCCCGATCCACCTCACCTCTCGCTCTCGATTGGGATCGGGAAACCCCCCTCGCCTCCGCCCGACGGTCCTCGTCTCTGCCCAGGTGGCGCCGACGCCGTTCGTCCCCGACGGACGCATCGCCGGATCATCCTCGCCATCCTCGCGGCGTTCGCCGCCGCTCCCCGTGGCCCCGGCAAGCACGGCCGCGCCGTGGCCCGCCTCCTCAACCCCCCCTCTTGCGGGGATCCGGTCGGGGCAATCGAGGCCTCGACGCCTGCGCCGATGCCGGATCCCCCTCACGGAGCCATCCCGCCACCGCCGTCGCCGCTCGACGCCGCCTCGCCGACCTTCCTCCTCGCCGCGGCGCCGTCGTCCCGACTCCTCCTCGACCCCGTTGCCACGACCTGCACCGCCGTGAGCACCGCCGTCTTCCCCCTCTCTCTCGCCACTGCAGAAGACTCAAGGCGCCAGACGGCCACCCACGGCCGTGCACCCCCACGCACGGGCCCTGCCCTGCCCTCCCTACTTGTTCGCTGACCGAGCTCGGTGCCCACCTCTCAGCCCCCCTCGACCGATGCGGTGGCGCCACCCTTCTCGCAAGACGTCGCGAGAGCTCCCGGTGACGTTCTCGCCTGTCGCCTCCCAACGCGCTTTGTGCCTCGGCCGTCGTGGTTGCGGGCGCCTCGCCTGGTACTCCCGCCTCGCCGGTGCTCCCGTCGCTGGTCAGCTGGCGCTCAAGGCGCGATCACCAGACGGGCGCCATCGCCCGCCCCATCGCCGTTAAGCCCGCTCCGGTGGCTTTTGTGCCCTTGGCAAATAGGCCCTCTCCCTGCTTTTCTTATATAAATAAAAAAGGGAAATTAAATAAATATAATTAATAAAAATAAAATGAATAAAATTAATTAATTAATTAAATAAATTAAGTAAGTAAATAATTAATTTAATTAAGTTCGATTAATTAACCTAATGGCTAATTAACCTAATTAACTATTGTTAATTAACTAACATGAGTATGATTTAACGGACCCACATGTCAGTTGACCAAGTCAACCTGGCGACTCTTGCCGACGGCAAGATGACCTCGTCTCGACGTCATAAATCCATTTTTCAATTAATTAATTAATTAATTAAATTCCGAAATTAATAAAATCTTTAGAAAATCATATCTTTTAATCCGTAACTTCGGATTAAAATATTTTCAACATGAAAGTTACTCGAACGACGAGACGAATCCGGATACGCGGTCCGCTCGTCCGCCACACCCCCTAACCTATCGAACTCGCAACTTTCCCCCTCGGCTCCTCCGCTCGAAATCACGAAACACCGAATACTTTCCGGATGTTTCCTTCACCGTATCGCTTATCCCTACGTTAGGTCACCCTAGCACAACGATTGCCACGTCTTGCTTTGTGTTACATTTGATTGCTCTGTTATTTATTGTGTTCCTCCGTTACTCCTTTCCGGTAGACTCGAGACCGCCACGATGCCACCGAGTACGACTACATCGATGACGACCCTCTCTCTTGCCGAGCAACCAGCAAGCCCCCCCCTTGATCACCAGATATCGCCTACTCTTCTCTATCTGCTTGCATTAGAGTAGTATAGCATGTTCTTGTTTTCGAGATACTCCTATACCGCTGCATAGCCTGTCCTTGTTACTTCGTTGTTACCTTACGCAATCATATATGCTTAGTATAGGATGCTAGCATTTTCATCTGTGGCCCTACATTCTTGTCCGTCTCTGCGTGCTATACTATCGGGCCGTGATCACTCGGGAGGTGATCACGGTATATACTATATATTTATACATGATACATTGTGGTGATTAAAGTCGGTTGGCTTGTGGAGCACCATGAGTGATTCACGGATTGGGGCTGAAAGGACCTTTGTCCCGACGGCCCTCTGGACGGATCTTTGTGGCGGAGCGACGGGCAGGTTGAGACCGCCTAGGAGAGAGGTGGGCCTGGCCCTGTTCGCGCTCGGATACTTAACACGCTTAACGAGGTCTTGGTATTTGATCTGAGTTGGCTACGAGCTTATACGCACTAACCATCTACGCGGGAGTAGTTATGGGTATCCCGGCGTCGTGGTATCGGTGAAGCACTTCAGACGTCACGACGGAGCGCGCACGCCGGATTGACTGGAACGCCTGTTAGGCTAGGTGCGCTTCCGGCCGCCACGCAACGTCTTGTGTGTGCTCAGGCGATGGGCCTGCACCCTGCGCGCTTAGGTTTAGACCGCGTGTTGGCCTCTCTGTTGTGCCTAGGTGGGGCTGCGACGTGTTGATCTTCCGCGGCGGGCATGACCGTGAAAGTGTGTCCGCCAAATGGGATCAAGCGTCTTTGGGTAAGATGGTGCACCCTGCAGGAAGTTAATCTATTCGGATAGCCGTGATCTTGTAATGGACGACTTGGAGTTGTACCTTGAGCTTATGATAACTAGAACCGGATACTTGATAAAACACACCCTTCCAAGTGCGGATAACCGGTGGTCGCTCTCTCGTGGATATGAGGAGGGATCGCCGGTAGGATTATTGCTATGTGATGTTACTTGGAGGACTTCAGATTGCCCTCTTCTACATTGCAAGACGGTGACCGAGCGTAGTCTTCGTTAAGACTAGCTATCCCCTCTTATTCGGCTTTTCGCAGATTCGGTCCATCGATATGGCCCTTTACACATATATCCATGCATATGTAGTGTAGCTCCTTGCTTGTAGTACTTTGGATGAGTACTCACGGTTGCATTGTTTCCCTTTTCCCCTATCTATACTCGATTCTTGCAACTGCACGATGGAGCCCAGAGCGACGCCACCGTCGATGACGGCTACTACTCTGGAGGTGCCTACTACTACGCAGCAGCCCGGCGACGACGCACTGTGAGTATCTAGGAGGATCCTGCGGGAGGCCTGCTCCTCTTCGATCTGTATCCCGGTTTGTGCTAGCCTTCTTAAGGCAAACTTGTTTAACTTATGTACGTACTCAGATATTGTTGCTTCCGCTGACTCGTCTATGATCGAGCACTTGTATTCGAGCCCTCGAGGCCCCCGGCTTGTATTATGAGGCTTGTATGACTTATTTTATTTGTAGAGTTGTGTTGTGATATCTTCCGTGAGTCCTCGATCTTGATCGTACACAATTGCGTGCATGATTAGTGTACGATTAAATCGGGCGTCACACCGCCGCCGCCGCGCCTAATCGGGTTCGACACTGTCGCCGCCTCCCACCTCCCCATGGCCCACCGGGGTTCGGATCTGCCCGCCGGCCCGGACGTCGCCGCCGCTTCATCATGTCCGGACCTCCGTGCCCGCCCGCCTCCGCCGCGCTGGGCAACCTCGCCGTCGGCGACCTCCGCCGCCCGGCGGCGCCGTCCTCCGGCGCCTCCCTCGCGTCGGCCGCGCGGCCGCCGCCGCCGCCGCCGCCGCCGCGCTCGCCCAAGATCCTCGCCGTCCTCGGTCGGCCGTGCCACACGGAGCTCTTCCGCCTGCTGCTCCAAAGACGCCGCCTGCCGCCCAAGAACTCCCGGCCGACCAGCGCCCGCAACCTCTTTTCCTCCACCCGTCGCCATATAGTTATCCCGCGCCATATATTTTTTTCCTGAAAACTGCTAAGTCCCGAATTTGTCATAATATGTTGCTATGTTCATCGCATTGTATCTCTGCATCCGTAGCTCCGTTTTGCGCATGTAATATGTCAAAATGTTCGCCTGGAGGAGTAGATCATTTCATCTCCTTGCATCACTTTCATTTGTGCTCATCTTGATGCCCGAAATGCTGTTGGAAGAGTGCTATGTGATGTTAGTTTCTGTTTCTTAACAGAACATGCACTTTTGTTATTTTTGCCATGATTGATGTGTGCACCCTATGAATTTGAGTCCTACATGTGTTTTGTAATATGTCATGTCTTCTTACAGGGGTGTATGCCATGTATTTTTGTGATCTATGTGGTGACTAGCACAAGCATGCAAACTAGGCTTCCTGATGTTGCTGATTTCAGCCCTGTTTTCTTGATATTTTTATGCCATGTTAACTTGATGCTACCGAGAGATCCATGCATATTTTGAGATACTTCAGTAAGGATGTTTTGTTATACATGTCTTTCTCTATCCATACATACCCTTGTTTGCAATTATGAAGTGCTATAGCTTGAGTCAATCGAGCTCTACTTTTGCTTCAAAATGTTTTCCTGGCAGATTGTTTACATGTTATTCAATTTTGCCAAGGTTGTTGTAGTTGATCCTTGCACCCTATGATGTTGTTCTTGCCATGTATAGCTTCTATGTCATGTCTTCTTACTGTGAGTTGCCTTGCCATGCCATGTATTGCTCTGTGGTGAGTGGTTCAAGCTCACCAACATGCCTACTTATCGTTGTTTCTGCCATGTATGAATCTGTAATATAACTTGCCATGTTTACATGGGTGCCATCATATTTTTCGATCCTTTTGGCTCATGGTCGATAAGGGACTTTTGTTCTATGCTTTGAGTAGATTCATGCCATGCCTTGTTTTGCTATTATAAGTTCCTGTAACATGTTGTTTGATAGCTCTAAACATTGCAACTGATGTTATTTACGCCAATGCCCGAAATTGTTATTATTTGCAATCTTGCCATGTGTTTTTGAGCATGTTCTAGTGATTTCGGAGATAGCTCAGTGTTCATGTTTTGTAATGCTTTACCTGTACATCATGCCCATGCCTTTTGTTTTCTTGTTGAGGTCCTGTAGCTTGTTGTTTTGATGCTTGCAATATGCCTACTTGCTGTTTTGGATGATTGTTGCTATAACTTGTATAGGGTGTATGTGTTGAACCGTTGTCCGCTTTTGAGTGTGCTCTATATGAAACTTGCTTGATTTCGCATGTAGTTTCATATTATCATGTTGCATCCATGTTTTGAGGTGTTTGCTTGATGTTTGTATGCATTTTGCATCAATGCCATGCTTATCTTATTTTGCTCATATCTTCTAGGCCGTAGCTCCGAATCTAATGAAATTTATATGTAACTTGACTAGAATTTCGTGTAGATCATCGTGGTGCATCTTAACTTGCTGTTTAACAACTTGAACATAAGGTTTATTCAGATCTGGACCAATTTCGAAATTTGCATATGAGGACTTACCGGAATTGTTCTATGTTGTTTCCGGCCTCATTTAAACTTGCCATGATGTGTTGCTCTTGTTTGCATCATCTCTTGCCATGAGTAGCTTCATCTAGATTTGTCATGCATCATGTTTGTTGTGCATCATGTCTTGTCTACGTGTGGTGTGTTTACTATGTTGTGTGCTTCTTCTTGTTAGTTCCTGTTTCGTTGCGATCGTGAGGATTCGTTCGTCTACGCTTGGTTCATCTTCGTGGCTTCATCTTCTTCATGGACTCGTTCTTCTTCCTTGTGGGATTTCAGGCAAGATGACCGCTACCCTGGATCTCATTACTATTATTGCTATGCTAGTTGCTTCATTCTATCGCTATGCTGCGCTACCTATCACTTGCTGCTCCAGCCATCCCAAATTGCCATGTCAGCCTCTAACCTTTTGCACCCTTCCTAGCAAACCGTTGTTTGGCTATGTTACCGCTTTGCTCAGCCCTCTTATAGCGTTGTTAGTTGCGGTGAAGATGAAGTTTGTTCCTTGTTGAACATGGAGATGTTGTTCCTTGTTGGAACATGTTTACTTGTTGGGATATCACAATATATCTTATATTATTAATGCATCTATATACTTGGTAAAGGGTGGAAGGCTCGGCCTTATGCCTGGTGTTTTGTTCCACTCTTGCCGCCCTAGTTTTCGTCATATCGGTATTATGTTCCGGATTTTGCGTCCCTAACGCGGTCGGGTGATTTATGGGACCCCTTGACAGTTCGCTTTGAATAAGACTTTTCCAAGAAGGCCCAACATTGGTTTTTCCATTTGCCTCACCACCACCTATATTTTCCCTTGGGAGTAATTAACCCAAGGGTCATCTTTATTCAGCCCCGGGCCAATGCTTGTCTAAGTGTTGGTCCAAACTAGAGCACCGTATGGGACCATCCCTTGGCAACATGGGTTACGCGGTTCTCAGACGCTTCGCTTATCCGGTGTTGCCACGAGAACGAGATATGTGCAGCTCCTATCGGGATTGTTCAAGATCGGGCGGCTTTGCTGGTCTTGTTTTATTCTTGTCGAAATGTCTTGTAGCCGGATTCCGAGACTGATCGGGTCTTCCCGGGAGAAGGAATATCCTTCGTTGATCGCGAGAGCTTATCATGGGCTGTTGGGACACCCTGCAGGTATAAACTTTCGAGAGCCGTGCCTGCGGTTATGTGGCGATGGGAATTTGTTAATATCCGGTTGTAGTAAACTTGAAGCAAACTCTTCTAAAATACACCAACCGTGTGCGAATCGTGAGTGTCTCTTTTCGGGTTGATCGAGAGGAGAACACGGTTTCTGGGTTATGTCTGACGTAAGTAGGAGTTCAAGATCACTTCTTGATCATTACTAGTTGACGACCGTTCCTTTGTTTCTCTTCTCGCTCTCATTTGCGTATGTTAGCCACAATATATGCTTAGCCGCTGCTGCAACCTCACCACTTTACCCCTTCCTTTCCCTTTAAGCTTTGCTAGTCTTGATACCCATGGTAATGGGATTGCCGAGTCCTCGTGGCTCACTGATTACTACACCACCAGTTGCATGTACAGGTTTTGCGATGATCATGACGCGAGAGCGATGTTTGCTTGTGTTGGAGTTCTTCTTCTGCTTCTTCGATCAGGGGATAGGTTCTAGGTCGGCATCCTGGGCTAGCAGGGTGGATGTCGTTTGAGTTTCTGTTTATGTTTCATCCGTAGTCGGATGTTTTTTCTTGTATATGATGTTGTTGTATTCTTGTGGCATTGAGCCTTATGTATGTATCCCCATCTATTATGTAATGTTGATGTAATGATATCCACCTTGCAAAAGCGTTTCAATATGCGGGTCTATCCTTGGTGGGACCGTCGAGTTCCTTTTGGATAGGGTCGCATATTGGGCGTGACACATAGCCTTGTCCAGCATTGGTATATCATCATTGTGTTTTGATGCAATTCTCCCACTGTATCTCTGACCATCCACCTCATTTTCTTTGTGCCTTTGAATTCCTGCAACCTGAGTTTCTTGCACATCATCCAGACAGATCCCCAGTTTCTATCCTAAGCTGATAGATTGGGAGCCATTCTCCTCTTTTTAAATCTCATCATCAGATAAATGTACTCTTTCTACATCTCCCACATTTTATCCAACATTCACCGAGGCAGAATCTGAAATTGTATTTTCCCCCTTTTGTCACATCATTTCCTTTTTGGCATTGAGCAAGATCCACTTCATTTTGAGCTCTGATTTAAGCCTCTCTCTGCTCCAGAGTCATTTTAGTTCTGGTACTAGCACAAATCTTATTTACCCTTGCATCACCCTCACTTGTCTTAGCTTTTTTTTGGGTCTCTTACAAGATCCTCCTCCTCTTGGAAATCCATCCAATCTTCAGAACCTTGAGACAATCCATTCTCATATTTCATCCATCTTTCTTCCACAATACTCTCTAGGTAGTTCAAAGAAAATTATATATACCATCAACATTGGGGTAGTGAGCTTAGTCCACCTTGGGATTTTATTATGATCTACTACAACTACTTTTATCATGACCAGGAAGATTCCTTGAAGGTGACCATATCCACTTCTTGAGTCACCCCAGCATCGATCCCACCTCATGTAAACCATGGAAATTCTTGAGTGTCTTGGGAACAACTTTTACTTTAACCCAAACCACATACATACTTCCCACTGCCAGTCAGTCATCATTACAAATTTTGGCATTAACCATAATGGTTCCACCCATCAAAGGCACCCAGTCATATATAGCAGCTTCATTTATCTTGGCCATAGAAGGATAGTTTACCATCTCCATGGGTATGTTTTGGCTAAGCACCTAACCAACTGTTCAACATCCAAGTTAACATCAGAACCTTCCCTATGTCTCGCCAAAGCCACTGCATCATTGTTTTCACTTGACCCAAGAACTTTGACATGTTCAGAAATGAAACAGCCAAGCCCTTCACCTCCAAAACCCACCAGAGTGGCAACTGGTTTCTTCTGATGAAGCCAAGCACAGAAGTCTGCAATATGTGAATCCTTTGAGCAGATGACACACTTAACTTTAACCTCACATCCTTTTGAGCTATGACCTTTGACTCCACATTTGTGACAAACAATTTTTCTCCAAGGGCGCAACTTTACCAGAAGAAGCATGCGAAATATTTCCATCCCCAGTAGCACCCCCGCATGCCGAGCTAGATTTAGTCTGATCTGATGCCTTACCAGCACTTACTCCCCCTTGATCTCTAGTTTTCTTCGAATATGAGGATGCCACAACCCATGACTGCTTGGACACCATAGGATTGGAGCCAGTATTACCCCCTGCATTGGCGGCTAGCGTCGATACTGAGCATTGCCTCCACAGAACGCGCCTCAAAACCTTTGTCCTGATAACTTTGATCTCTTGGAGAATAGCAGTTGTTATGGAAAATGTTGTTTTGGAAATTTCTGGGAGGGAGACATGGCTGGAATTGTTGATTGTAGTTGTACTCATGATAATTCCTATTTACCCCTCTCCCTCTTCCCCCACCGCCATACATTCTCTCCCCTCCACAATCAAATCCAAAGTGATCTCCCATCAGATTTTCTTCACCCATTGAGTTCGTCGGGACACCTGGGCGGCGGCACCAGAGATGGGAAAGGTTTTAGCCCAAGGAAGGATTAGGGTTGGTGGTTTGTTTCTCCCCAACTACCCCACCCCCATCACTCACGTGCTCTCCCGGCCTCTCTCTAGCCCAGCACAACTGCCCACAAGCACAAAACAGTCCACAGTACGAATGGAAGTGAAATTTCCCCTCTCAGCACAATATCATCCCCTGTATCCCCAATCTGCCTTGCCGGAGAACGAGTGGTAAGCGGCACCCCGGTGAGCCTATAGGTTACTGGGGTATAAACTTTGGCATTTCTCCCTCTAGGTAGCCAGTTTGGCTCATCAGCATTGCCTACATCTATAGTTTTCCTCCTGAATTCTCCCGCAAAAAAAAAAAGTTTCCCTCCTGAATTTCTGAAACCAATTACTACAACTACTAACTGAATTCTGACAATGAACAATGGGTGATACAGTCCTGCGACTTGCAGGTGAGTGTATGTACCTAAACTCTGGCAGAATTGGTGCATCTCATCTATCCGTGTCTCGATTACGCTTCAGGTTGCTAGCCAACAAGTCCAATTTCGACCCTGACTATGAGCATCCTTTTTCTTCATCATCCTCTTAGCTTGCTGCAAAGCGTCCCCAAAAGTAGCAAGTTGAAGAGCAACAACAGCTATATCTTCCTCATCTTCTGAGCCAACTCTTCTTCCAGATCACACAACCTCCAAAAGCGTCCACCCATTTTGGAAGGCGGAGGATCTTCCGCGCCACCCCTCACGGGCGAGGCAGCCGACAAATCACTACATCTGCCCCCACCCTGCTGTGGTGCTCTCAGTCCATCGCCGGTTTCGGCGAGAGGAAGGGCAGCAGATCCACTGGCTTCGGCGGTGATGGAACTCTGGTGGGCATCAAACCCAACACGCACTCCCACCTTGCACTGCGCTGCGAATCTTTCTATTTCGCCTCCTGCTTCGCCCAGGTAACAAATGTCACGGCGGCGCGGATGGTAGCGGGTCCTGGCCCGCTCCGACTCCGTGCCCTCGAAGTAAATCCTCCGAGCAAAATTCCTCAGCTCTCGATCCGCCTAATTCCTGCAAACTTCGACATACCTTTCCCATCTGGACCGCTAGATCGGATCCACCTCCATGTCTTTCTTTGCATCCTTCCACTCGCTCATGCACTGCATCCATGACATGGCGTCGTCACGGATCCTCTCCGCCCTATGTCTACATCTCCTCGCCCTTGTGGCCTCCAACATCTCCGGCGACGCAGATCCAAACAGGCGCAGCATCTGGGGAAACACGTGATATATAAGGAAGGGGCATCCGAGGCAGCTCCACATCCTGCCGTGGTTGCGTCGGCCGCGGCGCTCCCGTAGATCCACGCCGATGAGGCATGGGGGTGGTTAGGTGGGTCGTGGGTGGGGGCGGTTGCTGCGGCGGCGGCTATGGAGTGTAGGCGGAGGTGAGTCGCGGGAGCAGAAGCGAACATGAGGTGTAAATTATTTAATCGCGTGCTTGTACATACATATATTACATCGGAGATGCCCTTATAATGCAGCTCAATGAAGGAAACTGCATCCGCATGTGTGCATTATGTCCGAAGCTAATTAGCCAGGTTACCGGAGAAAGTAAGAAGGGAAGTTGAGCTGTGCGTGGTAGTTAAGGTGGATGAACCGTAGGCAGCGGCAGTTGATGTCCAAGCTAGGCAAGCTAGGGCAGAATCACATGGTGGTAGTAAATGTGTTTTGCAGTTCAATAATGGGTGAATGTGTGTACGTACTCCCCAACAGGCCAACAGGGCAACAGAGGCCAAGGTCTAGCTATTTCCAGTGTCACTGTGTGCCAACATTGCCGGCATTCATTGGAGATCAGCTTGTCCTGCACCCACACGATACTCCCAGCCATACATCTCCCCCGCTGCGCCACTCGCAGTCTCCCATGCATGATATATCGATCGATCGATGGAATTCCTTCTCGATCTTCGTCTTGCATGAACGCTTTTGCTTGCTCTCCTCTCGTCTCGTGGGCATGCAGCATTGGAAGATCGAACCAGTTCGCCACATTTTATACACGCCAAAAGAAAATGTGTCATCTAGTCTATCTATTAGAGAACTAAAGAAACGAGACCAACCCGTCTCTTGGCGATACGCGTGCATGAGGAAGAGGAAGACTGTGTAGCATACGGCGATCCGGACAAATCGCACGGTCGAGAGAAGATCGCGGCGATCGCCGAGCAGCAGCGCCCGGGCGGTACGCCGGCCAGCATTAACTGTGACGAGAACGCATGCAAAAACCTTTTTTGCTCGCCACCCGCGCGTACGCGTTCGTTACCGCGCGCAGCAGTAACGTACGACGACCACGGCGGGCCGGGCATGCACGCAGCACAGCAGGGGTACGCGAACACGACACATGGGCGCCATGCCCGAGGCCCGCCGTAACACGGCAGCCGCCCCATGGACGGACGGATCTGCCGTCATCGGACGGACCGGAGGGCGAGAGCGCGCGCCTCGGCCTTGGCTTATCCCGCTATCCGTAACGCACGCGAGAAGCGGGGGCGGGGAGGAGACGTGTTGACCTCTCTCTCTCTCTCTGTCAAAACGACGACGACGAGAGTGCTCAGGCGAGGCGGTGGGACGGAAAGACGGGCGGGTTCACGGCGCCGGCCCGGCCCGCGCGCGCGCTCGCCCGTCCGTTACTGTGCGCAGTTAAGGCGGGCATTTACTCCTCGCCCCCCGCTGTAATCCGGCCCGTAATTACCCGCATTAAATCCCCTATATTCGGCTTTCCTTTTTCCATTTTTTCACGCCTCCTGGCCCGCGGGGCCCGCACCGGCGTGGGAATCGTTTCGCTGGTCACTCACGTCACGGGCGTCTCCCCGAGGCACGCCCTGGCGCAGGGTCGCCGCCACGTGGGGCCCGGCCCACGCGGTTTCAACGGTGGGGGAGCTCTGTCAGTGAGACTGGCCAGCTGGCCCGCTCCCGTCACTGCGTTTGTTCTTTGCTACTAGGTCAAAGCGAGAGGGGGCGAGGAGTCGTAGCGGACAGTGTGCCCTCCCCTCCCACCTCCACTCCGCTCACTCCTCTCCTCTCCTCTCCTGTTGCGTCGCGAGAATAAAGGCGAGCGAGGGAGGAGGGATCGAGCCGAGTTCGTCTTCCCCGCCTCCGTCGACCTCCGACCTCGAGGGACTGCCGGGGCCGGGCTGGGGAGGGGAGACAGGCGCTCAGGCGAGGCACAGAACAACCGACAGGGTATTTACTCCCGCCATTTACTTCTCCTTGTCCCTCGCCCCTCCGCTTTCACCCACCCATCTCCTCCTCCTCTTCCTCCTCCAAATCTTTCCCTTTACTACTCCCCCCGCTAAATCTTCTTCCCCCTCCGCCCTGTACCACCGCCCTCTCCCTCCCTACAATGCTTCGTCCTCACCTTGGTTTTTACTCCATCTTACGGTGAACCACTGCAGGTCGCTGCAGCCAGGTGCTCCTCCTTCCTTCTCCTTGGTCGGTCGGTCGGTCGAGGAGTTAAGGAAGAAGAACCATGTTTGGGGACTGCCAGGTTCTCTCGTCCATGGCGGCCATGGCCGCGGGCGGCTCCTCCGCCGATGCGCTCTTCGCCTCGCCGCTCATGCCCAACCCGGGCGCGCTCGCCGGCTTCATGTCTAACTCTTCCGCCATGCCCTTTCATCACCACTTCAACACCAACTTGATACCCGTAAGTGCTTCGCCTTCGTCTTCATCTTGTCTGTTGCATATACATGCATATGAGGAAAATTAATAAATGTGTTTCTTTTTTCTGATGGGTTGTTTTCAGAAAGAGGAGGGCGTTATGGGTGGGCTTCACATGGCCAAGGACGAGGAGTTGGACCTAGACATGGAGATGGAGCTCAGCGGCGGCTCCGGCAGCGGCCACCTTGACGGTTTGCTCAGCTTTGCCGACGTCGACGACGACAGGGACCAGAAGCCGCAGCACAGCGAGCCGGACGGTGCCGGCGCCGGGCACCACCCCTCCTCATCGGCTGCCGCGGCGGCGTCCAACGGCAACGGCAAGAAGAAGCGCTACCATCGCCACACCGCGCACCAGATCCAGCAGATGGAGGCGTAAGAAATAAGAACCAAACCTCGATCTTAATGACGAAAATCTTCCTGAATTAGTAATCTGACTCATTCGCGCGTATGGATGCTTTCATGCAGGCTGTTCAAGGAGTGCCCGCACCCGGACGACAAGCAGCGGCTGAAGCTGAGCCAGGAGCTGGGGCTGAAACCCCGGCAGGTCAAGTTCTGGTTCCAGAACCGGCGCACGCAGATGAAGGCGCAGCAGGACCGCGCCGACAACGTCATCCTCCGCGCCGAGAACGAGTCCCTCAAGACAGACAACTACCGCCTCCAGGCCGCCATCCGCAACGTCGTCTGCCCCAGCTGCGGCCACGCCGCCGTCATTGGTGACATGTCCTACGAGGAGCAGAACCTCCGCATCGAGAACGCACGCCTCAAAGACGAGGTGCGTACGTTCTTGCTACTTGCTTAAACCCTAGCTAATTAATGCCTGCTAGTGTTACTGTAATGTACTACATCCAGTTGTTCTTCACACGGGCTAATGGTGTACGTACGTGTTTTGCGCGTCGGATGGTTGCAGCTGGACCGCTTGGCGTGCATCGCCAGCAGGTACGGCGGCGGGCGCCAGCCCGGCATGTCGTCGGCTTCAGCGCTGAGCTGCATGTCGGCGCCGCCGCCGGTGCTCATGCCGCCCCTGGACCTCGACATGAACGTGTACTCCCGGCACTTCGCCGAGCAGCAGCACGGCGCCATGGACCTCATGGCCTTGCCACAGCAGATGGCCGGCGGCGGGCACGGCATCGCGGCGACCGCTTCATACTTGCAGGGCCCAATGACGCCCGTCGTCGTCCAGGAGCAGGACAAACAGCTGGTGATGGAGCTCGCATCAACGGCCGCCGACCACCTCATCAAGATGTGCCGCACCAGCGAGCCACTCTGGGCGCGCCGCCGCGGCGCCGGTTCCTCGTCTGGCGAGGTCATGGATGCCGAGGAGCACGCGCGGATGCTCAGCTGGCCCATCGACTCCGGGAAGCAGCAGCAAGCTGAAGTCGCCCACGCGGCGAGGACGGAAGGGACGCGCGACAGTGCCGTCGTCATCATGAACAGCATCACATTGGTCGACGCCTTCCTCGACGCCGTGAGTACAGTTCATCGACTTCCATCTTGATCAAATTACTTCATTTTCTTCCATTGCGCACGTACGTCAGATTAACTTGAGATCATCATCGCATGCGTGCAGAACAAGTGGATGGAGCTGTTCCCTTCCATCGTATGCAAGGCAAGGACCATTCAGGTCATACACCATGGCGCTGCTTCTGGCCATCTCAGCAGTGGATCTCTCATCTTGGTAAGCACCCCATTTACTACCACATGGATTAAACCTAGATGCATCCATCGATCGATTTCGTAGTTGATTGGTTTTCTGATGAATGTGGTTATGCAGATGCAAGCGGAGATGCAGTTCCTGTCTCCTCTAGTGCCGGCGCGGGAGGTGGTCTTCTTCCGGTACTGCGTGCACAACGCCGACGAGGGCACCTGGTCCATCGTCGACTTCCCAGCGGACGGCTTCCAGGAGGAGCTTCTGCAGCAGCAGCAGCAGCAGACCAGCTCGCTGGTCCGGTGCCGGCGCCGGCCCTCAGGTTGCATCATCCAGGACGCCCCCAATGGCTACTCCAGGGTACGCACCGCCACCCCCAAGGCCCAATCCATGCATCATGCATGTGTGACGTGCCATGCCACGTCGTGATGCATGTGTGACGTGGCATGGAATGCATGGGCTGAGCTGACACGTGGATTGACGCAGGTGGTGTGGGTGGAGCACATGGAGGTGGTGGGGGAGGAGAAGCCCCTGCAGCCGGTTTTCAAGGACCACGTCGCCGGCGGCGCCGCGTTCGGGGCCACCAGGTGGGTCTCCGTCCTCCAGCGCCAGTGCGAGCGCCTCGCCAGCGAGCTCGCCCGCAGCATCGCCGACCAAGGAGGTAAGGACCACCCTGCACCGCGTCGATCGCATCGCACGGCATGCCTTCTCTCTGCTGCTTACATTTCATCTGATTGAGGCTCATCCTGCTTGTGAATTGCGATACTGAGCCTTAGATATCCCTGAGCCGATCGATCTCGCCATGTATCTCTATGCTTGTTCTGTACTGTGGTGGTTCTTGCCTGCTCGCCTGTCAAGTGTTCGACATTATGCCTCAGAGGGCCAATGCTTAGTTGCTTCTTTAAAACAGCATGTCCTTTTGTCTGTCATCATCGTATTATTGGGAAGGAAGATCGTACCAATATATGTGTACATGGTCGTTTACTTGTTTATATACTCGAGTGCTGCAACTTCAATCATTCTCTTGGGATCTTCTGCACTGGTTGTACTTTCCACTTTTATCAGTTCTGTGCTGGGTTTTATCGATATTTATCCATCTTCACAAGAGCCTAATCGTATTGATTTCTAATTACTAATCCCAGTTATCCGCACCCCTGAGGCGAGGACAAACATGATGAAGCTGTCTCAGAGGATGATCACCGCCTTCTGTGCTAACATAAGTGCATCTGTGAGCCAGTCTTGGACGGCGCTATCTGATTCTACAGAGGACACTGTCAGGATTACAACAAGGAAGAATACTGAGCCGGGGCAGCCCAGCGGTGTCATCCTCACTGCGGTCTCAACAAGCTGGCTTCCTTTCAGCCATCAACAGGTGTTTGAGCTTCTTGCAGACGAGCAACAGCGCTGTCAGGTAGCAATGGTATCTGTATTATCTTCTCAAATGTTGTTATCATTGTTAGTGTTGGTTATCTTCGAAAAAATTCTTTGGTTTATCAGTTCCGTGATGTGTGTCATGCTTTTGCAGCTTGAGATTTTGTCAAACGGGGGCTCTCTTCATGAGGTGGCACATATTGCAAATGGATCACACCCAAGGAATTGCATTTCTCTTCTTCGCATAAATGTAAGTACTCTTTCCGGTCGTTACAAGTTATTACACCAAGAGGCCACAAATTCGCTCCTTCAGGCACACTCAATAATAGAACTCTTTCTTTGGTAACTAGAACTTCACGTGTACTTAGTATCTATGCTGAACGAGTATAATCACAATTTGTCACCTCCTAAATCTTACTGACGACCATGTAGAGGAAGATATTATTTCAAAAAATGCAGAGGAAGATATGTTTTTAATGCTTTCTACAGCAAAAATGCTAAAAATTTAGCAAGAGTTTTTCAATAGCTCATTGCTACTGAACTACTGCAGTAACTGCTATTCATTTTGATAGTGCTTCTAGTAACTTACTGTTTATACTACCAATACCAACATTTTGATAGTGGTTGAAATAACTTACTGTTTCCTACCAATACCAAGGACAATAAATTAACACTAGCTGCTCAAGGTACCACATTAAATGATATTTGTGCGGTGAAGGCTCAGGCTGGTCACATGCATCACTGTAATTTGCTACAAAAGCTTTTAGATTCGTTTATGTGCTGGCATTACGTTCACAATTCATCTAATTTGCTATAAGAGCTTTTAGATGCAAAGAAAATAGTCAATTTTAGAAATACATGTTGTGTCTTGTACACATTATATGTCTAGTGTAGTGAGTCATTCTAAATCAGTTTTGATGTACTGCCTTTCCATGTTTACAATCTGATTGAGATATCTTAGTGACATCTCTGTGGTCGGTAGATATGGAACTATGGAAGCACATGCATGCTAGAGAATTACTTCCTTCTTTTTACTCCTTGTAAGATCAACTAAGTTTAGGTTACCAGTTTACAATTAATAACGTGCTGACATCTCGGTAAATGTTGAGAGCTGACATTTCTGCAACTTTCTATCACAGTCTGCAAGCAACTCATCACAGAATGTGGAGCTCCTGCTGCAGGAGAGCAGCATCCACCCTGATGGTGGAAGCCTAGTGGTGTTTGCAACCGTGGATGTGGATGCCATCCAGGTGACAATGAGCGGGGAGGATCCTTCCTACATCCCTCTACTCCCCATGGGCTTCGCCATCTTCCCAGCCACCAGCCCTTCACCTGGAGCCACTAGCTCAGACACCACCAGCAACGGCGGCGAAACTAGTCCTGGCAATGCAGATGAGCCCGCCACCGGCTGCCTCCTCACCGTCGGCATGCAGGTGCTGGCCAGCGCCGTGCCTTCAGCCAGGCTCAACCTCTCAAGCGTCACCGCGATCAACAGCCACATCTGCAACACCATTCACCAGATTACAACTGCACTCAAGGGTGCCGGAGGTGGCCGGACTGAGCCGGCGCCTGCAGGTTCCGACCAGTAGCAAGAGATGCTGGGTGGGAGTGGAGGGGAGCACACGCCGCAGACCGAAGTCCAATTATTTTGCCACCTGCTGACACCTCAAGTATCCCTATTAGCAGCTCAGGTGCAAGGGGGGATTTGACAAGAGCCCAAGACTAACAACAAAACCCCTCTCTTCCCGCCATGCTCCTCTCAAAATGGCAAAAATACCCTCGAGTAAACCACTGGGGGCATTTTGATCATTTTGGGAAGGAAGGCAACGTGATCCATCTCCAGCCAGAAAGGGTCTTGTCAAGCTCTCACTTGCACCAACCAACACCAACAGAATCAGCCCAGGGCATTTTGGTCATGCCGTTCTTGCTGCTACTCTCCTCCCCCCCCGCTCTCAGAAAGTCAAAGACTGTGAAGGTATCTTCTTTTGATTTTGTAATAATGAGAGTACTTAATTAGTTTGAGCGTGCGATCCGTCGTAGACTTTGTTCCAAGACTTGTTTAAAGCAGACTGTAATGCGAAAGGGAAGATGAAGGTGAGAGAGGAGGAGTCAAGAGCGAACCATTCGTGATCCTTCCCACTAGCAACGGAAGGGTCTCTTGGTTCGGGAATTGACTTGTTTCCTCTCTCCGCCTTGTCTGTAAAACATTTGGATTATGTTTTGTTACTGTGTTATTGGTACTTCTTACATTGCAATCTGCGGATCTCTTATCTCTCCTCTGGTTGTTGAATGGTAGTGAATGCGGATGCTGGCTTTTGTTTTTTGCGTGAGCCTAATCTGCGCCAGGCTTTGAATGCCTTGCCCTTCTGCTGCATTGGATCCATTGTCTTCATTGGTGGCCTCAGCCTCGGCCTCCTCCTTGGCTCGAATTGTTCTGACAACCTACAACTGTGGTGGAGGACCAATTTCATTTTTGAGCTGCGAGGCAGTGCTGTGCCGAAATGCTTGGCTTTTCAAGCTTCTGCCTATTTATCCCTTCCCCTGTGCTGTACTACCGCTACACAGGGAGATGCTGCGTGTGGTTGGTGGGTGGGGAGATGCGTCTCATAAATAGCACCATGCTGTTGCTATGAAGAGGAAAGGCTCTTCTTCCTTACCTGCATGGTGCATGCTACCATACATCTTCAAGCTTCAGGCCCTCCGAAGGACACTCCTCTTCAAGCTGAAGCAATTGCTCTTGCTTGTGCAGCTCAATTGGCGGCTTGCCTTAACATTCAAGCGAGTATTTAACCAAAAACTACCACAATTCACGGAACCGTGACGAAAAACTACCACTTTACGATTTTGTACGAAAAACTACCGCTTTTTTTCTAAACCGAGGCAAAAAACTACCAAGTCTGAAAAGAGCCCGATTTGGCTCTTTTAAGCGCGTTTCTGACAGAGTTGGCCCACACTTAATAAGCGGGCTAAAAAAGCAATCGGGTCCCTGTTTTTTTTCAAAAAGCAATCCAATCCTTTCGCTCGATGCAGCGGCGCGCGAGGAGGAGCTCGACGGTGTCCTTCTCGTGGTCCACGGCGGCGTCGCTCGGGTGGACACGGCGGGGCGAGCAGAAGCGGGCGCCATGGGCGAAGGCCAAGGGCAAGCCAGAGCCCAGGTGGCGGCGGTTGGGGCAAGGGGCAGAGCGCGACCCTGGCGGCGCGGTGACGAGGGGCGGGGGCAAAGGCCACGGCTGGCGGCCATGGCACTGACGGTGGGCGGGGCAGTCTTGGACCCGCAGGCGGCGGCCATGGGCGTGACCATGGGCACGGCCAGCACGCCAGAGGGTCGACGAGGCGCGCCATGGATGTGCTCGCCGTCTTTGGGCCTCAAGGAAGGATGGATTGCTTTTTTGAAAAACAGGACCCGATTGCTTTTTTAGCCCACTTATGTGGGCCAACTCGCTGAACGCGCTTAAAAGAGCCAAATCGGGCTCTTTTCAGACTTGGTAGTTTTCTGCCACGGTTTAGGAAAAAAGTGGTAGTTTTTCGCACAAAATCGTAAAGTGGTAGTTTTTTGTCACGGTTCCGTGAATTGTGGTAGTATTTGGTTAAATACTCCATTCAAGCTCCTACTTTTTTAACTGATTCTCTTTCTCTTGCCACTGTTGCTGCTGCCAGGAATATTGCTCACTCTTCCACTCCTTGGAATATTAGAAAAGAAGTGGCTTCTTTTGTAAATTCTACTTCTAATCTTAATCCCCAAGTTTTTCATATTTCTAGGAATTTGAATGGGGTGGCTCACAATTTAGCTCATCAAGTTTTTCAAATGGCTGGAGGACCTACACTCAATTGCTCTTATCACTCTCATGTCATGAATCATGTCCTGTAGCTGCCTCTCTTGTTGATTTTAATTTTGCAGAATTCAGCTTCATAAGGTGTATTGCTTTTAGGAGAAAGTTGATAGCTCGGGAAGTTCCTCATCTCAACATGATCGATGGTCTATGCTCGGTTGTTGGAAAGAAGAGATTCTTTGTCAAAGTTGGAATTTTCTTTTCCCTACTCTTCCTTTGTTTCTTAGGACATGTTGTTCTTGACAAGGATCTTGTTCCTTGCTCTCTCATATGTCTTTATTCAGCTCCTCTTTCTTTACATCTGAAGTTCTTCTTTCTCTTTATTCTAGCAGATGGTGTAATCTTGACTGTAAAATGTTATGTGAGCTGAATATATTGGTACCTTCGGGTGCCTTTCTCTGTTCAAAAAAAAAGCCTAGTATCTATCTATACCACCCCTGCCTATACTGGATTTGTTTGATGCTTTGACTTGTGTGTGTGTGTGTGTATGCAAATGTAGCTGCATGCATGCTTGCTCCTCTAGCTGGATCAGGCGGGGGCCCCTCTATCTTCAGATGGTTTTGGCGTACTGACAGTGACCGCACCAAAGGTTGGAGGTGTCCTTGCATGCATGTTTTAATCATCTTGTCTTTAATTAAAGGCATTCTACTGAGGGCAACTCCAACGTGGATCACCAAACCGCCCCAAAAAATCCCGACTAAACGGTCTTTGTCATCCATCGGCGGTCACCAAAAATGTCCGAACCTGTCCGAATGCCTGAAATCCAAAAAAGGAACTATTTGAGATTAGTGGGCGTTCAGACCTCTGTACGTTGGACTCAGACACTCCCGCACATCCATAAAGCCCACTCGGAGTCCTCCTCTGATAGAGGCAAAGGTGTCCCGTCTTTCGATGAGATGGTGGCTATCGTTTTGGAGGAAGTCGACTTTGACGATCCGACTACGAACGTGCGAGGACGTCGCGCCTTAGCAATCGCTAAACCAACTCCGAGAGGTTATTGACCAAGCCGGAGCACGATCAACCTGACCACGAAGGTCTGTTTCCTACAGGCAAACGAAGAACAAGCAAGAAACTAAGATTGCAATCTGGATATTGCGAATATAAGAGGAAAGCTTTATTGATCAAGGTGGGGTTCTGTGACGCCTTTGTCTGGTCGTTGAACACAAACGAAGTACGCGAAGTTGCAGCTATGGCGAACTTTTAATCTAAACAAAACCCAAAGTCTAAGCGGTGCCCTAAGGGCTGTATATATGGAGGAAGAGGGGGATTTCGTGGCCCTTGGGGAAGGGGTCCGAAACCAACCCTATCTCTTGTTTCCCCACATATACGGACTCTAAAAACAGCCTATACTTATGTATTTCGAAATTACATAGGACTGACCCAATAATAAGGTGACGCAGCACCTAGAATAGCCTCTAGACGAAATTTATGAAGTGGCATCTTGTATATTTCGTCCAAAGCTTCATTCACTCCTTATGGTGGCTTCAAAGTCCTGAAATCATCACTTGTAACTCCGTTCTTGTTCCCCTTGCGCATGCCATCAACTCCATGCTTGTTCTTGCTCCAATGTTCATCCTTCTCCAAGCTAGGCCCTTCATTTGTAAGCAAAACAAATGTATCCAATTTAGGCAGCATCATATTCTCATGAACATTAGAATCATTACCAAGAAACGAAAGTACCTGGTAATTTAATTGGCGTGCGCGAGCTATAGTAATTGGTCCATTATATGTAACAGTAGGGGCTGTGGGTGTAACAATGGTATTGATGTCCTCATCATCCTCCCTCCCACTTTGTCCCTCCCTATGTCTGCTCCCTCGACGACTGACACCCCCGCTGTACCACCCCGGCCACCACCTTGGCCTTTCTGGAACTCCACTGCTCAACCTAGGCACCTTCCTTCCTTCGACTACGTCGTTGTTCCACCCCAGACCTGGCCGCAACCCAGGTATTCTTTGCTACCTACCGACACCTTCCATGGTAGACACCACACCCGAAAAGTGTCCAGTCAAATGCCATTCCCAAATTCTTTGACGTTCTCATTGTTTCTTTAAAGCAAACACGATGGATTCATACGAGTAGTATTTCTATAACAATTTCACTGAGTATCTTAATCGGATGAGGAGGTGGAATACGAGGATGAAACGACGATGATGAGGGCGGTTCTTGCAGACGCGGTGCCTGTGGAAGAGCATGTTCTCAACACCTCAACCACAAGGTTCAACAAAGGGTCGTCGAGTGTTGAATCAGAATAGGGCACGTGGGCATTTGATGTTAGTCGGTGACTACTTTCGCCTCCGATGCACTATTCAAGCCCTATGTCCGCCATCGATCTCGGATATGGCGACAAGTATTTGTTGCATCTACCATGGTGTCCGGGCCAATCATGATTACTTCATCCAGAAGAAGGGTCCCATTAGAACCATTGAGTTCTTTGGTTACCAGAAGTGCACGACTACAGTGAAGATGCCTGCCTATGGCACGACCGCTGATTCGTGGGATGAGTATCTGTTAATGTCTGAAAGCACATGTCTCGAAGCGATGGTCAAATTTGCTACTGCAGTGGTGAAGGCGTTTGGACCGGAGTACTTGAGAGAACCCACTCACGCATATGCAACAAGGCTCATGGAAACTGGAGAAGCAAGAGAGTTTACAAGTATGCTCGGATCCCTGAATTGCATGCACTGGAAATCAAAGAACTGCCCTTATGCTCAACAAGGGCAATAGCAAGGTCATCGCAAAAAGCCCACCATCATTCTTGAAGCAGTTGCATCACATGACCTCTAGTTTTGACACTTTTATTTGGCATGCTGAAGTGGTCTCCATTGTTTGCAAGGTTGTGTGCGGGCCAAGCTCCTAAGTGCAACTATACCATCATTAGTCATAACTATAATGTGGTATACTATCTTTGATGGTAACTATCCTTCAAAATATGGCATTTTGCCCAAAAACAAGAATTGGCTAGAAACAATGTGGAGAGAGCATTTGGAGTGCTCCAAGCCTGTTTTGCAGCTCTTCACGGGCTTGTTAAACTATGGGTTGCAGAAACATTGCGGGAGGTGATAACAACGTGTGTAATCATGCACAACATGATTGTGGAGGATGAGGATGATGGAGTTTGCCATAGTCTAGATGTTTAAAACATGGGTGATCCTATCCAACTTCAAGAGCAAAATCAACATTGACAAACTCATGAGCAGCTGCAAAATGATGTGGTTTAGCATCTTTGGAAGTTTCTGGAAAACTAGAACATGTGTCTGACTAAGATGAATTCAAACTTGAAATATTTTATCTCCATACTTTTGTTTGTATTGTAATATTTTTATCTGAATTATAGTTGCATTATAATATTTATCTTTCAATTGCATAAGAATTGTGCTATTTATCTTTGATTGTTTCGAATAGTCCGGGTATAGAAAAAACTGGGAGCGGACATTTGGGACGTGTTTGGTTGCCCGCATCGAGCTCAACCAGGCCCGCGCGAGAAGGGAGAGGCCTGTTTGATTGCCTGGTTTTCCTGTTGGACCTGCATCACACGCTTCTCAAAGCATCCCAGAGCCTGGCTCGCTGGAAACGCTCGGATCGGCAGTTTCTCGCGAGCCACGTTGAGTGCGGCACGAGGTCGCACGGGCGGGAATGAGGTGAGGGCGAGGGGGGGTGGCAGGAGATGGAAATCTGGCGCGCCGTCCCGGCACCAAATTGGCCTCACCCCCCTTTCACTCGCTCACCCATATCCACTGCCCCCCTTTCTTCCCTACTGTCTCACCACCGGCGGCGGCTACGATTTTAGATCTGCGCTATAGGCGGAGGCGACAGAAGAGGTGGCGGCGTTGGTGGTGGATCTGGTGCTCCCCTTGCTGTTGGCCACCGTCTGGTCGACCTAGTCTGTGCCATGGCTCCCCCTACGCCGTCCTCGTCTCCGATGCCGGTAAGCAGCACCCCCTCCTCCCTTTGTTAGCTCAGTGGTTAGTCCGTTAAGCTAGGTGTAGTATCAATTTCCCACTGAACGAACCGTCGATGTCGACTAGGTTATGGACGCACGGATGAGGCTGATAATCCAGGCAGCAACACTGATTAGTGTGATTCAGGCATGGGGCATGTTCATGCACCAGAGAGCTGTTCGTCGTGCTGGGAGACCTTTGACCCGCTATGGTCCATTGTTTCTCCGGGAACAGGAGAGGATCCAAAAATCTGAACTACATCTACAACTGCAATGACGTCGAGGCTCTGTGGATGCTTAGAATGAAAAGTGCACCATTTGCCAGGCTTGTCGAGACCTTCAGGAGCAGGGGGTTGTTACAAGATAGCATCAACACCAGTGTCGAAGAGCAAGTGGCCATGTTCCTCTATGTTGTTGGCCATAACCAGAGGTTCAGGGTCATTCACAACACGTTCAGGAGATCAATGGAGACCATCTCTAGGTACTTCAAGCAAGTGCTTTTTTGCTATTGGGGAACTTAGAGGAGAGATGATCAGGATACCATCTGGTCAGACTCCATCCAAGATTCGCGGAAGCCCAAGATGGTATCCATACTTCAAGGCGAGCATTGACAATATACACTTTTCATGGCTTGATATACTTGTATTGTTCAAGTTGAGCACTAACACAAGCTTGTGATGCCATTTTAGGATTGCTTTGGGCAATAGATGGTACTCATGTCACCGCCAGAGTTCCTAGGTCACGATCTGCGGCATACATGGGGAAGCACTACACAAGCGAATGTGCTTGCTTTGTTGACTTTGATCTGAAGTTCACATATGTCTTTGGCTGGTGGGAGGGGTCGGCGCATGATGCTAACATTCTCACTGAAAGCATGAGTCGACCTGATGGGATCAACATCCCCGATGGCAAGTTCTACCTTGGAGATGCTAGCTATGCATGTCGGCCGGGTACTCTTCCACCCTTCAGGAAAACAAGGTACCATCTCAACGAGTTCTCTGGTAGGAACTATCCTAGGACTGCACAGGAGCTGTTTAATCTCAGACACTCCATCCTTAGAGTAACTGTTGAGAGGGCATTTGGAGCTCTGAAGAATAGGTTTAAGATCCTGGATCAGAAGCCATTCCACCCATACTCCATTCAGGTTAAGCTAGTTCTTGCTTGTTGCATTCTGCATAACTGGATCCTCCAGTGGGGCTTTGATGAACACGTGCCTGAGGAGGAAGATGTCGAGGCTGACGATGTTGTTAGCTCTGGGAATGGTGTGGAGGCATTTGACAATGACGCTTGAAAGAACAAAAGGTTGGAGTGGGCAGAGGCGATGTGGCTTAACAGAGGTCAGTGCGGGATTTGAAGATGGAAGAAGAACAAGAAGCAGCAGCAGCAGTAGCAGAAGCAGCAGCAGAAGCAGAAGAAGAGGAGAGGAAGAGGAAGATCTGGTAGCAGCAACACCAATGAACTATCCCTTATTTAGCCAATAGCTCTTAATAATTTGAACTGTCATTTAATACTAGTTAGGATGAACTGTCATTTGCTTAAGTAGATGGCGCTACATGTTCAGATTCGGTGTGGTAAACTCACCACTAGTTTGAAGTGGTGACAACACCTTATGCAGGTTACAACCAAACACCATGTTATATGTGCGCCTAATGCAATGCGGGCAACCAAACGCCGGGTCGAAAATGGTTGTCTCATGCAATTAGGGACATGCAGGCAACCAAACTATATGCATCTGGTGTTTTTTGGCCTGCATCCCCTCAAACCGGCTTAATAGAGTCAGACTCGCCGGGCCAGGCTGGATCGGTAATGTAACCAAACACGCCCTTGGTGCCTGCCCTTGGATGGCCTCCGCTCCTATTCGTGCCACATTTGGTGATGTCCTTTTTCCGGTAATCCGCGTCGGGGTTGCCCTAAGCCTACGTGTGTTGCTATATGCCGTGCCGCTGAGGGATATATCTTGTGGTGGTGTGTTGTGTGTCAGCAGTGGCATGAGAAGCAGCAGCCCTTGAGACGGGGGTGTTGATCTATCGCCTTGTGTACCCTACATATGTATGTTGGCTGGTGACCTGTCTCTGTTGAGTCAATGGAGGTCCTGTGCGTGGGGCAGTGTGGTGATATACATGGACCATGATGCGTCAGGTCAGGCTTTGCATTGCATGTCACTCATGCCATCGCTCTGCTCTGCTCCCTGGCATTGGCTCTGATTCCTTCTTAGTGCTTACCATACAGGCAGCTTGCCCGGAGAAATGTGAGACCAGTATGAAAAGAGAGAAGAAGCCACTAATATTGATTCCTAAAAGAAACAAGCTACTCCCTTCGTTCGGAATTACTTGTCTCGAAAATGGATGTATCTAGAACTAAAATACGTCTAGATACATTCATTTCTGCGACAAGTAATTCCGAACGGAGGGAGTAGTAATCTTGAGTGGGAGAATAGAAAAAAGACCCCCGCGTCGCTCGTACCGGTGACTCGGGGGAACCTAGTCCCGCAGGCCACCGGCCCTCCCGTCCAGCACCTCTCCCTCGCCGCCGCTGAGGGTCTTTGCCGGCGAAGCCTAGGCAGTGCCGGCGGCGGCGGGGCCTTCCATGGGCGCGGCTCCTCTCCCTCCCTGGCGGCTGCGCGGCTCCGATCTGGCGGCGGCGTGGCTCCGATCTGGTGGCGGCGAACCTCCGATCTGATGGCGGTGGCGCTGCGGTGAGGTGCTCCGCTCGGTGATGTGCCCCGGCTTGCAGTGATGGCTTGGGTTGTCGATCCCTCCGATCTGATCTAGGTGGGTTGGTCGAAGTCGGCCAAAGTTGCGGTCGGCCGTGCGCCTCGCCGGTTGATGCGGCATGGGGTTCTGGTCAGCAGGCTTAAGTCCATGGATGATTGCAGGCACGTGGCAGCAGGCTAGATCTGGGCGGCGTGTGGGCCTGCTGCCGTGAAAATAATGGTGGATGTCCTCCTGCTCTTTTCGCATCATCGCGAAGTCCTACATGATCTGTCCTCTTTGATTTGGTCATCGACGTGTTCCGGAACTGCTATCGGAGATCCTGCCCAAGATATCTGGATCGGATAGTATTCGGTCGTGCACGCCATATCAGCCTATGAGGTTCCATAACGGCGTGGCGCGAAGCTCTATTGTTTGTTGACACCATAGGACATGTCGGCTTCTCGATTTCTATGCCATAGACAACTGTGGAGAAGGTCATGGTGACTGAGATCGAAGGGTCAGTTAGATGGACGGAGCCTTCGAGGCGATGAAGTCAGCCGGGTGTTTGATAACTCTTAGGAGCAGCAGTGTCAAGTGGGGGCGGCAGCACTGGAGGAATTCATTTTTGGTGGTACTCCTCGAGTACCGAGCCGTGACTTTCAAGGTGAAAACGTAAGGTCTGGCCTTTATTGGTTGTGCTGGCAATTGCCTTGCTTAAGGAATTGTTTTGAGAGCTCGGACTTCTTCAGGGTGAAAATCTAAGATTTTGGATCGAGCAATGATGGTGCTTATGCACTATTTCCTTCTTGGAGACCTTCCCCTATGAAGACCTTTTATGTTTTCCGAGTGTTGCATTTGGAGGTGGTTTGTGTGCGGCTACTAAGATAAGTCGATCGCTGTGGCGGGGCCTTTGTTTTTTCCTTTCTCTTCTATTTTTTTTGCTGTGTGCATCCTGGATGTCATTACGACATTTTATAAGTGTAGAGGCTGGGTGTAATTGGTATCTGCGCGATATTAATATATTCCCCTTTAAAAAAAATCTTGAGTGTTGATATGCCATGTTTTGGTATGACATGATAAAGAAAGAAGCCAGGTACTCAAGTTCAGAGCTGCCTCTTTCATTCTCTCATCTTCTGAAGTAAGTGATATAGCACCAGGAGATCGAAGACTATCAATCAAATTACAAACCAGCTGGTATACTGCGTACAAATCCAGTCAAGAACAGTTGTTCAGAAGAGCCATGGAATTCTGGGGAGCTTTACATAGGTGTTTCTTTCTAACAGTTTTACAGATTTTCTTTCTGACAGTTTGGAACCAAAACTTGTTGATGCTAACCTACTGTATCCCTATCAGCAAACTGATGCCAGACGCATCAGCCTCTCAAGTCTCAACCTACGAATCAACAGACACCATCGTCCCGTCGACGACATTCTGCGTCTCCTGGTTTAGCTCCCCTGTTGCCAGTCGAACTCCTCCATTGTTCTGCTCTGCCAAGACCCCTTACCCAAAATCTTCAGATATGGGGATTATGTCGTCAGATCGTCGTCCGGTTTGTAGGTTACCCCTCGATCTCTTTCTTTCTCAGTGTGCTGCGGACAAGGGGGGATGTGGTCATGGTGTGGCTCGCTCCTGCTCCTAGTATGCCCAACGACCTTGCGGTGCCATGCAATGGTCAAGCAGGAACGGGTTGGACTCTGCGCATCCCCGACGCCACGGCGCGTAGCGTCCGAGGGGCGTGTCGTCGTCGAACTCTACCGGCAGCATGCTCCGGCCGCTTGGGGAGCCTTCGCCGGCCTCGAGCTGCAGCGTGCTCTGGCTCGGGAAGCCGTCGCTCGCCTCCGGCTCCGGCGAGCTCTGGCTTATTAGGAAGCCCTCGGCGGCCTCCAGCTCCAGCGTGCTCTGACTCGGGAAGCCCTGGCCGTGGACGGACTCCAGCTGCAGCGTGCTCTGACACAGGAAGCACTGGCCGGCCTCCAGCTGCAGCGTGCTCTGACACAGGCAGCACTGGACGGCCTCTAGGTCCATCGTGCTCTGGATCGTGAAGCCGCCCTCGCTCGCCTCTAGCTGCGGCGAGCTCTGGCTCGGGAAGCCTTCGCCGGCCTCTAGCTGCAGTGTGCTCCGGCTCAGGAAGCTCTCTGTCACCTCGGAGTCCGCCTCGAATGTCGCCCTCGGATCGCTGTCCCTCATCTCCATATTGGCTGGATTTTGATCAATCTTATCAGAAAATGTAGTTTGTGTTGCAACAGCAGATACTCAAATCAAAGATTGCTGAAGAATTAAACAGAGTCAGATTGAACTGAACAGGAATGACACCAAGTTTATTGGGTTATGTCCAACGAGAACTTAAACAGCTACTGTACTTCCATTTGATGATACAAAATATTCAGTTTCTTAGTTGGATTGTGGACATCTTTCATTTCATTGTCAGAAATTTGAAATTTGTGTTTCTACAGCACTCTACTGATCAAACGAGAGACAAATGAAGAATCAAACATAACCGGTAAATTACACTTGTAAATTAAATCCGGGTGTATAGACTTACACCCAATCCAAACGGCCCTTAAGTCTTTGTAGAGATTCAACTATGGACTACATACAGAGCAAAATGAATGAACCTACACTCTAAAATGCATCTATATACATCCGTATGTGGTCCATAGTGAAATTTCTACAGACTTATACTCCGTATTTAGGAACCGAGGGAGTATTCAGTTTATTAGTTGGATTGTGGACATGTTTACTTCATTGTCAGAAATTTGAAATTTGTGTTTCTACAGCATTCTACTGATCAAACAAGGGACTAATGAAGAATCAAACATAACCTGTGGCATTGTGCCAACAAAAGCAAATATGTGTACCAACATAACCCAATTTTCCGTCTAGATTTCGTTGAACCATTTCGAAATTTTTGCCACGCCCAATCCTGTTATGTTTGATTCTTGTCAGGGACAGCTAACTAAACGTGCCTAGATATGAAGAGTTAGCTATCAGAGATAGGCGTTTCTACATCGTTCCCATCAAAGTTTACAGATACAGAAACCGCCCAGGCTCTGAAACCAAACAAGATGGGGATTAACCAAGCCAACTTTCCGTCCAGATTCAGTCACCAACTGTCAACTCAAGGTATCTAGTCCCACAAAAATTTACAGATACAGCAACCTTCCATGCTGTGAACATAACAGGATAGGTGGGATTAACGAAGCCAACTTTCCCGTCCAGATTCAGTAACCAACGGTCAACTCAACTAGAGGCATCTACTAGTCCTGAACCCAAAGAAAGGCGGTGGAGGGATTAACCTAGCCGAAATGCCTGTCCAGATTCAGTAGTGAGCAATCAGTTGGCACACTCGATCGCACCGGGAGGAAGATGCTTACCGTCGAGACGGTCGTGCGGCCATGCGAAGTAGCCCCAGTCCCACCTCTCGAAGTCGTACTTGGGGCGCTGCAGCCTCACCAGCGGCTCTCGCACGGCGGCGGCGAACCCAAGCTCCGGGCCCCTGCATTTCGAGTCGCGAACCAAACACCAAGAATCAATTAACCCGGTCCGAAACAGAGACACATCGAGCAAGAAAGCGAGCAATCCTTGAATGAACAGAGCAGGGCAGGGAGGTGCAACAATAGGCGAGCGGCGACCGGGAGAACGGAGGCGAGCTCAGCAAGCATCGGCGCGCGGAAGAAACAGAGCAAGATGGAGAGAAACGTTGGAGGACGGAACCAAGAAGGAGGAAAGAATCGAGAGAAGGATGACTGGCCTGGGAAGGGCGACGCCCGTGTCCATCTCGATCTCCGCCCTGAAGCGGCCGCCGCCGTTCCTGTGCTCCCCCCTCCTGGATGACGGTGACCACGCCATCGCCGGGGACATGCTGCCACCGCTGGACCTCGCCAGCGCCGGCGACATGCTGCCACCGCTGCTCATCTCTCCGGATGGCGCTCTCCCTCTCTCTCTCGTGCGTGGTGGACTCTCTCCTGGAGTCGTGCGTGGGCGCTGGGGCAGATATATATAGGAGCAGTTAGAGGAAGAGAGAGGGGACGGGGAGGTGTTCGAGGATAGAAGAAGAAGAAAGGGCAGAGGAAGGCAGGGGGCGGGAGTTTATTACTTGCGGCCGGCCGTTACGCTTGGACCCCCTCCCTTCGCCTCTAAGGGCCCCTCCTTGTGGCCCACCCTGCGCCCGTCCCGTCTCGTATGCATCATATGTAAGCCAAATTTAGCTCAAAAAACTGTAAGCCAGTTTTGCGTCATTTTTTTAAATAAAAAAGGTAGGACATTCTCTACCTTATGCACTCAAAACGGGTAAAATGCCTGAATGACCTAGGTCATTTATATGAAGGCGATGTTAGCGCGCGCAGCGTATGCAGCAGGCCATCACCAAACCTACATAGCAAGTTCAACAGAGGGAGGAAAGAAAGGGCTCTATGAAACTATGTGGAGGTTATTACATTAGCCCATGATCGAAGTGTTACTCTGCTCGTTTCTTCTGGAGCGGGCGTACTCCATAGGTGTAAGCAGTGCAGCGATCTCACCGAAGACACGTCCGTGCCGCCAGGATTCTCCCTTGAAAACTTGCGCGTTTCGAGCGTTCCAGAGAACGACGGCACATGCCGCAAAGAGAAGATGCCAGAACTTTCCATGCATAGCTCTCGGCTGCTCTAAGCTGAAGAAATCCTGTACTGCTGTCGAGGAGATAGCCAGCTCCTTCAGCCCAACCTTGGTCCACACCGTTTCTGCCAGCTTGCGTCGGAGCAGAGCATGGTTCATGGTTTCTACAGCTGGGCATAGGTCACAACCATTGTGCGTTACAACTTTTACCCAATGTTTTCATAGCATGTTATCCCTTGTGTTCTGTCTGTCTCTGAATGCAAATCACAGACATACACGGTGTTTTTTCTAGTATGATCTTGTCCCATATAAATGGTGCCAAAGGACAAGTTCTTCCCCTGAAGCTGAGAAGCTTATAGAAGTATGTTGTCGATAGTTTCCTGTCCTCAGTAATAGGTAGTCTGGTATCTGACTTGCTCACTTGTAGTTGTACATTCCCTAAAAAACCATCGAGTTCTTCCAGTTCTTGAGATGCCAGAAGAGATAGATTCAGGTATAGCTCCAGTGTCTAGTTACCATTGCTGTATTGGGAGGCGATTATGCAGAATTTGGATGTGGAGAAGGTGAACAGCGTTGGAAAGGCGAATATAAGTCGACCACAATCCAGCCACAGGTCAAACCAGAAGGATATAGCACATCGGTCTCCTAGCTTGCACTTAGTGGCCTCCAAAATCAATTGTAGGGAGGATTGGAGGCACCGCCAAGTAGCCGTATCCCCACTGTGCACCATCCATGAGATCTCCCTCTGACAATAGCTAAATGCAAACCAAATGTAACACAGACTGTTATTATGCCCTAAAAATTTATGGGCAGTGTGTGTGCCCTTGCTGCTCAAGTTCTACCGGCAGTTTTGTGCCCCGAAGTACTTCTCCCGCAGTAACAAAAGTCTTGGTAGATCTTTTGCCCTTGTTCATGTATTTCTCCCGGCAGTTAATTGACCCTAATTAAGGGTTGGTGTAGTGTACAAATAAGCAGTATGAGATTAAGCCAAACCAACTAAATGATAACCAATTTTGAGACTTTGCTTCAGAGGACGCAAGTATGCATTTGGACACTTTTACTGAGTTTTGTGACATGACTCGTGTAACAGCCCAGGAGTAACCCACCTTAACCCTCTTAAATGTTTTTTGACTGTTATATTGATTGTGCATCATATGCATCTCATAATTATCATCTTGCATAATTAATTAATTAATTTGACTATCCCATTTCGCCATATCTTTAAATGGGGAATGATTAAACCCCCTCCCCCTTTCGATCTTCTAGTCAAAACTCGCCCTCAAAACTTGGACACACTATTTTTGTGACATTTGGGAGGTACCCTCGTAATTTTAGCACACACCTAGCCAACAATCGTAGATCAAACCCCATTTATTCGGTATATGGAGATATTTTCTAAATAAATATCAAACAAAGTCCGAACAGGTTGAAATATTTTATGTGGGTTTCTAGAAAGTTCAAGCCAATCAGACTTTGTTTGATGCTCCAATGGTTAAATATGGAGGCACTATAGTCGATATTTGATTAAATCATTTTACTAATAAAATTTGTCTAATGGTTGCTCACTTCCCTCTTTTCTCTAAGCCCAATGTCGGTGTCAAAACCGGCGGATCTCGGGTAGGGGGTCCCGAACAGTGCGTCTAAGGTCGATGGTAACAGGAGACAGGGGACACAATGTTTACCCAGGTTCGGGCCCTCTCTATGGAGGTAATACCCTACTTCCTGCTTGATTGATCTTGATGAATATGAGTATTACAAGAGTTGATCTACCACGAGATCATAATGGATAAACCCTAGAAGTCTAGCCTGTATGACTATGACTATGAGTATGTATATCCGAACTAAGCCCTCCGGTTTATATAGACACCGGGGGGGGGTTACACAAAGTCGGTTACATAGAAAGGAATCTTCATATTTGGTCGCCAAGCTTGCCTTCCACGCCAAGGAGAGTCCTATCCGGACACGGGAGAGAGTCTTTGGTCTTCGTATCTTCACAGCCCATCAATCCGGCCCATGGCTAACAGGCCGGACGCCCGAGGACCCCTTAGTCCAGGACTCCCTCAGTAGCCCCTAAACCAGGCTTCAATGACGAGGTGTCCGGCGCGCAGATTGTCTTCAGCATTGCAAGGCGGGTTCCTCCTTCCAAATACTCCAAGATAGTCTTCGAACGCAACGAACGTGTCCGGATCTGCAACATAAGTACCACACACGCAGCCTTAGAGAGTATAATATTTCACGAGTCCAATCTGCCGACAACTTTTTGTAACGTGACATCACACTTGCCCGGTCATTATTTTGAACCGTTTCCTGCCGTTCAATGTTTCGAGGCGCAATTTTTATTGGCACGTCTTGTCGAGGCAGAGATCGTGTCCCCTTATTGCGGGATTCTCATCAATACGAACGTGGGTAACCGGACCATTCCATTGGAAAGATTCCTTAGGAGTAGGCAGGCTTTCAGTCTTAGGAGGAGGCGTTCGATACCTGTTGCCTTTATAAAGGAGCCAAGGGCCGTCCCTTTTTACGCCAAAACCTCTCCTGAGCCCTTCCAATCTCGGGTTCTAGCATCCAAGGTTCGACTTCATTGCCCCAAGCTTCCCAATCATGTCCGGACCCAATTCTCAGTGCCGATGGGTGGCTTCCTCCGTTACAGAGGAGGACATTGCGAAGCTTCGAGCGGATAGATACCTGACCGCGGAGATCCCCCAAAGGCTTCCTGCTCAAGGACAGGTTACTCCGACTCCCAAATCCGGCGAGAGGGTCGTATTCATCTCTCACCTCCTCCGAGGGCTAGGGTTTGCTCTTCACCCCTTCGTCCGGGGGCTCATGTTTTATTACGGACTAGATTTTCACGATCTAGCCCCAGATTCTTTCCTCCACGTCTCGGCGTTTATCATTACGTGTGAGGCCTTTCTCCGAATTCCCCCACACTTCGGCTAATGGCTCAAGACCTTTAGTGTGACGCCGTAGGTGATCGACGGGAAACAAACGGAGTGTGGCGGTGGTGTAGTGAGCAAGATCACCAATACTCACTGGCCAAAAGGCTCTTTCACCGAACTTCCAACCAATGGCAGCGGGAGTGGTTTACATCACAGAACCCCACGGTACCAAGTGGGACGCTATACCTACATTCTGTTCTGGCCCTCCGTTACAGCTTGCATCATGGATTAATAAGGGGCTGGACCGGGGATCAGTTGATGAAGTGCAGACTCTATAGAGCCGCATCCGAACCCTCCTCGAGAGGGACATCGATCTTGTCAACGTGATTCAAGTAATGCTAATCGGTCGAACCCTGCCATATTAGTGTAGGCCTATCCGCATGTGGGAGTTTAATCCAGAAGGACCACGAACCCTCCAACACTTCTTCGACACTACGCACAAAGGAATGTGGAAGTTATTTTTTGGGAAACGAAAACAGTGGCCGAACACCATCGAGGACCTTGGCCTCGACTGCAACCATCCGGATACCTCGGTAAGCGCTCAACTTCCAAACACTTTGTAGTTAAGTACTCCGTAATACGTTACTAAACAGACTATCTTCCTCCAGGGCTGGATAAAGAAAGCGGAGTGTATTAGGTGTTCGGCCCCCTTCCTGAAGACTCAGCGGATCCCGTACTAATGAGGATGATGGCCCAGCGCCGTACCAGGTGCCTGCAAAGGGAGACAAGGCGGAGAGTGGGAAGGCCAAAGGTGGCCTCCCGTCTGAGGGTACATCAGACACCGTGCCCGGGGAGATCAAGATTCCCCCGCTCGAAGGCCAAAGTGAAGGAGAAGCCAATATTCCCTCTCCCCATGGTAAGAAAAGGGCCGCCTCTGAAGGTTGGGAGGAAACAGCTCCTAAGCGAGGCAAGATGCCCTCGTCGGGTGGCTCGGGCTTGGAGGGCAACGTCATCGCGCGGTCCCACGGAGAGGACAAGCCTTCAGGAAAACCGTAAGTGAACAAGGGCGTTTTTAAACATATCCTGTCCCTTTCTTGTGACCGAGGTAATATCTAGAATATATGTTTTTGGAGCTCGGCGAACAGTCTTCAGCAATCCTCTTCCTCGAGGGACCTTCTCCCAGAGATGATGGAAAGCGAGACGCCTCCACCAGTCTCCTCGCCCCATGGGGCGGACGACCTTGAGGTGTCATCACAGAGGGTCTCTCCTGATCAACAAGTGGTGCGAGGGATGGCGAAGACACAACCCGAAGGTAATACTTCGGTAGCCCAGAGTCCGGGGGCCGACAACAAAGGCCCCGAGCTGTCCGGCCAACGGCCGGAGACAAACACAGGACGAATAAACGGATCCCTTCAAAGGGAGGCCATACTCCTATGGCAGCTTCCGGAGATCCCGAAGCGCCGGATGTATTGACGAACATGCTGCAAAAGGCGTTCGTCTCAGAGGAACATTGTACCTTGATGGGTACGGTGGTTGAAAGGGTTTTATCCATGAAAGGCGGATTGAATGAAGCCTTCGTGAGCCTGCTAAAAGGCTTCGAGGTTTGTAATGTAATATTTTTTATTGTGCTTGACTCACACACTGCACCTGTGTATATGTAGTAGCCCCTGAGACTCAGATTGGCTTCCCAAGGGAGGCGATCAGAGGATCAAAAAAGGATATTTCCAGGAAATAATATGATTAATTGAAATGCAGGCTGTCACTTCCCGGGCGTCCGCCAGGACTATAGAAGTTGTCGATCTAGAGTGGAAGCTTGATATGGCGGGATATGACCTTATGCTTATCAACAAGCGTCTTGACGAGTCGCAAGGTATGTTTTTGGGGCAATCCTTACAAGCGCGTGCTTTGCAATGTAAGCATCACGTGAAATATTGTATATCGAGAAATGCATTAATGCAGATGGTGCCGCCGTGGTCGAGATCCTTCGGACCGAGCAGGCCCAGAGTAATAATGCGGCTGCCGAGAAGGCATCTGAAGAGTTAAAGGCCGAGCAGGCTGCTCGGCGCCAATGCGAGGAGAAATATCCACGATGATGCGTGAGCTAAAGGATGCCGCTAGCCGTTGTGCAATCCTTGAGGAGGATAATAAAGCCAAAATGGCTGATCTTAACAAGGCCTTACGAGAGGCGAAGGAAGCACGATCCGAATCTAGAGCAGCCCGGGAGGAGATCCGACAAGCTGGGGAGATCATGGCTGGTAAGCCCTGTTTATTGCAAACTAAGTCCGAATTATGCTCTGCTTAATCAAGTGTGGAGTTCTCCAGACGCGTTATTGGACCTGCCGAAGAGTGCTTCCGATGCGGCGCTGTTTTACCAAGTGCAAGAAGGGCGTGCAATGGAGAAGTTTTTCTGGTCACAGTTCGGTGTGTCAAAACGCCCACTGTTGCTGAATGAACAGATGACCCAATGGGCCGAGCTCCATATATTATCCGGTGCTGCCATGAAGGACGTTGTGGCCGGGCTGTGGCCGAACGAGCCAATTCTGGATAGTTATTTTGGTTTGGTGCGGCGACTTGCTGATGCGGTGCCGCGTATCAATGTCGTTAAGCGGTCGGCGTACATTGAAGGTGCACGGATGGCCTTTGCCCATGTCAAGACATACTGGGCGAAGATGAAGGCCACAGATGTTGCCGTGAAGGGTCCACCCAAAGGCAAGGACCATTACGCACTAGAGCATTATTTCGAGGATGTCCTGGAGGGTACCCGCTTGATAGAGGGTCAATGCTCGAAAAACATGATATTCGAGTGAAATGTATGGGTAGTTGTAAAAGACAATATTACAATAAGTCTATTTTTTGTAGTTTCGCCTAAAACTTTTGTTCCTCCTGTGCGGCCGTTTTTGTATTAATCTGCAAGTTTTCCAGTCGTCAGCTTCAGCCCCCTCGTATAAAGTACAGGGGTGTTCGGAAAAGCATTTGATCACTCTTAACCCAATGTCTTGGTCCATTAAGGAGGTGTGAGTGCGGTGAACGAGGCAATCAGACTATAGGGCGTTAACACTTGCACTTAGCCATAGGAGTTTTATATGGGGGACTACGATATATCCCCTGGTATGTGTACGGCTTATTCCAATATGGTGCGTTACATATATGACCTGAAAAAAGGTCCTTCATATAATATGGAGGGAATCGCAAAAGATTCCGATAAGTCATCGAGTGGTTGACTAGCTCTCGCCGCATCATGACAGTCAGTTTTCGGCTTTCTCTACTGATGTGCTTGACCAGATGAACCGGAAGCACAATCGCAGTAGTTCTCCCTTTACTACCCTAGCCGATAGAGCGGAAGTAAGGTAGAAAGCACAGGAGCCGGGCAACCCAACTATTGACCCAAGACATGATTCGGAGTTGATGCATATAAGGCCAAACTCGCAACGCCGAAGTGTGCTATAAAGCTGTTCGGACTTGTCGGCAACTCATTTGTTCCCATACCGAGCCCCTGACAAGTTATGACGCGGTGTATGTGTGAAACAACCACGGGAGCCAAATTCAGTTCTTTTTAGAAAAAAAGCGAATGCTAGATGCGGATTATGTTTACTGGGACCCGAGTGATATGTCAATCATTATTTTATAGGTAAAAAAGCCGCAACCCCGGCTATTTGACATGCCTGGGGTCGAAGGTGGAGGGAAAAGGAACATTACAGGCTCAAAATAAAGAGTGCGGTCTATAAAAAGTTATTTTGGACCTCCTGTCGCACGTCTGCGCCGCCTGTCCTCGGTGAGGGGACTCCTTGACGGGAATAGCCCTTGGGTGAGTGTACGAGTCCGAACTCCGATGGAGTCCATGAGATGATTGTGTCACCTGTGGTAAATGAAAGAGAAAGAGCAATTAGAAAGAAACAAAGGTTATGGCAATGCTTGCAGGCTCGTCCATATTGTGTTTCCGCCGATGCCCAGGGTATCTTAAGTGCATAGTTATGTATGCGCGGTACATATTTCGTAGATATATGAGGTGGGCGGCGGAAGCCGAAGTGCTATTTCCGCTCCGGAATTGGTCGATCCTGTTGAATGGAGACCGGTGGCTTAATGGCCGACAAGGTATGTGATTTAATAAGACCGCTTTGTAATGAAGTTGCCGCAGTATGATCTTCAGTCAGCAGGGAGTGCTTCTCCTGCTCCCTTGTAGAGTTGTGTATCGTGTATACCATGTTCACTGTTTTTACTTCCGGGGGAAATCGCTTCTGACCCCTGGTATTTGGTTGGTGATTCTCTTCGTCGTCTCTATCACTGGGCGGCCTCCTCCCCTTGTGTTCGGCGTTGAGCTTGCCGGCCTGCTTGAAGACCCAACAACTTCTGTTGGTATGATTAGCTAGTTTGTCGGGATGGCCGTGAATCTGGCAGGGTCGATCCAATATCCTGTCTAAATTGGATGGTCCGTCTCTGTTTGCCTTGAATGGCTTTTTCTGTTGACCGGGTTTGGGACCACTAAATCCGGCGTTGACCGATGTGTCGAGCGTTCCTTCATTATCATTGCGACGTTTGTGCTCGCTGCATCGTGGCTTGCCATTGCCGTCTCGGATTTCGGAAGTGCCTGGATCATTGGCGCTGTTGCTTCTACGAGCGAGCCAGCTGTCTTCTCCTGCGCAAAAGCGGGTCATTAGAGCGGTAAGGGCTGTCATGGATTTTGGTTTTTCTTGACCGAGGTGGCGGGCGAGCCATTCATCCTGGACACTGTGTTTGAAGGCCGCTAGGGCTTCCGCGTCCGGACAGTCGATGATTTGGTTCTTTTTAACTAAGAACCTAGTCCAGAGCTTCCTGGCTGACTCTCCGGGCTGCTGGACAATGTAACTTAAGTCATCGGCATCCGGTGGCCGGACATATGTTCCTTGGAAGTTGTCGCGGAAGGCGTCTTCCAAGTCTTCCCAGCTGCCAATAGAGTTTTCCGGCAGACTGTTTAACCAGTACCGAGCTGGTCCTTTGATTTTTAGTGGTAGGTATTTGATGGCATGAAGGTCATCTCCGCGGGCCATGTGGATATGGAGGAGGAAGTCCTCGATCCATACCGCGGGATCAGTTGTTCTGTCGTATGATTCGATATTCATGGGTTTCAACCCGTCTGGGAATTCGTGCTCCATTACTTCGTGTGTGAAGCAAAGAGGGTGTACGGCGCCTCTATATTGGGCCACACTGCGACGTACCTTCGATGGAGTCCGTTTGCAGTTTTCGGCCCGGGCGTGGCTAGGATTGTTACATCTGAATAGGTACCTGATACGTCTCCGTCGTATCTACTTTTCCAAACAGTTTTGCCCTTGTTTTCGACTCTAACTTGCATGATTTGAATGGAACTAACCCGGACTGACGCTGTTTTCAGCAGACTTTCCATGGTGTTATTTATGTGCAGAAACAAAAGTTCTCGGAATGACCTGAAACTCCACGGAACGTCTATTTGGAAATAATAAAAAATCCTTGCAAAAGATGAAGACCAGGGGGCCCACACCCTGTCCACGAGGGTGGGGGCGCGCCCTCCCCCCTAGGGCGCGCCCCCTACCTCGTGGCCCCCCTAGAGCTCCTCCGACCTCAACTCCAACTCTATATATTTGCTTCCGGGGAGAAAAAAAATCAGGAGAAGAATTCATTGCATTTTATGATACGGAGCCGCCGCCAAGCCCTAAAACCTCTCGGGAAGGCTGATCTGGAGTCCGTTCGGGGCTCCGGAGAGGGGGATTTGTCGCCATCGTCATCATCAACCATCCTCCATCACCAATTTCATGATGCTCACCGCCGTGCGTGAGTAATTCCATCGTAGGCTTGCTGGACGGTGATGGGTTGGATGAGATCTATCATGTAATCAAGTTAGTTTTGTTAGGGTTTGATCCCTAGTATCCACTATGTTCTGAGATTGATGTTGCTATGACTTTGCTATGCTTAATGCTTGTCACTAGGGCCTGAGTGCCATGATTTCAGATCTGAACCTATTATGTTTTCATGAATATATGTGATTTCTTGATCCTATCTTGCAAGTCTATAGTCACCTACTATGTGTTATGATCCGGCAACCCCGAAGTGAAAATAATCGGAACCACTCCCGGTGATGACCATAGTTTGAGGAGTTCATGTATTCACTATGTGCTAATGCTTTGTTCCGGTACTCTATTAAAAGGAGGCCTTAATATCCCTTAGTTTCGCTAGGACCCGCTGCCACGGAGGGTAGGACAAAAGATGTCATGCAAGTTCTTTTCCATAAGCACGTATGACTATATTCGGAATACATGCCTACATTACATTGATGAATTGGAGCTAGTTCTGTGTCACCCTATGTTATGATTGTTACATGATGAACCGCATCCGGCATAACTCTCCATCACCGATCCAATGCCTATGAGCTTTTCACATATTGTTCTTCGCTTATTTACTTTTCCGTTGCTACTATTACAATCACTACAAAACACCAAAAATATTACTTTTACTACCATTACTTTTGTTACCATTACCACTACTATCATATTACTTTGCTACTAAATACTTTGCTGCAGATATTAAGTTATCCAGGTGTGGTTGAATTGACAAATCAACTGCTAATACTTGAGAATATTCTTTGGCTCCCCTTGTGTCGAATCAATATATTTGGGTTGAATACTCTACCCTCGAAAACTGTTGCGATCCCCTATACTTGTGGGTTATCAAGACTATTTTCTGGCGCCGTTGCCGGGGGAGCATAGCTCTATTCTTTGAGTCACTTAGAATTTGTATCTGCTGGTCACTATGAAGAACTTGAAAGACGCCAAGACAACAATTTATCCCTCAACTACGAGGGGAGGTAAGGAACTGCCATCTAGCTCTGCACTTGATTCACCTTCTATTTTGAGTAAGCTTGCGACATCTAAACCTGCTTCTGTTATTCGTTATGATATGTCGCATGTTATTGATGATGCCACTTCTGCTATGCATGATACTTATGATGAAACTACTTCTATGCTTGATACTATTGTGCCACTTGGTGAATTTCTTGATGAACAAATTGCTAGAGCTAGAGAGAAAAAAATTATTGAAACTGATTATATTGATGAAAGTGATGATGAAGACTTTCCTGTTATTCCCGAGGGTTATGTTTTTGATAAAGAAGCTTCTTTAGCTATTTTAGCTTGCAAAGATAGATATGAACTCAAGAGGTTATTAGCTAAATGGAAGCAACAATCTCTTAATGATAGAATGAGACCTGACCCTGCTTTTGCAACTTCACCTATCTGTGTTACCAATAAGGATTATGAATTCTCTGTTGATTCTGATATAATTACTTTGGTTGAATCTGATCCTTTTCATGGCTATGAATCTGAAACTGTTGTGGCACATCTTACTAAATTAAATGATATAGCCACCCTATTCACTAATGATGAGAGATCTCGCTACTTTTATATCCTTAAAATATTTCCGGTCTCATTAAAGGGTGATGCTAAGATATGGTTTAATTCCCTTGATCCTGGTTGTGTGCGTAGTCCACAGGATATGATTTACTACTTCTCTGCTAAACATTTCCCTGCTCATAAGAAACAAGCTGCTTTAAGGGATATATATAATTTTGTGCAAATCGAAAAAGAGAGTCTCCCACAAGCTTGGGGGAGGCTTCTCAAGTTACTTAATGCTTTGCCTGGTCATCCTCTCAAGAAAAATGAAATACTTGGTATCTTTTATAATGGACTAACCGATGCTCCCAGAGATTACCTGGATAGGTGTGCTGGTTCTGTTTTCAGGGAAAGAACACTGGATGAAGCTGAAATTCTATTGAATAATATGTTAACAAATGAAAATAATTGGACATTTCCTGAGCCAATTCCTGAGCCTATTCCTAAACCAACTCCGAAGAAGAAAGGTGTTCTATTTCTCAGTCCTGAAGATATGCAAGAGGCAAAGAAATCTATGAAAGAAAAAGGTATTAAAGCTGAAGATGTTAAGAATTTACCTCCTATTGAAGAAATACATGGTCTTAATTTACCGCCTGTTGAAGAAACATATGATCTTAATCCATTACCTATTGAAGAACCCGACACAGGTAGTAAAGGTAAATTCTCTCTACATATATGATAAAGCTGAAATCCCTCCTACTAAAATTGCTAGCCAATGCTTAGATGAGTTTGATAACTTTATGGTTAAGCAAGAAGATTTCAATGCTTATTTTGGTAGACAATTAAAACAAAATGCTTATATGATTGAACACTTGGGTGATTATATGGCTAATGTTAAAGGTGAACTTAAACTCATTACTAAATATGCTTCTATGGTTACCACTCAAGTAGAACAAGTACTTAAAGCTCAAAGTGATTTGCTCAATGAAATGAATAGTAAGAAAAATGATTATGCTGTCAAAGTGGCTACTAGAACTAGTAGAATGACTCAGGAACCTTTGTATCCTGAAGGCCACCCTAAGAGAATTGAGCAAGATTCTCAGAGAAATAATACTGATGCACCTAGTCCTTCTAAAAAGAAGAAAAAGAAAAATGATAGGACTTTGCATGCTTCTAGTGAACCTATTGCTGAACCACCTGAGAATCCAAATGATATCTCTATTTCTGATGCTGAAACACAATATGTTAATGAACATGAACCTAGTGAAAATACTAATGATGATGTTCATGATGATGCTCAACCTAGTAATGATAATGATGTAAAATTGAACTCTTTGTTGATCTTGATAACCCACAATCAAAGAATCAACGTTATGATAAAAGAGACTTTGTTGCTAGGAAACATGGTAAAGAAAGAGAACCATGGGTTCGAAACCCATGCCTTTTCCTCCCAAACCATCCAAGAAAAAGGATGATGAGGATTTTGAGCGCTTTTGAAATGATTAGACCTATCTTTTTATGTATGCGATTAAGCGATATGCTCAAAACAAATCCTTATGCTAAGTATATGAAGGATATTATTACCAATAAGAGAAAGATACGGAAGCTGAAATTTCCACCATGCTTGCTAATTATACTTTTAAGGGTGGAATACCAAAGAAACTTGGAGATCCAGAGTACCCACTATACCATGCTCCATTAAAATAAATTATGTCAAAACTGATTTATGTGATCTTGGAGCCGTGTTAGTGTTATGCCCTCTCTTTATATCGTAGACTTGATTTGAATAAGTTGACACCTACTGAAATATCTTTGCAAATGGTGATAAATCAACTGCTATACTGTTGGTATTTGTGAGGACGTGCTGTTGTGGTTGCAAACGTTACTATTTTAACAAACTTTGTTATTCTTGATATTCCGAGGACGATAGTATGTCTATTATTCTTGGAAGACCTTTTTGAATCTGCAGGGCTGTTATTGATTGCAACAAAGGCAATGTCACTTTTCATGTTAATGGTAATGAGCAAACGGTACACTTTCTGAGGAAACAACCTCAAGTTCATAGTATCAATTCTATTGGAAAAATTCCATCGATCATATTTGGAGATTTTGAATTTCCTCTTCCTACTGTCAAGAAGAAATATCATATTCTTATTATTGGGGATGTGCATATCCCCGTTGAGGTAACATAGTGTTATTCAAAATTTCTCGGGTTCCATGTTATTCGGAATGAGTTTGTTAACAAGACCTGATCAACCTTGTTAGTGGATTCCTTTTGATGAGCATGAGATGGATGAAACTAGAAGGCACAACCTTCTATACCCTCTTTCTATTTCTTGTTATTTAGTTGAAATAAAGTAAAAATATTATTTTTCTGTCTGTTTTCTGATTTATCTGTGCAATATAAAAATACCCCGAAAATAAAAGTTCTCCAAATGCCCTGAAAATGGAATATGGTTTTTTCTGGAATATTTGAGAATATCTGGCACTAAGAACACAACAGGAGGGGCAAGCACCTGGCCACGAGGGTGGAGGGCACGCCCTACCCCCCCAGGGCGTGCCCCCTGCCTCGTGGGCCCATGGTGGCCCTCCTCCACTTATTCCTGCACCCATACACTCCTTCTTCCTCCCACAAACACCAATATCCAGCTCAAGCACGAGTTCTAGCTCATTTTGCTGTGATTTTTTATCTCCTTGCTCAAAGCACCTCTCCCAAAACTGCTTGGGGAGATTGTTCCTTGGTATGTGACTCCTCCATTGGTCCAATTAGTTTTTGTTCTAGTGCTTTATTCATTGAAAATTTGTGCTGCCTAGGTGACCATGTTCTTGAGCTTGCATGTCAAATTTATATGGTTCCAAGTAGTTCTAATGCATGATATAGTCTCTCGGCACTTGTAGGAGTAGTTGCTATCAATTTTATTGAGGTTGGTTCACTTTTGTTTGAAGTTACTAAAAATTTCAGATTATTTCAGAAAATAATGAAGAGATTTTTGAGGGGCTCATCGAGCCGAAGCTCGAAGGAAAAGCAAAATGAAGAAGCACAGAGGCCCAAATATAATTTGCCTCAGATGCATGAAGTCGGCCGTGTGAATGGCCTTCCGATGATTTCTTGAGAAAAGCCGGGATTTATGATGATTTCTATTCATTGGCTGAGAATGCTGGCCTCACCGACTTCCTCCGCGACCAACGTCATCAGTATCTCTTACGCACCAATACTTCTGTGCAAAGCTTCTACTATTTTCCTAAGGAATCATCTTCTTCAGTAGAGTTTCATTTATATGATGTTTTTAAGAAGATGCCACTAGATGAATTTTGCAAGGTTTGCAAAATACCCTTCGAGGGTACCTTAGATGAACCACATCGCAAAGATGTGGACGGGTTTATTGACACCATTACTGTGGGGGAAACCAGGAAGGTTTCCGATGCAAGAATCACTAGCATACATTTTCCTGTTTTACGCTACTTTGCCATATTTGCTAGTCGTTGCTTGATTGGTCGCGGAAACTATGGAAACCTTAGTGTTCCTGATATTATCATTTTGCTCCATGGTTTATATTCGATAACTTTGTTAGTATGGGCGGTATTATCGCTAAACGATTAAGTCTCGAACTGCATTAAGGGTCCCATCTTTGGAGGTATTTATGCTTCACGCCTTGCTGCACATTATAACATACCTATTAGGCTCTATGAGAAAGAAGAAAAATTGTTGCCCAATGCTTATTTAGATTATAAGAGTATGTTAGCGCATGATTTTATTGTTAAGAATAAGGAAGGGGAGCTTAAATACAAATTGTTCTTTGATAAACATCACCCTGAGACTATTACCTTGCCTGCTCCTTCCTTGTTTAATTTATCTGAAGGTCTGTATCTCGTTCCGTGGGCGGCCATTCATGCCTACCGGAACCCTACACTAGCCCCAGAGCCGGAACCACAATTTGAGCCTCCACGACAGTCTGATTACTTTTGGGATCCGAAGATGACTGCCAGCCAGTGGCAGTCAGAGTCCTCTTCATCTCAGTACGACCCCAGCTACAACTATGGATATCCACCAGGCCATCCGTGGCAATGAACCAACTTAGGCCAAAAGCTCTTGGGGGAGTACGTATTTCCCACCAACATTACATTTATGTTCACACACTCATTGCTAGATGTCGGTGCTCATACTTTTTCACTGTAATATCCATGCTAGTTTATTTTCTTTTTCCTGCTTTCTTCTTGTGTGTTTGTTAAACTTTAAGGAAAACCAAAAAAAATAGTAATAGCTTTTAGTTAGTTTACTTTTCTTGCTGTAGTAGTAATAATTAAAAAGAAAACCCAAAAAGATTTCCCATTCTTCTTTTGCTTGTTGGGAGCTTTCCCGTGTAAATAGTTATTTTCTTTTCTTTTCTTTGGGGGTCGATAGGAGAAGACCATGATTAAATTGTTGAAGTGGCTCTTATATGCATTATTGTTGATTTAACCAAGAGCCCATATTGCCTTGTCTTCTCTTGTTTATTGAATGCTCGCAGATTCCAGCTTAGTCCAATGGATGTGCACTCATATTATTATTCACATCGTTCGGTTGTGCAAGTGAAAGGCAATTATGACGATATATGATGGACTGACTGAGATGAGAAAAGCTGGTATGAACTCGACCTCTCTTGTTTTTGTAAATATGATGAGTTCATCATTCCTGATTCAGCTTATTATGTAAACATGTTTGCAATGACAATTAGAGATCATAGTTGCTCGTGTCATGCTTGATTATCTATGAGTTATAATGGTTTACCTTGCGTGCCAACATGCTATTAAAATGGTTGTGATGTGGTATAGTGGGGTGGTATCCTCCTTTGAATGATTTAAGTGACTTGACTTGGCACATGTTCACACATGTAGTTGAAACAAAATCAATGTAGCCTTCACGATATTTATGTTCATGGTGGATTATATCCTACTCATGCTTACATCCAATGTTTATTAATTTTAATGCGTGTTCATGACTGTTGTCGCTCTCTAGTTGGTCGCTTCCCAGTCTTTTGCTAGCCTTCACTTGTACTAAGCGGGAATACTGCTTGTGCATCCAATCCCTTAAACCCCAAAGCTATTCCATATGAGTCCACTATATCTTCCTATATGCGGTACCTACCTGCCGTTCCAAGTAAATTTGTATATGCCAAACTCTAAACCTTCAAATAAACATTCTGTTTTGTATGCTCGAATAGCTCATGTATCAACTAGGGCTGCCCTTATCTTCCATGTTAGGCGGATTATTCTCAAGAGGAGTGGACTCCGCTCCTCACTCACGAGAAAATGGCTGGTCACCGGGATGCCCAGTCCCATGCTTTATGCAAACTAAATCAAAATAATTGCAAACAAAACTCCCCCTGGGAATGTTGCTAATTGGAGACACTCGTTGTTTCGAGCAAGTCATGGATTGATGCTTGTTGGTGGAGGGGGAGTATAAACTTTACCATTCTATTTGGGAACCGCCTATAATGTGTGTAGCATGGAAGATATCGCCATCTCTTGGTTGTTATGTTGACAATGAAAGTATGCCGCTCAAAATATTATTTATCTCTATTTCATAACCGAGCTCTGGCACCTCTATAAATCCCTGCTTCCCTCTGCGAAGGGCCTATCTATTTACTTTTATGTTGAGTCATCGCCCTCTGATTAAAAAGCACTAGCTGGAGAGCGCAGCTGTCATTTGCATCTATTAATTTATATCGGGTATGACTATGACTGGATCTCTCTTACCATGAATTACAATGTCTAGTCAGTCCTTGACCTTTAAAGGTGCTCTGCATTTATGTTTTGCGGTCTCGGAAAGGGCTAGCGAGATACCATCTTGTTATATCATATTTTGATTGTTGTGAGAAAGTGTTGTCATCCGAGATTTATTATTATGGCTCGCTAGTTGATTATGCTATTGATATGAGTAAACATGAGACCTAAGAGTTATTGTGAATGTGGTTAGTCATAATCTTTGCTGAAAACTTGAATGCTGGCTTTACATATTTACAACAACAAGAGCAAACAGAGTTTGTAAAAGTTTTTCTTTATCACTTTCAGTTTATCAACTGAATTGCTTGAGGACAAGCAAAGGTTTAAGCTTGGGGGAGTTGATACGTCTCCGTCGTATCTACTTTTCCAAACACTTTTTCCCTTGTTTTGGACTCTAACTTGCATGATTTGAATGTAACTAACTCGGACTGACGCTGTTTTCAGCAGACTTTCCATGGTGTTATTTATGTGCAGAAACAAAAGTTCTCGGAATGACCTGAAACTCCACGTAACGTCTATTTGGAAATAATAAAAAATCCTTGCAAAATATGAAGACCAGGGGGCCCATACCCTGTCCACGAGGGTGTGGGCGCGCCCTCCCCCCTAGGGCGCGCCCCCTACCTCGTGGGCCCCCTGGAGCTCCTTAGACCTCAACTCCAACTCTATATATTTGCTTTCGGGGAGAAAAAAATCAGGAGAAGAATTCATCGCGTTTTATGATACGGAGCCGCCGCCAAGCCCTAAAACCTCTCGGAGGGCTGATCCGAGTCCGCTCGGGGCTGGAGAGGGGATTTGTCGCCATCGTCATCATCAACCATCCTCCATCACCAATTTCATGATGCTCACCGCAGTGCGTGAGTAATTCCATCGCAGGCTTGCTGGACGGTGATGGGTTGGATGAGATCTATCAGGCAATCAAGTTAGTTTTGTTAGGGTTTGATCCCTAGTATCCACTATGTTCTGAGATTGATGTTGCTATGACTTTGCTATGCTTAATGCTTGTCACTAGGGCCCGAGTGCCATGATTTCAGATCTGAACCTATTATGTTTTCATGAATATATGTGAGTTCTTGATCCTATCTTGCAAGTCTATAGTCACCTACTATGTGTTATGATCCGGCAACCCCGAAGTGACAATAATCGGAACCACTCCCTGTGATGACCATAGTTTGAGGAGTTCATGTATTCACTATGTGCTAATGCTTTGTTCCGGTACTCTGTTAAAAGGAGACCTTAATATCCCTTAGTTTCCGCTAGGACCCGCATCCACGGGAGGGTAGGACAAAAGATGTCATGCAAGTTCTTTTCCATAAGCACGTATGACTATATTCGGAATACATTCCTACATTACATTGATGAATTGGAGCTAGTTCTGTGTCACCCTATGTTATGATTGTTACATGATGAACCGCATCCAGCATAATTCTCCATCACCGATCCAATGCCTACGAGCTTTTCACATATTGTTCTTTGCTTATTTACTTTTCGTTGCTACTATTACAATCACTACAAAACACCAAAAATATTACTTTTACTACCGTTACTTATGTTACCATTACCACTACTATCATGTTACTTTGCTACTAAATACTTTGCTGCAGATATTAAGTTATCCAGGTGTGGTTGAATTGACAACTCAACTGCTAATACTTGAGAATATTCTTTGGCTCCCCTTGTGTCGAATCAATAAATTTGGGTTGAATACTCTACCCTCGAAAACTGTTGCAATCCGCTGTACTTGTGGGTTATCAGTAGCCGTCGTCGCGTGTCGAGGCACGTCCTCGCGATCTGTAGATCAATCTTGTATGTCCTGCTCTACTGTCCAGGCCCTGCCGAAGGTCGTATGTATAACCCCGAGCTGTTTTATTCCCGCCTTTAAGGCAAGGTGGGGCGGTCTGGTGTTCGGCTTGAGTTGCCGCTTTATCCCGACCGTGTGGCGGTCGGTCGGCTGCGTTGCGCGACGATGGTACGTGCTCCAGTGCCTCGTCATTGAACTGAGGTAGCAATTTGCGCTTCGGGTAATTTTTGGCTGGGCCACTAAGGCCGTATTCCTCGGTGACCAGGACTTCGGTCCATCTATCATTGAGCAAATCTTGGTCAGCTTGAAGCTGCAGCTTCTTCTTTTTCAGGCTCCTTGCAGTGGCTATTAGCCGACGTTTAAAGCGCTCCTGCTCGAGAGGTTCCTCAGGAACGATGAAATCCTCGTTGCCGAGGATCTCCTCCTCATCGGAGAGCGGAAGATAATTACTGTCCTTCGAGTCTTCGTGTATGGCCTATTCATCAGGGCTAACATGCCCGTCTTCCCGTTCATCCTGTTCGGAGATTGCCCCGACAGGGTATTCATTGTCTTCGGCATCGTCCGGAGTATTGTTTTCTCCGGTGCTGGTGTTGTTGTCTTTTGCACGACGTGACTTAGAGCGGCACCGCTGACGCCGACGTCTGGGCTGTGTCTCAGGAGGTTTGTCCTCAACTGTATCCTATTTGTCATTGTTGTTAGTTTCTTTAGGTGTATCCACCATGTATACGTCGTACGAAGAAGTGGCCGTCCAGCGTCCGGTAAATGCCAGGTTTTGGTCCTGCTGCTCACCGGCATCGTCGTCCATACCGTCAATGTCTTCAGAGCCGTAATCAAGCATGTCGGTTAAGTCCTCGATAGTGGCTATGTAGTGGGTGGCGGGTGGGAAACGAAATTCCCCATCATCAGCCTCCCGCCAAGGACATATTTTTTAATGAGTTTAGCACATCGCCAAAAGGCGAGTGTCGAAAGACGTCTACGGCGCCGAATTTGAAGATCGATAACTGATCAAGCTCGGCGTCCGTGGACGCACATGGTTCGGAGCTTATAACCGAAGACGAGTCCGGAGTTCCGGTGACACAGATATCACATGAGGTTAAGTCTGTGTGCGGCTCCAACACCGCGGAATCCGCGGCCTCCGTGGTGGGGTTGAGCTTCCCTTCCTCGGATGGCGCAATCTGCTCCGGATATAGGGCCAGAGAAGTTATAGGTGCAATTTCCTAAGTATGGACCGGTGACAGATTTAGGTCATGTTCACCGTAGGGACAGGGAGCGGCTGCCGTGGTCTCAAAGCCGTCGAAGACCAAGTCTCCACGGATGTCCGCGACATAGTTCAAGCTCCCAAATCTGACCTGACGGCCAGGGGTGTAGCTATCGATCTGCTCCAGATGGCCAAGCGAGTTGGCCCACAGTGCGAAGCCGCCAAACACGAAGATCTGTCTGGGAAGGAAGGTTTCCCTTTGGACAACATCATCATTAACAATTGAAGGAGTCATCGAACCTTTTGGGGACAGCACAGTGGAACTCTCAATGAAAGCACCAATGTCGGTGTCAAAACCGGCGGATCTCGGGTATGGGGCCCGGAACTATGCGTCTAAGGTCGATGGTAACAAGAGACGGGGGACACAATGTTTACCCAGGTTCAGGCCCTCTCTATGGAGGTAATACCCTACTTATTGCTTCATTAATCTTGATGAATATGAGTATTACAAGAGTTGATCTACCACAAGATCGTAATGGCTAAACCATAGAAGTCTAGCCTGTATGACTATGATTATGAGTATGTATATCCAGACTAAGCCCTCCGGTTCATATAGACATCGGGGGGAGGGGGACTAGGGTTACACAAATTCAGTTATAGAGAAAGGAATCTTCATATTTGGTCGCCAAGCTTGCCTTCCACGCCAAGGAGAGTCCTATCCGGACACGGGAGAGAGTCTTCGGTCTTCGTATCTTCACAGCCCATCAATCTAGCCCATGGCTAACAGGCCAGACGCCCGAGGACCCCTTAGTCTAGGACTCCCTCACCCAACCCACCTAAACCCCTTAAATTCTAGCTCCCCTAGCCCAAACAACGCCTGCCTATGTAATGTAGGTCAATCTACTTAGACATGTACTTGCACTTACAATTATAATCAAGCCATTTAAATGCAACCTCTTGGCATGATTAGTTTTGCGCATATGCCTAGTTCTTGCTTGCTTCATGTTATTCGGTTTGAATTGTCAATAATTATTTGTTCTTCCTTGTTCTAACTGAATTCATGTTCTGTTTCTTAGTGCACTTGCACTTACAAATCTTCTCTAGATCACGACAATTCAACTTTTTTGCACACTTGCATATGCCTGGTTCATGCTAAAACTATGTCATCATTGGTTCATGTTCCTGCCGTCGACTGAACATCTCCTTTGCTTTGTTCTCTTGTCTAGCCTTGGGCTAACATTTTCTTCTTTTGCATCTCATACAATCCTAGCTAAAGATGAAGGGGAATCTTCTGTTTTAGTCGTTGTAAGGATTTTTGTGTAGAAATGTTTTGCTAATTTGTAGGCAGACCTCATCCCGGATTAATCATACTCATGTACTCCCAAACAAGGAAATAAAAGTACAAAAATATTTCCCTCGTCTAATACCTTCACTATTTCTATCAGAGCATCCTAGCAGGTCCCTTATTGAAGGAAATATGCCCTAGAGGCAATAATAAAGTTGTTATTTATATTTTATTATACCATGATAAATGTTTATTATTCATGCTAGAATTGTATTAACCGGAAACTTAGTACATGTGTGAATACATAGACAAACAGAGTGTCCCTAGTATGCCTCTACTAGACTAGCTCGTTAATCAAAGATAGTTAAGTTTCCTAGCTATAGACATGTGTTGTTATTTGATGAACGGGATCACATCATTGGAGAATGATGTGATGGACAAGACCCATCCTTTAGCTTAGCACTATGATCGTTTAGTTTATTGCTATTGCTTTCTTCATGACTTATACATGTTCCTATGACTATGAGATTATGCAACTCCTGAATACCGGAGGAACACTTAGTGTGCTATCAAATGTCACAACGTAACTAGGTGATTATAAATATGCTCTACAGGTGTCTCCGATGGTGTTTGTTGAGTTGGCATAGATCAAGATCAGGATTTGTCACTCCGTGTTTCGGAGAGGTATCTCTGGGCCCTCTCGGTAATTCACATCACTATAAGTCTTGCAAGCAATGTAACTAATGAGTTAGTTGCGGGATGATGCATTACGGAACGAGTAAAGAGACTTGCGGGTAACGATATTGAACTAGGTATGATGATACCGATGATCGAATCTCGGGCAAGTAACATACCGATGACAAAGGGAACAACGTATGTTGCTATGCGGTTTGACCGATAAAGATCTTCGTAGAATATGTAGGAGCCAATATGAGCATCCAGGTTCCGCTATTGGTTATTGATCGAAGATGTTTCTCGGTCATGTCTACATAGTTCTCGAACCCGTAGGGTCTGCACGCTTAACTTTCGATGATGATTTGTATTATGACTTATGTGATTTGATGTGCCGAAGTTTGTTCAGAGTCCTGGATGAGATCACTGACATGACGAGGAGTCTCGGAATGGTTGATACATAAAGATTCATATATTGGAAGGCTACATTCGGACACCAGAATGGTTCGGGTCGTTTCGGATAAGTTTCAGAGTACCGAGGGTTACCAGAACCCCCTCCAGGAAGTTATTGGGCCTCATGGGCCTTAGTGGAGAAGAGAGAGGGCCGGCCAGGAGGTGGCGCGCGCCCCCTTGCCCCCAATCTGAATTAGGCAAGGGGAGGGGGCGGCGCCCCCTCCTTTCTTCTCTCCTCCTCCTCCTTCCCCCCTTCTCCCACTTGGAATAGGAAAGGGGGGGCGAATCCTACTAGGTTTGGAGTACTAGTAGGACTTCCCCCATGGCGTGCCTCCCCCCTTGGCCGGCCTCCTCCCCCCTCTCCTTTATATACGTGGGGAGGGGGACACCCTAGGACACACAAGTTGATCTTTTAGCCATGTGCGGTGCCCCCCTCCACAGTTACACACCTCAGTCATATCGTCGTAGTGCTTAGGCGAAGCCTCTACGCAGTAACTTCATCATCACCGCCGCCACGCCACAGTCAAGAAACTCTCCTTTGGCCTCAACTGGATCAAGAGTACGAGGGACGTCATCGAGCTGAACGTGTGCTGAACACGGAGTTGCCGTATGTTCGGTGCTAGGATCGGTCGGATCGTGAAGACGTACGACTACATCAACCGCGTTGATATAACGCTTTCTCTTTTGGTCTACAAGGGTATGTGGACACACTCTCCCCGCTTGTTGCTATGCTTCTCCTAGATAGATCTTGCGTGATCGTAGGAATTTTTTTTGAAATTACTGCGTTCCCCAACAGTGGCATCCGAGCCAGGTCTATGCGTAGATGTTATATGCACAAGTAGAACACAAAGAGTTGGGGCAATAATAGTCATACTGCTTACCAGCCTGTCATACTTTGATTCGGCGCTATTGTTGGATGAAGCGGCCCAGACTGACATTACATGACCGCGTTCACGAGACTGGTTCTACCGACGTGCTTCGCACATAGGTGGCTAGTGGGTGTCTGTTTCTCCAACTTTAGTTGAATCGAGTTTGACTACGCCCGGTCCTTGTTGAAGGTTAAAATAGCACACTTGACGAAAAACTGTTGTGGTTTTGATGCATAGGTAAGAACGGTTCTTGCTAGAAGCCCGTAGCATCCACGTAAAACTTGCAGCAACAAAGTAGAGGACGTCTAACTTGTTTTTGCAGGGCTTGCTGTGATGTGATATGGTCAAGACGTGATGATATATAAATTGTTGTATGAGATGATCATGTTTTGTAAAAGTTATCGGCAACTGGCAGGAGCCATATGGCTGTCGCTTTATTGTATGAAATGCAACAGCCATGTAATTTCTTTACTTTATCACTAAGAGGTAGCTATAGTCGTAGAAGCAATAGTTGGCGAGACGACAACGATGCTACGATGGAGATCAAGGTGTCAAGCCAGTGACGATGGTGATCATGACGGTGCTTTGGAGATGGAGATCAAAGGCACAAGATGATGATGGCCATATCATATCACTTATATTGATTGCATGTGATGTTTATCCTTTATGTATCTTATTTTGCTTAGTACGGCGGTAGCATTATAAGATGATCTCTCACTAAATTTCAAAGTACAAGTGTTCTCCCTGAGTATGCACCGTTGCTACAGTTCGTCGTGCCGAGACACCACGTGATGATTGGGTGTGATAAGCTCTACGTTCACATACAACGGGTGCAAGCCAGTTTTGCACAAGCAGAATACTCGGGTTAAACTTGACGAGCCTAGCATACGCATATGTGGCCTCAGAACACTAAGACTGAAAGGTCGAGCATGAATCATATAGTAGATATGATCAACATAGTAATGTTCACCATTGAAAGCTACTCCATGTCACGTGATGATCGGACATGGTTTAGTTGATATGGATCACATGATCATTTAGATGACTAGAGAGATGTCTATCTAAGTGGGAGTTCTTAAGTAATAAGATTAATTGAACTTTAATTTATCATGAACTTAGTACCTGATAGTATTTTGCATGTCTATGTTGCTGTAGATCAATGGCCCGTGCTACTGTTCCTTTGAATTTTAGTGCGTTCCTAGAGAAAGCTAAGTTGAAAGATGATGGTAGTAACTACATGGACTGGGTACGTAACTTCAGGATTATCCTCATTGCTGCATAGAAGAATTACGTCCTGGAAGCACTGCTAGGTGCAAGACCCACTGCAGGAGCAACTCCGGACGTTATGAACGTCTGGCAGAGCAAAGCTGATGACTACTCGATAGTTCAGTGTGCCATGCTTTACGGCTTAGAACCGGGACTTCAACGACGTTTTGAACATCATGGAGCATATGATATGTTCCAGGAATTGAAGTTAATATGTCAAACAAATGCCTGGATTGAGAGATATGAAGTCTCCAATAAGTTCTACAGCTGCAAGATGGAGGAGAATAGTTCTGTCAGTGAGCATATACTCAGAATGTCTGGGTACCACAACCACTTGAGTCAACTAGGAGTTAATCTTCCTGATGATAGTGTTATTGACAGAGTTCTTCAATCACTGCCACCAAGCTACAAAAGCTTCGTGATGAACTATAATACGAAAGGGATGGGAAAGACTATTCCCGAGCTCTTCGTGATGCTAAAGGCTACGGAGGTAGAAATCAAGAAAGAGCATCAAGTGTTGATGGTCAACATGTTGGAAATATGCCCTAGAGGCAATAATAAATTAGTTATTATTATTATATTTCCTTGTTCATGATAATCGTTTATTATCCATGCTATAATTGTATTGATAGGAAACTCAGATACATGTGTGGGTACATAGACAACACGATTCCCTAGTAAGCCTCTAGTTGACTAGCTCGTTGATCAATAGATGGTTACGGTTTCCTGACCTTGGACATTGGATGTCGTTGATAACGGATCACATCATTAGAGAATGATGTGATGGACAAGACCCAATCCTAAGCCTAGCACAAAGATCGTAGTTCAGATGCTAAAGCTTAAGTATCATTTCCTTTGACCATGAGATTGTGCAACTCCGGATACCGTAGGAATGCTTTGGGTGTACCAAATGTCACAACGTAATCGGGTGGCTATAAAGGTGCACTACGGGTATCTCCAAAAGTGTCATTGGGTTGGCACGAATCGAGATGGATTTGTCACTCCGTGACGGAGAGGTATCTCTGGGCACACTCGGTAGGACATCATCATAATGTGCACAATGTGACCAAGGGGTTGATCATGGGATGATGTGTTACGGAATGAGTAAAGAGACTTGCCGCTAACGAGATTGAACAAGGTATCGGCTTACCGACGATCGAATCTCGGTCAAGTACAATACCGCTAGACAAAGGGAATTGCATACGGGATTGCTTGAATCCTTGACATCGTGGTTCATCCGATGAGATCATCGTGGAACATGTGGGAGCCAACATGGGTATCCAGATCTCGCTGTTGGTTATTGACCAGAGAACGTCTCGGTCATGTCTGCATGGTTCCCGAACCCGTAGGGTCTACACACTTAAGGTTCGGTGACACTAGAGTTGTTATGGGAAATAGTATGTGGTTACCGAAGGTTGTTCAGAGTCTCGGATGAGATTCCGGACACGAAGAGGAGCTCCGGAATGGTCCAGAGGTGAAGATCGATATATTGGACGAAGGGTATTGGAGTCCGGAATTGTTCCGGGGGTACCAGGTGATGACCAGCGTGTCCGAAAGGGGTTTCGGAGGCCCCGGGAAGCTTTGGGGGGCCTTATGGGCCAAGGGGAGAGGGCACATCAGCCCACTAAGGGGCTGAGCGCCCCTCCCACCCCATCTCACGTAACCTGGAGAGGTGGGGTGCCACCCCTAGGGCAGCCGCCTCCCGGCTTGGGGGCAAGTTTCCTAGGGGTGGGGGCGCCAAAACCCATCTAGGGTTTCCCTATGGCTGCCGCCTCCCCTGGGGAACCCTAGGCGCCCCCTCCTCCCTTCCCCTATATATAGTGAGAGAGAGAGAGGGCAGTCGCACCTTCCCCGGCGCAGCCCTCTCCTCCTCCAACACCTCCTCCTCCTCCGTAGTGCTTGGCGAAGCCTCGCGGAGAACCACGAGCTCCATCACCACCATGCCGTCGGTTGCCGGAGTTCTCCTCAACTTCTCCTCTCCCTTGCTGGATCAAGAAGGAGGAGACGTCCCCGGGCTGTACGTGTGTTGAACGCGGAGGCACCGTTGTTCGGTGCTTAGGTCGGAATCAACCGTGATCTGAATCGCTGCGAGTGCGACTCCTTCATCCACGTTCTTGTAATGCTTCCGCTTAGCGATCTTCAAGGGTATGAAGATGCTCATCCTCTCCCTCTATTGTTGCTAGAATCTCCATAGATTGATCTTGGTGATGCATAGAAAATTTTGAATTTCTGCTACTTTCCCAGAGTGGCATCATGAGCTAGGTCTATTGCGTAGATTCTATGCACGAGTAGAACACAAGTTGTTGTGGGTGTTGATTTTGTTCAATATGCTTACCGTTACTAGTCCAATCTTGTTTCGACGGTATTGTGGGATGAAGCGGCCCGGACCGACCTTACACGTACACTTACGTGAGACAAAGTTCCACCGATCGACATGCACTTGTTGCATAAGGTGGCTAGCGGGTGCCGCCTCCCACTTTAGTCGGATCGGATTCGATGAAAAGGGTCCTTATGAAGGGTAAATAGCAATTGACATATCATGTTGTGGTTTTATGAGGTAAGAAACGTTTGCTAGAAACCCATAGCAGCCATAAAACATGCAAACAACAATTAGAGGACGCCTAACTTGTTTTTGCGGTGGTATGCTATGTGATGTGATATGGCCAAAAAGAATGTGATGAATGATATGTGATGTATGAGATTGATCATGTTCTTGTAATTGGAATCACGACTTGCATGTCGATGAGTATGACAACCGGCAGGAGCCATAGGAGTTGTCTTTATTTATTGTATGACCTACGTGTCACTGAATAACACCATGTAATTACTTTACTTCATTGCTAAACCGTTAGCCATAGTAGTAGAAGTAATAGTTGGCGAGACAACTTCATGGAGACACGATGATGGAGATCATGGTGTCATGCCGGTGATGATGATGATCATGGAGCCCCGAAGATGGAGATCAAAAGGAGCAAAATGATATTGGCCATATCATGTCACTTTTTGATTGCATGTGATGTTTATCATGTTTATGCATCTTATTTTCTTAGAACGACGGTAGTAAATAAGATGATCCTCATTAAAATTTCAAGAAAGTGTTCCCCTAACTCGTGCACCGCTATGAAAGTTCGTTGTTTCAAGCACCACGTGATGATCGGTGTGATAGATTCTAACGCTCACATACAACGGTGTAAGACAGATTTACACACGCGAAACACTTAGGTTGACTTGACGAGCCTAGCATGTACAGACATGTCCTCGGAACACAAGAGACCGAAAGGTCGAGCATGAGTCGTATGGTAGATACGATCAACATGAAGATGTTCACGGATGATGACTAGTCCGTCTCACGTGATGATCGGACACGGCCTAGTTGACTCGGATCATGTAATCACTTAGATGACTAAGAGGGATGTCTATCTGAGTGGGAGTTCATAAGATGAACTTAATTATCCTGAACATAGTCAAAAGGTCTTTGCTAATTATGTCGTAAGCTCGCGCTTTAGTCCTACTATTTAGATATGTTCCTAGAGAAAATTCAGTTGAAAGATGATAGTAGAGATTATGCGGACTAAGTCCGTAAACTGAGGATTGTCCTCGTTGCTTGGAAGAAGGCTTATGTCCTTAATGCACCGCCGGTGTGTTGAACCTCGAACGCCGTCTCGTGGATGTTGCGAACATCCGACATACACGCTTTGATAACTACGTGATAGTTCAAGAATGTTAAATGGTTTAGAGTTAAGGCACCAAGACAATTTCGAACGTCATGAAACATATGAGATGTTTCGAGGGCTGAAATTGGGATTTCAGGCTCGTGCCCACGCCAAGAGGTATAAGACCTCCGACGAGCTTCTTGGCCTACAAACTAAGGGAGAAAAGCTCAATCGTTGAGCTTGTACTCAGATTGTCTGGGTACAACAATCACTTGAATCGAGTGGGAGTTAATCTTCCAGATGAGATAGTGATGTTTCTCCAAAGTCATTGCCACCAAGCTACTAGAGCTTCGTGATGAACTATAACATATCAGGGATAGATATGATGATCCTTGAAGTATTCGTGATGTTTGACACCGCAAAAGTGGAAGTAAAGTAGGAGCATCAATTGTTGATGGTTAGTAGAACCACTAGTTTCAAGAAGGGCAAGGGCAAGACGGGATACTTCATGAAACGGCAAAACAGTTGCTGCTCCAGTGAAAACCCAAGGTTGAACCCAAACCGGAGACTAAGTGCTTCTGTAATGAGAGGAACGGACACTAAAGCAGAACCACCCTAGATACTTGGTAGATAAGAAGGCAGGCAAGGTCGACGGAAGTATATTGGATATACATTATGTTAATGTGTACTTTACTAGTACTCCTAGTAGCACGAGGGTATTAGATACCGGTTCGGTTGCTAAGTGCTAGTAACTCGAAATAAAAGCTATGGAATAAAAGGAGACTAGCTAAAGTTGAGCTGATGATATGTGTTGGAAGTGTTTCCAAGGTTGATATGATCAAGCATCGCACGCTCCCTCTACCTTCGAGATTGGTGTTAAACCTAAATAATTGTTTTTTGGTGTTTGCGTTGAGCATAGACATGATTGGATTATGTCTATCGCAATACGGTTATTCATTTAAGGAGAATAATGGTTACTCTGTTTATTTGAATAATACCTTCAATGGTCTTGCACCTAAAATGAATGGTTTATTAAATCTCGATCGTAGTGATACACATGTTCATGCCAAAAGATATAAGATAGTAATGATAGTACCACCTACTTGTGGCAATCGCCATGTAAGTCATATTGGTATAAATGTATGAAGAAGCTCCATGTTGATGGATCTTTGACTCACTGCTTTTGAAAAGTTTGAGACATGTGAACCATGTCTATTGGTGTATATGCATGAAGAAACTCCATGAAGATGGACCGCTTGGACTCACTTGATTTTGAATCACTTGAGACATGCAAATCATACCATATGGGCAAGATGATTTGAAAGCCTCGCTTTCAAAGTGAAATGGAACAAGAAAGCAACTTGTTGGAAGTAATACATTTTGATGTGTGCAGTCCAATGAGTGCCGAGGCACGTGATGGATATCGTTATGTTCTTACTTCACGATGATTTGAGTAGATACTTGAGTATATTTACTTGATGAAACACAAGTCTGAATTATTGAATGGTTCAAGTAATTTCAGAGTGAAGTTGAAGATCTTCGTGACAAGAGGATAAAATGTCTATGATATGATCATAGAGATGAATATCTGAGTTACGAGTTTTGGCACATAATTAAGACATTGTGGAAATTGTTTCACAATTAATACCGCCTAGAACACCATAGTGTGATGGTGTGTCCGAACATCATAGTTGCACCCTATTGGATATGGTGCGCACTATGATGTCTCTTATCGAATTACCACTATCGCTCATGGGTTAGGCATTAGAGACAACCGCACTCACTTTAAATAGGGCACCACGTAATTCCGCTGAGATGACACCGTATGAACTATGGTTTGGAGAAACCTAAGTTGTCGTTTCTTGAAAGCTTGGGGCTGCGACGCTTATGTGAAAAAGTTTCAGGTTGATAAGCTCGAACCCAAAGCGGATAAATGCATCTTCATAGGACACCCAAAACAGTTGGGTATACCTCCTATTTCAGACCCGAAGCAAAAGTGATTGTTTGTAGAACGGGTCCTTTCTCGAGAAAAAGTTTCTCTCGAAAGAATTGAGTGGGAGGATGGTGGAGACTTGATGAGGTTATTGAACCATCACTTCAACCAAGATGTAGCAGGGCACGTGAAGTTGTTCTGTGGCACCTACATCAATTGAAGTGGAAGTTGATGATGGTGATCATGAAACTTGGATCAAGTCACTACCAAACCTCGAGGGTGACAAGGATGCGTACTACTTCAGAGTGGTACAAGAATCATGTCTTGAAGGTCATGTTGCTAGACAACAATGAACCCACGAGCTATGGAGAAGCGATGGTGGGCCCGATTCGACAAATGGCTCGAGGCCATAAAATCGAGAGAGGATCCATGTATGAAAATAAAGTGTAGACTTTGGAAGAACTGCTTGATGGTCGTAAGGCTATTGGGTATAGATGGATTTTAAAAGGAAGACTGACAATGATGGTAAGTATCACCATTAAGAAAGCTCGACTTGTCGTTAAGATGTTTTCCGACAAGATTCAAGGAGTTGACTACGGTGAGGCTTTCTCACTCATAGCGATGCTAAGAGTCTGTTGGAATTGGATTAGTAGTTACTGCATTATTTATGAAATCTTGCAGATAGGATGTCAAAACATTGTTTCTCAACAATTTTCTTGAGGAAAGGTTGTATGTGATACAACCGTAAAGGTTTTGACAATCCCGAAGACGCTAACAAGTATGCAAAGCTCCAAAGAATCCTTCTAAGGACCTGGAGTAAGCATCTCGGAGTTGGAATGTACGCTTTGATGAGATGATCAAAGATTTTGGGTTTATACAAAGTTTATGAGAAACTTGTATTTCCAAAGAAGTGATTGGGAGCACTATAGAATTTTCGATGAGTATATGTTGTTGACATATTGTTGATCGAAATGATGTAGAATTTCTGGAAAGCATATAGGGTTATTTGAAAAGTGTTTTTCAATAGAAAACCTGGATTAAGCTGCTTGAACATTGAGCATCAAGATCTATGAGGATAGATCAAAAACCGCTAAATGGTACTTTCAAATGAGCACATACCTTGACATGATCTTGAAGTTGTTCAAGATGGATCAGTCAAAGAAGGAGTTCTTGCCTGAGTTGTAAGGTATGAAGTTAAGAGAGAAAGGACGAAGGTCGCCCCTATGCTTCGCATTTAGGCTCTATAGTATGTTATGTTTGTGTACCGCGACCGAAGTGTGCCTTGCCATGAGTCGGTCAAGGGGTACAAGAATGATCCAGAATGGATCATTGGACAATGGTCAAAATTGTCCTTGGAGTAAATAAGGACATGTTTTCGATTATGGAGGTGATAAAGAGTTCGGCGTAAAGGGTTACGCCGATGCAAGCTTTAACACCTATCCGGATGACTCGAGTAGCAAACCGGATACGATAGTGGAGCAACCATTTGGAATAGCTTCAAGTGGAGCGTGGAAGCAGCATTTACAATATGACCTAGAGATTTATGAAGTGCATACGGATCTGAATGTTGCAGACCCGCTGACTAAAACCTCTCTCACAAGCAAAACATGATCAAACCCCGTAACTCATTTAGTCTTAATCACATGATGATGTGAACTAGTTTAGTGACACTAGTAAACTCTTTGGATGTTGGTCACATGGCGATGTGACCTGTGAGTGTTAATCACATGGCGATGTGAACTAGATTATTGACTCTAGTGCAAGTGGGAGACTGTTGGAAATATGCCCTAGAGGCAATAATAAATTAGTTATTATTATTATATTTCCTTGTTCATGATAATCGTTTATTATCCATGCTATAATTGTATTGATAGGAAACTCAGATACATGTGTGGGTACATAGACAACACCATGTCCCTAGTAAGCCTCTAGTTGACTAGCTCGTTGATCAATAGATGGTTACGGTTTCGACCATGGACATTGGATGTCGTTGATAACGGATCACATCATTAGGAGAATGATGTGATGGACAAGACCCAATCCTAAGCCTAGCACAAAGATCGTAGTTCAGATGCTAAAGCTTTTCTAATGTTAAGTATCATTTCCTTAGACCATGAGATTGTGCAACTCCGGATACCGTAGGAATGCTTTGGTGTACCAAACGTCACAACGAATCGGGTGGCTATAAAGGTGCACTACGGGTATCTCCGAAAGTGTCATTGGGTTGGCACGAATCGAGATCGATTTGTCACTCCGTGTGACGGAGAGGTATCTCTGGGCCCACTCGATAGGACATCATCATAATGTGCACAATGTGACCAAGGGGTTGATCACGGATGATGTGTTACGAACGAGTAAAGAGACTTGCAGTAATAAGATTGAACAAGGTATCGACATACCGACGGTCGAATCTCGGGCAAGTACAATACCGCTAGACAAAGGGAATTGCATACGGGATTGCTTGAATCCTTGACATCGTGGTTCTTCCGATGATATCATCGTGGAACATGTGGGAGCCAACATGGGTATCCAGATCCCGCTGTTGGTTATTGACCAGAGAACGTCTCGGTCATGTCTGCATGGTTCCCGAACCCGTAGGGTCTACACACTTAAGGTTCGGTGACGCTAGAGTTGTTATGGGAAATAGTATGTGGTTACCAAAGGTTGTTCGGAGTCCCGGATGAGATCCCAGACATGACGAGGAGCTCCGAAATGGTCCGGAGGTGAAGATCGGTATATTGGACGAAGGGTATTGGAGTCCGGAATTGTTCCGGGGGTACCAGGTGATGACCAGCGTGTCCGAAAGGGGTTTCGGAGGCCCCGGCAAGCTTTGGGGGGCCTTATGGGCCAAGGGGAGAGGGCACATCAGCCCACTAAGGGGCTGAGCGCCCTCCCACCCCATCTCACGTAACTCGGAGAGGTGGGGCGCCACCCTAGGGCAGCCGCCTCCCGGCTTGGGGGCAAGTTTCCTAGGGGTGGGGCGCCAAACCCATCTAGGGTTTCCCCTATGGCCGCCGCCTCCCCTAGGGAACCCTAGGCGCCTCCCCTCCTCCCTTCCCCTATATATAGTGAGAGAGAGAGGGCAGCCGCACCTTCCCTCGGCGTAGCCCTCTCCTCCTCCAACACCTCCTCCTCCTCCGTAGTGCTTGGCGAAGCTCGCCGGAGAACCACGAGCTCCATCACCACCATGCCGTCATGTTGTCGGAGTTCTCCTCAACTTCTCCTCTCCCTTGCTGGATCAAGAAGGAGGAGACGCCCCGGCTGTACGTGTGTTGAACGCGAGGCACCGTTGTTCGGTGCTTAGATCGAATCAACCGCAATCTGAATCGCCATGAAAAGCGACTCCTTCATCCGCGTGTTTGTAATGCTTCCGCTTAGCGATCTTCAAGGGTGTGAAGATGCTCATCCTCTCCCTCTATTGTTGCTAGAATCTCCATAGATTGATCTTGGTGATGCGTAGAAAATTTTGAATTTCTGCTACGTTCCCCAACACAACAAGACCACTAGTTTCAAGAGAAAGGGTAAAGGGAAGAAGGGGAACTTCAAGAAGAATAACAAGCAAGTTGCTGCTCAAGTGAAGAAGCCCAAGTCTGGACCTAAGCCTGAGACTGAGTGCTTCTACTGCAAAGGGACTGGTCACTGGAGGCGGAACTGCCCCAAGTATTTGGCGGATAAGAAGGATGGCAAAGTGAAATGTATATTTGATATACATGTTATTGATGTGTACCTTACTAATGCTTATAGTAGCGCCTGGGTATTTGATACTGGTTCTGTTGCTCATATTTGCAACTCGAAACATGGGCTAAGGATTAAGCGAAGATTGGCTAAGGATGAGGTGACGATGTGCGTGGGAAATGGTTCCAAAGTCGATGTGATCGCCGTCGGCACGCTACCTCTACATCTACCTTCGGGATTAGTTTTAGACCTGAATAATTGTTATTTGGTGCCAGCGTTAAGCATGAACATTATATCTGGATCTTGTTTGATGCGAGATGGTTATTCATTTAAATCAGAGAATAATGGTTGTTCTATTTATATGAGTAATATCTTTTATGGTCACGCACCCTTGATGAGTGGTCTATTTTTAATGAATCTCTATAGTAGTGACTCACGTATTCATAGTATTGAAGCCAAAAGATATAAGTTTAATAATGATAGTGCAACTTATTTGTGGCACTGCCATTTAGGTCATATTGGTGTAAAGCGCATGAAGAAACTCCATGCTGATGGGCTTTTGGAATCACTTGATTATGAATCACTTGATGCTTGCGAACCATGCCTCATGGGCAAGATGACTAAGACTCCGTTCTCCAAAACATTGGAGCGAGCAACAGACTTTTTGGAAATAATACATACTGATGTATGCGGTCTGACGAGTGTTGAGGCTCGCGGGGGGTATCATTATTCTCTGACCTTCACAGATGATTTGAGCAGATATGGGTATATCTACTTGATGAAACATAAGTCTGGAACATTTGAAAAGTTCAAAGAAGTGAAGTGGAAAATCATCGTAACAAGAAAATAAAGTTTCTACGATCTGATCGTGGAGGTGAATATTTGAGTTACGAGTTTGGTCTTCATTTGAAACAATGTCGAATAGTTTCGCAACTCACGCCGCCTGGAACACCACAGTGTAATGGTGTGTCCGAATGTCGTAACCACACTTTATTAGATATGGTGCGATCTATGATGTCTCTTACTGATTTACCACTATCGTTTTGGGTTTATGCTTTAGAGACGGCTGGATTCACGTTAAATAGGGCACCATCTAAATCCATTGAGACGACACCTTATGAACTGTGGTTTGGCAAGAAACCCAAGTTGTCGTTTCTTAAAGTTTGGGGCTGCGATGCTTATGTGAAATAGCTTCAACCTGATAAGCTCGAACCCAAATCAGAGAAATGTGTCTTCATATGATACCCAAAGGCAAAATATTCGTTGCAAAGAATGGATCCTTTCTAGAGAAGGAGTTTCTCTCGAAAGAAGTGAGTGGGAGGAAAGTAGAACTTGATGAGGTAATTGTACCTGCTCCCGAATTGGAAAGTAGTTCATCACAGAAATCAGTTCCAGTGATTCCTACACCAATTAGTGAGGAAGCTAATGATAGTGATCATGAAACTTCGGATCAAGTTAGTACCGAACCTCGTAGGTCAACCAGAGTAAGATCCGCAACAGAGTGGTACGGTAATCATGTTCTGGAGGTCATGTTACTTGACCATGACGAACCTACGAACTATGAGGAAGCGATGATGAGCCCAGATTCCGTGAAATGGCTTGAAGCCATGAAATCTGACATGGGATCCATGTATGAGAACAAAGTATGGACTTTGGTTGACTTGCCCGATGATCGGCAAGCCATAGAGAATAAATGGATCTTCAAGAAGAAGACTGACGCTGAAGGTAATGTTACTGTCTACAAAGCTCGACTTGTTGCGAAAGGTTTTCGACAAGTTCAAGGAGTTGACTATGATGAGACTTTCTCACCCGTAGCGATGCTTAAGTCTGTCCGAATCATGTTAGCAATTGCCGCATTTTATGATTATGAAATTGGCAAATGGATGTCAAAACTGCATTCCTAAATGGATTTCTGGAAGAAGAGTTGCATATGATGCAACCAGAAGGTTTTATTGATCCAAAGGATGCTAACAAAGTGTGCAAGCTCCAGCAATCCATTTATGGACTAGTGCAAGCCTCTCAGAGTTGGAATAAACGTTTTGATAGTGTGATCAAAACATATGGTTTCATACAGACTTTTGGAGAAGCCTGTGATACGTCTCCAACGTATTTACTTTTTCTCACGCTTTTCCTCTTGATTTGGACTCTAATTTGCATGATTTGAATGAAACTAACCCCGGACTAACGTTGTTTTCAGCAGAACTACCATGGTGTTGTTTTTGTGTAGAAATAAAAGCTCTCAGAATAAAGTGAAACTTTGCGAGGATTTTTTATGGAATAAATGAAGATTTGTGGAGCCAACAACCACCGGAGAGGGGCCCCTAGGTGGGCATATCCCACCAGGGCGTGCCTGTCAGGACCCCGATTCTAAGTCACACCGATCTAGCCTGTAACACCTCATATCACTTTGCGGCCTCACGCACGGTATTCCCACGGGTGTCGCCTTACCATGGCCCGGGACCGTTTGCACCTTTTGGCTCACGTATATGATAGTGTCGCTAGCATCCATATGACAGAGAACCCGAGCCGACATGACTAGTCGTCAACCCAAAGTGGCACTAACTTACGAGGACATGCATACATGAATCAACATCGAGCATGTCGGTCAGCAGCGTGCGAATCCGGGCTGTAGCACTGGCTAACAGGACTCAGGAACCCGGCTGTAGCAGCTAGGCAGACTCGGATGTCACCGCGTGACATTTCCCAAGGGATGTATACGTGAACGAAGTGAATCACATGCCGCCGGTCAGTGTTCCGAGCAGAGTCTTTGGGCTAGCAGGACTCCGTGAACCGGGCAGAAGCGGACTACTATGGCTCTTGGAAGCACAAGACTATGTTTCCCCATAAGAGAGGCTACCAAGGATAAACAACTAGGTTGTCGGATCCCACACATACCAAGCATTTCAATCATACACACAATATGCTCGATATGTGCAAATACAACATGGCATCACAACAAGACTCTACGACTCGTAGTATTTATTCATTAGGCCCGAGGAGCCAAGTATTACAAACATGGGTCTCATGACCCAACATACAGAGCATACAAGCAACAAGCACATGCAGAAGCTTAACTTGTCTGAGTACAGACAACTACAAATGAAGAAGGCTGAGAAGCCTAACTATCTACAAGACCCTCCCAAGGGTACAAGATCGTAGCTGAGGTAACAAGCTAAACGTCAAAGTCCACGCGGAACTACTAGCGAGACGGAAGTCTCTCTGCAAAAACATAAAATAGGCAAACGTGAGTACAAATGTACCCCGCAAGACTTACATCAGAACTAAAGTACATATGCATCGGTATCAACAAAGGGGGTGGTGGAGTTTGACTGCAGCAAGCCAGCTTTGACTCGGTGGCTATCCTGAACTACGACTGCAAGTAAATCTTTTGAGGTGGGCACTGCAGTCCACATATTCACCATATCAATACACCACTATGGATCCGCTCCGCCTCCCCACGAGAACGCCATCCATAGCACTCACGCTATCTTGCGCATTTTAGAGTATCCACTTTCACTTGTCTATGAACCGCATAGCAACCCGAAGTCCTTTACCGCGGACACGGCTTTTCGAATAGATAATGTTAACCTGCAGGGTGTACTTCTTCACACACGCCTCGCCACTTACCACCATGTACACGCCGTGTATCTCGGCAACCTTCAAGCTTAAAGCTTTGGCGAGGGAGTCGGCCACGACCGACTAACCACACAAGTCTCTCGCCCGTGTTTATCGCCTATTCGGGTTCCATCGCAAGGAGATCCGACCGGGTGTCGCCACGGCCCCAAACAATGTGAGCAGGGTTCCCATGCGCACCTCGACGGGTGGATCTACGCTTGGTACACCGTGCCACGGTGCCTAGTCTGTCCCAAGCGCACCTGTACCGGGTGCCACTTGGTAGACTACTAACAATACCTGCAAACACCAGAAACTAGTTACAACTCCTGGACAGAGATCAGGTTGATTAATAAGTCGAGAGGGGCACTTAAGCATTGCAATGCGTGGTAGTAACTGTTCATGGATCACAAACACAGAACTCGGTTCCTGAGGACGGTTTCAATGAGACAACCCACCATGTACTCCTACAAGGCCTCTCACCGCTACCTTTACCAAATCGTGTTCACACAATTAGCTCACACACAGTAGGACATGTTCACACACCTCCAATTCATCCCCGATGAATCGGACGACTCAACTCTAAGCAAAGAGCAGTGCATGAAAAACAAGCATGAATGAGTAGGCACATCAGGGCTCAAACAACTCCTACTCATGCTAGTGGGTTTCATATATTTACTGTGGCAATGACAGGTCACGCAGAGGAAAGAGGTTCAACTACCACAGCATGTAACAGTTGAATCGTTGTTGTCCTAATGCAATAAAAGAGAGCAGGAGCGAGAGAGTGGGATTGTATCGGAATGAACAAGGGGGTTTTGCTTGCATGGCACTTCTGAAGATAGCATTGGGTCTTCATCAGTGTCAACGATCACAGCGTCGGAACAACGTCTACCCAGGGGGAACAACACTGGCAAACAGAGAATAAACACAATCAATGCAATGCACAATATGATGCCTGAACATGGCAGGTATATGTGATGTTGTTTGTGCTAATGCAAACAGCAACAAGTTCAATGGTGCTCATTTGAATCAAGGATTCAAATGCAACTCCAAACTTAAGCATTTTAAATGCCCTTTATGTGTTTTCATCTATACAGCAGGTTTAGGTTGGTTTGTCATGCATGAAACTAGTACAGATGGACATATTGAATTTTTCTGATAATTTTTCATATATAATTTATTTCATTTGGAGTTAAGGTTGAATTTATATGAATTTTTGAAGTTTTCGAAATTTTCTGGAATTTCCTGAATAAGAACAAATCCAGTAAATGTCAGTGTCACTAACTAACCCTAATTAGCTAATCTAATGGTGCCACGTCAGCGGGTTAGTTAAGTTTAGTTTAAAACCTTAACCAAAAATGACAAGGGTCGGGGCCCACTTGTTAGTGACCCTGGGGGTAATTTGATTAGTGCCGAACCGGTGATTAGCCGGAGTTAAGGCCGCCGGCGAGGCCAGTCGCGACGGAGGTCGTCGGAATTCCTCCTCCGGCGACCATTCGGGCGGCGGAGGGGCTCTACGCGAAGCGCACGCCCGCGCTCTTCCAACGCAGCAAGCGACGGTGGCTGGGGTGCACGGAAGCGACGCCGACGGCGGGAGGCGCGGCGGCGGGAGTTCGACCATCGAGGGGTTGGGCGCTACGGGGCACGACAGGAGCTATAGGTGAGGGTTTTGGGGTCCTGGCGTGGCGCTGAGCATGGTGGTGTGCTCGGTCGCGGCCGTAGGTGACAGTGGCCACGGCGGCGACATGAACGGCGACGACGAGCTCTCGGCTCCGACGGCTAGCACGGCTAGTGAACGGGAACGAGCTCGAGGAGTAGGGGAGAAGACGGCGGAGCTCACATCGGAGTCGAAGCGGAGCTCGGCAGGCTCGGGGAGGCGTCGGAGACGGCGAATCGATGGATGGCGATCGTCGGGGCAGAGTACGATGATGAGCTCGATGGCGATGATGGGCTGCTCCCGCGCTCGCGATCTTCGGCGTGGAGTGGCTCTGGTCCACGGCGGTGCGACTGGGCTCGGTGGTGGAGTAAGGGGTTGCCGGAGAGGGCGGTGGCAGCGAGCGGTGGTGGCGGCGCGCTCGGGTCCGAGCGAGAGAGAGAACCGAGGAGGGGGAAAAGCACGGGGAAGAGGTCGAGGGGATTCCAGGGGTGTCGTGGCGCTCGGGGCCGTCTCCAGCGAGCACACAGGCAGGAGGTGGCTCACAGGACGCCACAGGGAAAGCACGCCGCCTGCCCTCCTCGGGCAGGGAGGAAGACGACAGGGAGGAGGCCAGTGGGCTGGGCGGCCAGGTGGGCTGGCCAGCTGGGCCGCGACAGGTAGGTGGCCAGGTAACTCTCTCTCTCTCTCTCTCTCTCTCTCTCTCTCTCTCTCTCTCTCTCTCTCTCTCTCTTCTAATTTAGTTTCCGTTTTCTATTTTTCTGTAAGTTTGTGGCTTTAAAAAAAATAGTTAGACACTTACAAAAATCCTGGAAATAATCATAGGCTCTGTTTAGATTATTTCCAACAGCCCACACTTATTTCCAGAATTATTTGAGCATTTAAAATATTTTATAGCATTTAAATGCCCAAATGCAAATAGGTAATGATTTAATCCAATGACCTTATGTGTCCTAGAAAAATGTGAACCAATTTTGGCAAAGGTTCTAACCCAAGGCAAAACTGATGGACATTTTAGAAGGGCATCTCAGGTTCATTGAAAATGATTTTATGTTGAACCTATTTGATTTGATCTGGTGCTAGGGTTTGATCAATCCCCATTCCAAATTCAAAATAATTTAAACATGATGCAGCACTCTAATGCAAGCACTAAGCATTACCAGAACTAGGGATGTGACAACTCACCCCCACTAAACAAGAATCTCGTCCCGAGATTCAAGACGTGAGGTAAGAAGTCAGAGGGGACATGGAACTGACACAGTCTTCATGATCCATTGCATTTCTCAAAGATGTTGATTCATTGCTTCAAATTTATCTTGACGTCTTGCTTTGAGAACTACATCCAACATGACAACGAGTAAAAGGAAGAATTTTAGAAGAATCGATCTTCCTAAGGTTCGAGCAACTTAGGATCATCTTAATGATCACAAGATCAACTCATGGAATGAGACATAAAAACATCTCTGGAGCTGAGAGGCAAAACATGCATCAAGAGGGACGGAAGAAACAATTTTACGAGGGTTTCAAAGTAGCGAGGGAAATTGTCATGATTCCAAAATGGGGCATCTCAGGGAAGGTGACTCTAAGAACTATTCCCTTAAGTGGCAAAACGAATTACTTTTGATACAAAGATCATTTAAACTCTTTATACCAGCTTAAGGCAAATCATAATTGATCATTTGAAGGAGTCCGGATGAATGACATTCCCGGACTAGAATGGATGATGTGGACTGCCTTGTTGAAGACAACGCGATGGATGATTTTGCTTACCATCGGAAATGGATGGGACCCATGGTAGGACCAATTTTGAAGATGATCCTAAACAACAATTACTGAGAGGGAAGCCCATGGGAATTGGCACAATGGCGGTGCAAGCTGGGAACAAAATGCAACTGTTAGAATGTTCCAACCATCATATCTGCCTCGAGATTCAGATCTGGTTGGTGTCGGGATATTCCGCACTCATCAAGTCTAGAAATAAAATGAAGGTTTGCAACACAAATCGGCGAGATGACGCTATAGATTCTCGGGAGTGAACTACGATAGCAAGCTGCAAAACATGAGCGGTTACGCTACATACATGTGAACACGCCGTCCTGCATAAGCGTGAACACATAGTAGTCTTACAACAAAACACTTTCGAGTTCGTGGGAACCATAGTCGGGATATTGAAGTCCTTGCATAAGGCATGCTCTTAAGAAGGAACTACTTCTCCTTGAACAAATCAGTCAGTGGCTTGGTGTACTAGGAACGCATATGGAGTGGAGACGGCCAACCTATCAAACCAAAGAGCACTTCGCACGTGCATGACTAACTTGGAATGATCCCAAAGGAAGCAAAACAAACTCTCTCGAATTCACGGTGGCAACTTACATTATATACACGTGAATTAGCGGAAGTCACTTCTCTCATCCAAACATATACCTCATGGTCGGGGCATGAAGAAAATGCTTACACAAATTGCCAACACTAGCTGGATGTTCGACACAAATCATGGTGAAAGTGCTAGTTATCGACTAGAGGGGGGGTGAATAGGCGATTTTTATGAAAGTCTTCAAAACGTGGAAGTTTCGAAGACAAACAATAGAAATGACCTAATTGATATGCAGCGGAAGATAAACTACAACGAGCAAACCATAGTCAAGTATGCAGTAATGTGAAAGTACAAAGACTAATAGCAGCTTAGTAGTAAGGATCAGGATGGAAGATAGTATGAAGCCAACCAACGATAGTATTCAAGCAATGAAGTCAAACAGGTACGACAAATAGGCAATGACTTCACGAAGACAAACTCTAAGTAAAGGGAGGGAGAGGATAGAACTACCACTTGTTGAAGACACAGATTTGTTGGACCAGTTCCTGCTGTTGTGACAACTGTGACGTCTGGTTAGGGAGGCTGAGATTCAACTCAAGACCGCATCTTCACCTTATTCCCTTGAGCTAAGGACACACAGTCCTCGCCTAATCACTCTGGTAAGTCTTCAAGGTAGACTTCCGAACCTTCACAGACTTCGCTCACCGGCGATCCACAATGACTCTTGGATGCTTAGAACGCGACGCCTAACCGGCCGGAGGATTCACAGATCCTCAAGTGTAATAAGTCTTCAGTCACGCAGATGTAAAGACTTCAAATGATGCCTAACACTCTTTGGCTCTGGGTGTTTGGGCTTTGTCCTCGCAAGATTTTTCTCTCTCAAAGGCTTCAAGGTGGGTTGCTCTCAAACGACAAAAGTCGTGCACTAACTCGAGCAGCCACCAATTTATGGTGTAGGGGTGGGCTATTTATAGCCACTAGGCAAACCAACTCGATATGTCCGAAATGACCCTGGTCACTAAGGAACCGACACGTGTTCCAACGGTCGATTTCAAACTCACACGGCAACTTTACTTGGGCTACAAGCAAAGCGACTCATCCAGCTCTGGATAAGATTTGCTCTCATTGTCTTCGTCAAGACATAGGATTTGGGTTGAGCATCACTTCAGTCATTCTGACTTTGTTCACTTGGACCCCACTTAACCGTACGGTGGTTCCTATGACTCAACAAAGAATAAAAAGGAAACAACGAAACGACACAGTCTTCACGCTCCATAGTCTTCACTCAATGTCTTCTCATGTCATAGTCTTCAATATGAATATCTTCACATACCACCATTGTCGTCAATGTCTTCATACATTTTTAGGGGTCATATCCGGTAGGTAAACCGAATAATGAGGGACACCACCTGTGTTATCCTCCAATTCTCACAAACGCATTAGTCCCTCAACCAAATTTGTCGTCAATACTCCAAAACCAACTAGGGGTGGCACTAGATGCACTTACAATCTCCCCCTTTTTGGTGATTGATGACAAACTGGTTGAAGTTTTCAACGGGGGTAAAGTATGTGAAATTGTAAAGGATAGGGTATTGTCTTCATAAGTGGCAAAGGTTCACCCTGAAGATGTGCATATAAGTAATTTGCTTTTGGAATGCAAATGCACATGGCAGGTTGTACTTGTGGAGATCCTCTTCAACTTATGAAGATAATTCATCATGCATGAAATGATATAACTAAGAGAATGACATGCATAATGAAAATGGACGTCTCAGAATGATCTAAGTGCGGAAGTTATCATCGCACATGCGGAATTTATCATCGCATCACGTAAAAGCAAATAAGTAGCGAGACGACCATCGAGTTTAAGTGTTACAACTCAAAGAACCAAATGTATCAAAAGCGAGAGTTGTAAACACTAGGCAAAATATAAAGCAACCACCCATATGAACCCGCTTGAAGAATATCAAACTCATATGCTTCTCCCCCTTTTGTCAGGAGGGACCAAAAGGTTTGAAGACATAGAGCATCTACTGCTCCCATGAGGAGTAGGTGAAGCAGCAGGTTGTCGTTGTTGTTTGGCGCATGCACGAACTTGGTGCAAGTGTTGATGCGCAAGTAGGGGCGGTGAAGTAGCATCGCCTTCATCATCGATCACTTTGGCATTCACCGTTGCTGCGGAGGAAGAATAGTCAGAGTCTTCAAGGGATGGAGTTCGACGTAGGACATCATTCCGTGGAGGAGTGGAGTCAAACTAGAATCTTTCAGTGAAGCCATCGTCTTGAAGATCGGCTTCAGCACTGAGCAGCGTCAAACTCTTCCATGATCGCCGATAGGTCTCATGAGTGACAAAAGCATTCTTGGTGGCAAGATTTCGAATGCGATTGACGTCCACCAAGAGGCTTTGCATCCGCCGCTTGAGCCGTAAGTGATGCTTGTCTTGTTTTCGATGCGATTGCCACAAGAAGTTCTCGGTCATTTAAGACGCGAGAGCGCTTCTTAGGCCTTTGGGAAATTGTGCTCTCAAGAGCTTCAGCTTATGCACGGTGAGGCGCATTTAGTGTTCCCAGCCATTGGATAGACACGAGTTATCGCTGACTCCTTCCATGGGTGGAGTGAAGCTTTGGTGATCAACATTTTGAAGACAAAGAGGCTTTTTGGCAGGCTCAGGGTATATGGCTTCAACTGACATATCAACCTCTGGTAGAAAGATCAGATGATTGCGAGCAGAGGGCTGATAGTTGATAGCAGAGTGTAGCTTGATGAGGCGCATGACCCATGGAGCATAGAATTTCAGGCCAAAAAGGTCAGATCCAGACGCAGCCATTTGCCAGATGAAGAATTCTTGTGTATTGAAGCAGATGCCATTGAGGATGTAAAAGACCAATGTCTTCATGGCTCCTTCAAGTTTTGCAGATGATGAATGCCCTTTGATAGGTCATAGAGTTCGCCTGATGATGTGATATATTGTGTGAGGCAGATACTCAAGGTCATCAACAAAGAACTCCTTTGGGTATTCAGCGTCGGTGGCGAGGCTTCATCATGCTCAACATCCGCTCATGTTGGGCTCGCTTATGGAAGATGCTCTCCGGTGCATTGCGGTGGAGTTGACAATCGAGTTCGAACAGCTCCCCGGAGTGGGTAGGCCTGTAAGCTCAATGACGCCAAGAGCTTTGGCTTCATCATGAACATTTCCTATCATCCACTCGAGAACCCATGTCTTTGTATCCTCGTAGTAGCCCTTGAATGTGGAGGGTAGCATAGAATTGAAGCAAAAGCTCCTCATTCTTCTTTGTCTCATCACAAAGCTGAGCGGCACTGCATCACGCAAAAGCAGCCAAGTGCTTCTTCTAAGCATGGCAGTCCAAAGAATGGCTTGATGTCGAGGCACATATGAGGGAAAATGCCCTTGATCATCTGTAATGCATGCAGGAGTAATAGCTTCATTGCCGATAGCTCCGTAAACGATCCGATGATATTCTTGGCCTTGAGTAGGGGTTCTTTGCTCTGTCAAAGAAGGTGTTGTGGGCTTTGAAGCCATTTGCATTGAAGGACCTCAGAGGTGGCAGACTGGGAACCTTGGCAGCCTTGGCTTTGGTTTCGGACCGAGGCCTATGCTCAACATGATAATCAAACCGAGGACCAGAGGCATTAGGCGGAGGGACGAGAACGGCCATTTGATGTTGATCGCCGACCATAGTTGTATGCTTGCTCAATTGTATGGGGCCTTGGTGGCGGAACAGAGCACCTGGCAACAACAGAGGCGCCAGCTGCACAATGATGCTTCAGAGCAGCTTGCATCATTGGCTTCGCACATTGGTTGGTGCAGCTCCACATTTGTTTCAGCCATGACTACGTCGCTGGCTTCATTTGTGTTGGTGGTGGCAGCCTCAAGATTTTCAACCTCCACTTGATGAGCCGGAGGGTCGGGCACCGCACGCTCACTTCGTGAACAAGTTCTTCGGTAATGGGGGAGTAGGGACACGTTCTTCTTCTTGGTTGTCATCGGTCGATGCAGCCGGATTGTCTTCAAGCAGCTTTGGCTTCGCACACGGAGACATTCACAATGGAGTGGCTTCGAAATACTTGACGGCAAATGATTGGTGGTGCACTTCTCCTTCCGAATGCTCGAAAGAGGGACTTGAGGCCTTGGTCCTTTGCGGCTCTGCGTAATGTTTGGCGACGCCTTTGGTGATGGAGTTGGTTGGGCCTCAAAGTCAGCCTCTTCTTCTTGCACAGGTGGTGTGACTTGTTGTTGTTGGGGAGTACTCGGGGAGTCTTGTTGTTGTGGGTGATCAGCCCATGATGCATCCTGAGCACTTGGGCGTCAGAGGACGACCAATGCTGATGAGTTTGCTGTTCGTGAGAACAGGCAATGATACCAAGTTGTGTTCGATCCGAGGAAGAACTACATCATCTTCAACATTGTCATGTGACCAATGTCTTCAAAGCAGTGGGATCAACTGCTGAATGTCTTCACTTCATGAGCCTCGTGGAAGTAGGCTCATGAACTATCATCTGTCGTTCTTGGTGTTCAGATGCAGGGCGAACCATTGAGATAGGTTCAACAACTAAGGGCTCTATGGGAGCAGCCCGATCCTTCTTGGTTTTGCGCTACTTCTTGGAGGGAGCAACATCAGAGGCTTCAGGATTTTTCCTCTTTTCGGCTTTAGCCTCGCAATCCTCGCCTTCTTGATTCAAGCGGTTGACTGACCTTTATTTCGAGCCACCATGCTGCCTGGGAAGACTATGCGAGGTTCTTCCGCCTTGAAGGTGCAGATTGGTCATTGATGGCTTCTTCTTCTTTGCAGCCATTCTGGGGTCAATGCCACGACGACCAAGAGCCTTGCGCTTCTCAAATTTCATTGTAGGCTTGCACACACTTGTCACCAGACTCTTCATGCGCACGAGAGCCTTTAGCTTCGTCGCTTCTTGATAAAGGCTTTTTGAGCTCGTGCAGCATGATCTTGAAGTTTTGACATCTTGCACGCCGAGCTCGCCACATGCTTCTTGAATTGAGCTTTCTCATAGTCGATCTTGTGCTTCAGTTCAACGATGCTACCGAGCAAGAGCTAGCTCAGAAGCAATGGCGCCATTGAAGGAGACGCTGAGGCCAATGGGAAGTTGCAGATCTTCAAAGCTGAGATTTGGGGTGTCAAACCACTCATCAATGAAGTTATGGATCATTGCTACATCAGAGAGAGGCAAGCCATTTAAGATCTCTACTTCTTCCTTGCTCTTGATTAGTTGCTCAAGAGCATCATCTGCAAGATCTTCATCGCTGGATAGATCAATGTGCTCTTCTCGCGAGAATGGCAGCAGGAGTCAATGTCCGATCGATATTTTGACGATTTTCTTTTCTTCTCGCCTTCTTGGAGATACGTGATAGATCTTCGACCGCACATCGCCTTCGTGGAGGTGCAAAGGCGCTGGCTTTGCACGTGAAGCTTTTGGAGGAGCAATGATCTTGAAGCCTTAGCCTTCTTTGGCTTCGCGGCTTTGGAGTAGGAGCCGGGCTTCATCGATGTCGAGATTATCATCGTAATGATCCACTTTGGCACCTTGGACTGAGATGTGAGTGATGAGGCCATTAAGGTTGTAGAAAGGACCGATGACATTGGGTTCTGCATCACGTGAGCCGTCAGCACGGGGAGCAGAGGGACCAGGGTTGAAGTCTAATCCCAATGACTTCTTGTTTTCCTTGGCCGATGCCTTTGCGTGCTGGAAGTTGCTCTTGAAGAGATTATCGTCACGACACCAGAGCAATGACGATGGGTCGGCATTTTCAGGCTGAGGTCCACGGACCATACAAGGATAGAAACCCTGTGCAATAGCTTCAGCTCTATTCTTGGGTGGAAGGCCTCGAAAGAGAATATCACCCCAAGGACTTTTGATAGCATTCTTCTCAGCGTATTCCTAGGTCACGAACTTGTATTTGAACCATTGTTCAGACCAATATCGTCGAATCCATTGGATTCGTGTCTTATACTGATTATAATCCTCTTCGTGATATGTCTTGTAAAGCTCGAGAGGTCATCAGCAAATCTCTTGATGTTCCCCAACGATGTCTGCTCGCCACCCTTCCTCATCGATTTCTCTACAGCCATGAACTTCAAACTAAATGGCTTCAACACGCTCAAGACTTCAAAGGCTTTCGCTATCTGGACAAACAGAACCGGCTTCGGAGAGTTAATGTGATGTCAGAAGAATTTCGCAAACTAATGCGCACTATGAGAACCAAGGATTCTCCCACGGACATGTACTGTGAAAGATTAGAGATGCGAGGGAAGGGAAGAGGTCATATGCATTCTCAGAAGATTTTGAAGATAAATTAGTTTGAAGACATTGACCTCATGATGCGAAGACATTCACTTATATGTTGATAGTTGGTTCTAGATTTGTACGAATCCGTGAATAAGTACAAGTGAGGAATCTAACTAGATATGAAGCTTAAGTGAATATACTAGGCAGTATGAGATGCAGACAGAATAGATCTAACATTGTATAGGCAGAAATCAATTTTGGTAAATAGGATGAATCTTTGAGGATCAAAAAGATGGTAAAAATAGAGTTGTATTTACCACACGAAGAACTGCTAGATGGGATAAGTAGGAGACCGAGCAGTTCAATCCACCATTCCCTAACTTGGCGACGGAGGACACCTAAGGCGACGGCGGAGAGGACGATGTCCGCGGCAGGCGTGAGGACGGCGTCGGAGAAGTCGCGTCAGCTAAGCGCTTCGTCGCCGGCGTCGTCGAGAGCTAGTAGTGGCGCTAAGGTTTTGACGAGGTGGAGAGGTGGATGAAGGTTTTCTTTACCGCGGGGGACATGTATTTATAAGGAAGTGTGCGGCATAGCATAATTACGCAGGTGCCCCTGGCGGTTCACATCTGAGGGGCACGTGGCAAGCATGCAACATACTCGAGTTGTCCCATCGCTCCCACGCCCGCCAGTTTGTTTGATGGTCGCTCCAAGCTTCCGGATTTCAAACAATAAGGATGAATCATTTAAAACAGACTTAATGTTTGTCTCGTGTCTTCTCACGACAAGGACGCAGAGAAGACATTCGACGCTTCAATAGAATGCATATGATTTGGACAGATAGAGTTTGAGATAGAAAGCATAGAGAGATTAGGGTCCGATCACATTCACTTAGTTCAAAAGATTAAACTAGGAAGACATAGCTATAAGTGAATGTTGTAGAGGACATAACACTAGTATATATATCAGAAAGCAGTCAAATCAACATAGTGAAGAAAATCATGAAGATAAGTTGAAATTTGAAGACAAACCAAATGCGAAGACATACAAAATAACGCCATGAGTGAAACACTTCAAACAGAGAAATTTGGTGGTGGCGCTACCCATCAGATAGGAAGTATTAGACCCAGACATCGGCAAGACAATTATCGTGGCGCTTTGAAGTCAAATTCACGGTAATGTATTCACACTCGTAATGTAAGTCTTCATTGATTGAAGATATACTTTACTTCGTGTGTTGCACATCTAAGTCATCAACATGCATAAGTGTTAGGATGTGTGCCCGATCACGTGACATTTGAGGATTCCAAGATATTTAGCTCACACCGTAACTTGCAAAACCTTTTCTCATCCAAGGGCTTTGTGAAGATATATCGCGATTGCTCTTCGTTGTTGACGTGAATGATGTCAATATCTTTCTTCATGACATGATCTCCGAGAAAGTGATAACGAATTTCAATGTGCTTTGTCTTCGAGTACTGGACTGGATTGTTGGCAATCTTGATGGCGCTTTTGTTGTCGCAGAAGAGAGGTACTTGTTTCAGATTGATGCCATAGTCCTTGAGAGCTTGCTTCATCCATAGAAGCCGAGCGCAAAGAAGATCCAAGAGCAATGTATTCAGATTCAGCAGTGAGAGTGATACAGCTCGCTTCTATGAAGACCAATGACAAGTGATCGTGCTGTAAAGTGACATGTGCCACGATGTAGACTTGCGATCCACCTTGTCACCAAAGATAATTAGCATCCGAGAATCCAACCAGATGAAATTCGAGCCCTTTGGATACCATAATCCGAGTGTTGGGGTGTGAGCCAAATATCAAGAATTTGCTTCACAGCTAAGTGATGCGATTCCTTTGGTGCCACTTGGAATCGAGCACACATGCAAACACTAAGCATAATATCCGCCTAGATGCACATAGGTAAAGTAAGGAACCAATCATGGAGCGGTATACCTTTTGATCAAATTCTTTACCATTGTCGTCGGGACCAAGATGGTGTTTGGTCGGCATTGGCGCCGTGTATCCTTTGCAATCTTGCATTCCAAACTTCTTCGCATAATCTTTGAGGTATTTTTCTTGAGATATGAAGATGCCATTCCTTTGTCGATTTAATTTGAAGACCAAGGAAGAACTTCAGCTCACCCATCATGGACATCCGATATTGCTCTTGCATCATGTATCCAAACTCATCACTATACTTCGTTGGTGCACCAAGATAATGTCATCCACATATATTTGGCACACAAACAGTTCACCATCATATGTCTTTGTGAAGAGTGTGGGATCGAGGGATCCAGTTTGAAGCCTTTGCTCTTCGTGAAGTCTTTGATCGTATCATACCAAGTGCGAGGAGCTTGTTTGAGGCCATACTGATTGCTTTGTTTAGCTTGTACACCATATCTGGATGTTTTGTATCTTCAAAGCCAGGTGGTTGAGCGACGTATACTTCTTCTTCAATCTTGCCGTTGAGAAATGCACTATTCACATCCATTTGATATAGCAAGATGTTGTGGTGGTTAGCATAGGATAGCAGTATGCGAATAGCTTCAAGCCTAGCCACGGGAGAAAATGTTTCATCGAAGTCAATTCCTTCAACTTGAGTATATCCTTGAGCCACAAGACGTGCTTTGTTTCTGATGACTTGACCATGCTCATCTTGCTTGTTTTGATATATCCATTTTGTGCCAATAATGTTATGCTTGCGAGGGTCAGGACGCTTGACAAGTTCCCAAACATGTTCAGCTTGAACTGTTGAAGTTCTTCTTGCATAGCTTGTATCCATTCAGGTTCCATAAAGGCTTCAGCTACTTTCTTGGGTTCGATATTGACACAAAAGAAAAGTGCCCACGTAAATTTGCTAACTGTGTTGCTCTTGAGCGAGTAAGTGGACCAGTGCATTGATGCTATCAATTATCTTCTCAATTTGTACTTCATTTGCAACTCGAGGATGAATCGGACGAAGACCTTGCTCTTGCCGATCATTGTCATCATTGGGAGGATTGTCTTCACCGAGCATTGTCTTGAGTTGGTTAGGTGCAGAATGATAAGTTCCTCTTCAGTTGTGCTTCGAAGGCATGATTTCACCAGTTCCCATCACTTGATAGATTCATTTGGGTGGAGCTTCGCCTAGTGCACTTGGCAGGAGCTCTCTTTGTGAACCATTGGTTTCATCAAATCGCACGCCCACAGCTTCGATGATTTTGTAGAGATAGAGGTTGAAGACTCGTAAGAGTGCGAGTCCTTTCCGTAACCAAGCATGAAGCCTTCGTGAGCTTTAGGTGCAAATTTTGACTTGTGATGGGGATCCTTGATCCAAAGACCTAGCTCCAAATACTCAAGTAGCCGACATTTGGCTTCTTTCCAAGAAGGAGCTCATAGGATGTTTTGTTCGAAGCTTATGGATGTAAACACGGTTGATGACGTGACATGTTGTATCAATAGCTTCAGCCGTAACTTTCTTGGTGTCTTGTACTCGTCGAGCATTGTTCGAGCCATCTCAATGAGGGTTCTGTCCTTGCGCTCACGATGCCATTTTGTCGAGGTGTGTATGGAGCAGAGAACTCATGAGTGATTCCCATTGTATCCAGATAAAGATCAAGTCCGGTGTTCTTGAACTCAAAGGCCGTTGTCACTTCGATATGCTTGATCTTGACGCCAGAATTGTTCATGGCTCGATCGGCGAAGCGTCCCAAGACATCTTGCACTTCAGTCTTATAGAGAATTATGTGCACCCATGTATATCTTGAGTAGTCATCAACAATGATGAAGCCATAGAGACAAGCAGCTTGTTGTGAGGGTAGAGTAGTGAGTAGGGCCAAATAAGTCCATGTGTAACAACTCAAGGGTTGAGATGTCGCCATGATTGTCTTCGAGGGTGCTTTGGCCTAGTCATCTTCTAGCTTCGCAGCACCACACAAATGATCCTTCTTGAACTTGACACCCTCGATGCCTACGACATGCTTCTTCTTGGCGAGTGTGTGTAAGTTCCTCATGCCAAGATGCCCCACCTCCGATGCCGAGAGCCAAGATTCAAGCTTTTGCAAGAAGACATACGGCAAGCTGTGGACCTGCCGAGAAATCTACCATGTATAGATCATCTTCCGATACCCTTCAAAGACTAGAGACTTGTCGATTCCATTAGTACAAGGCAACGATATTTTCCGAATAGCACAATCATGTTCAAGTCACAAAGCATCGAGACAGTATATTGTTGAAACCAAGGATTCAACAAGCATCACTTTATCCATGTGTTGATCCTTTGAGATTGCAACTCTACCTAGACCCAATACCTTGCTTTTAGGAGTGTCAAGAATGTGATGTGACTCTTGTCCGATGGACGTAAGGTTGAGTCCATGAGAAGACTTCGATCACCAAATATATGATTAGTGCATCCGCTGTCCATAATCCATTCTCAAGCATGAGGTGTCATACCCTATAGTATGCTTAGGGGATAGGCTTCACCAAGAGTATTGTGAAGCATAAAATTTGACGCAAGAGGATTATTGAAGCTTAGATCAAGATTAGGACTGATAGGATGAATGGCAAACAATTCAGAACAAAATACATAGTGAGACCATTTGGGCATTTGATCTTGCGCCCTACAAGATGTTTTAGGTCCCCAAAGAATAGCATCGACGCCTTTGATTTTCTACCGAGACCCTTCCCGCAAAAAGAAAGTTAATTTTATTAACCACCCACATCTTCGAGGGGTGGCTTAGTGTAAGTGCATCTAGTGCCATCCCTAGTTGGTTTTGGAGTATTGACGACAAATTTGGTTGAGGGACTAATGTGTTTGTGAGAATTGCAGGATAACACGGTAGTGTCCCTTATTGATTCGGTTTACCTCACCGGAGATGACCCTAAAATGTATGAAGACATTGACGACAATGGTGGTATGTGAAGATATTCATATTGAAGACTATGACATGAGAATACATTGAGTGAAGACTATGGAGCGCCAAGATCGTGTCGCTTCGTTGTTTCCTTTTTCTTCTTTGTTGAGTCATAGGAACCACCGCATCGTTAAGTGGGGTCCAAGTGAACAAAGTCGTAATGATCAAGTGATGCTCAACCCAAATCCTATGTCTTCGAGCAAAGACAATGAGAGCAAATCTTATCCAGAGTGGATGAGTCACTTTGCTGCCTGTAGCCCAAGTAAAGTTGCTGTGTGTGTTTGAAATCGACCGTTGGAACACGTGTCGGTTCCTTAGTGACCTGTGGTCATTTCGGACATATCAGGTCGGGTTGCCTAGTGGCTATAAATAGCCCACCCCTACACCATAAATAGGCGGCTGCTCAGAGTTAGTGCACGACTTTTGTCGCTTGAGAGCAACCCACCTCAAGCCTTTGAGAGAGAGAAACTTGCGAGGACAAAGCCCAAACACCCAGAGCCAAAGAGTGTTAGGCATCATCAAGTCTTTCCGTCAAGGTGACTCAAGACTTATTACACTTGAGGACTGTGGAATCCTCCACCCGGTTAGGCGCCGCGCTCGAGCATCCAAGAGTCATTGTGGATCGCTGGTGAACGAAGTCTGTGAAGGTTCGGAAGTCTACCTTGAAGACTTACCAGAGTGATTGGGCGAGGATTGTGTGTCCTTAGCTCAAGGGGAATAAGGTGAAGACGCAGTCTTATGAGTTGAATCTCAGCCTCCCTAACTGACGCATAGCTTGTCACAAAGAATCGAACTGGTCCAACAAATCCTGTGTCTTCAACAAGTGACTGGTTCTATCCTCTCCATCCCCTTACTTAGAGTTTGTCTTCGTGAAGTCATTGCTTAATTGTGGTACCTGTTTGACTTCATTGCTTGACTACAATCGTTGGTTGGCTTCATACTATCTTCCATCCTGATCCTCTCTACTAAGCTGCTATTAGTCTTTGTACTTTCACATTACTGCATACTTGACTATGGTTTGCTTGTTGTAGTTTATCTTCCGCTGCATATCAATTAGGTCATTTCTATTGTTTGTCTTCAAACTTCTACGCTTTGAAGACTTTCATAAAATCGCCTATTCACCCCCTCTAGTCGATAACTAGCACTTTCAATTGGTATCGAGCAAGGTACTCCTTGTTCGTGTGATTCGTTTAACCACCGGAGTTTTAGCTATGTCGATCGCAGGATAATCAAAGTCTCCGCTGCTTGCCCGTGTTCGATGGAACTGAATATCCCTATCGAAGAATAAGATGCACATGCATCTTTAAGCCATTGATGTCGACTCGGTATGTCGCCAAGAACGGCGCTCCCAAAACTGGTGAAGGTGTCACCCCGTTGATGTCAAGAAGTTCATTCAATCGACTCTACCGCAAAGAACATCATCCGTGGTCATATGACCAAAGGACGGTATGGCCGTGTGAGTGCTCCGAAACGCCGGGTTAGTCTGGACTGGCTATCCAAGGTCAACGAAGGCGCCTCAACCCAGAGAGATCAAAGGATTAGTGTTCTTCGCAACCTCTTCAACCGCTTCAAGAGAAACGACAACGAAAATGTCCAGCTCACGTTTGATCGCCTCACCGACATCAAGAGCTTCGTGCTCTCGGCGCCACTGAGATTACCAAGCATGAAATCGTCAAGACACTACTGAGATCTCTTGACAGCTCCTTTGACACCCTTGCCCTCATGATACAAGAACGCCCTGACTTCAAGACACTCGATCCATCTGATATACTTGAGAGGCTTAACACACATGAGTTCCAGCTTTCTGAGAAAAGAGATATCTATGGTCCCAACTATGGACGAACTCGCGCTTTGAAGGCAAAAGTTGTTTCCTCATCTGAAGAAGAATCTGACTGTTGTTCTGATGATCCTGAAGACATTGGAAAGGAACTTGCTTTGCTTGTGAAGAAGTTCCAGAAGTTCACTAAGAAGAAGGGCTTCAGAAAGTCTTCACGATCTAGCTCAAGAAATGATGAAGCTTCCACTCATGACAACAAGAAGAGAACATGTCACAAGTGCAAGAAACCTGGACACTATCTATCTGAGTGTCCACAGTGGGACAATGAGAAGAAGAAGAAGAAGAAGAGCAAGGAATATGATTCTGATGACAAGAAGAAGAAGAAATCTTCAAAGTCTTCTTCCAAGTCCTCATCAAAGTCTTCATCTCATAAGAAGAGCTCATCCGCAAGGCTCGTGCTTTTGTTGGCAAGGAAATGGATTCGAGGAGGAGTCTGCTTCGAGAAGGCGGAGGTGGAGTCCAAGAGGAGTCCGATCCCGTGTTGCAAGTCCCGCTCTAGCCACAGCCTTATGTTGCCAAGTCCATCTTCAACATCAAGACAACGACTTCCACACCAAATACTGAAGCCGATGACAAGGACGACCTGCTCCCACCTATCGCTTCATGGCACGTGGTGCCAAGGTAAAATCACGTGATGCTTACTTTCAAACATCAAGTGAAGATGACTCGATTGTGAATCCAAGCCAAGCTACAAAACACTTGCTAAAATTGCAATCGAACAACAAAAAGCTATGGAACATACTCAAAAACTGTTAGACAAAAGCGATGACTCGTTGGACGCGGAATGACACGCTCACGATCCTTAGTTGAAGACATAAAAATCTTCATGCTAAGTACCAAGAACTTGAAAGTCGCCATGAAACGCCTCAACCACTCATGAAAAGCTCTCCTATGATTATCTTCAAAGGAAGCAAGAGCTTGAGAAATTGAGAGCGGCTCATGAAGATCTTCAAAAAGAGAATGAGTCACTTCGCGCTCAATAGATCAGTCCCGCTCAGGATGAATTTGAACCACCATGTCTAAAATGCACTTACACTAAGCCACCCCTGAAGATGTGGGTGGTTAAGAAGAATTAACTTTCTTTTGCAGGGAAGGGTCTCAAGCCAAAAATCAAAGGCGTCTGATGCTATTGCTGGGGACCTAAAACATCTTGTAGGGCGCAAGATCAAATGCCCAAATGGTCTTACTATGTATTTTGTTCCTGAATTGTTTGCCATTAATCCTATCAGTCCTAATCTTGATCTGAGCTTCAATAATCCTCTTGCCCGTCAAATGTTTATGCTTCACAATACTCTTGGTGAAGCCTACCCCTAACTGCATCAGAGGGTATGACACCTCATGCTTCGTAATGGATTATGGACAGCGGATGCACTAATCATATGACCGGTGATCAAGTCTTCTCATGGACTCAACCTTACATCCATCGATAAGATTCACATCACATTTGGCCGACACCGGTAAAAGCAAGGTATTGGGTCTAGGTAGAGTTGCAATCTCAAAGGATCAACACATGGATAAGTGATGCTTGTTGAATCCCTTGGTTTCAACTTAATGTCCTGCTAGATGCTTTGTGACTTGAACATGATTGTGCTATTCGAAAATATCGCTGCCTTGTACTAATGGAATCGACAAGTCTCTAGTCTTTGAAGGGTATCGGAAAGATGATCTATACATGGTAGATTTCTCAAACAGTCCACAACTTGTCAGATGTCTTCTTGCAAAAGCTTCGCACGTCGGCTCGCATCGGAGGTCGGGCATGCCGGGCATGAGGAACTTACACACACTCGCCAAGAAGAAGCATGTCATAGGCATCGAGGGTGTCAAGTTAAAGAAGGATCACTTGTGTGGTTCCTCTAAGTCGAAAGATGACTAGGCAAAGCACCCTCGAAAATAATCATGACGACATCTCAACCCTTCGAGCTGTTACACATGGACTTATTTGGCCCTACTCACTACTCTACCCTCACAACAACTCGCTTGTCTCTATGGCTTCGCCATTGTTGATGACTACTCAAGATATACATGGGTGCACATAATTTCTACAAGATCAAGTGCAAGATGTCTTCAGACGCTTCGCCAATCGTGCCATGAACAATTATGGCGCCAAGATCAAGCATATCGAAGTGACAACGCACCGAAGTTCAAGAATACCGGACTTGATCTTTATCTCGATACAATGGAATCACTCATGAGTTTTTCGCCCATACACACCTCAAAGAAATGGCATCGAGAGCGCAAGAACAGAACCTCATTGAGATGGCTCAACAATGCTCGATGAGTACAAGACACCAAGAAAGTTCTAGCCTGAAGCTATTGATACAGCATGTCACGTCATCAACCGTGTTTACATCCATAAGCTTCTGAACAAAACATCCTATGAGCTCCTTACTGGCAAGAAGCCAACTGTCAGCTACTTCAGAGTATTTGGAGCTAGGTGTTGGATCAAGGATCCCCATCACAAGTCAAAATTTGCACCTAAAGCTCACGAAGGCTTCATGCTTGGTTACGGAAAGGACGCGCACTCTTATAGAGTCTTCAACCTCTATCTCTACAAAATCGTCGAAACTGTGGATGTGCGATTTGATGAAACCAATGGTTCACAAAGAGAGCTCCTGCCAAGTACACTAGACGAAGCTCTACCAACTAATCTATCAAGTCGATGGGAACGGTGAAATCATGCCTTTGAAGCACAAATCAAGAGGAACTTATCATTTCGCACCTAACCAAACTCGAAGACAATGCTCGATCAAGACAATCCTCCCAATGATGACAATGATCAAGAAGGGCAAAGTCTTCGCCCGCTCATCCTCGAGTTGCAAATGAAGTACAAATTGAGAAGATAATTGATAGCATTAATGCACTGGTCCACTTACTCGCCAAGAGCAACACAGCTTAGCAAATTTCGTGGGCACTTTTATTTTGTGTCAATATAAAACCCAAGAAAGTAGTCAAGCCTTTATGGAACCCGAATGGATACAAGCTATGCAAGAAGAACTTCAACAGCCTCGTTGAACAATGTGGGAACTTGTCAAGCGCCCCGACCTCGCAAGCACAACATTATTGGCACAAAATGGATATATCAAACAAGCAAGATGATCATGGTCAAGTCGTCGTAAACAAAGCACGCCTTGTGGCTCAAGGATATACTCAAGTTGAAGGAATTGACTTCGATGAAACATTTGCTCCTCGTGGCTAGGCTTGAAGCTATTCGATATCGCTAGCCTATGCTAACCACCACAACATCTTGCTATATCAAATGGATGTGAAGAGTGCATTTTCAACGGCAAAATTGAAGAAGAAGTATACGTCGCTCAACCACCGGCTTTGAAGATCCAAAACCTCCCGATATAGTGTACAAGCTAAACAAAGCAATCAGATGGCCTCAAACAAGCTCTCTCGCTTGGTATGGTACGATCAAAGACTTCAAGAACAAAGGCTTCAAACCCGATCCCTCGATCCCACACTCTTCATGAAGACATATGATGGTGAACTGTTTGTGTGCCAAATATATGTGGATGACATTATCTTCTACCGCACCAACCGTAAGTATAGTGATGAGTTTGGATACATGATGCAAGAGCAATATCGATATCCATGATGGGTGAGTCAAGTTCTTCCTTGGTCTTCAAATTCGCTCGACTAAGGAATGGCATCTTCATATCTCAAGAAAAATACCTCAAAGATTGTCTCAAGAAGTTTGGAATGCAAGATTGCAAAGGTTACACGACGCCAATGCCACCAAACACCATCCGGGTCCCGACAACAATGGTAAAGAATTTGATCAAAAGGTATACCGCCTATGATTGGTTCCTTACTTTACCTATGTGCATCTAGGCCAGATATTATGCTTAGTGTTTGCATGTGTGCTCGCTTCAAGCGGCACTAAAGGAATCGCATCACTTAGCCGTGAAGCTTAATTCTTTGATATTTGGCTCACACCCCAACACTCGATTATGGTATCCAAAGGGCTCTGAATTTGATCCGTTGATTTCTGATGCTGATTATGTGGTGACAAGGTGGATCGCAAGTCTACATCGTGCACATGTCACTTTCTCGCACGATCAATTGTCCGTTGGTCTTCAAAGAAGTAGAACTGTATCACTCTCAACCGCTGAATCAATACATTGTTGCCGGATCTTGATGCGCCAGCTTCTATGGATGAAGCAAACTCTCAAGGACTATGGCATCAATCTGAAACAAGTACTCTCTTCTGCGACAACGAAAGCGCCATCAAGATTGCCAACAATCCAGTCCCAGACTCAAGACAAAGCGCATTGAAATTGGCCATCACTTTCTCGAGATTATGTCATGAAGAAAGATATTGACATCATTCACGCCAACATCAAGAGCAATCGCGATATCTTCACAAAGCCCTTGGATGAGAAAAGGTTTTGCAAGTTACGTGTGAGCTAAATATCTTGAATCCTCAAATGTCCCGTGATCGTGCACACATCCTAACACTTATGCATGTTGATGACTTAGATGTGCAACACACGAAGTAAAGTATATCTTCAATCAATGAAGACTTACATTCTAAGTGTGAATACATTAACGTGGAATTTGACTTCGGAGCGCCACGATAATTGTGCGCCGTGTCTGGGTCTAATACTTCCTATACGGTGGGTAACGCTACCACCAAATTTCTCTGCTTGAAGTGTTTCACCATGCATGCTATTTTTGCTATGTCTTCACATTTGGTTTGTCTTAAAATTTCAACTTATCTTCATAATTTTCTTCACTATGTTGATTTGATTGCTTTCTGATATATATATATATATATATATATAGGGTGGGTCTATTATGATAACACCCTCTAGAGTCTTATTCTCGCACACCAAACCCTTATTCTCGCTAACACCCCGATCCTCCTGCTGCATGAACCGAACTGGCTGGCCCGATCCAAACTAAACCGCACACACCCACCAACCGCACCTTATCCACTCCCCGCCCCCGCCGCAAAGACGACGCCCCATCTTCCAACACACCTCCTTCTTCGACCCCGAGGGGGCCGCTGCTACAACCACCGCCCTCCACCTCCCTCCCCCCTCCGCCACCCTCTCCAGGTTCGACCGCCGTGAGCCAGCGCTGCCCCACGCCCTCCCTCCACGCCGCCTTGCCACCTCCCGCCTCGCCACCGCACAGTTCCTCCCTTGTCCACCTTCTATCGGCGTCGCGCCGTCCCTCCCACGCCCCGCCGCCCGACACCGGCCGGTGCTCCTCCCACCCCACCCCACCCCTAGAAGCCCGCTGCCCCCACGTCCTTCCCCAATACATCACCACCACCTCCCCGCCCAAGAACCTTCCTGCCGCCAGATTCATGGCTGTCGCAGCAGCCCCGCCGACTATCAGACGCGCCGCCACTCCTCGGCGCCGCCGGAGCTCCCTGCGCGCTCGCAACACTCCGCCGCCACGGTCCAATCCCCACAGCCCCCACCGCTGCCGCTTCCTAGTTTGCGGGTGTGCACATGCAAGACGGCGGCGCGGCGGTGTAACCCGACCGGATAGCACTTGCAAGTGCTCACACGCCACATCCCCGCCCGACGCCGTTATCCCGCTGGACGTGGCTGGACCAGCCCCGTCCCCGCCTCCACATCCATGGATGCCACACATGCGGTGCAAGACCTCCCACTCCACTTTCGCCGATGTCCGTAGTCGGAGGTACTCCTCTATCTTGATCTGCTCGGCGGTCCTCGCCTCCCACGCCTGCTCAAGGCCAGATCCGGCCCTCCCGCCCCTACCTCACCACCACCTACCTCTAACCATGCTCTCTCCGATGAGCTACACAACAGATCCTCTCGACGGCGCCCATGTAGGTGCAGTTCACCCCGCTTCTCATCGGGGTTCGGTTGCCACGATGTTGCAAAGGCGCCTCGAGGTTTCTCCTCCTTAGGAGCCGGATTTCCGCCTGCCTTGCCTCGACCTCCTCACCTTCTTCCTCTTCAAAAGAAGGCATTACACGGGGTTGGCCTCCAACGCAGCCACTCTTTTCATTTTGGGAAGGATAATTTTAGTGCAGACTTCTATTCACTATTCTCATGTTCGCTTGTTGGCTTGTTGCAGCCCGTCACCTAGCAACATGTAGTACATCGCCACCATCGACAAACATAGTGAAAATTTGTGAACAGCAGCTTGTTGCAGCCCGCCTGCCCAACCCGACGCCCGACGGCCTCCTGCAAGCACGGACGGGTCGACTCCGGTCCTCCGCAGACCGTGATTTGTAAGAAAAATCAGAAAAATATTAAAGAATGATGAAGTTCATATGTAGGAAAATTGTGATTTGCTACAAAACCCCATAAATTAGGAAAACCTCATGAGGTACACTAATCTTGTCTGGTACACTAACCTCTCTCGCCTCGCTACTAGGGGCATCCTCGCCGCCGGTTGCCGCGCTACCACGACACTACTGTAACAATAGCGGCAACAGGCTCCTCATCCTGCCTCGAGAGCAGCGGTGCAGCTTGTTAAGGCCCATAGGAACCAATTCGATACCATTTTTATTTGGGTGATTCAAAGGTCGAAGATAACTCTTGCTTTTGCATCTTGGTTTCAGAGCGTTGCGTATGCGTTGGAGCGAGAGGGCTTCTAGAACCTAGCTCTGATCACCAAGTATTCGACATCGAAACCATGTATCAACATTCAAGATAATCGATCTCTCGAATCCTCTCTAGAATGTAATCAAGAAATCTTGTGTTAGAGCACACAGTGTTTTGCAATTATCCTGGTTTGTGCAGAATGAACCGTGCCATGTATGCAGCCTTGTTGCTGCTTGTAACGGTGTTCCTGCATCAGCCGAGCAGTAACTTGAGTTGGCTGGCATCAAATTGTGTTTAGGGTCGCCGCTTTTTTGTAGCATCGCTGTCTATTTCTCCCTCAGATTGTTATGTTCTTTCCATATTCTCCAACTATTGTTTGTTTGTTTTCCTGTGTTTAGCGTGGAGGATGTCCTCGGGTTGGGATTTTGGGCTTGCTATGTAATTAGGACAGGGTTTAGGACAAAAGGTTGTTGTGTAGTTTGGTGCTTTTTACATGTTTGCTAATTTAACTACGTAAAGAATCAAGGTTGACTCATTTAGTATATGGTGCTGATTGTGTAATTTGTTAATTGAAGGTAATTTCCAAAATAAATGGTGACCTAATTGTAGTATTGGTTTTTGCCTTTTTGCTATTTTGAGCGCAAGCTTAAATGGGCATGCAGTTTGCCCCTGATATGGTGTTGTACTGTGTAGTTGAATGTATATGTGTGTGTACAGAGTTTGTAATATTGCGTTAGTCTATTAAAAAAGGCAATATATATATATATATATATAGCTGTTGTAGTTCACTTGCCCCGGCTTGGAGTTCACTAATTCGAAAACCCCGAGCAGTTCACTACTTGCCCAGATGCCATGCATAAAACAAAAAAAAATGCAGTACACTACATTCGACCATAAGGTCAAGATGCATTTATAATAAGTTTAAAATACAGAACAGAAATTAATGGATTTCACTATACTCATCATGCAGTTTTGATGCATGCTTTTATTAAAAAAGTTTAAACCGTGAATTCAGTTTCTAATGAAGTTTGTTAAATCCCTATGTGTAGTTCGGCCGGTGCCGACATGAGGTTCACTTTACATGGTAGCTTGGACGCCTTTGGCATTGCGTCGTCATTTGTTGTGGTGCCGTATGTGTGTGCAGCGTGAAGCTCGGAGCAAGCGGGCATGCAGTTTAGACCATTGTTTGCGGGTTTTTTGTCTATCAAATGTATCCGATTGGGATATGATATATTGTGTGTAAAAAATATTTGTTGAGAAGTTTATTTCAACAAGTATTAATGGTTCATTTTTGAGAGAAAAAAATGTGGTGATGCAGCCTTGTTTGAGGAGTCTTGTGGTTCATTTTATTCAACAAGGAGTCTTGTTGTCTCATGCAGCTTGCTATAAACCGATAGATGTGGCTTTGAAGCTCACTTTGTTGTCCCATGCAGTTTGCTATAAAAATTCTACGTGGTTCACTTGTCCCAGTTGTAAAACAGGGAAAAACACTTGTAAAACAGGGAAAAATAATATCTCAAAGAAGCTCGCTTCTACATTAGATGTAGTTCTCAGTCACTATGGTCCACTTGCTTGGTCAACGCGCGTAAAAAACTTGTAAAACAGGGAAAAATAATATCTCAAAGAAGCTCGCTTCTATATTAGATGTAGTTCACTCGCTCAGTCATTGTGGTCCACTCGCTTGGTCAACGCGCGTAAAAAAATTAGTAAGTACGAAAAAAAAGGACAACAAAAACTCATGAGGTTCACTTTTGGTACTGTCGCGGTTCACTTTCAGGAGTGTTGCGGTCCACCGTCGCTCAAAAAAGTTAAAAAGACAACAAAGACTTGTGCGAGAAAGTTTACGTCCGAAAAAAAAATGATGCAAAGGCACTTGACTGTCTGTTGTAATGCGGTTTTCAGTTTGAAGCAAATGCGTTCTTCTGTCCCACGACGATTTTGGTGTCGCGAAAAAACAGAGTGTCCGCTTTTCACTAATTTTAAAACTGCTCTTAAACTGTAAAGAATTAGAGAGTGTGTTCTACATGAAAAAGTTCCGTCTCGTCGATATCTTTCCAATGGCGTATCGTTTGAATCATTTCGACCAGCGGTTTGCAAAAATTTCACGAAAAAACAGCCGTTGCCTCTCAAAGTCAGCCACACGATTTTCAAAATTAACTAAAAACCGTAAGGAATCTCAAAACCATTTCAACATATGAAAGTTGCACCTTGTCTGTAGCTTTCCAATGGTGTATCACACGCCCTGTTTCGACAGACGGTTTAAAAACTGGAGCGAAAACAGTACCGAAAATTTCAAAAAATTTAAAAAACAGAGTTCCGCGATTTAGTAAATTTAAAACTGCTCTTAAACCGTAACAAATTAGAGAAACATTTATATATGAAAAAGATGCGCCTCGACGATATCTATCCAACGGCGTATCGTTTGCTTCATTCCGACGAGCGGTTTAGAAGAAATCGCCAAAAAACGCTCGCCGCCACTCGTCATGGGACGCGCCAATTTCAAAACTGCTCTTAAACCGTGTGGAATCTCGAAAAGTGTTCAACATGTCGAAGTTGCACCTAATCCATAGCTTTTCAACGGTATATGACACGCCTCATTCCGATAACGGTTAAAAAATTAGAGCGAAAACAGTACCGCAAAAATAACGCGTGCAGTTTTTTTCGACGAGAAGTTCACTCGTGTGAGTACAGCAGCACACTTGGTTCAAAGAATGACGTGCACTTGCGTTCAGCGTGCAGTGCGGAAGTGGTGTGCAGAATAGTTATTCTGCTAATATTAGCAGAATAGACCGTCTGTATACAAATGTTTCCTACAAGCAGTGGTAGTTACCACCACTTGCGTTTTGTATGTTGTATGTAGTATCTGTCGGAACCGAGAGTATGTACGTGTAGTATGTAGTATATAACAATGATTAGGTAGTATATATACTAATTTTTAGGTAGTATGTATTATTTTTGAGTATGCTCATTTTTACGCATAAATATGTACGTATTTTACAAATATAACAAAAACTATGGGCTCATATGCAATTTTTTCATGTAACTTGCTTTGAAATATCTTAGATATAGTATATGAACATATTTAATATAATAAAATAGTATATATAGTACCACATGGTAGTATATGAGACATGTGGGGTAACTACCACCGGTGGTAGGATGGATTTTCCTATATATATATATATATATATATATATATATATATATATATATATATATATATATATATATATATATATATATATATATATATATATATATATATATATATATATATATATATATATATATATATCAATGCATCGTAATTTTACGTTACATAAGTTTTGTCTTATTTCCATGTAAAAAGAGACGGTAAGAAAATATATAATCATCGTAAAAATATTTTATGTTATGTAAAATTACTTAACGTAAAAATATAGTGTAAAATACACATAAACTGTAAATTTTCTTGTCTTATGACCTATATTTTTATTTTCTTATGCAAAATTTTACGAGTGAATCAATAGGAATGTAACTATTTGAATTCTAAACGTAATTAATTATGAAACGATTGTAAGATTACCTCGGTGAAGAATAACTTATTCTGCACCTGTATGATGAATAGCATCACTATATATATATATATATATATATATATATATATATATAGAGAGAGAGAGAGAGAGAGAGAGAGAGAGAGACTAGTGTTCAGTCCTCTACAAAGATTCACTTATAGCTATGTCTTCCTAGTTGAATCATTTGAACTAAGTGAATGTGATGGGACCCTAATCTCTATGCTTTCTATCTCAAACTATATCTGTCCAAATCATATGCATTCTATTGAAACTGTCGAATGTCTTCTCTCAAGGCCCTTGTCGCCAGAAGACACGAGACAAACATTAAGTCTGTTTTAAATGATTCATCCTTATTGTTTGAAATCCGAAGAAGCTGGAACGACCATCCGACAAACCTGGAGGGCGTGGGAACATGGGACAACTCTGAGTATGTTGCATGCTTGCCACGTGCCCCTCAGATGTGAACCGCCAGGGGCACCTGAGTAATTGAGTTGTGCCGCACACTTCCTTATAAATACTTGTCCCCTGCGGTAAAGAAAACCTTCTTCCAACTCTCCACCTCGTTAAAACCCTAGCGCCACCGCTAGCTCTCGACGACGCCGGCGACGAAGCGCTTAGCTGCCGCAACTTCTCCGACGCCGTCCTCACGCCGGCCGCAAACATCATCCTCCCGCCGCCGCCGTAGGTGTCCTCCGTCGCCAAGTTAGGGCACGATGGATTGAACTGCTCGGTCTCCTACTCATCCCATCTAGCAGTTCTTGATGTGGTAAATATAACTCTATTTTTACCATCTTTTTGATCCTCAAAGATTCATCCTATTTACCAAAATTGGTTTCTGCCTATACAATGTTAGATCTATTCTGTCTGCATCTCATACTGCCTAGTATATTCACTTAAGCTTCGTGTCTAGTTAGATTCCTCACTTGTACTTATTCACGGATTCGCATAAATCGAACCAACTCTCAACGATAAGTGAATGTCTTCGCATCATGAGGTCAATGTCTTCAAACTGATTTATCTTCAAAATCTTCCGAGAATGCATATGACCTCTTCCCTTCCTCGCATCTCTAATCTTTGTCACAGTACATGTCTGTGGGAGAATCCCTTGGTTCTCATAGTCGCATTCGCTTGCGTAATTCTTACAAAGATCACATTACTCTCCCGACGCCAGCCTCGTTTGTCCAAGAAGTTTAAAGCTTTTGAAGCCTTTGAACGTGTTGAAGCCATTCAGTTTGAAGTTCATGGCTGCAGAGAAATCAAGAAGGAAGGGTGGCGGCACAGCGTCGTGGGGAACATCAAAAGATTTGCTCGATGACCTCGCAGAGCTTTACAAAATAGATCCTTAAGAGAATTATAATCGGTAAGAAGACACGAATCCAATGGATTCGATGATATTGGCTGAACAATGGTTCAAATACAAGTTCGTGACCCGGAATATGCCGAGAAGAATGCAATCAAAAGTCCTTGGGGTGATATTCTCTTTCGAGGCCTTCCACCCAAGAACAGAGTCAAGCTATCGCACGTGGTTTCTATCCTTGTATGGTCCGTGGACCTCGGCTGAAAATGCCGACCCATCGTCATTGCTCTGGTGTCGTGACGATAATCTCTTCAAGTGAAACTTCCAGCATGCAAAAGCATTGGCCAAGGAAAACAAGAAGTCATTGGGATTAGACTTCAACCCTGGTCCCTCTGCTCCCCGTGCTCACGGCTCCCGTGATGCAGAACCCAATGTCATCGGTCCTTTCTACAACCTTGATGGCCTCATCACTCACATCTTGGTCCAAGGTGCCAAAGTGGATCATTCTGATGATGACACTGACACTGATGAAGCCCCGGCTCCTACTCCAAAGCTGCAAAAGCCAAAGAAGGCTAAGGCTTCAAGATCAGCTGCTCCTCCAAAAGCTTCACGCAAAGCCATCGCCATCGCACCTCCGAAGACAGTGCAGTCTCAAGATCAATCACGTATCTCCAAGAAGACGGAGAAGAAAAAGAAAATCGTCAAAAATACTGATCAGTCATTGACTCCTGCTGCCATTCTGCGAGAAGAGCACATTGATCTATCCAGCGATGAATATCTTGCAGATGATGCTCTTGAGCAACTGATCAAGAGCAAGGAAGAAGCAGAGATCTTCAATGATTTTCCTCTCTTTGATGTGGCAATCATCCATAACTTCATTGATGAGTGGTTTGACACCCCAAATCTCGGCTTTGAAGATCTGCAACTTCCCATTGGCCTCAGCGTTTCCTTCAATGGCGCCATTGCTTCTGAGCTAGCTCTTGCTCAGCGCATCGTTGAGTTGAAGCACAAGATTGACTATGAGAAAGCTCAATTCAAGAAGCATGTGGCAAAGCTCAGCGTGCAAGATGTCAAAAACTTCAAGCTCATGCTGCACGAGCTCAAAGAAGCCTTTCTCAAGAAGCGCGGAGAAGCTAAAGGCTCTCGTGAGCGCATGAAGAGTATGGCTGACAAGTGTGTGCTTGCCTACAATGAGGCTGAGAAGCGCAAGGCTCTTGGTTGTCCTGGCGTTGACCCCAGAATGGCTGCAAAGAAGTTGAAGCCATCAACTAATCAAGCTGCACCTTCAAGGCAGGAAGAACCTCGCATAGTCTTCCCAAGCAGCATGACCGCTCAAGCCAAAGGTAAGGTCAACCGCCGTAATCAAGAAGACGAGGATCGCCGAGGTGAAGCCGAAAAAGGAAAAATCCTGAAGCCTCTGATGTTGCTCCCTCCAAGAAGAAGCGCAAGACCAAGAAGAATCGGGCTGCTTCCACAGAGCCCTTAGTTGTTGAACCTATCTCAATGGTTCGACCTGCATGTGAACTCCAAGAACGACGGATGATAGTTCATGAGTCTGCTTCCACAAAGGCTCATGAAGCTGAAGACATTCCAGCAGTTGATCCCATCGCTGCTGAAGACATTGATCACAATGACAATGTTGAAGATGATGAAGTTCTTCCTCAGATCGAATATAACTTGGTAACATCGCCTGTTCTCACGAACAGCGAACTCATCAGCATTGGTCGTCCTCTGACGCCAATTGCTCAGGATGCATCATGGGCTGATCACCCACAACAACAAGACTCCCCAAGTACTCCCCAACAACAACAAGTCACACCACCTGTGCAAGAAGAAGAGGAAGACTTTGAGGCCCAGCCAACTCCATCTCCAAAGGCGTCGCCAGCATTCCGCAGCTTCGCAGGACCAAGGCCTCAAGTCCCTCTTCGAGCTGCTCCGTATGAGAAGTTCACCACCAATCTGTTGCACGCAAGTGTTTCCGAAGCCACTCCGACCGTGAATGTCTCCGTGTCAAGCCAAAGCTGCTGAAGACAATCCGCTGCATCACCGATCACAACCCGTAAGAATGTGTCCCTACTCCCCCATTATCAAGAAGTTGTTCTGAAGTAAACATGTTAGTGCCCGACCCTCCGGCTCATCAAGTGGAGGTTGAAAATCTTGAGGCTGCCACCACTAACACAAATGAAGCCAATGACGTAGTCATGGCTGAAGAAAATGTGGAGCCTGCACCAATCAATGTGCCAGAAGCCAATGATGCAACTGCTGCTGAAGCATCAATTGTGCAACTTGACGCCTCTGTTGTTGCCACTGCTCCTGTTCCGCCACCAAGGCCCTATACAATTGAGCAAGCTTACAACTATGGTAAGCTAATCACTGTCAGATGGTCCATTCTGGTTCCTCCGCCTAATGCCTCTGGTCCTCAGTTTGATTATCATGTTGAGCATAGGCCTCTCGTCCGTAAACCAAAGCCAAGACGCCAAGGTTCCTGTGCATCGCCACCTCTACAGTGGTCCTTCAATGCTAATGTCTTCAAAGCCCACAACACCTTCTTTGATAGAGCAAAGAACCCCTACTCAAGGCCGAGAATATCATCGATCATTTCGAGCTATCGCAGAAGCTATTACTCCTGCTGCTCAGATGATCAAGGGCGATTTTCCTCATATGTGCCTCGACATCAAGCAATTGTTGGACTGCCATGCTTAGAAGAAGCACTTGATGCTTTCATGATGCAGGTCTGCTCACTTTGTGATGCATAAAGAACATTGGAATGAGGAACTTTTGCTTCAATTCTATGCTACCCTCCACATTCGCGGCTACTACATGGATACAAAGACATGGGTTCTCGAGTGTATGACATGAAATGTTCGTCATGAAGCCAAAGCTCTTGATGTCATTGAGCTTACAGGCCTACCCACTCCTGGAGAGCTGTTCGAACCTGATTGTCAACTCCACCGCAATGCACTAGAGAGCATCTTCCATAAGCCAGATCCCAACATGAGCCAGATGTTGAGCATGATGAAGCCTTTGCCACCTGACGCTGAATACCCAAAGGAGTTCTTTGTTGATGACCTTGAGTATCTGCCTCGCACAATATATCACATCATCAAAGTGTAACTCTATGGCCTATCAAAGGGCATTCATCACCGCAAAACTTGAAGGAGCCATGAAGACATTGGTCTTTTACATCCTCAATGGCATCACTTCAATACACAAGAATTCTTCATCCGCAACGGCTGCGCCCGTTCTCGACCTTTTGGCCTGAAATTTATGCTCCATGGGTCATGCGCCTCATTAAGCTACACTCGCTATCAACTATCGCCCTCCGCCGCAATCATCGATCTTTCTACCAGAGGTTGATATGTCAGTTGAAGCCATATACCCCGAGCCCGCCAAGAAGCCTCTTTGTCTTCAAAATGCTGATCACCATAGCTTCACTCAACCCATGGAAGGAGTCCAAGCAAGAACTCGTGTCTATCCAATGGTGGGAACACTTGTATGCCTCACGGCGCAAACTGAAGCTACCGAGAGCACAATTGCCCAAAGGCCTAAGAAGCGCTCGCCCTAAATGACCGAGAACTTCTTGTGGCCTCGCATCGTAAACAAGACAAACATCACTTTTGGCTCAAGCGACGATGCAAAGCTCTTGGTGGACGCCAATCGATTCAAATCTTGCCACCAAGAATGCTTTTGTCACCGGGAGACCATCGACGATCATGGAAGAGTTTGACGCTGCTCGGTGTCAAGCAGATCTTCAAGACGATGGCTTCACTGAAAGATTCAAGTTTGACTCCACTCCTCGACGGAATGCGGTCCTACGTCGAACTCCATCCCTTGAAGACTCGACTATTCTTCCTCCGCGGCAAGCGTGAATGCCAGAGTGATCGATGATGAAGACGATGCTACTTCACCGCCCCTACTTCGCACGACGACGACATCGCACCAAGTTGTTCTGCCGCCAAACAACAACGACAACCCGCTGCTTCACCTACTCCTCATGGGAACGAGTAGATGCTCTATGTCTTCAAACCTTTTGGTCCCATCGACAAAAGGGGAGAAGCATATGAGTTTGATAGTCTTCAAGCCGGTTCATATGGGCGGTTGCTTTATATTTTGCCTAGTGTTTACAACTCTCGCTTTTGATACATTTGGTTCTTTGAGTTGTAACACTTAAACTCGATGGTCGCTCTGCTACTGATTTGCTTTTCTATGATGCGATGATAAATTCGCGCAATGCGATGATAACTTCCGCACTTAGATCATTCTGCAGACGCCCATTTTTCATTATGCATGTCATTTTCTTAGTTATATCATTTCATGCATGATGAATTATCTTCATAAGTTGAAGAGCATCTCCACAAGTACAACCTGCCATGTGCATTTGCATTCCAAAAGCAAATTACTTATATGCACATCTTCAGGGGGAGCCTTTGCCACTTATGAAGACAATACCCTATCCTTTACAATTTCACATACTTTATCCCCGTTGAAAACTTCAACCAGTTTGTCATCAATCACCAAAAAGGGGGAGATTGTAAGTGCATCTAGTGCCACCCCTAGTTGGTTTTGGAGTATTGACCACAAATTTGGTTGAGGGACTAATGTGTTTCTGAGAATTGCAGGATTACACAGGTAGTGTCCCTCATTGATTCGGTTTACCTACCGGAGATGACCCCTAAAAATGTATGAAGACATTGACGACAATGGTGGTATGTGAAGATATTCATATTGAAGACTATGACATGAGAAGACATTGAGTGAAGACTATGGAGCGCGAAGACTGCGTCGTTTCGTTGTTTCCTTTTTCTTCTTTGTTGAGTCATAGGAACGACCATACTGTTAAGTGGGGTCCAAGTGAACAAAGTCAGAATGACTGAAGTGATGCTCAACCCAAATCCTATGTCTTCGAGCGAAGACAATGAGAGCAAATCTTATCCAGAGTTGGATGGGTCAGCTTTGCTTGTAGCCCTAGTAAAGTTGTCGTGTGTGTTTGAAATCTGACCGTTGGAACACGTATCAGTTCCTTAGTGACCCAGGGTCATTTCAGACATATCAGGTCGGGTTGCCTAGTTGCTATAAATATCCCAGCCCCTACACCATAAATAGGCGGCTGCTCAGAGTTAGTGCACGGCTTTTGTCATTTGAGAGCAACCCACCTCGAAGCCTTTGAGAGAGAGAAATCCTTGCGAGGACAAAGCCCAAACACCCAGAGCCAAAGAGTGTTATGCATCACTGAAGTCTTTCGTCTGCGTGGACTCAAGACTTATTACACTTGAGGACTGTGGAATCCTCCACCGGTTAGGCGTCGCGCTCGAGCATCCAAGAGTCATTGTGGATCGCCGGTGAACGAAGTCTGTGAAGGTTCGAAGTCTACCTTGAAGACTTACAGAGTGATTGGGCGAGGACTGTGTGTCCTTAGCTCAAGGGGAATAAGGTGAAGACGCGGTCTTCGAGTTGAATCTCAGCCTCCCTAACAGACGCATACGCTTGTCACAAAGAATCGAACTGGTCCAACAAATCATGTGTCTTCAACAAGTGACTGTTTCTATCCTCTCCATCCCCTTACTTAGAGTTTGTCTTCGTGAAGTCATTGCTTAATTGTCGTACCTGTTTGACTTCATTGCTTGACTACTATCATTGGTTGGCTTCATACTATCTTCCATCCTGATCCTCTCTACTAAGCTGCTATTAGTCTTTGTACTTTCACATTACTGCATACTTGACTATGGTTTGCTTGTTGTAGTTTATCTTCCGCTGCATATCAATTAGGTCATTTCTATTGTTTGTCTTCGAAACTTCTACGTTTTGAAGACTTTCATAAAAATCGCCTATTCACCCCCCCACTAGTCGATAACTAGCACTTTCACTTAGAAGCAATGAGTCTAAGTGCAGCATATGAGAACTTCGGCTTTGGAGCCCTAGCAAATAGCCTTGCAGGAGATGAATGATACTCATATGAATAAGCAAAAAAGTTCTTAGTTCTATGAACATAGCGGTTTGAAGACACACGCTCATATTCACAAGTTTGAGTATGATTTCCCTGCAAAACATTGGCGTTAGGGTGACTCAGGTGAGTCCTCTGTCTGTTTGAAGCCTTTGGACCATATGACGCCTTAGGTCTGGGGTTTGTCTTCATCCCAGGTGGTGCCATGATCACATTCACCGGAAGATTCTCAAGACAACTTTTGGGAACCCAGATCTTCTTCATAGGTGGTCCATTCCGTAGTTAGTACCAATATACCGCAAACACTTCACCATTCTCGATTCTTGAACAGCTTATAGTTTGCATCAAGGATTCATCAATGATAATAGGATTAGCACAGGTAAAGCAAGATAAGGTGGATGGATCCATGAAGGTCCCTTTGCAGCAACCCATGTGGTTTTGGGATACCGCCAAAGCTTCCAATAGGAACCATCAACATTCATTTTCCTCTCGAACCCAACACCCTCTTTCCTAGGGTTTCGGTTCAGAACCGCTTTTGAGGACATCGCAGTGTCGATGTCCTTTCGACTTTTATACATCCTGTTTCAAGCAATGTCTTCAACCTAGCATTTTCATCAAGCAATAGTAGTGGTATCCTCCGCAGAGGGGTTAGTTACCACATCAAGAGTTGAAGACAATGCAACGAAGAGAAGAGTGGAACATTCAGAACAGAGGTAGCATTATCACGCCAAGGCATTTTAGACATGGTGGTTCAAATCCATCCTGGCGGGACTGCCTGCTGAGCGTGAAGTGACTCATTCTCTTTTGAAGATCTTCATGAGCCGCCTCAATTTCTCAAGCTCTTGCTTCCTTTGAAGATAATCATAGGAGAGCTTTTCATGAGTGGTGAGAGCGTTTCATGACGACTTTCAAGTTCTTGGTACTTAGCATGAAGATTTTTATGTCTTCAACTAAGGACCTGTGAACGTGTCATTTCAGCGCCCAATGTGTCATTGCTTTTGTCTAACAGTTTTTGAGTATGTTCCATAGCTTTTTGTTGTTCAGCTTGCAATTTTAGCAAGTGTTTTGTAGTTGGGCTTGGATTCACAATCGAGTCATCTTCACTTGATGTTTGAAAGTAAGCATCACGTGATTTTACCTTGGCACCTCATGCCATGAAGCAAGAGGGTGGGAGCAGGGTCGCCCTTGTCATCGCCTTCAGCGTTGGTGTGGAAGTCATTGTCTTGAGTGTTGAAGATGGACTTGGCAACATAGGCTGTGGCTAGAGCCAGACTTGCAACGCCAGGGTCGGACTCCTCTTCAGACTCCACCTCCGCCTCCTCAGAAGCAGACTCCTCCTCTGAATCCATTTCCTTGCCAACAAAAGCACGAGCCTTACCAGATGAGCTCTTCTTATGAGATGAAGACTTTGATGAGGACTTGGAAGAAGACTTTGAAGATTTCTTCTTCTTCTTCTTGTCGTCAGAATCATATTCCTTGCTCTTCTTCTTCTTCTTCTTCTCATTGTCCCACTATGGACACTCAAAGATATAGTGTCCAGGTTTCTTGCACTTGTGATATGTTCTCTTCTTGTAGTCATGAGTGGAAGCTTCATCATTTCTTGAACTAGATCGTGAAGACTTTCTGAAGCCCTTCTTCTTAGTGAACTTCGAACTTCTTCACAAGCATAGCAAGTTCCTTTCCAATGTCTTGGGATCATCGAATCTGCAATGATTCTTCTTCGATGAGGAAACAACTTTTGCCTTCAAAGCGAAGTTCGCCATAGTTGGGACCATAGATATCCCTTTTCTCGTAAAGTTGGAACTCATGTGTGTTGAGCCTCTCAAGTATATCGACGGATCGAGTGTCTTGAAGTCACGGCGTTTTGTATGATGAGGGCAAGGTGTCAAAGGAGCTGTCAAGTGATCTCAGAGTGTCTTGACGATTTCATGCTTGGTAATCTCGGTGGCGCCGAGAGCACGAAGCTCATTTGTGATGTCGGTGAGGCGATCAAACGTGAGCTGGACATTTTCATTGTCGTTTCTCTTGAAGCGGTTGAAGAGGTTGCGAAGAACACCGATCCTTTGATCTCTCGGGTTGAGACGCCTTCGTTGACCTTGGATAGCCAGTCCCTGCATTAGCTTCGACGCTTCAGAGCACTCCCACGGCCATCTGTCCTTTGGTCGATGACCACAGATGATGTTCTTGGCGGAGAGTCCAGCTTGAATGAACTTCTTGACATCAACAGGTGACACCTTCACCAGCTTTTGGGAACGCCGTTCTTGACGACATACCGAGGTCGACATCATCGGCTTCAAGATGCATGCGCATCTTATTCTTCCAGTAGGGATATTCAGTTCCATCGAACACGAGGCAAGCAGCGGAGACTTTGATTATCCTGCAGTCGACATAGCTAAAACTCCAGGTGGTTAAACCGAATCACACAGAACAAGGGAGTACCTTGCTCTGATGCCAATTGAAAGTGCTAGTTATCGACTAGAGGGGGGGGTGAATAGGCGATTTTTATATAAGTCTTCAAAACGTGGAAGTTTCAAAGACAAACAATAGAAATGACCTAATTGATATGCAGCGGAAGATAAACTACAACAAGCAAACCATAGTCAAGTATGCAGTAATGTGAAAGTACAAAGACTAATAGCAGCTTAGTAGTAAGGATTAGGATGGAAGATAGTATGAAGCCAACCAACGATAGTAGTCAAGCAATGAAGTCAAACAGGTACGACAAATAGGCAATGACTTCACGAAGACAAACTCTAAGTAAAGGGAGGGAGAGGATAGAACCACCACTTGTTGAAGACACAGATTTGTTGGACCAGCCCGATTGTTGTGACAACTGTACGTCTGGTTAGGGAGGCTGAGATTCAACTCGAAGACCGCGTCTTCACCTTATTCCCTTGAGCTAAGGACACACAGTCCTCGCCCAATCACTCGGTAAGTCTTCAAGGTAGACTTCGAACCTTCACATACTTCGTCACCGCGATCCACAATGACTCTTGGATGCTCGAACGCGACGCCTAACCGGCCGGAGGATTCACAGTCCTCAAGTGTAATAAGTCTTTGAGTCACGCAGATGTAAAGACTTGATGATGCCTAACACTCTTTGGCTCGGGTGTTTGGGCTTTGTCCTCGCAAGGATTTCTCTCTCAAAGGCTTCGAGGTGGGTTGCTCTCAAACGACAAAAGCCGTGCACTAACTCCGAGCAGCCACCAATTTATGGTGTAGGGGTGGGCTATTTATAGCCACTAGGCAACCCGACTGATATGTCCGAAATGACCTGGGTCACTAAGGAACCGACACGTGTTCCAACGGTCGATTTCAAACACACACGGCAACTTTACTTGGGCTACAAGCAAAGCGACTCATCCACTCTGGATAAGATTTTCTCTCATTGTCTTTGCTCAAGACATAGGATTTGGGTTGAGCATCACTTGACCATTTCGACTTTGTTCACTTGGACCCCACTTAACGAAGACGGTGGTTCCTATGACTCAACAAAGAAGAAAAAGGAAACAACGAAACGACACGTCTTCAAGGCTCCATAGTCTTCACTCAATGTCTTCTCATGTCATAGTCTTCAATATGAATATCTTCACATACCACCATTGTCGTCAATGTCTACATACATTTTTAGGGGTCATCTCCGGTAGGTAAACCGAATCAATGAGCGACACTACCTTTGTTATCCTGCAATTCTCACAAACGCATTAGTCCCTCAACCAAATTTGTCGTCAATACTCCAAAACCAACTAGGGGTGGCACTAGATGCACTTACACATGGAGGAGACAAAATGCTGCTGATGGGCTCAACAACAACTCATCGGAATTTCCATATCACTGGACTTCCACCATTATGTGAACAATGTGATAGTATTGGTCAGACCAAAAGATGTAATGGTGTATGCTCGAGGGATCAACCACGAGTAAGACAACATTACGAACATCATTGGTGCTGATTTGACTTGACGATAGCCCATACTCAAGTCAAAGTTTTGAGAAGGCAATAGATCCAACAATTGATCTCGAGGACCAATCGATGAAGATATCATCTTTCTTCAACACACACTCAAAAGGATATTCCTTAAAATGAACTAAGTTGGACAAGCTTTTATCTTCGAACTCTCCAAGTTGTTGTTTGGCTTAACCAACTAGCTCAGGGGTATCCAATACAGATTCTCGGAGAATGGGTGGTTTGGAGAAAAACCAGCATGATCACGAACTCAACATAGCGGTCAGGTGACAACCTGGTAATACTTCCGAGAAGATATTCTAACATCACGAACCACCGATATGTTACTAAGCTCGAGAACAATCTTGCTTTTCAGAGCAAGACGATATGAACAAATAAGAAAGGGATTGAATAATCCTAACTCATTGATCGAAGAGTGCACCGGAAATAAGGACTAGGTAGCACAATCAACCTTAGGGTGATGATTCAATAATCAACTCGCTAAGGATGAGGTTATTGTCCATTTAACTACCAAGCAACAGAGTTTCTAGGAGTATTGATTTCACACATCACGATTCACTTGTCGGTATTCCGGTTGCAACAACACGGGGACCAAGAAATGAATAATGAGGGCGAGAAGTATCACTGCATCAAGAGTTCATAGGCTGGTGTGCAATTCCCATGACATTCTTGATATAAAGATGGAAATACTCCAAGTTAGAACAAGATCAAAAGCTGGATTAGCATTTTGATCTGCGGAATACAACTACTTTGACCCAATCCTAGAAATGGATGAGGTACTGGAGTTTGTTTCTCCTAGTCATTCCGGAATAGAATGGCTTGACAGACCACAAGAATATGAGATATCGATGAGCATGGGTGCATAACATGCTCTTTACTATCAAATGATAGACGGAGATCAGGATACAACTAGAGAGAGGGGCAACTCAAAGGAACAAATATCTTTCTGAGTTGTGGACGCGTGGATTAGTATGTCGAACAAGTTCAACATATTTCTTCCGAATAACCCATGCAGAATAAGAAGGACTGGCAGATTCACAATTTGAATGGAGAACTCGTCAAGAGCACTCTTATTGTGATCTTTTGGTTCCACGAACTTCTGCCAAGAATGGTTCATGGTAATTGGAAGAAGGATGTACCACGAACCTCGAGGACTATCACAAAGATTACTAATATCCTAAAGGAACTAGCAAACACTACCAACATGAGGTGAGTAGGGTGAATTTTGGGCTCAAAACCCAGGAGTAGAATACCTACTACTAGGTAGCATCACGGGATGCTTTCAGGAATGACGACCAGATTCATCACACTAGGAACACAAAACATGGCTAGATTACTAGGTGACTCCCTAAAACACCTAGGGTCATAATACTAACTCCAACATATATGTCGAGGCAATAGAGTACCTCAACTCACCGATTCGTGTGCTTAATCTGGCCCAAGTGGACATCATGAACGGAAGGAAAGGATTTGCAATGCATCGACTATTTAGAAACACAGGATGACTCGAGACAAGATAACGGCTGTAAATGCTCAAAAACATTTGAGACAAACTCGCAAAAGGGTGGCATAACTACTCAACATCACAATATCAAGGTTCTGAGACCTGCTATGAACATACGGAAGTAGTAGAAACTGAACTAGGGCTTGAATCCATCATTCCTATAAGTCTACGGATTAGTAACACGTGATCTTGATAGAAAGAAGAGAAAGCCTAGTTCTTAATCCCCGTAGAAGAGAAGAGGATAACTCAGATCAGAAGGGCATAAGATAAAGGAGTAAAAAGAGCCTTACGTTCCTTCCACAATCAATTCCCTTATATAACTAAAGCATTTCTAGACTCAACTTGACCAGGTTTGGCTTGGTAATCCCACAGCAGCAAAGCTCGATACCAAAGCTGTCAGACTCGATTCTAAGTCACACCGATCTAGCTCTGTAACACCTCATATCACTTTGCGGCCTCACGCACGGTATTCCACAGGTGTCGCCTTACCATGGCCCGGACCGTTTAGCGCCTTTTGGCTCACGATATGATAGTGTCGCTAGCATCCATATGACAGAGAACCCGGGTGACATGACTAGTCGTGAACCCAAAGTGGCACTAACTTACGAGGACAGGCATACATGAATCAACATCGAGCATGTCGGTCGGCCAGCGTGCGAATCCGGGCTGTAGCACTGGCTAACAGGACTCGGGAACCCGGCTGTAGCAGCTAAGCGGGACTCGGATGTCACGCGTGACATTTCCCGAAGGACGGACACAGAACGAAGTGAATCACATGCCACCAGTCAGTGTTAGGAGCAGTAGTCTTTGGGCTAGCAGGACTCCGTGAACGGGTCAGAGCGGACTACTATGGCTCTTGGAAGCACAAGACTACATTTCCCCATAAGAGAGGCTACCAAGGATAAACAACTAGGTTGTCGGATCCCACACATACCAAGCATTTCAATCATACACACAATATGCTCGATATATGCAAATACAACATGGCATCACAACAAGACTCTACGACTCGTAGTATTTATTCATTAGGCCCGAGGAGCCAAGTATTACAAACATGGGTCTCATGACCCAACATACTGAGCATACAAGCAACAAGCACATGCAGAAGCTTAACTTGCGAGTACGCACAACTACAAATGAAGAAGGTGAGAAGCGACTATCTACAAGACCCTCCCAAGGGTACAAGATCGTAGCTGAGGTAACAAGCTAAACGTCGAAGTCCACGCGGAACTACTAGCGAGACGGAAGTCTCTCTTGCAAAAACATAAAATAGGCAAACGTGAGTACAAATGTACCCAGCAAGACTTACATCAGAACTAAACTACATATGCATCGGTATCAACAAAGGGGTGGTGGAGTTTGATTTGCAGCAAGCCAGCTTTGACTCGGTGGCTATCTGAACTACGATCGCAAGTAACTCTTTTGAGGTGGCGCTTTACGAGTCCACATATTCACCATATCAATACACCACTATGGATCCGCTCCGTCTCCCTATGAGAACGCCATCCATAGCACTCACGCTTATCTTGCGCATTTTAGAGTATCCACTTTCGCTTGTCTATGAACTATGCACAGCAACCCGAAGTCCTTTACCGCGGACACGACTATTGAATAGATAATGGTAACCCTGCAGGGGTGTACTTCTTCACACACGCTCTCGCCACTTACCACCATGTACACGTCGTGCATCTCGGCAACCTTCAAGCGGAAGCCTGGCGAGGGAGTCGGCCACGACCTGACTAACCACACAAGTCTATCGTCCAGGTTTATCGCCTATTCGGGTTCCATCCGCAAGGAGATCCGGCCGGGGTGTCGCTCACGGTCCCGAACGATGTGAGCAGGGTTCCGAAGCCCACCTCGACGGGTGGATCTACGCTTGGTACACCGTGCCATGGTGCCTAGTCTGTCCCAAGCCCACCTGTACCGGGTGCCACTTGGTAGACTACTAACAATACCTACAAACACTAGAAACTAGTTGCAACTCATGGACAGAGATCAGGTTGATTAATAAGTCGAGAGGGACACTTAAGCATTCCAATACGTGGTAGTAACTGTTCATGGATCACAAACACAGAACTCAGTTCCTGAGGACGGTTTCAATGAGACAACTCACCATGTACTCCTACATGGCCTCTCACCGCTACCTTTACCAAATTGTGTTCACACACTTAGCTCACACACAGTAGGACATGTTCACACACCTCCAATTCATCCTCGATGAATCGACTGACTCAACTCTAAGCATGAGCAGTCATGACAAACAAGCATGAATGAGTAGGCACATCGTGGCTCAAACAACTCCTACTCATGCTAGTGGGTTTCATCTATTTATCGTGGCAATGATAGGTCATGCAGAGGAAAGAGGTTCAACTACCGCAGCATGTAACAGTTGAATCGTTGTTATCCTAATGCGAGAAAAGAGAGCAGGAGCGAGAGAGTGGGATTGTATCGAGAATGAACAAGGGGTTTTGCTTGCACAGCACTTCGAAGATAGCATTGGGTCTTCATCGCTGTCAACGATCACAGCGTCGGAACAACGTCTACCGAGGGGGAACAACACCGGCAAACAGCGAATAAACACAATCAATTCAATGCACAATATAATGCATGAACGTGGCAGGTATATGTGATGTTGTTTGTGCTAATGCAAACAGCAACAAGTTCAATGGTGCTCATTTGAATCAAGGATTCAAATGCAACTCCAAACTTAAGCATTTTAAATGCCCTTTAGGTGTTTTCATCTATACAGCAGGTTTAGGTTGGTTTGTCATGCATGAAACTAGTACAGATGGATAGATTGATTTTTTCTGATAATTTTTCATATATAATTTATTTCATTTGGAGTTACGGTTGAATTTATATGAATTTTTGAAGTTTTCGAAATTTTCTGGAATTTCCTGAATAAGAATAAATCTAGTAAATGTATTACTGCGTCAGCATTAGGTCATGCTGACCTCAGCAGGTCAACAGGCGCAGTCCAGGTCAAACCTGACCGGTGGGCCCACCGGTCAGTGACTCAGGGGCTAAAAGAGTTAGTTTTAATACTAACTAAAATTAGCAGGACACGGGGCCCACATGTCAGTGTCACTAACTAACCCTAATTAGCTAATCTAACGGTGCCATGTCAGCGGGTTAGTTAAGTTTAGTTTAAAACCTTAACCAAAAATTACAAGGGCCGGGGCCCACTTGTTAGTGACCCTGGGGGTAATTTGATTAGTGCCTAACCGGTGATTAGCGGAGTTAAGGCCGCGGCAAGGCAGTCGCGGAGGTCGTGAATTCCTCCTCGGCGACCATTCAGCGGCGGAGGGGTCTCACGCGAAGCTGCGCTCGCTGCTTCAACACAAAGAAGCGACGGTGGCTGGGGCGCACGGAAGCGACGCCGACGGCGGGAGGCGCGGCGGCCGGAGTTCGGCCATCGAGGGGTTGGGCGCTACGGGGCACGACAGGAGCTATAGGTTAGGGTTTTGGGGTCATGGCGTGGCGCTGAGCACGGTGGTGCGCTCGGTCGCGGCCGTAGGTGACAGTGGCCACGGCGGCGACATGAACGGCGGCGATGAGCTCTTGGCTCCGACGGCTGGCACGACTAGTGAACGGGAACGAGCTCGAGGAGTAGGGGAGAAGACGGCGGAGCTCACATCGGAGTCGAAGCGGAGCTCGGCAGGCTCGGGGAGGCGTCGGAGACGGCGAATCGATGGATGGCGATCGTCGGGGTAGAGGCCGATGATGATCTCGATGGCGACGATGGGTTGCTCCCGCGCTCGCGATCTTCGGCGTGGAGAGGCTCTGGTCCACGGCGGTGCGACTGGGCTCGGTGGTGGAGCGAGGGGTTGCCGGAGAGGGCGGTGGCAGCGAGCGGTGGCGACGGCGCGCTCGGTTCCGACCGAGAGAGAGAACCGAGGAGGGGGAAAAGCACGGGGAAGAGGTCGAGGTGATTCCAGGGGTGTCGTGGCGCTCGGGGCCGTCTCCGGCGAGCACACAGGCAGGAGGTGGCCTCGGCGTGTGGGCCAGCAGCGAGCACGCCGCTTGTCCTCTGGCGGGGAGGAAGACGACAGGGAGGAGGCGGTGGGCTAGGGCTGGCCAGGTGGGCCATGACAGTAGGTGGCTGTAACTTCTCTCTCTCTCTCTCTTCTAATTTAGTTTCTGTTTTCTATTTTTACGTAAGTTTGTGGCTTTAAAAAAATAGTTAGACACTTTAAAAATCACGGAAATAACCATAGGCTCTGTTTAAATTATTTCCAATAGCCCACACTTATTTCCGAATTATTTGAGCATTTAAAATATTTTATAGCATTTAAATGCCCAAATGCAAATAGGTAATGATTTAATCCAATGACCTTATGTGTCCTAGAAAATGTGAACCAATTTTGGCAAAGGTTCTAACCCAAGGCAAAGGCGATGGACATTTTAGAAGGGCATCTCAGGTTCATTGAAAATGATTTTATGTTGAACCTATTTGATTTGATCTGGTGCTAGGGTTTGATCAATCCCCATTCCAAATTCAAAAGAATTGAAACATGATGCAACACTCTAATGCAAGCACTAAGCATTACCAGAACTAGGGATGTGACAGTGCCCCCCTCTCCTGGCGCGCCCAGGTGGGTTGTACCCACCTGGTGGCCCCGCTCGCGACCATCCTGATACTATAAATTCACATTATTCTAGAAAAAAAATCAGGGAGAAAGAATTATCGCGTTTCACGAGATGGAGCTGCCGCCAAGCCTTGTTCTTCCTCGGGAGGGCAGATCTGGAGTCCGTTTGGGGCTCCGGAGAGGGGGATCTTCGTTCTTCGTCATCACCAACCAATCTCCATCGCCAATTCCATGATGCTCCCCACCGAGAGTGATTAATTCCTTCGTAGGCTCGCTGGTCGGTGAGGAGTTGGATGAGATTCATCATGCAATCGAGTTAGTTTTGTTAGGGCCTGATCTCTAGTTTCCACCATGTTCTTAGATTGATGTTGCTATGACTTTGCTATGCTTAATGCCGGTCACTTTGGGCCCGGGTGCCATTATTTCAGGTCTGAACTGTTTATGAATTGATCATTATATCCATGTGTTAGATCCGATCTTGCAAGTTATAGTCACCGACGACGTGTTATGATCCGACAACCCCGGAGTGACAACAACCGGGCCCACTCTCGATGATGACCGTAGTTTGAGGAGTTCATGTATTCACTATGTGTTAATGCTTTGTTCCGGTTCTCTATTAAAAGGAGGCCTTAATATCCCTTAGTTTCCAATATGGACCCCGCTGCCACGGGAGGGTAGGACAAAAGATGTCATGCAAGTTCTTTTAATAAAGCACGTATGACTATTTATGGAATACATGCCTATATTATATCGATGAACTGGAGCTAGTGCCGTATCGCCCTAGGTTATAACTGTCACATGATGAATATCATCCAACAATTGACCGATCCAATGCCTACGAATTTACTTATATTGATCTTGCAAAGTTAATACTGCTATTGTCAGTGTTACACTTGCTACGAATTACTGCTATCACTGTTACTGTTACCATTGCTGCTGCTACTACTATCAAAACTATCAAACTACTGTGCTACTAATCACTTTGCTGCATATAATTAATCTCCAAGTGTGGTTGAATTGACAACTCAGCTAAACGCTTTCGGACATTGAGATGTCGATTTGTTTTTCATCAAAAAGGAAGAAGGCCGAGGGGATAGCAGCCTTCCTTCGGGCTTTGCCTGCCGACGTTCTAATAAAGAATTCGGTTCGCCCGGAAAGCGGCAACAACATAAAGAAAGGGGTCCATGTAGCTACTGCTCCCGCCCACTGAGCAGCAGGTTCGGCATCTACTATTCGAATCTACAAATTTGGGTTGAATACTTTACCCTCGAAAATTGTTCCGATCCCCTATACTTGTGGGTTATCAAGACCTTTTTCTGGCGCCGTTGGCGGGGAGCATAGCTATATTTGTTGAGTCACTTGGGATTATTATCAGTTTATCACTATGAAGAATCTGAAGGATCAAAAGACTAAGATTTATCCCTCTAAGACGAGGGGAGGTAAGGAACTGCCATCCAGTTCTGCTTTAGATTCACCTTTTGTTATGAGTAAACTTGCAACACCACCACATGCTATCAATTCTAATATGTCGCAAGTTATTGATGATGCTACTTCTACTATGAATGATGCTTATGATGATGCTAGTACCTTGCTTGATAATGATGATGTGCCACTTGGTGAATTTTCTTGATGAACAAATTGCTAGAGTAATACAACATGATGTTATTGAATCTGACGATGAGCTTGAAACTGAAACTCTTGAAACACCTACAAGAACTAGCCTCGCTAGATATGAATCGCCTAAGGTACCGGAAGGTTATGTTATGAGTGAAGAAACAACTAGAGAAATTCTTGCTTGCAATGATAGAGATGATCTTGAGAAATTATTATGCAAGTATAAGGAAAAATCTCTGAATGCTAGAATGAAATGTGATCCTAAGTTTTCTGCTTCACCTATCTTTATTGATGATAAGGATTATGAATTCTCTATTGACCCAGAGTTAATTAGTTTGGTTGAATCTGATCCTTTCCATGTTTATGAAACTAAAACTGTTGTGGCACATCTTACTAAGTTGAATGATATAGCCACCCTTTTTACTCATGATGAGAAAACTCGCTACTACTTTATTATCAAATTATTCCCTTTCTCATTAAAGGGTGATGCTAAAGCTTGGTACAATACTCTTACTCCTGGTTGTGTGCGTAGTCCCCAGGATATGATTTATTACTTCTCTGAAAATATTTTCCTGCTCATAAGAAACAAACTGCCTTACAGGAAATATTTAACTTTGTGCAAACTAAAGAAGAGAGTCTCCCACAAGCTTGGGGGAGGCTTTGCCAGCTACCTAATGCTTTTCCTGATCATCCTCTTAAGAAAAATGAAATACTTGATATCTTCTATAATGGACTAACCGATGCTTCTAGGGACTTCCTAGATAGTTGTGCTGGTTGTGTTTTCAGGGAACGAACTATTGCTCAAGATGAAGAATTATTGAATAACATATTGAAAAATTATGATGATTGGACTCTTCCTGAACCACTACCTACACCACTCCGAAGAAGAGATGCATATTATATCTTAGTCCTGAAGATATGCAAGAGGCAAAGAAATCTATGAAGGAAAAAGGTATTAAAGCCGAGGATGTTAAAAATTTACCTCCTATTGAAGAAATACATGGGCTTAATACACCACCACTGCCTAAGGTGGTAGAGGTAAATTCTCTTATGAAATTTAATGAAAATGATAATCCTCACAATATGCATCCTAGTCAATGCCTTTATGAGTTTGAAAACTACATTAGAACACAAGATCACTTCAATGCAAATGTTATGAAACAATTAAAATATAATTCTGATATGATTGCTCGCTTGAGTGACTTGTTATTTAGAATCTCAAATGATGTTAGAGGTGTTGGAAAACTTGCTTCTATGGTTCAAACTTAGTTATAACAAGTTGCTAAATCTCAAAGAGAATTGCTTGATGAAATGAATCATAATATGCATGACTTTGCTGTTAGAGTTGCAACTAGAGGAGATAAAATGACTCAGGAACCTCTTTATCCTGAGGGACACCCAAAAAGAATTGAACAAGATTCACAAAGAGCTAATGCTAATGCATCTAGTCATTCTAGAAAGAAAAAGAAAAAGAAAATGATAGGACTTTGCATGCTTCTAGTGAACCTGAAATAGAAAAACCTCCTGATAATGAAAATGAAACTTCTATCTCTGATGCTGAAACTCAATCTGGTAATGAACATCCACCTAGTGATAATGAAAAGTATAAAGATGATGTTCATGAGGATGCTCAACCAAATAATAAAGAACCAGATAATGATGTTGAAATAGAACCACCTGTTGATCTTCATAACCCACAACCAAAAAATAAAAGATATGATAAAAGAGACTTCATTGCTAGAAAACACGGTAAAGAAAGAGAAACGTGGGTTCAAAAACCTATGCCTTTTCCACCCAAGTCAACTAAAAAGAATGATGATGAAGAATTTGAATGCTTTGCTGAAATGATGAGGCCAGTCTTTTTGCGTACTCGCTTGACTGATATCTTGAAAATGCCTTCTTATGCAAAGTATATGAAAGACATCATCACTGACAAGAGAAAAATACCGAAAGCTGAAATCTCCACTATTCTTGCTAATTATACTTTCAAAGATGGAGTACCTAAAAAAGTTGGAGATCGGGGTATACCAACTATATATACCTTGCTCTATCAAAAAGAATTATGTGAAAACTGCTTTGTGTGATTTAGGAGCTGGTGTTAGTGTTATGCCTTTCTCTTTATATAAAAGGCTTGACTTGAATAAACTCATACCTACTGAAATATCTTTGCAAATGGCTGATAAATCAACTGCCATACCTATCGGTATTTGTGAGGATGTGCCCGTTGTTGTTGCTAATGTTACTATTTTGACTGACTTTGTTATACTTGAGATGCTCGAGGACGACAACATGTTGATTATCCTTGGCAGACCCTTCTTGAATACTACTGGGGCTGTTATAGATTGCAATAAAAGCAAGGTCACTTTTCATATTAGTTGTAATGAGCATACGGTGCACTTTTTGAAGAAACAATTCCAAGTGAATGGTATTAATGTTATTGAAAAATCTCCGACAATCACTATTGGAAGTTTTCAAATACCTCTACCTACTGTCAAAAAGAAATATGAAATGCTTATAGTTGGGGACATGCATATCCCCATTGAGGTAACTTAGTGATTTACGAAAGTTCGTCGGTTTCATGCTAATCGAAAGTGGTTGTTAATAAGACTTGATCAACCTTATTAATGAATCATTTTTTAGCGGTATGAAGTTGATGAATTTAGTAAGCACTACCTTCTTTCCTACCCTTTTGTTTTCTGTTTTTATTAGTTAAATAAAATAAAATGCCATGTTTAGTCTGTTTTCTGAATTTCCCGTGTAATAAAAAAAATGACCCAAGAATAAAAGTTCTCAGAATGCTCTGAAAATTTTATATGATATTTTCTGATTATTTAAGAATTTTTGGTGCAAATAATACCAGAGGGAGGTGCACCAGGTGGGCACGACCCACCTGGGCGCGCCAGGACCCCCAGGCGCACCCTGGTGGGTTGTGGTCCCCACGTGAGCCCCGTCACTTATCTCTTTAGCCCACATCATCACTTACCTCCAGAAAAAAATCCCCATTGCTCTCTCTCCCGTGTTCTTGAGCTCAAACCCGCGGATTTCGATCTCTTTGCTCGAAGCTCCGTTTCCGAAACTGTTTCGGGGGATCGGTGCTTGGTATGTGACTCCACCATTTGTCCAATTAGTTTTTGTTTTAGTGGTTTATACTTTGAATAAATAGCTACTCTTGGTGCTGCTGTAGATGTGCTTGCATGTTGAATTCTTAGTGTTCTATGTAATTTGAATTCTTGCTATGGCCTCTATGTATCCCTATGAGTAGTTGCTATCAGTTTTGTGAAGTTTTGTTGAGAAACTTTTGTGAACTAAAAATTCAGAATTTTTGTTCATAGGAACAATTGTACGCGGACATTATGAGCTTGTTTGGAAGGAGTTCTTCGAGGAGAAGATCCTCGGGGGCATCTTCCAGTGACAATTCCGCCCGTCGGTCTTATATTGAACCAAGTAAAAGTTCCACGCGAAGTGCCACTACCAAAACATGCTTATGGCCTTGCGATGAGTATGTGATGCGAGTGGGCATTAAGGAGGAATTTGAGCAATATGTTCATAATGTCGGTCTCGGTCCCTACCTCTCAGATAAGTGTGAACAACACCATTTTCTCACTGAATCATTTTTCAAAGTATTTACATATTTTCCACGTGAGTCTAGGGTGTCATTTATGCTTTATGATAACCCCTACACTATATCACTAGATAACTTTGCTTACCACAGCAAGCTCCCGTTTTGGGGTTCGCTCGATGAGCCACCAAAGGCTGAGTATGAATCTTTCTTGACTAGCCTTTGTTAGGGTGAAAATAGGGGAGTGAGACAAGGAAGAATAAAGAGCATTCACTTTCCCGCAATTCAGCATTTTGCATTATTTAACGGGAAATGCATAGTAGGCAAGCAAGACTCTAGCATACTTTGTGCACCAGAATTGAGCCTCATTCACACCGCTCTCACTAGTGAAAGGAATTATAACCTTGGAGCGATTGTTGCACGTAGACTTCAGCATAACGCTAACAGTGGTTGGTTCTATGGTGTAATTTACGCCACGCGTTTAGCGCGAGGGCTGGGTGTTTCGCCTATACCCTTTGATCCCATCCTACCCACGCAGTATTTAGAATTCGACACCTTAAAAGAGCAGAAGATTCTCAAGGGAATGTGCCGGGGATATACCCCGCGGTATGACCCGGCCGGAGATATGACCCGGCTGGGACTTGGTGTTTCATTAGTGACCCAGCAGATGTTAAGTCAGATGGTAAGCTGGCAGGTGTTAAGCCGGCAAATGTTAAGTCAGATGGTAAGCCGACAGGTGTTAAGCCGACAGATGTTATGTCAGATGTTAAGTCGGCAGATGTTAAGCCATATGTTAATTCAGATGGTAAGCCGGCAGATGTTTAAGTCAGATTGGGATAGAGTCGCATGGGGTTAAGAAGCCCAAGACATTAAGAAGCCCAAGATGTTAAGAATCCCATGTAGAGAAGCTCGTAAAGATAAGTTAGAATAGTTTAAGTCTTAATCCGAGTTGGACTCTACATGTAACCCACCCCTTCAACTTATATAAGGAGGGGCAGGGCACCCCAAGAGGGGTGTGGAATAATCGTTAAGGCTAGACACAACTACGAGAGCCAGAGATACGGCGACTCCCTCGTGATGATAATGAGACCTAGCCACAAACAACATGTAGGGTTATTACCGGATGATGTTTCTCGGGGCCCGAAGCTGTCTAAACCCTTGTCTTGTGTTGCATCTCTCGATTCCGATCAACCCCTCTCAAGCTATCACATAGATGCGTTGGCCTCACGACCAAGTCGTCACACTAGGACATCTGTCGTGACAATTCCACGACAGAAGGGTTGATAACTTTACTTATAATCTGTTGTTTAACCAATCACATGTTGTGGACACATATTTGCCTACGCCTGCTCTTTTTGACTATAACAACAAGAGAAGACATTTTGTTCTTGAGAGCGAGGCCCGAGCTCACAACACAGCGGTGTTGGCGGCATGGCGTGCTGAGACCTCCGCACCGAGAGCCTCCGTGAGCTACCACGCCGACTACTACCCTCCAGGCTACTGATTGACTACCAAGCTAGGCCAAAAGCCTAAGCTTGGGGGAGTGCATGTGTGTTTCTCACCGACATTATATTCATGTTCACTCATATCATTCTATTTGTCGGTGTTCATGCTGTTTCATTGTATCATCCATGCTTAGATTTATTTTCTTGATTTCTTCTTGTGTGTTTGAAAAACTTTAGAAAAAAACAAAATATTAGTTGTAGTAATTTGCTTTCTATGCATGCTTAGTAGTAGTATTAAAAAGAAAACCCCAAAAATATTTCCTTGTTCTTGTTTTGCTTGTTGGGAGCTTTCCCGTGTAAATAGTTTTTCTCGTTTTTGCTTTTCCCTTTTATTTGCTTGATCAAGAAAACCAAAAACTCCAAAAATATTTCAGTGTGTTTCTCTGAATTTCTTTTCTTTTTATTTGAGTCTTACCGAGGAGAAGACCACGATGAAAATGTTGAGTGGCTCTCATATGAATAACTGTTGAACTAATAAGAGCACATTTTACCTTGTCTTCTCTTGTTAAATAAAATGCTTTGCATATTCCAGCTTAGTCCATGGCACTCTTGCACTATTATTATTTTCATATCATTCGATCGTGCAAGTGAAAGGCAATAATGACGACATTCGATGAACTGGTTGTGGCAAAGAGAAACTGGTATGAACTCGACTTGTTCTGTTTGTGTAAATATGTTTAACCTAGTATCCATGCTTCAGCCCATTATGATTAAACATGTTTGCAATGACAAATAGAGATTATAGTTTCTCATGCCATGCATAAGTAGCTGGGAGCGAATAATGATTTATCTTGGATACCAACATAGCGCTAAAATGACTGTGATGTAGTATGATGATATGGTATCCTCCTCTGAATGTTCGAGTGGCTTGACTTGGTACATGTTCATGCATGTAGTTGAATGAAAACCAACATAGCCTCTATAATATTTATGTTCATGGTGTTCATATCCTACTCATGCTAGTGTCCAATGTTACTTATGCATAATGCCTGGTTATGATCGTTGTTGCTCTGTAGCTGGCCGCTTCTCAATCTTAATTGCTAGCCTTCGCCTATAGTAAGTGGGAACTCTGCTTGTACATCAAAAACATTAAACCTAAAGTTATCCAAGATGAGTCCACCATACCTACCTACATACGGTATTACCCTGCCTTCCTAAGTAAATTTGCATGTGCCACCTCTAAAAACTTCTAAAAATTATCCTTTTTGTGTGCCTGGATCGTTCATGGAATGACAGGAGGTGGTCGATATTTTCCATGCTAAGCGGGTTATTCTCAAGTTGAGTGTTTATTCACTCGCCATCACACGAGAAAATGGGCGGTAATAGGGATTCCCTGTCCCGAACTCAAAAATGCAAATAATTAAACAAAACTCCCCCTGGACTGATGGTATGGACGACACCCACTGTTTCGGATAAGCCGTGGAGTGTGATTGATGGTGGAGGGGGAGTAAACCTCTACTTTTATCACTTGGGAACCGCCACTAGCGTGCTTAGCGTGGAAGATGTTGATAACTGATGGTCGTGAAGTGAATAAGAAGGGCGCATGTCTCCAAATATTATTTATCTCTATTTTAAAAATTGAGCTCTGGCACCTCTGCAAATTACTGCTTCCCTCTGTGAAGGGACTTTCTATTTACTTTTATGTTGCGTCACCACCTTCTAAAAACAAGTGCCAGAAACTGAGTAGAGCATAGCGGTCATGATTTATGCATTATGTATAGCTAATGTTGGGTGCATCATGACGGGACTTTTCTAGCATGAATTACAATGTTTAGTCGCTGCTTGAACTTTGGAGGTGCTCTGCATTTATGTTTTGCGGTCTCAGAAAGGGCTAGCGAGATACCACTATTGTCATGTTATATCATGATTATTTTGACAACGTGTTACTGTTTGAGATATCTTATTATTGCTCGCTAACTGATTATGTGATTGATATGAGTTAATATAATCTTTAAGAGTTATTATTGACATGGTTAGTTATAATGCTGGCTGAAAATCTGGGTGTTGTTTAAGCTTATTTATGCAAACAAGAGCAAAAGAGTTCGTAAAAGTTTTTCTTTCTCACTTTCAGTTTATCAACTGAATTGCTTGAGGAGAAGCAAAGGTTTAAGCATGGGGGAGTTGATACGTCTCCAACGTATCTACTTTTTCTCACGCTTTTCCTCTTGTTTTGGACTCTAATTTACATGATTTGAATGAAACTAATCCGGGACTGGCGTTGTTTTCAGCAGAACTGCCATGGTGTTGTTTTTGTGCAGAAATAAAAGTTCTCGGAATAAAGTGAAACTTTGCGAGGAGTTTTTATGGAATAAATGAAGATTTTTGGAGCCAACAACCACCGGAGAGGGGCCCCTGGGTGGGCACAACACACCAGGGCGCGCCCCCCTCTCCTGGCGCGCCCAGGTGGGTGGTACCCACCTGGTGGCCCCGCTGACGACCCCCTTGGTACTATAAATTCACATTATTCTAGAAAAAAATCAGGGAGAAAGAATTATCGCGTTTCACGAGATGGAACCACCGCCAAGCCCTGTGCTACCTCGGGAGGGCAGATCCGGAGTCCGTTTGGGGCTCCGGAGAGTGGGATCTTCGTTCTTCGTCATCACCAACCAATCTCCATCGCGAATTCCATGATGCTCCCCACCGGGAGTGAGTAATTCCTTCATCAGCTCGCTGGTCGGTGAGGAGTGGGATGAGATTCATCATGTAATCAAGTTAGTTTTGGTAGGGCCTGATCCCTAGTATCCACTATGTTCTTAGATTGATGTTGCTATGACTTTGATATGCTTAATGCTTGGCACTTTGGGTCCGGGTGCCATGATTTCAGATCTGAGCCGTTTATGAATTGATCATTATATCCATGTGTTAGATCCGATCTTGCAAGTTATAGTCACCTACTACATTTTATGATCCGACAACCCCGGAGTGACAACAACCGGGCCCACTCTCAGTGATGACCGTAGTTTGAGGAGTTCATGTATTCACTTTGTGTTAATGCCTTGTTCCGGTTCTCTATTAAAAGGAGGCCTTAATATCCCTTAGTTTCCAATATGGACCTTGCTGCCACAGGAGGGTAGGACAAAAGATGTCATGGAAGTTCTTTTAATAAAGCACGTATGACTATTTACGGAATACATGACTACATTATATCGATGAACTGGAGCTAGTGCCGTATCACGCTAGGTTATAACTGTCACATGATGAATATCATCCAACAAGTCACCGATCCAATGCCTACGAATTTATTTATATTGATCTTGCTAAGTTACTACTGCTATTGTCACTGTTACACTTGCTATGAATTTCTGCTATCACTGTTACTGTTACCGTTGCTGCTGCTACTACTATCAAAACTATCAAACTACTGTGCTACTGATCACTTTGTTGCAGATAATTAATCTCCAGGTGTGGTTGAATTGACAACTCAGCTGCTAATACCTTCAAATATTCTTTGGCTCCCCTTGTGCCTAATCTATAAATCTGGGTTGAATACTTTACCCTAGAAAACTGTTGCGATCCCCTATACTTGTGGGTTATCAGCCTGTATTTACAAGAAAGTGAGTGGGAGCTCTGTAGCATTTCTAATATTATATGTGGATAACATATTGTTGATTGGAAATGATATAGAATTTCTAGATAGCATAAAGGGATACTTGAATAAAAGTTTTTCTATGAAAGACCTCAGTGAAGCTGCTTACATATTGGGCATCAAGATCTATAGAGATAGATCAAGACGCTTAATTGGACTTTCACAAAGCACATACCTTGATAAGATTTTGAAAAAGTTCAAAATGGATCAATCAAAGAAATGGTTCTTGCCTGTGTTACAAGGTGTGAAGTTGAGTGAGACTCAATGCCCGACCACTGTAGAAGATAGAGAGAAAATGAAAGTCATTCCCTATGCTTCAGCCATAGGTTCTATCATGTATGCAATGTTGTGTACTGACACGATGTGTGCCTTGCTATAAGTATAGTAGGGAGGTACCAAAGTAATCCGAGTGGATCCTTTGGACAATGAACAAGAACATCTGAAATACACGAAAAGGACTAAGGATATGTTTCTCGTTTATGGAGGTGACAAAGAGCTCGTCGTAAATGGTTACGTCGATGCAAGCTTTGACACTGATCCGGATGATCTAAGTCACAAACTGGATACGTGTTTATATTGAACGGTGGAGCTGTTAGTTGGTGCAGTTCTAAGAAAAGTGTCGTGGCGGCATATACGTGTGAAGCAGAGTGCTTAGCTACTTTGGAAGCAGCAAATGAAGGAGTCTGGATGAAGGAGTTCATATCCGATCTAGGTGTCATACCTAGTGCATCGGGTCCAATGAAAATCTTTTGTGACAATACTGGAGCAATAGCCTTGGGGAAGGAATCCAGATTTCACAAGAGAACCAAGCACATCAAGAGACGCTTCAATTCCATCCGTCATCAAGTGTCGGAAGGGGACATAGAAATTTGCAAGATACATACGGATCTGAATATTGCAGACCTGTTGACTAAGCCTCTCTCACGAGCAAAACATGACCAGCACCAAGACTCCATGGGTGTTAGAATCATTACTATGTAATCTAGATTATTGACTCTATTGCAAGTGGGATACTGAAGGAAATATTCCCTAGAGGCAATAATAAAGTTTTTATTTATATGTCCTTATATCATGATAAATGTTTATTATTCATGCTAGAATTGTATTAACCGGAAACTTATTACATGTGTGAATACATAGACTAACAGAGTGTCCCTAGTATGCCTCTACTTGACTAGCTCGTTAATCAAAGATGGTTAAGTTTCCTATCCATAGACATGTGTTGTCATTTGATGAATGGGATCACATCATTGGAGAATGATGTGATGGACAAGACCCATCCGTTAGATTAGCACTATGATCGTTTAGTTTATTGCTATTGCTTTCTTCATGACTTATACATGTTCCTATGACTATGAGATTATGCAACTCCTGTATACCGGAGGAACACTTAGTGTGCTATCAAACGCCACAAAGCAACTGGGTGATTATAAAGATGCTCTACAGGTGTCTCCAATGGTGTTTGTTGAGTCGACATAGATCGAGATTAGGATTTGTCACTCCGTGTTTTGGAGAGGAATCTCTGGGCACTCTCGGTAATGCACATCACTATAAGTCTTGCAAGCAATGTAACTAATGAGTTAGTTGCGGGATGATGCATTACGGAACGAGTAAAGAGACTTGCCGGTAACGAGATTGAACTAGGTATGATGATACCGACGATCGAATCTCGGGCAAGTAACATACCCATGACAAAGGGAACAACGTATGTTGTTATGCGGTTTGACCGATAAAGATCTTTGTATAATATGTAGGAGCCAATATGAGCATCTAGGTTCCGCTATTAGTTATTGACCGGAGATGTGTCTCGGTCATGTCTACATAGTTCTCGAACCCATAGGGTCCGCAGGCTTAACGTTCGACGATGATTTGTATTATGAGTTATGTGATTTGATGTACTGAAGTTTGTTTGGAGTGCCGGATGAGATCACAGACATGACAGGAGTCTCGAAATGGTCGAGACATAAAGATTCATATATTGGAAGGCTACATTCGGACACTGGAATGGTTCGGGCCGTTTCGGATAAGTTTCGGAGTATCGGGGATTACCGGAACCCCCTCCGGGAAGTTATTGGGTCTCATGGGCCTTAGTGGAGAAGAGAGGGCCGGCCAGGAGGTGGCGCGCGCCCCCCTTGCCCCAATCGAATAGGACAAGGGGAGGGGGCGGCGCCCCCCTCCTTCCTTCTCTCCTCCTCCTTCCCCCCTTCTCCCACTTGGAATAGGAAAGGGGGGGAGCGAATCCTACTAGGTTTGGAGTCCCAGTAGGACTCCCCCCCATGGCGCGCCTCCCCCTTGGCCGGCCTCCTCCGCCCCCTCCTTTATATACGTGGGGAGGTGGGCACCCTAGGACACACGAGTTGATCTTTTAGCCGTGTGTGGTGCCCCCCTCCACAGTTACACACCTTGGTCATATCGTCGTAGTGCTTAGGCGAAGCCCTGCGCCGGTAACTTCATCATCATCGTCGCCACGCCGTCGTGCTGACGAAACTCTCCTTCAACCTCAACTGGATCAAGAGTACGAGGGACGTCATCGAGCTGAACGTGTGCTGAACATGGAGGTGCCGTACATTCGGTTCTAGGATCGGTCGGATCATGAAGACCTATGACTACATCAACCGAGTTGATATAACGCTTCCACTTTCGGTCTACGAGAGTACGTGGACACACTCTCCCCGCTAGTTGCTATCCTTCTCCTAGATAGATCTTGCGTGATCGTAGGATTTTTTTTGAAATTACTGCATTCCCCAACACTTATTACCAAAAGAAATAACATATATGAGAATTTGGCACGCGCGCACACACACAGACACACAAAAGCGTTCCAGCAGCTCCCCTATACCCAAACTTTTCTAGATGATCACTAAAAAAATTAGTTTCCCGTGTTTTTAGGTGCATCTTATCTTGTAACTTTCCAACACAGGATTCAATTAGCCCCCACCCCCCAGCATCGCTCCCCTCTGGAGACATGGCGGGAACCCTAGCCGCCGCTGTTAGGACCTTTCCTGTGCACTCCTCCTCCCCCGCCTCGCACCATGATCCCCGCTCCCTCCGCGCCACGATCCCCGCCCCCTCCATGTGGTCGGCTCCTGCTGGCCCGACAGGGCTGCGGTGCCCTGGCTGAAGGAAATATGCCCTAGAGACAATCATAAAATTGTTATTTATATTTCCTCATATCATGATAAATGTTTATGATTCATGCTAGAATTGTATTAACCGGAAGCTTAGTACATGTGTGAATACATAGACAAAATAGAGTGTCCCTAGTATGCCTCTACTTGACTAGCTCGTTAATCAAAGATGGTTATGTTTCCTGACCATAGACATGTGTTGTCATTTGATGAACGGGATCACATCATTAGGGAATGATGTGATGGACAAGACCCATCTGTTAGCTTGGCATAATGATCGTTTAGTTTTATTGCTATTGCTTTCTTCATGACTTATACATGTTCCTCTGACTATGAGATTATGCAACTCCCGAATACCAGAGGAACACCTTGTGTGCTATCAAACGTCACAACCTAACTGAGTGATTATAAAAATGCTCTACAGGTGTCTCCGAAGGTGTTTGTTGGGTTTGCATAGATCAAGATTAGGATTTGTCACTTTGTGTATCAGAGAGGTATATGTGGGCACTCTCGGTAATGCACATCACTATAAGACTTGCAAGCAATGTGACTAATGAGTTAGTTCTTGGGATGATGCATTCTGAGCGAGTAAAGAGACTAAATCGATAGCGAGATTGAACTAGGTATGAGGATACCGACGATCGTATCTCGGGCAAGTAACATACCGATGACAAAGGGAACAACGTATGTTGTTATGCGGTTTGACCGATAAATATCTTTGTCGGTGTACTAGAGTAGGGGTACCCTAGTATCCCGAACTTCGTGCCGCGGACGATTCTTGCATACAGCGGCAGGCTGGCACGATGACCGCTAAGATCCTCAGTGGCTCCTTTGGAGCCATTCAAGAACAAAGTAAGCAAGACCCGGCAGAGGAGCTTGCGGGAAGGCCACTCAGTATGCGAAGAAACAAGGCCCGGCAAGAGGAGCTTCTTGGGGAAGGCTTAGTGGGCGCCAAGCCCCCAAGCGACAAGGTTCCTGCAGCGGCAAAGGCGCTTGCCGGGCGGGCAACCTCTCTTCATCTCGCTCCAGCTCACCGCCAGCGTGTCACCACGGGCTCTCCCAAGCTGCAGCGTGTCGGCGGGCTGTGCAGCCAGTGAGGAGCAGCGATAGCGGCGACAGGCTACCATCGTGGCAAGCGGAGGCGACCAGCGGTCCTGTTACCTTTGTTCGGGTGGTCGAGGCAGGCATTGATGACTCTTGTCCCTTGCCGTCGAGTTAGGTATAGACTATCATACCTTTATGCAGGCGGTGTACCAACCTATGTTTTACTATTTTACCCTTGTCTACTTGGCATATGTGGTGACCCCTTGTGCCTATAAAAGGAGGCCCAAGTGCAACGTAGAAAGGGTTCGGGTTCGGTTCGGTTCGATTCAGCTCCGGCTTAGTCCATCCTACTCATACGAGACCACATTTAGGCTAGGTTTTGTAGCTCCCATTGCTCCCTAGCAAGAACACAAGATAATCCACAAAGCAGCGGTAGGAGTATTATCTCTCGGAGAGCTCGAAGCTGGGTAAATCCGCTCGTGTGCATCGCCTCGATCCGCTCTTTGTGCAATCTCCGCCCCCCTCCGAACCACAAGGGACCCAGTCCGTAGGTGCTCGTGGGACATGATCGATTCTTCCCGACATCTTTGGCGCGCCGGTAGAGGCGTCGAGGCTGTGTGAACCCGATCCGGCGGTTACGAGCAACTTCATCAACATCTTCGTCAACATGGCGCGAAGAAGAAGCCTTGCAGCAGCGAGAGCCGTCCACGTCGAACCCACCGCCGGGCTGGAGGTGGTGGTGGGGAAACGCTGGCGGAGGAACGGCGTCGCCGAAGAGCCCTAATGCCGCCAGGTCAAGGACAAGGCAGCGCAGCGTTAGCGCCCGAGTCCGCACTGCGCGTCCCTCGCGAGGCCTTGAGACCAACAGCGTCATGGCCTTCGCGGCACCATCGCTTCGCTGGATCAAGGCCAAGGTGGAGGATCCGAGGCCCTCGAGACCGCATGCACCCAAACATCTTTGATGCGGCGAATCGATCGCTTAGGCGGGATCTGCTCCTCTAACTTGGTTGGGAGTCCGAGCACATCCGTTCTTCGCTCCGTCGCCGTGCCGCCGACCACACCGGCGAAGCCTTGGCAAGAGCTCGATTACTTCTAGATTACCCTCAACGGCCGATAAGGTCGATGAATGGAGGGCCACAATTGAAGTCTCATTGGCCGCTTAACAGCGTCCGCTGACAGCGAAAGTGCTTCGCAGCGGCGGCGACAAAGCGCGAGCTGATGGCGGCAGACTTGCGAGTGCACCCACCGTACCTCCCCTTCCGAAGGCCAAGATCGCCGACTCGCCGGATCCACCTCGGCAGCGACTCCACGGCGTCGCCGGATCCATGAGCTCGTCGCGACCAACGCCAAGTTCTTGAGCGGCAAGAAGAAGCGCCGAAGAGAAGCGCGTCGTCAATCCGACCAGCGCCGGGCCCTTGTTGATATGCATGCGCCGAAGAACCAGGCGACTTGCCGTCTGTGATGGGTTGCCCCGCATTCACTCGTGAGCTGCGGCAAGTCCGGTGGCCCGACAAGAAAAACTTCAAACCAGATGTGCGGAGAAGTATGATGGCAGGACACACCCATCGGAGTTCCTCGGCATCTACACCATCGCGGTGCAAGCTGCGGGGGCGAGACGACAAGATCCTCGCCAACTACTTTCCCTTGGTGCTCAAGCCAAGCGTCGGATCTTGGCTCATGCACTTGCGGATGGCTCTATTTCTTCTTAGGCAGATTTGTGCCACCGGTTTGTTGGCGCCTTCATAGGCGGCCACAAGCCTCATGGCGAGGAGAGTGATCTCCACCTGCTTGCCCGAAGGAGGGTAGTCTGCGCAAATTCATCGAGAGATTGATCGAGTGCACTACAACATCGGGCGTCCACCTGCTGCGGTGATCGGTGCATTCCATCGAGAATGTGCGAAACCGCAGGATGAGGGAGGAGATGGTGATGTGCAAAGTGAAAGACGTCGTGAGCTCTCATACAGGCGACAAGTGTGCCTTGTTGAAGAAGGAAGAAGACTCGAGGAGAGAACATGGGAGCAGAGTGCGATAGTGAGGGATCGCCCGGCAAGAAAAAAGCCGTGGCGAAACAACAGGAGGAAGAAAAACCAAGAAGTACTAGTTGTCGAAGCGGTCCGGCAAGGATGGTGCCGCCAACAAAGCCAAGGCTGGTGGCTCCGGCAAGGAGGTTGCCGTTGCGCCGACCGCCAAGCATGGCGGACGCCGACAAACTGACAGCTCAACAAGCGATCTTGTAAAATCCACCGCACCAAGGGCCACGATCTCGGAGCTGCAAGAAAGTCGAGCAGCTTGTTGAGCTCTAGAGAGAGCTGAATCTGGCGGCGAGACAAGGAGAAAGCCCAAGAAGGTGCAGTGCAGACAAGTAAGAAAAGACCCGGTCGAGGGGGCGCCAAGCAAGGCCAAGCGGCGGCAAGGAGACAGACCTCCAGCAGTCGCGACAAGGAAGAAGAGCGAAGATGAAGGCAGCGAAGACATGGAAGGCGATGAAGCGGGGCGAGCAAGAGTTTCAAAAGGCAACAGAGGTCCTTTGCATTGGCGGTGGTGCTTCTGCGCATACCTCGCACCGCCAACTCAAGCAATGGATGCGTGAGGTCAATGCAGAGAACCATCCATAGAGTCCGCAAACCTCTCGAAGTGGTCAACCACGCCCATCATCTTTGACATTGAGGATCACCCTTATCGCATCACTGCGGTCGGGTGCTTGCCGATGGTGGTCTCACCAACCATCCGCAACCTCAAGGTCACAAAGATGTTGGTTGGCGGCGGGCCGGCCTGAATTGATCTCCTCTGCGGTGATCCGAAACTTCAAATCTCGACAGTGAGCTCGAAGAAGCCGGTACTTTCAAGGAATCAACCGGGAAGGAGCAAGCCCAAAGGGAAGATCACGTTGCGGTAACATCGGCGTGAGCTCAACTTCAGGCGAGAGGGTCACGTTTGGCGTTGCCGATTTCCCATTGCCCTACAATGGCATACTTGGCCGTCCGGCACTCGCCAAGTTCATGGCCGCCTCATTACGCTTACAATCTACTCAAGATGCCCGGCCCGATAAGCGTCATTTCTATCCATGGCGACAAGAAGGGCGCGCTTATCTGCGCCGACAAGATTTACCGGGATCGGCCGCAATGCGAAAGCAAACCACTTGCCTTTGAAGCTCCGGGGAAGAAGAAGACCACCAAGTCCGGCAAGAGCTCTGCTGCCCACTCCGGCAAGCGCACCTCCTCGGAGTGCTGCGCTACCGTCGAGGACGCACCATCGAGCTCCACCGGCAAGTGCAACAAGACGATGGTAGCTCCGCCGAAGTCCAAGAAGGTGCCCGCCAAGGAGGGCGGCAGCGGTGGTACCTTCACCATCGGTGCCGCTTGATCCTAAATAGGAAGGCGAGCTCGTTGCTTTCTGCGGGCGAATGCCGATGTGTTTGCATGGCAGCCATCGACATCCCGGTGTTCGCAGGAAAGTAATTGAGCACCACACGGTTGTCTGTCCTCACCTTGCGACCCGTCAAGCAAAAAGTTAGGAAGCAGCGTTGGGCGCCAAGAGTTCATAGCGAAGAAATCAAGAAGTTGGAAGCGGCGGGGCTTGTCGAGGAGGTCCTCCACCCCGTGGTTGGCCAATCCGGTAGTTATGCGCAAGGCTAATGGGAAATGGAGACTTTGTATTGACTTCGCGATGTTAATAAAGCTTGTCCCAGCGACCCATTTCCCTTGCCGCGTATCGACCAGATTGTTGACTCCACGGTGGATGCGATCTGCTTTTGTTTCTTGATGCATATTGAGGATATCATCAGATCTTCATGGCGAAGAGGATGAAGAAAACCGCATTCATTACACCATGTGGCGCGTCTTTGCTTTATACGGATGCCTTTCGGTTTGAAGAATGCTGGTGCAACCTTTGCAAGGGTAGTCCATGATGCCTTTGGACCTCGGATACACGAAATGTAGAAGCCTACATGGATGACATAGTGGTCAAGAGCAAAGACAGGCAACCTGGTTCAAGATTTGGATGAGGCGTTTGCAAACTGCGCAAGATCAACCTCAAGCTCAATCCCGAGAAGTGCGTGTTTGGAGTCCCTTCGGCAAGCTTCTCGGGTTCTTTGTATCTCAGCGAGGAATTGAAGCCAATCCCGACAAGATCAAGGCCATTGAGCGGATCGAAGCACCAAAGCGCGTCAAGGATGTCGGAAGGCTTGCGGTTGCGTGGCTGCTCTCGGCGAGTTCATCTCTAAGTTCTTTGAGCGCACCTGCCGTTTTCAAGATTTTGAAAAGGCAGGTCAATGAAATGGACTCGAAGCGGAGGCTGCGCTGCAGACTTGAAGAGATATATGTCCTCCGCTCAATACTTGTCGCACCTAAGCCACAAGAGAAGTTCTTTGCTGCATATAGCGGCGACCAATCAAGTGGTTAGTGCTGCGTTAGTAGCGGAGAGGGAGGCGGATGATGAGCGGCAGCAGAAGCGAGCGCATCCGGCGACAAGCAAGGTGCTTCGCCGTCAAACTCGATCCCGACAAGGACGGATCAGCGAGGATGGCGACAAGATACGAAGAAGATGGTGCGGCGCCCGGTATACTTTGTCGGTTCCCTTCTACAGGGGCTAGATCGAGTACTACGGTGTGCGAAGCTGCTTCGGTCTCCTCATGGCCTCGAAAGCTGCGCCATTACTTCCAAGCACATGAGATAACAGTTGTCACTCGCTTTCGCTGAAGAGGATTTTGCAAAATCCGGAAACAGGCGAGGATTGTTGAGTGGGCGGCTGGGCTGTCAAGCTTTGGTCTCAAGTTGAAAGCACTTCAACTATCGAGCAGGGCATTGGCAGAATTCATATCAGAATGGACGCCTTAGCAGGATGAAGAGATTCGAGACAAGCATCCCCATCAAGGAGGCAAATAAAGAATGGTGATGTATTTTGGCGGTGCCTTCTCATTTGCAAAGCGCCCGGTGCGGCGTGCTACTTATTGCACCCACCGGGAGCACCTCAAATACATAGTCCAAATGCACTTTCCCAATGAACAAGCAACAAATAATACTGCAGAGTATGAAGGCTTGCTTGCCGGTCTCAGGATTGCGGTGGACCTTGGGATTAAGAAGCTCATTGTCAGGGGAGACTCACAACTTGTCATCCGCCAAGTAAATAAAGATTACCAAAGTCCGTTGATGGAAGCGTACGTCGATGAAGTGAGGAAGCTGGAAGAGCACTTTGAAGGCCTGCAAATGGAACACGTTCCAAGAGCAAAAAATGATATAGCTGATGGCCTCTCTAAATGTGCCGCACTCAAGTTACTGTGGAACCAGGGATTTTTGTGCTCAAGTGACTCGATAACCGTGACACCATCAACGAGAATGAGCAAGAAGAGAAAATTGGTTTCGGCGACTACTTTCCGTGAGCTCTCTGAAGCCGCCGCCAAGAAGGTCCCTAAAACCAGCGCAAACATCAGCGAGGAGCGATGCGCTCCGACAAACCATCTGATTTGTATCGTTGAAGCAAGCGCTCCCGACAAGCTTAGCTCGGCAAGCAGCGGGGATCATCGAGCTCCGGCGGACCCGCGAGTCCTTGTCGAGAAAGCGATGGTCCCGATGATAGATGAGCCTTTAGTCCTTGTTGTCGAGCCACGAGGCTCCGGCATGGGCACTGCAGATCGTCCATTTCCTTGAAGACAGGAGAACTTCCGAAGAGCAAGAAGAAGCGGAAAAAAGTAGCCCGGCGGTCAAGTATGTACCGGTTTGTGGACAACATCCTATCTGAAGAAGACTCAGCGGAGTGAAATTGAAGTGTATTTGCCGGAAGATGGATGAAGCTGTTGGCGGAGATACGGAGGCATATGTGGTCACCACATTGGCGCAAAAACACTTAAAGCAAAGCTTTCCGGCAAGGTTTCTTCGGCGAAGCCCTCCGAGGATGCAACTGCACAAGTAACCAAGTGTGAAGCGTGCGATTCCATTCAAGAGCAGATACACCAGCCAGCTCAAGCTCTCCAGGCGATCCCTTTATCCTGGCCCTTCTCGATGCAGGGGCTCGACATCCTCGGCCCTTTCCCCGAGTGTCGGGGCTTTGAATCTTATGCGTTGCAATCGACAAGTTCACAAAGTGGCGGAAGTGGAACCCGATGAGGAAGGTGACGCACGAAATACCGTCAAGTTCTTGGTCAATTGTTTGCCGTTTTGGGATTCCTAACGGATCATCACCGACAACGGCACACAGTTCACAAGTCGCACCTTCATGCGATCGCCCAAGATCTTGGCGCCAAGATCTGCTTTGCTTCCGTTGCTCATCCGAGAAGCAGCGGTCAGAGAAAACAAGCGCCGAAGTCTGCGAGGACTCAAGACCGAGAACTTTCGACGAGCTGCGCAAGTCGCGGAAGGAAGCTGGATCGAGGCTGCCGGTGGTTCTTTGGTCGTCGGGGCGCCAAATCGAGCCCCGGCGGACACCCTTTGCTCTAGTCTATGAAGCGAGGCGAGTTCTCCCCACGGAACTTCGTATCTGGGTCACCTCGAGTGCTCGCTTATGATGAGCTTGAGCAAGAGCAGCTGCGACAAGATGACGCGCTGCTCCTCGAGGAAGATTGTCTTGATGCTGTCATCTGAGCTGCTCGTTACCAGACAAGCTTTTGCGTCGCTACCATAGCCGCAAAGTTAATGCGGAAGCTTCGAGGAAGGCGACCTTGTTCTTGGCGCGTTCAATCCGCCAAGAATTCCAACAAGTTGGCCTTGAAGTGGGAAGGCCCTTATCGGGTGAAGCGAGTCACTAGGCCCGTGCTGTCATGCTTTGAGACCGAAGATGGCTTTCCGGTGAGCAATTCTGGAACATAGAGCATCTTCGCAAGTTTTACCCATGAGGCGCGGTTGCGGAACTGTTAAAGCAACCACCCCTACTATACAAGTCTTGCATTTGTTGCATGTAAACCTTTGTACAAAGCGGTATGAGACCCGTGCATCGATAAAGCCTATGGTTGCGCACATTTTGTCAATACATGCTTTCATAATCATATATGCGTGTGTTTACTAACATTTTGTGCAGCATCCACATCCCATGGCGATAACAAGCCATCGGGCTCCATAACTTTATTTTCTCTTCTTTCTTCTCAAACAAGAAGAAGGTTCATCCACCCATAAGTTAGCGGGGAGGAGGAGATAATGGTGTGGGCGACAAAGCGTCGCTCGAGGCTAATCGCCTTGCGGAAAATGGGCAGCATGAAAAGCTAAGTTGCTCGGTTTAAATGACCAGATTTAAATTTTAAGTTATCTTCCTCGAGCGATAGTACTTTGTATGGAAAACACATGCGGAGGAACCGAATCGTGTTGGTCGGCGCCCTTACTTTGTTTGAGTCCGCTCAACAACTTAAGTGAGCTGCGGCTAGTCCATGACGAGGTTGCTTGTCGATGGCGACCCTTGAGAATTTCTTGAAGTTCCGCTTTTCGCGCTCGCGACAAGGGTGCTGCAAGCGCAAGTTTCCACTGGCGTGGGGCAAAAACATACAAGGAAGAAATCGAGTAATGGAAATAACATTGCATTCGATTGCCTAAGATAGTATATATTGCAAAAATAACCTATCATGGCACTAGCTAAATTGTTCCCAGGCTGAAATAACGTGAAGAAGAAGAAAGGTGCGGCGTCAAGCCCGGCAAGCTAGAGTTGCTTGGGGGCTGGCAAGCCGAGTTCTTGGGAGGCTGCGGCAAGCCGAGTTCTTGGGGGCTGCAGCAAACCAGAGTTGCCGGGGCTGCGGTATAGATAAGCCTTGCGTCCTTTCTCAAACATCCCTCTTTCATTAAAACATTCTACTCGGATACGGTCCGAGGAGAGAAAAAAACATGAAAGAGAGGATTACAAGTTTTAAATGCAGACAAGGCCGAAGGCTTACAAATTAAAAGATAAGATGCCCATAATCCTTTTTCCGTCCCTATCTTGAGGTAGGTTAAGGAGGCGGGAAGGGCAAAAGGCGCCTCTGCTGAGCTACAGGTGCGAAGGCACCAAGGGAACATCTTGGGGGCTCTCGAGGGCTTGACGGGATGGCGGCGCCGGCGGGGCTCGAAGGCAGGCGGCGGGGCGTCGGCCTGTTGTCGAGGCACTCGCCTCGTACTCGATTGACGACCTTGTCGCCATCCCTCTTCCCCTTCCGCAGCCTCCCTCGCCCGGCCGCCCAAGGAGCGACCGGGGAGTTCAAGGGCCGGCGACACGGATGATGGGGTCGCCCGTGCAGCGCGGGCGCCCGACAACTAGTTGGGCCGCTACCCTCATCGTCATTGTCGCTCTCCTCCTCGCCACTCTCGCTCGAGGAGGAGTCTTATTGTCGGAAGAGCTATCACGCAGACACCTACGAAAGTGCCAAGATCCCGAGACCTTGGCGGAGAGAAGATCACCCTCCATTAACTTAAAATGGAGGGTAAACCCCCGCCGAGGTTGTGGATGCAGGCGACGTCTTCCACCCACGATCAAGATACATCACATTAGGGGCTGGGAATACAGCGCGGACTCGCGTGCGCTGATCCTGACCCCTCATGTGCAATCTCAACGTCTCGGCGGATCCGACTCCATCACGCTTTCATGACAGGCTGGAAGCCGGAGGCAGCGACAGGCGCCCGGCGCAGCTTGGCGAAGAACTTCGCAAGGGTGCGTCCCCGTATGGACCGCCCGGGGAGAGGAACCGCCCGTGAGGCGGAGGCGTCACGCCGCCCGCCCGCCTCTTCCCGGCGCCTCGAGCTCGTCCACGACCTCGCCCGGGGGAGGCCGCCCGACAGGCGGAGGCGATCACCGCCTCGCCGGCCTCACCCGGGTTCCTCGACCTCGTCCGACCTCGCCCCTCCCTCTTCCCCTTGTGGCTGGCTCGCCACCCGGGCGTGGGATTGGGAGGGTGCGCTGTCTAGCTGCGACCCTCGCCGCCACCGATGGAAAACCAAGGTTCCCTTTCTCCATGGCGAATGGGAGAAAGGGGGCGTGGTCGAAGAAAGGAAGGGATGGGAGAGTGCGGGCCTGCGCTCCCCTTCCGCCCTTCTTAAAAAAAAGCAAGGTGGGGGCTCGGCCGCCCTTTCGGCGAATCAAGGCACAGAAGAAGCGGGGAATCGGGACGGACCTGCTTGCCTCTGCCATAGCAGCCCGATTTCCCACTTCCACCGTCCGTGACCCGAGTGCATGGGAACCACGTGGCGGAGGCGCTGAGGCGAGGCGGCAGATGAGGCGACCTCGCCGCCGCCCACTTCACCCGACACCACAATTAGCGCGTGCGTTCTGAGGAGCAGCGGTGGGTGCGTGCCGTTCATGGGAGGCGTGGTGGGTCCAAGGCAAATAACGGCGTAATCAAGACCATGCATGCCCGTACCTTTGTTTTGGGCTGGCCCAACAAAGCTTAGCGCCGTGTGTGGCCCGGGCCGGGGCTCTGTCGGTGTACTAGGTAGGGGTACCCTAGTACCCCGAACTCGTCTGCGGACAATTACAGCGCCTGGCCGGGCGGCTGATGGCGCCAAGGTCCTCAGTGGCTCCTTTAGAGCCATTCAAGAACAAAGCAGTCAAGACCCGGCAAGAGGAGCTTGCGGAGGCCACCTGGGCGCAAAGGAAAACAAGGCCCGGCAAGAGGAGCTTCTTTGGGAAGGCTTGGCGGCGCCGAACCCCAAGCGCGACAAGGTTCCTGCGGCGGCAAAGGCGCTTGTCGGGCGGCGACCTCTCTTCATCTCCGCTCCAGCTCACCGTAATGTGTCACCAGGGCTCTCCCAAGCACAGCGTGTCGGCGGGCTGTGCAGCCAGTGGGAGTAGCGACAGGCAATGCACGACAAGCTACCATCGTGGCGACGGAGGCGCACTTAACGGTCCCTGTTACCTTTGTTCGAGCGATCGAGGCGGGCATTGATGACCCTTGTCCCTTGCAGTCGAGTTAGGTATAGATTCTGTACCTTTGTACAAGCGGTGTACCAACCTATGTTTTTACCATTGTAACCTTGTCTACTTGCCACATGTGGTAACCCCTTGTGCCTATAAAAGGAGGCCCAAGGGCAACGTAGAGGAGGTTCGGCTCGACTCAGCCTAGCTCCGAGCCTAGTTCATCACATTCACACTCAGGCTAGGTCTTGTAGCCCGCATTGCTCCCTAGCAAGAACACAAGATAATCCACAAAGCAGCAGTAGGAGTATTATCACTCCGGAGAGCTCCGAAGCTGGGTAAATCCGCTCGTGTGCATCGCCTCGATCCGCTCTTTGTGCAATCTCCGCCCCCCTCCGAACCACAAGGGACCTAGGTCCCATAGGTGCTCGTGGGGCACGATCAGTTCTCCCCCGACAATACTTGTACGTCGCGATCGACAAGTTCACAAAATGGCCGGAAGTGGAACCCGGTGAGGAGCGTGGCAGCCACGATCGGCCGTCAAGTTCTTGGTCAATTGTTTGCCGTTTTGGGATTCTTAATGTAATCATTACCGACAACGGCACACAGTTCATGAGCCGCACCTTCATGCGATCGCCCAAGATCTTGGCGCCAAGATCTGCTTTGCTTCGTTGCTCATCCAAGAAGCAGCGGTCAAGCGAAGAAGAGCAAACGCTGAAGTCTGCGGGGACTCAAGACCAGAACTTTCGGCGAGCTGCGCAAGTGCGGAAGGAAGCTGGATCGAGAGCTCCGGTGGTTCTTTGGTCGTCGGGACGGCGCCAAATCGAGCCAGCGCCGACACCTTCGCTCTAGTCTACGGGCGAGGCGATTTCCCCACGGAACTGGTGCAGGTCTCCTCGAGTGCTCGCTTATGATGAGCTTGAGCAAGAGCAGCTGCGACAAGATGACGCTGCTCCTCGAGGAAGATCGTCTTGATTTCTTTGTCTGAGCTGCTCGTTACCGACAAGCTTTGCGTCGCTACCATAGCCGCAAAGTTAACGCCGGAAAGCTTGAGGAAAGCGACCTTGTTCTTGGCGCGTTCAATCCGCCAAGAATTCCAACAAGTTGGCCTTGAAGTGGGAAGGCCCTTATCGGGTGAAGCGAGTCACTAGGCCGGCGCTGTCCGCCTTGAGACCGAAGATGGCCTTCGATAAGCAATTCTGGAATATAGAGCATCTTCGAAGTTTTACCCATGAGGCGCGATTCTGCGGAACCCGTTCCGCAACCTCCCTTTAATACAAGTCTTGCGGCTGTTGCATGTAATCCTTTGTACAAAGCAGGCGCGAGACCCGTGCATTAGTAAAGCCTATGCGTTGCGCACATTTTGTCAATACATGCTCTCATAATCAAATATGCATGTGTTTTCTAACATTTTGTGCAGCATCCACACCCGGTAAGCGACAACGAGCCACTAGGCTCCATAACTTTATTTTCTCTTCTTTCTTCTCAAACAAGAAGAAGGTTCACCCACCCACAAGTTAACCGGGGGGGGAAAGGGAAGATAATGGTGTGTTTCGCCAAGCGTCGCTCGAGGAACTGTCGCCTTGCCGGGAAATGGACAACAGAAAAGCTAAGTTGCTAAGTTTAAACGACCAGTTTTAAATTTTTAAGTTATCTTCCTCGAACGATAGTACTTTGTATGGAAAACACATGCGGCGGAGGAACCGACTCGCGACTAGCTTAGCGCCCTTACTTTGTTTCGAGTCCGCTCAACAACTTAAGTGTGCTGCAACTAGTTGCGACAAGGTTGCTTGTCGATAGCGACCCGCCAGCAGTGCTTTGAAGTTCACTTTTCGGCGCTTCGCGGCAAGGGTGCTGCAAACAAGTTTCCACTGGCGTAGGGCGGTAACATACAAAGCCAAGAATCGAGTAAAAAAATAACATTGCATTCGATGGCCTAAGATAGTGTATATTACATAATAACTTGTCGCGGGTCTAATGGACTTTTCACCTAAACATGATCTCTGGCGACAAGAGAAAGATAGACTTGGCGGCCTAGTCCACGCTTGGTCGCCCTCGAGCCTCTTAACTCCGCTCACCACTGTCCACAATGGGTGCGACAAGGGCCTTGGCGCTTCAACATCGGCGGATGGAGGCGGGGACTTGAGGGCTTTGGTGAAGTCGGCCTTTGGGTTGCGGAAGGCCACCTTCATCAACACCTTACGGAGAGCCTCGGCGCAGACTTGGCGTGATTCCTCACTTGATTGCTTGAACCTCTTCCGGAGCAGCTGGATACCGCCAACACGCCTTTGAAGAATAGGCTGAGCTTGGCGCTGGGTTGAAGCTTCTCGTCGGTGGAGTACCCAAGATCTGTCATCCCAGCTCCATCGACTCATTATGGATGCCGACGGCGGTGTCCACAAGACCTTACATCCGATGCATTATCTTGTCTCGAAGATTATTACTCGGGCGGTCCTGGCATTCGATAGCAACTCCTCGGTGGCCTTGATTTTTTCCGGCAGGCCCATTTCCGCTCCTTGGCGCCATTCAACGTCTCCGTCAAGGTGGTCAATTTCAGCTCGAGATCCGCCTTGGAGTCCTTGGCGGCATCGAGCTCTTTGATCTTTTGACAAAAGCGACCTTGTAGCTCGCGAGAGGTGTAAGCGTCCTTCTCACTTCGCGCCTCAACCCGGCGACCTCCTCGGCACTCTTACGGAGGTGGACTCCGGTGAGCCACCCTCGTCTCCAATTCCCTCTTGGCGGCCTCGGCGGCCGCAGCGACATCTTTGCCTCTGAAGTGGCCCATAATCGTTTGCTTTCAAGCGGCGAGATCTTCCTCAAAGCTGCCGAGGTTGATCTTCGCTGCGCTTGACTCACCTTCTCGGCGGAGAGCTTCTCGCGGCAAGCCTCTGCTGCTCCTCAACCTCGCCCTTCTCCAAGATGAAGGTGTGCGCTCCTCGACAAGCTGCTCCGCCTCTGCTATATCCGGAGAGTCTCTTTGTTTGGCGTCGGAGCTCTTCATGACGTTCTCCAAATCAGCTCCGCCCTCGCGACAAGCGCCTCCACAGACTCGGTTTGGCTTGGCCAGGCGCGGTAGAGCGGCAACAACCTCCTTAGCAGCTGCTCCTCCTCGGGCTCACCTGCTGCTGCTCGGGGCATCAACCAGCTGACGGCCCGGCGGAGGCAAGCGATTCCGCATCAAGGTCTCCCCTTGGCGGTGCCACAGAGCTTGATGCCCATGGGAGCTTGATGAAAACACCCTCGCCCGGCCTTGGTGGCGGCAGGCGAGGCTCCTCGGTGCAGTGCGGCATCGGTGGCGGGGGATCGGCGGTCGGTGCAGCGCTGGCGCTCCTGCGACCTCCGGGCCGTCGGTCACGATCGCCCGATTCCTCCCGACCTCTGCGCCCCGTATCTCGGCAACCTCCTCGCCCGGCGGGCCCGTCGCGCCTGACCTCCTCCTCCATGTTGGCGGCGTCGACATTGTCGCCATGAGCGTCTTCCTCGCCCGGCAGCCTCGGTTTCCATCGGGTCTCCGGAGATGGATCGATGGTCGAAGAAGAAAGCACGAATCAGCGAGATATTCAAAGAGAAAAGCGGAAGAAAAGAACCCAAGGAAACTATCAAACAAGAAGATTACACTGGGGTGCATTGCGCGGTCTCCACCCGGAGGGTCGTGGCGCCAGCCCTTGTCGGGAAACTCCCCTTGTCGGGAGGCCTCCCTTGGGAGAGCGCTCCTTGGCGGAGAATTCTCCCTTGGTGGCGTGGTTGAAGCAAGCGAAATTTGGGAGTGACCTCCGGGGCCTCTGATGATTTGGACCTCGGGAGTAGCCTCCGGTGCTCCATGATGTGGCTGCTCTGCTCCTACAAAATTCAACAAACCAGATATCGATGTGGAAAAGCACCCAGCGCGCCTAACCATGAGAAGCATACGGACACTTGCTGGGGGGGCTGTCTTTGGGGGCTGCTCTGTTGAAGGGTTGCCGAATCCGGCAAGGGAGTCCGGGACGTGCCCCTGTTGCTCTGAAGTCATCTGAGCGACAACCACGGCGTCTTGGCCCTCTTGGCGCTCTCTACGAGCTAACGTCACGAAGAAGAAGGTTGAGTGGAACGATCGGATATAAGATAAAGCAATAAATTGGAAGATTACAAATAGCAGCGACAAGATCTTACTCTTCCTCTTCTTCCTCGGGTGAGGCGAAGAGATCAAACTTCTGCTCGGCGCGATGGATTGGGGAAGACTCCCTCGACACTTGGCGGGTGCGGGGCGCGATTCGAAGACCTGCGCCCGTCGCCGTGGCGGAATGAGGCGCTCCAGCAACATGCTTGCCGCGATGGAAGCGTCGAGGCGGCGAGGCGGCTGTTGGACCGTATGCTCCCCGCCACTTCTCGGTCTTCGGAGGCGTCTCCTGGCGGGGCAGCGAGCTCCTCCTGCGGCAAGTTACTTGACGGCGGAGGAGGCACCCGGCGAGCTCACTTGGGTCGTTGCCGGGCTCGGTCTGCTCCTCCTCACCGGCGAACTCTTCTCGATGCGCAAGGCTTGCCGCCTCGGCCCTCTCGCCTCCTCGGCAGTGAACCCAAAGCAGCGCGCGGCAGCAGCTCTCTGCAGCCTCCTCCAACCTTGTGGCGTCGCGCCATCTCGTCGGTGGTGTCGCGGGTGAGCCGCCTCTTCTCGTCGGTGCGGATCGACACTTCCACCAAGTTGTCGAAGAAGCTGCTGCACTATGTCATCGGCGGGCTCTCGCCAAGTTGGAGCGATCCATGGGAATCGCTGGCGGCATTATCGCGGATGCTATCAGCGACGAGTTGTTGCACAAGGGCACAACTCCCTCGGCAACATGCACCATCGAGGTTATCCGCTTGAGCTTGAACAACTCCATGACATCGTCAAGCTCCAAGGTAGTGAAATTCCAATTCAGACACAGGCGCGACCTCATGATATCCGCCATGTTCGGAATTCCCAAGCAGGCCTCCCTTTCTCCTGCAAGGCGCAATCGTGGCGAAGGAAGTCCGCCAAGCTGCTCCTCTGGTAAGCCACCTTCTTTGGAGCGCAAAATCCTAGTCGTGGCAATCTTCAACTTGTTGTCCTCGGCGCCAAGTTGCTCCAATCGTTCTTGCTTGAACTATGGGGGGTCTTCTGTGAGGCGGTAAAGGTTGTGGCTCCTCCTCTAAGATCCAGCACGGTCAGCCCTCCACTCCTCCCACTTGCTGCGCAACTCTCCGTCAAAATCGCTTCCTTCTTGCCGATCCTAGAGGTCCATGCAATTCCTCGACAAGCGGCTCTCCTCTCTCTCGCGGGGTGAAGTAGTGGTGAAAGAGTGCGATGTTTGGGTGGACCCGACAAAGTTCTCGAGAGATGTGCAGCAGCCATTGTGAGGATGGCGTTGGGGGTGAAGTCAAGAGGCGGAGGCCATATGTGTTCATGACATCGCATGAAGAATTGAGAAAAGGGTGGGTGAGCCCGCACTTTGAAAAATCGCGAAGAAGGGGTACCCGATGGAGACCTTAGCAGATGTGGCGGCGGAGATGACCCTCGTCTTGGCGGAGTGCGCCGGGTCTCCGTCGACCGAAGAGATAATACAGCTCCGCAACTCCTTCTGTTGGCGGGGATCGAAGAGGCCCGTTCCTTCGCAGCGCCACGAGCCGCTGCGCCTCGGCCGATTCCGCCTTTTCCCTTATTGGCCTTGAGCCATAGGGAGTGGTGGTGGAGGAAGCGATGGCGTTAGTGCACCGGTGGCAATGGAGGCGGGCGTCGCTCTCTTTGGGCTCGAGAAGGAAGGGGAAGCGGCGGGGTTTCGATGTGAAAGAAGGGCAAGTGGGCGTCCGCCTGTTCCCCGCTTATAAAGGGAGAGGGGCCAGGCGTTCGATTTTCCCATTAAAAAAGCCCCACGATCTCCCCGACGCCACGTCCGGTGCGTGCCGTTAAGTGGGAGGCGTGGTGGGTCCAAGGCAAATAACGGCGTAATCAAGACCCGCAGCGTGCCGTGCCTTTATTTTGGGCACTGGCCCATGAGCTTAGCGCGTGTGTGGCCCGAGCGGGGGCTCTGTCGGTGTACTAGAGCAGGGTACCCTAGTATCCGAACTTCGTGCAGACGATTCTGGCGCCTGGCAGGGTGGGGCTGATGACCGCCAAGATCTCGGTGGCTCCTTTGGAGCCATTCAAAACAAAGTAAGCAAGACCCGGCAAGAGGAGCTTGCGGGAAGAATACTCGGTAGCGAAGGAAACAAGGCCCGGCAAGAGGAGCTTGGGGAAGGCTTAGTGGGCGCCAAGCCCCCAAGCGACAAAGGCGCTTCTTTGGGCGAGCAACCTCTCTTCATCTCGCTCCGGCTCACCGCCAGCGTGTCACCACGGGCTCTCCCAAGCATCAGCGTGTCGGCCAGGCTGTGCAGCCAGCGAGGGAGGCGATGATAAGCAGTGACAGGCTACCATCATGGCAAGCGGAGGCGCGCCAGCGGTCCTGTTACCTTTGTTCGGGCGTGAGGCGGGCATTGATGACTCTTGTCCCTTGCCGTCGAGTTAGGTATAGACTCATGTACCTTTGTATGCAGGCGGTGTACCAACCTATGTTTTTACTATTTTACCCTTGTCTACTTGGCATATGTGGTGACCCCTTGTGCCTATAAAAGGAGGCCCAAGTGCAACGTAGAAAGGGTTCTGGTTCGGTTCGGTTCGATTCAGCTCCGGCTTAGTCCATCCTACTCATACGAGACCACATTTAGGCTAGGTTTTGTAGCTCCCATTGCTCCCTAGCAAGAACACAAGATAATCCACAAAGCAGCAGTAGGAGTATTATCTCTCCGGAGAGCTCCGAAGCTGGGTAAATCCGCCCGTGTGCATCGCCTCGATCCGCTCTTTGTGCAATCTCCGCCCCCCTCCGAACCACAAGGGACCCAGGTCCCGTAGGTGCTCGTGGGACACGATCAGTTCTTCCCCGACAATCTTCGTAGAATATGTAGGAGCCAATATGAGCATCCAGGTTCCGCTATTGGTTATTGACTGGAGATGTGTCTCGGTCATGTCTACATAGTTCTCGAACCCGTAGGGTCCGCACACTTAACGTTCGATGATGATTTGTATTATGAGTTATGTGATTTGATGACTGAAGATTGTTCGGAGTCCCGGATGAGATCACGGACATGACGAGGAGTCTCGAAATGGTCGAGACATAAAGAATGATATATTGGACGATGTTATTCGGACACCGGATGAGTTCCGAGAGGTACCGAGTAACTATTAGAGTGTTGGAGGGTTATCGGAACCCCCCGGGGGAACTAATGGGCCTTCATGGGCCTTAGTGGAGAGAGAGGAGGGCCGCAAGGGGCTGGCCGCGCCCCCCTGGCAGTCCGAATTGGACTAGGGGAAGGGCCCCCCCCCCTTTCCTACTCCCTCTCCCTCTCCTTCCTTTCCCCTCTCTTCCTTGTAGAGGAATCCTACTAGGACTAGGAAGTCCTAGTAGGACTCCCTCTCTTGGCGCGCCCTACAGGGGCCGGCCGGCCTCCCCCTCTCTTCCTTTATATACGGAGGCAGGGGGCACCCTAGAACACACAAAATCAATTGTCTTAGCTGTGTGCGGTGCCCCCCTCCACAGTTTAACACCTCGGTCATATCGTCGTAGTGCTTAGGCGAAGCCCTGCGCCGGTAACTTCATCATCACCTTCACCACGCCGTCGTGCCGACAAAACTCTCCCTCATCCTCAACTGGATCAAGAGCTCAAGGGACGTCATCGTGCTGAACGTGTGCAGAACACGGAGGTGCCGTACGTTCGGTACTTGGATCTATTGGATCATGAAGATGTTCGACTACATCAACCACGTTACTAAATGCTTCCGCTTTCGGTCTATGAGGGTACGTGGACATACTCTCCTCGCTCGTTGCTATGCTTCTCCTAGATTGATCTTGCGTGATCGTAGGTAAAATTTTGAATTACTACGTTCCCCGACATTGGCATCCGAGCCAGGTCTATGCGTAGATGTTATATGCACGAGTAGAACACAATGAGTTGTGGGCGATAATAGTCATACTCCTTACCACCAACGTCTTACTTTGATTCGGCAGTATTGTTGGATGAAGCGGCCCGGACCAACATTACATGACCGCGTTCATGAGACTGGTTCTACCGACGTGCTTCGCACATAGGTGGCTAGCGGGTGTTAGTTTCTCCAACTTTAGTTGAATCGAGTTTGACTACTGCCGGTCCTTGTTGAAGGTTAAAACAACACACTTGACCAAAAATCATTGTGGTATTGATGCGTAGGTAAGAACAGTTCTTGCTAAGAAGCCCGCAGTAGCCACGTAAAACTTGCAACAACAAAGTACAGGACGTCTAACTTGTTTTTGCAGGGCATGTTGTGATGTGATATGGTCAAGACGTGATGAGATATAAATTGTTGTATGAGATGATCATGTTTTGTAACCGTTATCGGCAATTGGCATGAGCCTTATGGTTGTCGCTTTATTGTATGAAATGCAATCGCCATGTAATTGCTTTACTTTATCACTAAACGGTAGTGATAGTCATAGATGCAATAGTTGGTGAGACGACAACGATGCTACAATGAAGATCAAGGTGTCGACACTACAAAAAAAATACACTTCCGTGATGATACGTGTTTGTCACAGTAGGTCACGTTTTCTATCATGCATGTACATCCATGACAAATTTATAGCGAGAATCAAGATAGTCATACTGTCTTTGTTGTAGAAGTGTTCCATGACATTACCAAAATTATCATCATGGAAGTGTCCACTTCCATGACGATAAATCGCGTCCTGAAGTGCTTTTCGTCAAGGGTGACCGACACATGGCATCCACCGTAACGGAACGCCGTTAAGCTATCGGGTCGGTTTTGGATCCGATAACCCGTTAACGACCTCGACCAATGGGGATTTTCCACGTGTAAAATCATCATTGGCTGGAGGAAACACATGTTGGCTCACCGTTGGGACAGATGTCATCCACTCATTGGACCCAAAGCGCCTATGATACGTCGACACGTGGCACGGCCCAAGAGAGGCCCATTCCTGTGAAAAGGCCGACCCATTTGACTTGGTCAAAAGGTGGCGGGCCGGCCCACAGCAAGCATGTTAACGGCCTGTTCGCATATAGCCCATTTACAGCCCGCTAACCTAGGGCCCGTTTACGGCCTATCTGAATTAGGCCCAGTAGCGTCATCTGGGCCGTCCAATATAATTCGACCCGTTTAACCGGCCCATGTATGGCCCATGCGTCTTTTTGGCCCATACGAGGCCCTTAGTAACCCTCGGCCCATTAACGGCCCATGGTAAAGCGGCGTAATGAGCGATGTATCACTTTATACCCACTAACGGCCCATTATTCCGTTGGGCGTTTCCGATATGTTATCTTTCGGCCTTCTCGGGGCCCATTTATTCTTAGGCTCATTTCGGCATTCGGTTACTTACGGCTGTTAGTGTCATTTTACGCTTGTGGGCCAAATTCAGCCCATGCTTCTGATCGGCCCGTTTGTGGCCGTTGTCGTTGGGCGTTTTCATAGCGTCTTCAAACACGGCCGATTAACGATGGCCCATTATGGTCGGCCCATAAGCAGACGATTCAACTCTAGCCGTTCACGGCCATAAAGCGGTATGTTATTGGCCCATGTTTGGGCAATCGATCATACGTCCGTAGAGGGCCCATTGATGATCTGACCCGTAGAAGGCCCATTGATGATATGGCGTAGAAGGCCCATTGTTTCTCGCCCATAGAAGGCCCATTGTTTCTCTGCCCGTAGAAGGCCCGTGTCACTCTGATAAATATGTAGCCCATGGTTATTGTGTCCTAGTTAAAAAAAGGTTATTGCGGACACTATGGCGGGGGAAAAAGAACATCACCGACTACAAGCAAACAAATAAACAAGACAACAAGGAAATAAGTAAGCAAGCAACTTACGCTAGGCTATCACGGCTATTACACATATTACATCCTTTGGGCATCAAAGTTCGCCACCGGTGCAAATATAGGGAACAAAGCGACATATCATATACCTTTGGTTGTCAAAGTTGGTGACGGTGCAAATAAACGCCACAACAAAACAAGTCGAGTGAAACCACTTGAAGATCTCAAGAAACAATATCACAGGTACCCATAATCTTTGGCGAGATGCTTAGCAAGCTTATTAACTATCTCTTGTTTGGCGCTTAAATCCTCCGGTAACTTCTTTGTTGCACGAAAGTATGCATCTGAATTCTGCAGGACTTCCTCGGTCCTTGACTTCTGTCGCAACACATATGATTGATTTCTTTCAACTTGAAGCTGAGACTCAAGAAGACGAACTGATTGAGGCGGTGAGTTCGAAGAGCTTGTGCCGGCGATAGTGGCGATGCTTTCGAACACTACATCAAGACAGGACTTGGGTTCTCTCTTTGTCGTCAAGGTAGTTTTTATCGACTTTCTTGGAGACCAACAGGATGTCTCACTATCTTGAACCTTATCTACATTACTTCCTTCACCATTGCATAACGAGTCTTGTTCTCCAATATTTTGTCGCATTCTAAAAGAGAAACACATGAGACACATCACGGGTTTACCATTTTGTATATGAAACTCATTTTGGTAAATCAGTTCGGTAGTAAAGTGCAGGATATGACATGAAACAAATATATACCTATGTACCATGGTCACTTTATGGTCTATATCATTCTAGTTTTTGTTGCCAAATCAAGATAGAGACACAGTTCAAATAATATTTGTTCAAGACAATGTAGAATAGACAGAATATAAGTGTGGGAAACTATAGAGACACTTGTAATGTGCATGACATGAGAACATAACTGTTTATTCAATTGAAACTGAAACCAATATAGAGCAAGTTACAACAGCAAACCAGTTAAAGAAACAAGTTTAAAACATACCTGTTGCGCCATTGGAGTTTCAATTCCATCCTTCAAATTTGAAAATAGTTGGTCTAAGTAAATACAATGATGCAAGAGCAAAGGAGTATGAACCATAGCTCTGAGAACGACACGAGAACAATTCTTCTTCTCCTTTAAGCGTTGAGTTGGGATTCGGTGGTGGTCCTCGTGCTTTGGGCACTGCAGTTCCCTTACTAAGCTGCTTTCGTGTTTGGGTGCTCTGTGGTGGAGCAGTCTTTGTGCCAAGCTGGGCTGGGTTACTATCTCACTACAAGAAATATGTCAACTAGTGACCTTACATCGGTGACCTGGAAGAATTGGTCATAGATCTATGACCATTTTGGACCAATTGGTCAAAAGCTGTTAGGGGCTCAAACCCTAAACTATAACGACCGTTTTGGTCGGAAAGGTCGTAATTTCCTTACACGAAATGGCCATAAAGCAGATAGCACTAGTCCGCTGCCTTATTTCTAGATGATCAGGACCAATATAGATGGTCATAACCTTGTAAACTGTGGTGGGTTGCTATGACTAGGCGCCACCTCATCACTTTTGCCTATGTGTCATGTCCATGTGGCAATTTTTGCCCCAGGTTGTGAAGCAACCTATATTTCTGTCATTCCCAAAATTCCCAAACAAATCTCATAAATTCTTTGGATCATATCTTCGTCAAATATGTAAAAAATCTTCCTTGCCTAGTTCAAAAATAATTCAACAATATTCATTTTCCTATTCTGTTCAGAACAACACTTTGTGAAGGAAGTGCTATTTATATATTCTTGATTGCCCTCAAAATTTTTGGTCACTATTTCCTATCCAAATCATTGCCTCATGACAAAATTCAACTCCATTTTCCCTGTAAATCTTCCTCGGCAAATTTCCAAAGTTTTTGTCCACCTAGAACCTTTGTGAAAGAAGTACTAGTATGCATATCCTAATGAGTTGAATTTTTGCCACATATTCTATATGCCTATGTAACTTACCTACACCAAATTTGAGCTCATTTCATTTAGCAAATTTCTCTCACTAATTTTCGGAAGTTTCTGTCCAGAGAAGAGCATTGTGAAGGAAGTGATATTTATATATTCTTGGTTGCCCTCAAAATTTTTGGGCACTCTTTCCTATCCAAATCATTGCCTCATGACAAAATTCAGCTCCATTTGCCCAGTAAATCTTCCTCGGCAAATTTCCAAAGTTTTTGTCCACCTAGAACCTTTGTGAAAGAAGTACTATCTATGCATATCCTAATGAGTTGAATTTTTTCCACATATTCTATATGCCTATGTAACTTACCTACACCAAATTTGAGCTCATTTCATTTAGCCAATTTCTCTCACTAATTTTCCGAAGTTTCTATCCAGAGAAGAGCATTGTGAAGGAAGTACCACTTTGGCATTTCCAAACAGTATCCATTTTCTACAGTGTTTTCCTATGCCCAAATAACCATCCTCCACCAAATGCCAGCTCAATTCATTCATTATTTTGAGCCCAGCTTCAACATTCGTATTTATGTCGATGTGGTACATTGCAAAGCAAGTACCACCTAGGCTCCTCCTTTTGAGCTGAAAGTTTGTGAAGACGGTCTTCTTAATGGCTGATCATCCTCAGCCAAAACTCACGCCCATTAGCCATGTGCATTTCCTGTACTGCTAATCAAACACTTGGCTGCTAATTCATGTTTAAGCATCGATCGGTCTCCTCGTGAGAATTTTATGTTGTAATTTTCTTCCTAGCACCTACCTGGGGAGTGCCCAACCCACTAGACATGCCTAGGCCGCCCAGAACACATGGCAACGCCACTGTCACGCGGTGACCATGCGGCGGGCATGCAAGTTTACGCGCTCTAGAGTTGGGGCCCTCGGCCACCGTCCAAACCTCGACGTATCACCACCAAACCATGTATATTAAATAGGTACTTATGTAACTAGAAATGATTTTTGGAAAAAATAAATAGCAAACTATGAGGTAGCTGCAATTCAAATTTGACCCGCTTCCAGCTGAATCGGCGGAAATTTGTGTTTTTCACGAGAGGTGGATCAAATCTTTTTACACCCAACCATTTTGTCAATTGTGCATTAAATATGTCCTAGTATTTTAGAAAAATGATTTGGTCCAATTTTGCAACAATTATTTGGGAGGTCCTTCACAAAAAAGCCTCCCTTTGGGCACTCGAAAAATGGAAAATGATTTTTTCGTCCAAAGAAAATGAAAAATTCCTTAGGAAATATTGTTTGCCATTCCAATATGCACCCTTGTGCACAATATGAGATCATTTGAACAAACTATGCCATGAATGTGGCCATAAGATTGATCATTTGGCTTGAAAGCCATTGATCTCCACACGTGATAGCTCGTTTCTGAGAACACTTTTTTAAAATAATTGTCGTATTACAAGTTTATTATTTTTCCTGGGAACTTGGCCACATATAATGACACAATGCGAAGGTTTCCCAATTTTTTGATTTTTTGAATTGTTTATGCCCGTTTCAAAATGTGGTCAAAACGGCGGGAATGACAGTTCCTAGCTAGTGGTTCAATCTTGGAATTTTTTTGGTGTTTCTCTGATTAAATAGATACTTATGTACCTAGAAATAATTTTTGGAAAAAATAAAGAGCAAACTACAAGGCAGCTACAATTCAAATTTGACCCGCTTTTAACTGAATCGGCGGAATTTTGTCTTTTTCACGAGAGGTGGATCAAAACTTTTTACACCCAACCATTTGGTCAATTGTGCATTAAATATGGCCTAGTATTTTAAAAAAATGATTTGGTGCAATTTTGCAACAATTATTTGGTAGGTCCTTAAAAAAAACCTCCTTTGGGGCACTCGAAAAATGGAAAATGATTTTTTCGTCCAAAGAAAATGAAAACTTCCTTAGGCAATATTGTTTGCCATTCCAATATGCACCCTTGTGCACAATATGAGATTATTTGAACAAACTATGCCATGAATGTGGCCATAAGATTGATCATTTGGCTTGAAAGCCATTGATCTCCACATGTGATAGCTCGTTTCTGAGAACACTTTTTAAAAATAATTGTTGTATTACAAGTTTATTATTTTTCCTGGGAACTTGGCCACATATAATGACACAATGCGAAGGTTTCCCAATTTTTTGATTTTTTTGAATTTTTATGCCCGTTTCAAAATGCGGTTAAAACGGCGGGAATGACCGTTCCTAGCTAGTGGTTGGATCTTGGAAAACTTTTGATATTTCTCTGTTTAAATAGATACTTATGTACCTAGAAATGATTTTTGGAAAAAATAAATAGCAAATTATGAGGAAGATACAGTTCAAATTTGACCCGCTTCCTACTGAATCGGCGGGAATTTGTCTTTTTCACGAAAGGTGGATCAAAACTTTTTACACCCAACCATTTGGTCAATTGTGCATTAAATATGGCCTAGTATTTTATAAAAATGATTTGGTCCAATTTTACAACAATTATTTGGTAGGTTCTTCACAAAAAAAACCTCCTTTTGGGCACTCGAAAAATGGAAAATTATTTTTTCGTCAAAAGAAAATGAAAACTGTGGCGACCGGTTTTCCGGGTATTAAGTTCGAGAAAATGGCCGTCGTGCTCACTGACCCAGGATTCTTGTTGGTGATGAGGCACCAACTTGATCTGAAATTCCAAGCAAAAATACAAAATATGTGGTACAAGACCATTACAGTGCGTGAGTACAACAAAATGGTTTCTAGTGGTCGATGGCGGAGCGGGTTGTGGATCATCCGTGTCTATGGGACTCCATTTCCCACGGAACAGTGACCGAGTTAACTCCTATCTTGCGAGGCTGCTATCATTTGTTGCTTAGTTTTGAAATTTGTCGTCATAGCGCTCCTCTCCAAGCGAAATCTGGCCAAGACAATAGCCAGGGACAAGCCGGTGAGTACTTTGAATGTACTCGCAAACATTATGAACACATGAATAATATAACAATGGTAAGTACGTACTGAAATATTTTATGATCATGACGTTAGTCATAAAAATAGTAAAAGCTCCGATGCATGCAAGCAAGTTACTTATGGAGGTGCAATAACATAGTGGTGTTTAAAAATTATAAAATATAATTAACAAGCATGCCAAATGCGGGCGTCTCGGCGACACCACATAAAGGGCTTTAAAATAAATTCCACAGTCGGGCGTCATAGCGACACCACATAAAGGGCTTTAAAAATAAATGCCACAGTCGGGCGTCTTAGCGACACCACATAAAGGGCTTAAAAATGAATGCCACAGTCGAGCGTCTGAGCGACACCACACAAAGGGCTTAAAAAATGAATGCCACAGTCGGGCGTCTGAGCAATACCACATAAAGGGCTTAAAAATGAATGCCACAGTCGGGCGTCTCAGCGACACCACATAAAGGGCTTTTAGATAAACACAGTGAATATCCAGGAGGTAGAACCATCCCAGGGATTTTCGATAATTCAGATAATAAAACGGGTTAGTCCATAGCAAAAATAATGATCATGGGGTTAGTCCATACAGAATCATAACCATGGTCCTCACAAGTCACTGGTCGGTATCCGAATTTATACTAACCGTTTCTAGTCCGAAGACCGACACAAGGACCAACCCTTGACCCATCGGTGTAATCCTTAACCATGGACACGGCTATTGAATAGGTTTAATCTCTGCGGAGGTGCACTCTTTACCCACGAGTAGCAGTTCCTTTAGTCCATCGGGACTAATTCCGTCTCTGACCTTTTAGTTGAAAACACACGACTTGCACACACCGACTTAACTTACGGTGCAGAATCACCCATGACACTTATTAAGCAAAACTCTAAGTGGGAGGCTACAACCTCGCGTAGCATGGGACCAAATTTATATCGCGCTCTAAGGGTTGCCTCCTCTCGGTCTCAACAGGAAACACCCATGCCCCGGACCGGTGGCATGCCTACGCTTCAACCGATATCTTCCACCATGGCCTCTCTGTACGGTGTGTGCTTGAAAGGGGTTGACGACTAACTGAACCGTACCCTACTTGTTGTAGGGACAAGTGGTAGTACGAAACAAGTATGGGGTTTACTGGAACAAGACTCGATCTACGGTCGACTCCGGAGGTTTATAAATTCCCTGCGTGACATATATAACAAATATATTTCAACCAACAAAGTCACCACCCACTATACCTTACCATGCCATACCGGACATAACCGTCCCGACGGGGACCGGCGACAAGCTCACGCCTACCCAAGGCAGAGGCTTTCCCGGATTCCTTTCCGGCATGCATGTAAGGCACGTGAGAATGGTTACCATCACAGGTATATTCATTTCCAACAACAAGGAGATCACTAATATGGATTCATGCAAATGATCATATCACATGAAATAACGAGCTCTTCGAAAAGAGGTGGTGTTATAAACGTGTCGGCTACACCCAAAAGTATTATGCGGGGGTTCAGAATGCTTGCCTTCAAGTTGTGGAGGGGTGAGGTGCTCTCCAAAACTTTTGAAAGTTTCCTCTTCTCTCTCCAAAATCCTATTAAAAATATTTTTGAATCAATAAATAGTTTCAAAACAGAACCAAAAAGTTGTCTCAATTTTTTTGAAATAAATCTTAAAATAAACTAGACAATATTTGAGAGAGGTAGGAAAAAGAATCAACTCATTTGGATTTGTATTTAAAAAGTTACAGTCATTCAAAGTTTTGATCAAAATCATTATTTAAATTAAAGCGAAAAAGAAAAAGCGATTGAATAAACACGTACACGTCGAAAGCGTATTAGGGAAATGCGCTTCCAATTATCGAGTGGATCGGTCTTGGGTCGATGACGGTGGACCCGCTGGCCCATGGTCGGGTTTGACTAGTCCCAGCGTCGCCTCCTCCGGCGAAAGCAGGCGGAGCTCCGTGAGCTTCATTGGCGAATAATGACACCGTTCGGAAAGCGGAGGCCATCTGCGAGCTCGGGGATCAAGACAGTCACTCCGGTGGTCGCTTTGGCCTCGAGGGTGGGCCGGAGATCTGCGTGGGCGAAGCCATGGCGGACGGTGGCCGTCGGGCAAAGTGGTTTTAGGGCTGCGGTGGTTCCGATCAAAATCGGCGGGGAAGGGTTCATGGGAGGAAGATAGAGCTTCGGTGGGAGAGTGGAGAGGGAGGCCCTGGTTGAGGTGAGCGGAGCTGGGGCGTGGCGGCCGAACCGGCCGGAGTTGGGGAAAACGGTCTTCCCTTGATGATTCTGAGCGATGGGGTGCCACAGGGTGGCTCGAGGTCATTGCGTCTTGAGGGACGGGCTCGGGGCTTCCTTAAATAAGCGAGTCGAGGCGGTTCGGTGGCCATGGATAAGGTCGCCGGCGACCGTCTTTTCTGTAACAGGCGGCGTGGCGCGCGTGTGCTATAGGACAAGCTTGTGGATGAGCTCGCCTTTGCTCGAGGCGGTGGCGAGTCTTTGGCGGCAAGCGGCACCGACCTGGCGAGACGCATCATGACGCCGGCGTGCCGCCAAGGGCTCTAACGGCGGTGCTGTAGGCTGCCAGGGCGACTTGGCGCGTTGCGGGGAGAAGGTTAGTGAGTGGCGTGGCTCCGCATGACGGTGGCAAACCAGGGGCGCGATGTGTCGGCTCGGGCGCGGCACGTGCAAAACGCGTGCTCTGCTTGCGCCCAGAGCACGCACGGGATGTGCTCGACGGAATGCCATGGCGTGCTAGAGGTCTTGGGTGAGGCTGGCAATCAGCAGACCTAGGTTAGGAGAAGCTAGAAGTCTACTGGACATGGTGGTTAGGCCAGGGAGGCAAGATCATTGTGTAAACTAAAACTCATGTCAAAACAGATCATGCCCATAAGGTGTTTGACAAAATGCCAAGGGCACTTAGGCATTTCTTGGAGTGGCCAAGACTTCCAGAGTGGGGTCTCTTCAGATGAAAGAGAGGGTGGTAAGGTCAGTTTGTCCAAAGCACAAACTTGCTAGTGCAAGTTTTGCAAAACTTCAATTCTGGACAGAAAACAATTGGCATTGATGCAAGCACTTGGAATCATCCAATGGGTCCACTCTCCTGGACTTAAGGGTTTGGCAAGGAGGACTACCAGTAGGAAAAGGAATCATGGATCAAGGAGCAACTAAAAAGGTGGTTGCTGTACAAAACCTCAAGTTGGACCAGAATGGAAAAGAGGATGATTCACTCAGTTTTTCCAAAGAACATCATTAGGTTATTGCATAAAGTGGACTAGTATGCTCCTACTAACATCCCAAAATTTTGGTAGAAGTTTTAAAGAAATATTTTAATAGGTTGTAGTGTAAAAATGCTCTCCGGACCAGATTTGAAAATATGGTGTAGAGCTCAAAATATTCAATGGGCAGAAGGTATTTTTGCACAAAATTGGTTCAAATACTCCATATGACATCTCCAAAATTTGGTGGGATTTTTGAATGAATTTATAAAAGGGTTGTAGTACAAATGGGACCATAAAACTATGGAAAACCATTTTTCAAGAAAAAAAAGACCAGGAAGAATATTATATAATTTATTCTTCTGACAAAAGAAAAGATTTTCTTGAGAGGTTAAACAAGTCCAATATCACAAGTGAAAGGTTTTCATCTTAGGGAACAACTCCAAGATAACCAAGAAAAGAAAGGTTCTGAAATCAAGAAAAACCATGAAAAAGGAAAGTTAAATTTCCTGGCAAGATTTTAATTAACAAAACAAGGTTAAAATTTTTGGGGTGTCACAACACTACCCCCCTTAAGGAAAATCTCGTCCTCGAGATTTGCTAAGAGTTATCTCTATAGCAAAATTGCATCAAAACAAAAGCGGCTACTGGTGAGAGAGGCGATAAGTGGTGCAAAAATACGATGTGGGGATCTTTGGTGCTGCGTGAAAAAAATCCATGGTTAGGAGCAAAAGCGAGAGATTTCTCGCTGGATATAGATTTAGAATAAATTCTAAATCTCAAAATCTGCTGGTCGCACCCGAGAGAAACAAGTGCTCTCTCTGGGCGACAGTGGACCCGCCCCCTTGTCGACCTCTTATTCTTCCTCTGGCTCTTTCTTCTTCCTCTCTCCGCGTTCTTTCCGCTTTCTCTCTGGCGATGCCTAGCGCATAGGGCATCTAGGCCGTCTTCTTGGTAGTCTTGTGGCGTGCTAGCTCTTTGGTGCAGCGTGCACTCACCAGCAGGCAGTGTCTTGTCGGCCTTTGCTCGAGATTCGCCTCCGAACACCGGCGATCAGGCGATTGAACGGCGCTTGTGGACCTCGCCCACCGTACACCGAGCTCGAGCTATAAAGCGGCCGAGGTGTTCTCCTCTTTCCTCACACTGGCCTCGTTCTCCTCCTCCTCCCTTCTCCTCTGTTTCCGTTTGCGAAGCTCGGCGAGGCTCTAATGCCGCGGTGGTGGTGCGGACCGTACGTGATCTGTTGTGCGGAGGGGCGGCGGTGTTGGGGCTCTCCGTGCTCTGTCTTGCGATGATCCTCGATGATCGTTGCGATCTTTCTGCTTTCGGTGTTGGCTCTGCGGTGGTGGTGATCACGAGGAGTAGGTGGGGTGCGTCGGTATTGGTTGTTGTCGGGAGGTGCTCGATTAGATGTAACACCATTGCAAATTTTTGCAAGCGTGTGTGTGTGTGTGTTCGAGTAGTTGTGGTTGTGAGTGCATTGCTGTAGTGGTGCTGCGGGAAAATAAAATAATCCATGTCGTGAGGAGATGTATGATGCAGCAATCGGGAAAAGAAATCCCTCCGAGATTTCTCGCGAGAGAACTGATAATACATTAGAGTCAAAGCGCAGCAGAACTACTCACTTTAATATAAACTAAATAATTTACTTGCCGCACAAAATCGGGTACTACGCATAAGTTACAACACATGAATAAATGTCACGATAATAAATCAATGACGTCTAAAATGAAAGCAGTAAGCGGGCGGGGTCCCGAGAAAGCGTCTCTGCATTGGAATACACTCTTCTTCTATCGGGAAAGTGGATTGACCAGACGATGAATGTGCCTCTCTGGTCGGGCCTTAGTGATCTGCCGATGGCGATCGAGATTTAAATCCGCGAGACTACGGAGATAACCCATCGCGTTGGGTTAAGCGCTCTTGGCGATGACGTCTTTGGGCGAGGTTGGCGGGGCTGGGTCTCTCTTAATTAGTCCACCGGAAAAGATGTTACTCCTCCGGGTCTTTGCATGGCTTGGAAAGTAATAATACCCTCGTTCATTGGCATAGGGCACCGCGGATCGAGGCGAGCAAGCGCCAGTATGCCGCAGCTTCTATGGCCATATGTGGGGTCGACATAGATTTCCCCACGAAGGAGACCTCCGTTGGGTCTTGGTTTGGGTTCTGAGGAGGGATGTGCCTTGCTGCCCGGTATCTCGAGGTGGAAGGGTGATCCTTGATTTGAACAGCTCGTCTTTGGGGTGGCTGGGTAGCGCCCATGGTACTGCAGGTAAAATCCCACAATATCTTGACAAAACTACCTGGGGTTGCATCTGGGGTTCTCAGATAGATACAAGGGCTTGGCATGGCAAGAAATGGTTGTGAGGAGGGTGCACAAGGGGGGATGCTTGGCAAGGTCACGCAGTGGCCTTTTTATAGCACCGGAGCTGGGTCATTTTACCGTGGTGAAAGGCAATGAATTTGCCAGCTCGGCTCCGAGGGTCGGGGTCAAAGCCACAGATACATATCTCACCAAAGTGACGTATCACTGTGGGGTTGTCGGGGTGGTTTTGGTAGCTGTGCCTGGGATAGAAAAATCACACTGCATGCTAATATACCCATGCAAGGCTACTATTTAAAACAGAGGCACGACGACAGGCGGCGTCTATTACAAGGTCACACGATTACAAGGCGAGGATACACTAGGACTCGACACCACTTGGGTGACTTAGTCTACCTCGTTTACATCCAAGCGGGCGTGCCTTGTGGATGTCGAGGCTTTTCCACGGTTCTCACCGTCGGAATTAGCTGGAGAGGGTTGAGGGCTGCAGGCTCGGGGTAGCGATGATGACCATCGCGGGGATTGTTAGCCACAACCCGTTGGAGTGTGCACCCAAAAGCGACGAAGCATACGGGGTCATTAAAGCACCTTAGTTGATGGATGTGGTGACCTCGGGGTCTCGATCGGTGTCCGAACAACACGGTTGGGTTGTCGATTGTCGGGCTCGTTCCTTCTCTCATTGGGGCTCGACGAACCAGCTCTCCACGAGCTGCAATCGGATCAATGGTGATTTGATCGAGCAGTTCCTCTAGTGCACCTACATAGCGCACTAGGTGCAGCAATGCAGATCCGTCTCGTGATCTCCGTTGGCAACTTGGGGTGGTCTACCATACCCTTCACGCTGGGGTAGTAGTGGAGCGAGCGACGATTAACTCTGGCGACAGGTGCACGAGATGAACTATAGCCTCTCGGCGGCTAGTTGGATGGCTTGTGGCTCAAAGGAAGTTGTTCTTCGGTGAACATGTAGGGCGCTCGGGTGCTAGACCCTACCATAGATGTGTATAGTGGCCCAGGTGTGGCTCTCACCACTCATGGGTCCTTGGTACACAACATATTTAGGAGGCTCCTCTAGCATAGGCACGGCGGGTGAGGTTTGCAGTATGGTCACAAAACCTCAAGGTTGGTTCTTTGTGGTCTCGTTGTACTGTGGGACCGAGCATTGTATTTCGGTTTGGGGTAGCGGCGGTGCTCTGCTGGGTTGGGGCTAGCGTGCCCTTTTATAGAAAAAGGGACGGAGCCTTCCTTCATGCACGCTTGAATGAGACACCTTGGGTCTTTGGTCATGGGTGCGTGATCGACGAGGCTAGGTTGATAGGTTGGACACCGAGCGCCAAAAGTGTCGAGTCCTTTGTGTAACTATCTTGCATGAGAAGCTTGGTGGGGTTCGGTTATGGTGCGGTGGGTTTGTTTGCCTAAGTTTATTGACTGACTAAGATAGGTTTAGCCATTGGTCGACTGGCTCGATACCAAGTCTGTGGCGACCGGTTTTAGGGTATTAAATTCGAGAAAATGGCCGTCGTGCTCACCAGCCCCGGATTCTTTGTTGGTGATGAGGCACCAACTTGATCTGAAATTCAAGCAAAATACAAAATATGTGGTACAAGACCATTACAGTGCGTGAGTACAACAAAATGGTTTCTAGTGGTCGATGGCGAGCGGGTTGTGGATCATCCGTGTCTATGGGACTCCATTTCCCACAGGAACAGTGACGAGTTAACTCCTATCTTCGCGAGGCTGCTATCTTTGTTTCTTAGTTTAGGGGCTGTCGCCGCAATGCTCCTCTCAAGCGAAATCTGGCCAAGACAATAGCCAGGGACAAGCCAGTGAGTACTTTGAATGTACTCGCAAACATTATGAACACAGGAATAATATAACAATGGTAAGTACGTACTGAAATATTTTATGATCATGACATTAGTCACAAAAATAGTAGAAGCTCCGATGCATGCAAGCAAGTTACTTATGGAGGTGCAATAACATAGTGGTGTTTAAAAATTATAAAATATAATTAACAAGCATGCCACAGTCGGGTGTCTCAGCGACACCACATAAAGGGCTTTAAAATAAATTCCACAGTCTGGCGTCTTAGCGACACCACATAAAGGGCTTTAAAAATAAATGCCACAGTCGGGCGTCTTAGCGACACCACATAAAGGGCTTAAAAATGAATGCCACATCAAGGCGTCGGCGACACCACATAAAGGGCTTAAAAATGAATGCCACGATCGAGGCGTCGGTGACACCACATAAAGGGCTTAAAAAAGAATGCCACAGTCGGGCGTCTCAGCGACTCCACATAAAGGGCTTTTAGATAAACACTGTGAATATCCAGGAGGTAGAACCATCCCAGGGATTTTCGATAATTCAGATAATAAAACGGGTTAGTCCATAGCAAAAATAATGATCATGGGGTTAGTCCATACAGAATCATAACCATGGTCCTCACAAGTCACTGGTCGGTATCCGAATTTATACTAACCGTTTCTACTCGAAGACCGACACAAGGACCAACCCCGACCCATCCGGTGTAATCCTTAACCACGGACACGGCTATTGAATAGGTTTAATCTCTGCGGAGGGTGTACTCTTTACCCACGAGTAGCAGATTCCTTTAGTCCATCGGGACTAATTCCGTCTCGACCTTTTAGTTGAAAACACACGACTTGCACACACCGACTTAACTTAGGTGCTGGAATCACCCATGACACTTATTAAGCAAAACTCTAAGTGGGAGGCTACAACCTCGTGTAGCATGGGATCAAATTTATATCAGCGCTCTAAGGGTGGCCTCCTCTCGGTCTCAACAGGAAACACCCATGCCCCGGACGGTGGCATGCCTACCGCTTTAACCGATATCTTCCACCATGGCCTCTCATGCGGTGTGTGCTTGAAAGGGGTTGACGATCGATGAACAGTACCCTACTTGTTGTAGGGACAAGTGGTAGTCTGAAACAAGTATGGGGTTCTTGGAACAAGACTCGATCTACGATCGACTCAGGAGGTTTATAAATTCCTGCGTGACATATATAACAAATATATTTCAACCAACAAAGTCACCACCCACTATACCTTACCATGCCATACCGGACATAACCGTCCCGACGGGGACCGGCGACAAGCTCACGCCTACCCAAGGCAGAGGCTTTCCCGGATTCCTTTCCAGCATGCATGTAAGGCACATGAGAATGGTTACCATCACAAGTATATTCATTTACAACAACAAGGAGACCACTAATATGCATTCATGCAAATGATCATATCACATGAAATAACGAGCTCTTCGAAAAGAGGTGGTGTTATAAACGTGTCGGCTAACACACCCAAAAGTATTATGCCGGGGTTCAGAATGCTTGCCTTCAAGTTGTGGAGGGGTGAGGTGCTCTCCAAAACTTTTGAAAGTTTTCTCTTCTCTCTCCAAACTCCTATTAAAAATATTTTTGAATCAATAAATAGTTTCAAAACAGAACCAAAAAGTTGTCTGAATTTTTTTGAAATAAATCTTAAAATAAACTATACAATATTTGAGAGAGATAGGAAAAAGAATCAACTCATTTGGAGTTGTATTTAAAAATTCTGATCATTCAAAGTTTTGATCAAAATCATTATTTAAATTAAAGCGAAAAAAAGCGATTGAATAAACACGTACCGTCGAAAGCGTATTAGGGAAGTATGCTTCCACTTATCCAGCGTGGATCGGTCTTGGGTCATCGACAGTGGACCCTTTGGCCTTGGTCGGGTTTGACCGATCCGCAGCGTCGCCTCCTCCGGTAAAGCAGAGGCGGAGCTCGGTGAGCTCGCCGTGAATAATGACGGCACCGTTCGGAAAACGGAGGCCATTTGCGGGCTCAGGGGATCAAGACGGTCATTTTGGTGGTGGCTTTGGCCTCAGGGGTGGACGGAGCTGCCGGCGGCGAGCTTCGCGTCGGACGGTGGCCGTACTGCAAAGTGGTTTTGGGGCTGCGGTGGTTCCCAATCAAAATCGAGCAGGGGGAAGGGTTCACGGGAGGAAGATAGAGCTTCTGGTGGAGAGAGTGGAGAGGGGGAGGCCCTGGTTGAGGTGAACGGAGCTGGGACGTGGCGGCGGCCAAACCGGCCGGAGTTGGGGAAGACGGTCTTCCCTTGACGATTCTGCAGGCGATGGGGGTGCCATGGGGATGGCTTTGAGGTCATTGCGTGCGAGGACGGGCTCGGGCTTCCTTAAATAAGCGAGTCGAGGCGGTTCAGCGGCGGCCGCGGATAAGGTCGCCAGCGACCGTCTTTCTGTAGCTTGGGCGAGGTAGCGGCGACGTGTGCTATAGGACAAGCTTGTGGATGAGCTCGCACTACTCCAGGAGGTAGGTGGCGAGTCTTTGGCGGCAAGCGGCACCGACTGGCCGAGACGCATCATGCAGACGCCGGCGTCCGCCAAGAACTCGACAGCGGTGATGTAGGCTGCCAGGGCGACTTGGCGCGTTGCGGGGAGAAGGTTAGTGAGTGGCGTGGCTCCGCATGACGGTGGCAAACCAGGGGCGCGACGTGTCGGCTCGGGCGCGACACGTGCAAAACGCGTGCTTTGCTCGCGCCCAGAGCACGCACGGGACGTGCTCGACGGAATGCCATGGCGTGCTAGAGGTCTCGGGTGAGGCTGGCAATAAGCAGACCTAGGTTAGGAGAAGCTAGAAGTCTACTGAACATGGTGGTTAGGCCAGGGAGGCAAGATCATTGTGTAAACTAAAACTCATGTCAAAACAGATCATGCCCATAAGGTGTTTGACAAAATGCCAAGGGCACTTAGGCATTTTTTGGAGTGGCCAAGACTTCCGGAGTGGGGTCTCTTCAGATGAAAGAGAGGGTGGTAAGGTCAGTTTGTCCAAAGCACAAACTTGCTAGTGCAAGTTTTGCAAAGCTTCAATTCTGGACAGAAAACAATTGGCATTGATGCAAGCACTTGGAATCATCCAATGGGTCCACTCTCCTGGACTTAAGGGTTTGGCAAGGAGGACTACCAGTAGGAAAAGGAATCATGGATCAAGGAGTAACTAAAAAGGTGGTTGCTGTACAAAACCTCAAGTTGGACCAGACTGGAAAAGAGGATGATTCACTCAGTTTTTCCAAAGAACATCATTAGGTTATTGCATAAAGTGGACCAGTATGCTCCTACTAACATCCCAAAATTTTGGTAGAAGTTTTAAAGAAATATTTGAATAGGTTGTAGTGTAAAAATGCTCTCTGGACCAGATTTGAAAATGTGGTGTAGAGCTCAAAATATTCAATGGGAAGAAGGTATTTTTGCACAAAAGTGGTTCAAATACTCCATATGACATCTCTAAATTTTGGTGGGATTTTTGAATGAATTTATAAAAGGGTTGTAGTACAAATGGGACCATAAAACTATGGAAAACCATTTTTCGAGAAAAAAAAGATCAGGAAGAATATTATATAATTTATTCTTCTGACAAAAGAAAATATTTTCTTGAGAGGTTAAACAAGTCCAATATCACAAGTGAAAGGTTTTCATCTTAGGGAACAACTCCAAGATAACCAAGAAAAGAAAGGTTCTGAAATCAAGAAAAACCAAGAAAAAGGAAAGTTAAATTTCCTGGCAAGATTTTAATTAACAAAACAAGGTTAAAATTTTTGGGGTGTCACAAAAACTCCCTTAGGCAATATTGTTTGCCATTCCAATATGCACCCTTGTGAACAATATGAGATCATTTGAACAAACTATGCCATGAATGTGGCCATAAGATTGATCATTTGGCTTGAAAGCCATTGATCTCCACACGTGATAGCTCGTTTTCTGAGAACATTTTTTTAAAATAATTGTCGTATTACAAGTTTATTATTTGTCCTGGGAACTTGGCCACATATAATGACACAATGCGAAGGTTTCCCAATTTTTTGATTTTTTTGAATTGTTTATGCCCGTTTCAAAATGCGGTCAAAACGGCGGGAATGACCGTTCCTAGCTAGTGGTTGAATATTGGAAAACTTTTGATGTTTCTCTGATTAAATAGATACCTACATACCTAGAAATGATTTTTGAAAAAAATAAAGAGCAAACTATGAGGCAGCTACAGTTCAAATTTGACCCGCTTCGTGCTGAATCGGTGGGAATTTGTCTTTTTCACGAAAGGTGGATCGAAACTTTTTACACCCAACCATTTGGTCAATTGTTCAGTAAATATGGCCTAATATTTTAGAAAATTGATTCGGTACAATTTTGCAACAAATATATGGTAGGTCCTTCACAAAAAAACCCGTTTGGGGCACTCGAAAAAGGAAAATAAAATTTTTGTGCAAATAAAATGAAAACTACCTTTAGCAACATCATTTTTCATTCCAAGATGCACACTTATGCAAAATATGAGATCATTTGGACAAACTTTGCCATGAATTTTGACATAACATTGGGCATTTGCCTTATAAGAGAAAAAAAGGAAAAAAAAACTACATAAGCTTAATTCTAATTGTGGAATTACTTGTGGCTTGGATCGATGACATGGCATCCATCCGACCATCCATCCGTCCATCCATCAAACCCACGGCAGCAAACCCCCCCTCTCTCGAACCCCAGTCAACCCCATCCCTCGTGACCTCCTGTCTCTCGCGCAAACCCTAGCTCTACACCCCTCCCTTGCCGCCGTCGCCTCCGGTGCCCGATCCTGGCAACCTCAGGAAGGAATCCTGTCGTCCTCCTCTCACCCCCACCGCCGTAGATCGTTTCCTGGCCACCACTCTGTACCGCACCTCTCCCTCTCTCCCATGGCACCAGATCGAGCCGACGAGGCCAGTCCGCAGCCAGATCCGCCACCGCCACAGCGGGCCTTCTGGGTCCGCACCGTCGTCGAGCTGGATCCGCGCCTCGTCGCACGGCCTCATCCCCTCCACCACGGGCTTCTACTACGTCGCCAGTCCGGCGTCGGCGCGCGGGGACGCGCCTTGGCGCACATCCATCGGCCACATCCTCTGCACACCCCGACCTCATCCCCGCACCCCAGGAGGTCGAGGACCGCAAGGACCAGGAGATCGGCGAGATGGAGGCCAAGCGTCGCATGCTTCAATCGGCGAGATGGAGTTCGGCTGCACCACGACGGCGACGGGCAGACGCTGGTGGACTTGGAGCGCAGGCGGCAGATCAAGCTCGTGGCGGCCAAGGGCGTGCCATACCTGCACGAGGACTGTAAGTTGCTGGATGTCTCCATTGATTTTGATGTGAATTTGTATGACTGACTGACGATGCACTGTTGCTCTACATAACTGGTCTCAATTAAACGTATCTTGTCAGGTCATCCTAAGGTCATCCATCGCGACATCAAGGCGGCCAACATCCTTCTCGATGACAACTTTGAGCCCAAGGTAAAAATGCATGACGGGATCATGTTGTTTGGTTGGAAGATATATTCTGAATGTTCATATCGGATTATGATCGAGCTTTTCTGTCTCGTGCAAGTTGCCGACTTTGGGCTGGTCAAGATCCAGCACGGAGATGACAGCCATGTTTCTACCCGGGTGATGGGGACTTTTGGGTAAGCCTAGCGTTCCAATTTCCTTGCCGTTTACCTGTTCCTGACCTGAATAAAACACACACAATGGCATTGACTGGTTTGGCAGGTACATGGTGCCGGAGTATACCAACACCGGGAAAATAATCGACCAGTCCGACGTCTTCTCCTTCGTCCTCGTGCTTCTAGAGATCATCACCGGCAAGAGATCGGTCTAGGCCGACGAGCCCAACGAGGACGACGAGACTCTGGTCTCTTGGGTGAGTCGTTTTTACCCTGAATCCTGGCCTCTCAAGTCACGAACTGTACTTTCTTTGTCTTACTTTTTTTCTAAAGTTCAGTTGAGCTATGGAGCAACACTGTGCAGAGCACTAGTATGTTTACTGAATTTTTGTACATTTCTCCTCCATGACTAGACTGACGGCCCATGTCAATATACCATGATCAGAGAGTAAAGTACCCTTCTCCTCCATTTTGCTTTTGATGATCTGTTCTCGACGATGTTGTACCGTAGTAAGTTTTTGACGATGATCTGCATATAATAGGTCCTTTTATTAATTGAAAGAAATGCAGCTCTGTATCCTAAATTCAGGACGACCTCCAGGTAATATGTTAACTCATATTGCCACCTAGGAAAAGATTAGAATTAAAATCCAACAGATATATTGGAGATGGAGACCAACACTTACTAACCTTTCTTTGTTATAATTATTGAGAATCACCTACAGAGATAGGAATTTGCACGTGGCATCTTCTAAAATAACCTGCACACTGCACCACAACTACTGTAACTCAGTGAGTATATATACAATAATATATAGGATTCATCTACAGCAATAACAATTTCCACACAACATTCTGTAGATACAAATCTTCAAACAACATTTGCACATGTATATATATTTGGGTGCTAGTCAATTAGAGAATGTCTGTGATACCATGTCTGTACTATGTGCCAGTGTAGCTGTACTGATGCTTTGGGTTTCATCCGTGCAGCAGAGGACAAGGGCTTCATGGCCAACCAAGGCGCATGGTGCTCGCAAGCGATGAATGGTGGTTGTTCGACATAGGCATGGAGGAGGAGGAGGACAGGCACAGACGGAGGAGGACAGAGCACCTCTCTTCTTCCAGGTTCTTCTCCTTACCTTCACTTCTTGTATGTGCCTGTGCTGCAGCTCACCCATGGTCTTGTTTGGCCTGCAGGTCAGTGAGCAGCATCAGGAGGAGGAGCTCAAGCACGACCACTAAGAGGCACCACCGCAACAACAGGTAGCATGTCCATCTCCACCTCCCTCTCCCTCTGCTCCCAATCCTTTTTATTAGAATATATTGAGTACATTATGTCAAGTTTCATGAGTTTAGTTCCACCTCTTGAGTGCATATTCCTTTTAAACTTACTTGGCTAGTTTAGTGCCACCTCTTGAGTTAAATAAGAACCTGGAGTAAGCTATTGTGCTGTAATTGTTGTGCCATTGTGTGAAGTATTGATATCGATTTGCATCTTCGCAGAAATGGCTACATGTTCTTTGAGAAATCTTCCTTTGAAGCCTTCTCTCTGTTTTGTATTTGTTAGAACAAGGATGTTATTCTTTTTGGGTGTTCGATTTGTTTTGCTTGCTGTGGCACTTGACGCATAGCAGTTGTTTTATCAGTCGAGCTTTGTTTTATAATCATGCATTTGTTACTGTATTTCCCAGAGTACACTAGTACAAGATTATGTTTTTGCTAGTTCCATCGGATGTTTATAGACTACTATGTATGTTCAGGTTCATGTAGGCATACATCTGTTCTCCCATATGCTCGCCTGTATCAACTTGCGCCAGCAAATTTTCCTGTCATAGTTCTACCTTTGGACAGACTCTTGCAGTGTTAGATTTTATCTTCTAATTTTAATTAATCTATTTGGCTGGTTTAGTGCCACATCCTGGCTTTAAGAAACATGACCTGTTAAGCCATTGTGTTGTTATAGTACGTTGAAGTACTTGCAAAGCAGTTGAAGCTATCCAATCGTGCTATTCTGTTTATGGATATTCATTTGCTGCTACATGTTCATGCTGCTGCGTTTTGATGATCATGAGTGTGATGCATTTTGATGATCTCCTTGTACCATATGAGTACTGACCTTCACCTCATTCTTTCTCTCGCAGACTCGAAGGAGACCATATGCAAGGCACCTACTCTTCGGTTGTGAGAGTGTCCAGGGGTCGTGGGTGCGGCTAATGCCTATGTCTATGGCCGCACTTGACACTGCCCTCTCTTTAAGGGCACATATCATTTTTTATAACTCTGCTATATTTTCCCAAGTCTTCATTATCTTGCCTAGCCTTGTACTGATATGTATTGTTTGATGCTAATTACCCAAGTTAGTGCATGATGTTAAGGATAACCTGAGAACACTTGCCTAAGTTTATAAGATATGACATGTGACAGTCCAAGCCTGCTGCTCTTTCAATGCTTTTGCTGCTGTACTGTGCTTCTCTAGTTGTTTGAATGCTTCTGCTTCTTTTGTACCTGATGATAAGAACCTTTCTTTTCTCCCGTGGGTTAAAATAATGGGAGTTTGCGTGGAAGGTTCTCTCGCTGTATGCGAATAGCAGTCTGATGTTACTTGGCAAATGTTTTTTCTATGATATGAGGGAAGAGCTACTATCATGTGCATGGAAGGTTTTCAAGTGAGCACTTGTTAGTTTGTTTAGTACTTACGTAGTATGGAAAATATGCATAGGTATGCCCATGTGATTTTTAAGCATGCTTACTGCCTACCTGATACAGAGTTATGTAAATGATGTTCTTTATTTGCTAGTCTATAGCCTCTTATAGTTGAAAAGTTGAATAGTTATAGTATGTGTGCTGCTATGTCTCTTACAGTTCTAGAAAAATCATTAACTTATATGTCTTGTTCTATTAATCCCGAAGATCAAACTCACATGCATATGTTGCTTAACCTGACTACAGATTCCCCCTTCACTGTTTTCTTCTAGTAAAAAAAGTTATTTCATAGGATTACTCACGAGGCACATCTATTCTCTCCATTTTTTGGAACAAAAATGTGATTAATTCAACATGCTTATGAGGAATGTTGAATATTTTTGTGCATTAGCTTCTGCTGGGATTATTTTGGTCAATTTGTACCCATTGGTCCATTATGGTGGCGATCCTCTCTCCATTTTTTAGAACCAAAATGTGATTAATTCAGCATGCTTATGAGGAATGTTGAATATTTTTGTGCATTAGCTTCTGCTGGGATTTTTTTGGTCGATTTGTACCCATTGGTCCATTATGGTGGTGATCCTCTTTACTTTATTGGCTGAATAAGCTTGATCTTGGACTGATCTGTATATTGGAACGTACAAGACTCATGTGGAATTAGTTAAGTTGATATCAAATACATTTGTTGCATGCTCCATTAGTGGTTTATACTTGAAACCTGGCTTGTCATTTTTAGTAAATATTACATCATCAAAGTTGTTTTATGCATCCTGTTGGTAACTGTATACTCTCCTAACTGTTTTATTACTTGTTGTATGCAGGCTGATTGGGGCCTATTTTTTCCTTTAAAATCCTATTTTTTGATATCAGGTGCTCATTGAGCTGTCTAAGAACAAGCAGATCGTCATTTCACCATTTTCGGCTGCCCAAGTTATGTCATCTCTTTGGCCTATTCCAGCCAGCACTATCTTCTTTGTTCCTGACTATAAAAGTTGATGCATGTGCCTTGTTCTAAAGTGGAAAATCATTGGAAAAATCACTGTTAGCTTGTACTGTCCATCTGTTCTGTGAACTTGTACTGTGCTGGTACTTATCGTTTGCAAAATATATCTTACCTTTTGCTGTTATGAGAATGTTATATGCATGGTTTCCTGTTAAATCTAAAGTTCTGCAACAATATTTTTATATGCATGGTTTCCTGTTAAATCTAAAGTTCTGCAACAAATTTTCATCGTTATGAGAATTTTGTATTCATGGATTCACTTGATTATGTTCTAACTTTTCATAATTTATTATTTGCAGATGCTAGCCTTCTTTCTTCAAAAGTTGGGTGTACATGAGTTGTAGGAAGACGAATCCCGAAGAAAAACCACACCCAGAATGCGTTTTAGCTCACTGGAGCTAGTTATTTGTATATTTAGCTGTATTTTATAGCTGAATACAGATTTGTACTATGTACTCCCTCCGGTCCTTTTTACTCTGCATATTAGGTTTGTCCGAAGTTAATCTCATCCAACTTTGACCAAGTTTATATAAAAAATTATAGACATTGACATAACAACACCAATATCATTAGATTCCTCTTGGAATATATATTTTCATATTATATTTATTAGATATTATAGATGCTAATAATTTCTAATATAAATTTGGTTAAACTTAGCGAAGTTTGACTTTCGGCAAATCCAATGTGCAGAGTAAAATGGATCGGAGGGAGTACTTTGCTTGGCTGTTGTAATGTACTATCTCAGTTTTGGGTGTACAGGATTGTAATGTACTGTTTGGCTGTTGTATGAAATATTATGCCTTATTGGCTCTTTTTGAATCAAATTATCTAATTCGACAAATACAGTATTGACTTGTGGTAATTGGTTCCCAATTTACTAGTGGGACCTACTTTAAAATGGAAAAGGACAAAAGAAAATTGACAAATGGGCTGGAAAAAGGCCGAGACCTAAAAAAATGTGGACTGTAAAATGTTGTTACCCAAAAAGTAAGTCTGTTGGGCCAAGCCCATGTAGCCGACCAAAAATTCACATCAAAAAACAATAAATGGGCTGAATTGTTGGGCTCGGCCCATCTAAATCACCGAAATGGACCGGGCTGAATCTAAGTAACGACCTTTTCAATTGGTCGCAATTTTGCCACGTCAAATTGCCACGTCGGATCCGACGTGGCCTGGGCAGAAAACCAATGACCAAAACAAAAGGTCATGGGTTCAACGACCTTTTTTTTGGTCGTAAACGTATACGACCTTATCCTGAAGAAGGTCGTTAATTTCAGTTTACGACTGTCAATTTTTGACCTTCTGTTTTTGATCACAAAAAGGTCACAAATGGAAAACAACGACCATTCCGTGACAAATAGTGATGGTCACAAGTTGACATATTTCTTGTAGTGTCTGCTGGGGTTGGGGTTAGAAGGGGTGTAGCTGGTTCTCTGTCCAACTGGGTAGGGGTACAATATGCGAGAGTCTGGGTTATGTGTGGTGAAATTTGGTGTCGGCGTTCGGGAATGGGGTCCACAGACTTGCACTGCCTGCTGACGGTGGCGTGGCTCAAAGGGGCCCATCCGACCCGTCTTCATCAACACGAGCTCAAGACCCTCGCGAGGGCCAAGCCTCACGGACGGACGACAGAAGCTTCCTCGAGCCTGCGGCCTCAAGGTGGCTCGCGAGGCGGAGAGATCAAGGCGGGGTACCTCACGAGGTGCCCATGGCATAAGCCATGGCGACCAAAGGCGCCCGGTGAGCGCCGGCCGCGCAATGTCCTCCTTTCCTCTTTGGTGCAAAGGAGCAAGCGCAGCGAGAGCATCAAGCAAAGCGTCCATTTGATTGCAACGAGACCAAGACCACCCAACGGCGGGAAGGAAGTCATTGTGGATCCCAAGCGGCGTCACCACCAGAACTGCGAGGACCAACTTTAGTCAGGATAAGTGTACCATATGTTCCCCTTCAAATGGCCAATTGTTGGCGCCCTTCCGCTCAATATTTGGGAAGAGGCCCAGGCCTCTGCCTATAAATAGGACTAGCCACCCACGGGGTAGGGGCATGCGGGAAGATAGCAAGAAAACAAGCGAGAGAAAGATAGAGAGAGGCGATGAACTCCCTAGCAGTTCATCGCACTGACCAAAACAGACCCTCGCGAGGTTGTTCTTCCTTGTATTATTCATCACCATCACCCCAAGAGGCAATCCACCACACCACAAACTAGAGTAGGGTATTACACCACAATGGTGGCCCGAACTAGTATAAACCACATGTCTCTTGTCTTTGTTCCTTTCGTAGTTTAGATCCTAGCGGCGGAGGGGTGCGAGTAGGTAGAAGGCGAGATTCCGTGCGCACCCGGTGTTCGAACCTCAAGGGTCTGCAGGAACCCGAAATCCGACATTTGACGCGCCAGGTAGGGGTGCGCCGATTAAATCTTCCGTCGCCCTGTTCTCCGTTGACCACCGCCTCCATGTCCGACACTCGTCGGGCCCGCCGAGCGCCGAGCCGCTCTCGCTTCCGCGTCGCCCGAGCAGCTCCGTCGGCGGCGCCCTCGTCGTTCCGTCGCTGCCGTCAACGCCGTCACCGCCCGGCGGAAACGGCAGCAAGCATCGTCTCGGCATCCTCCATGAGGCAAGACGGCCGGATCGCTACCCTCGCTCGCCTTTTGGTTCTTCGTCTCGCGCGTTCGCGCGCCCATGGAAGGCTCGAGCTGCGCTCATCGCGCAAACGAGCTCTGCGCTACCATCCGTCGATAGCGTCTCGAAGAGTGGCTCGGCCGCGTCGCCGAAGCTCGTCGCGCCGCAGAAGGCTCCCATGCCGTCGTCGCCTGCCGGACCCGTCTGCTTGAGCGACAAGCTCGGGCGCCTCGGCGCCTCCCCAAGAAGGCGACTTGGACCCAAAGCGCGTGGTCCTGGCGGAACCCGCTCCGTCCGGCGCCAAGACGGCAAGAAGCAGAGCTGTCGGGAGGTCCCTCGCCCGCAAGAAGCTGCCGAGTGCTCCCGCTCCGGCTCGTCGCGGCAGCGCTCCTGCTCCCAAGACGTCAAGACCCTGTTGCTTCCACTGCAGCCGACGGGACCCACAAGACCAAGCTCTTCGTCATCCAAGGCCTCTCGTGGCCAAAGCAGTCGCCGAGCCTTCACCCCAGCTGCCTTGTGTCGCGTGGCAAGCAAGTTCAAGCGGACCTGCCTCCTCGCTATAATGATGCGGCCGACCCATGAGTTCCTCCAGCTCGAGTTGGGCATCAAAGCCGCCAACGGAGACGAGAAGGTCATGGCGAACTGGTTTCCCATGGCGCTCAAAGACGGGCTCTTTGGCTCTGAACTCGGCCCGAGCACGATCTCCTCTGGGACAAGATGCGTACCGCTTCATCGCCAAATTCAAGGTACTCGCGATCGGCCACCGCCGTGAGCGACATCGTCGCATCAAGCGACAACAGGAGAGACCTGCAGAAGTACATCCGGCGCTTCAACAACGCACGCCTCAAGATTCCCAAGGTGACCGAGGAGGCCATCATCTCCGCCTTCTCCGGCGGTGTCTGCGACGTCAAGATGAAGGAGGGCTGGCGATGCATGAAGATCATGCACTTCCTTGGAGCTGCTCAACTTGGCGACCAAGTGTGCTAGGGCGAGGAAGGCGTCTCTCCTCCTCGAGCTACCACCATGAGACCAGAAGAGAAGAAACCCAAGGCCAAGGGCGTGAAGCGCAAGGGGCTGCCATGCTCATGCAGAGCCGGACACCAAGCGGGCGAGATCGGCCCGAGTCTTCCAAGGGCGGCCGATCTGCGTGTACCTCGACCTCCACACCCACAACACCGTGAATGTCAAGAACCCCGAGCCGTGCGAGAAGGGAGGATCGCCGGCGCCCCGACCGCGGCGGCCGGGCTACTGCCGAGGAGGAGGAAGGAACACGGGGCTATTTGGGAAGACCGCGGCCCTCGCCAAGGATGGCGCGACCAACCTCGCGAGGATCGTGGCAAGACCCGCCTCGAGAGAAATTTGGAGGATCGACCTCGCGAGGATCGCCCTGCAAGCAACGCAGCCTCCATCCTGTGCCACCGCAGCCAAGGAGAAATGAAGACCGGGGACGAGGGGTGGGGGCTTCCGAGGCCGTCGCGATCGTCTGCATCCTGGACGGAGCTCTCAAGCCCCAACCTCTCAACGCATCTTCAAGCAGTTCACCCGTGAAGTGAATGCAGTCCTCCCCAAGCTCGAAGCCACACGCCCCCTCAGGTGGTCGGCGTGCACCATCACGCTCAGCTCAGCGGATCAACTCAAGTGTGCGGCCACGGTAGGAGTCCTCCGATGCTCTGTTCCCCAAGCATCGACAGCGTGCTAGTCACCAAGACCCTCATCGATGGCGGGCGGGGCTCAACGTCTGTCCGTGGAAGCGTTCAACAATCTCCAAGTGCCTTACAATCAGCTCCGGCCGACCAAGCCTTTCTCTGGGGTCACCGCGGCTCCATGGTCCCGTCAGGCAGGTTCGCCTCCACATCCTTTGTGCATGCGACAACTACCGCACCGAGCTCATCGACTTGACGTCGCTCACATTCGCCGCCATACAACGCCATCCTCGGGTACCCAGCCATGGCCAAGTTCATGGCCGTAACCCACCAGCTACGCGTCCCCAAGATGCGAAGTGGCGGAGTCATCACGGTGCCTGCAAAGAGAAAGACGCGATGTGCTCCACAGGCGAGCCTTTCGAGCCGCATCCTTTGGAGGACCGGATCACACAGGCAGGAGGCTTCGAGACCGCTCCCAAGAAGAAGAAGACATCGTCAGGCCCGGCCCCTCGGGAGGCGGGCCCCGCAGGTCCGCGCTGCTCAAGGGAACCTCCTTCTATCGCATAGGAAGCGCGCCCGGCGCCCTCCTCGGCGGGGCTCGGGGCTCCCCACGAGGGCCACCGACCTTCTTTGGGAGTCACGAGGAGGCGCTTGGGCACCACTTGGGCGTGTTTCAAGCACGTTTCCCTCAAGAAGCGACAAGGCAAGGAGGCCAAACCCTCAGGAGTTCGTCAGCAAGATCGTTCAGGAGCTGCAAGAGTCAAGAGTCATGAGTGGCAGCCGCTGCTTACCTGCCGTGGCTCCCCATCCAGGCGAGGATGGTGGGCTGCGCGTCTGCATCGACATACCAGGTCTCAACCGAGCCGCCTCTCAGGAGCGCCTCTGGCCCTCTTGCGTGGGGCGCTGCGAAGGTCCACCCCACAGCTACATTCGCATGCCTTACGGCTTGCCGAACGCGGCTGCCACATACCAACGCCTCATGAGGAGCATCTTGGAAGCTCAAGAGGCCAGGCGCTCCGCAGCCCTGGCGGAGATGGAGATGGTCCACAAGGAGCCACCAGCGCCTCTGGAGCCTCCCGAGGCCCCTGGGCCTGGGGGCTCGTGAGGATCGGCTCCCGCAGCCCACCGAGTCTGCCGCACCAACAACCTTTTGTCTTCAACGCTACCAGGTGATATCGTTCAAGTTTCATTTCGGTGGGGCGCCCCAGGCTGCATTATTCCGGGTGCGTGGGTCCGATCCTGCGGCGTGTATCCCATGTACTTCTGTTCCTAGCTTACCTTATTGGGGCGCCCTTGGTGCATCATCCCAAGTCGCTTGGGCGAGCCCGCGGCATGTATCCCTCTTGCGTTTATTTGGGTCATGTGTTGACCCATTATGCTTGTTATTTGATGCCAATCCATGGCACCTTCTCTTCGTTCATGCCGACCGCTTGCACGTTAAAGGGGGGTACCGAGCATCGCGACTCAGGGCTCTTGGCTCTCCAGCGCTCACCCTCGGCCTTGTCCACGGCATCGCGACACAGCATACCAATGACGGTGAGACCAGCTCGAGGGCGAGACCCGAGGACATAGAGCGCCGACATCTAACAAATCTGCAGGAACACATCACAAGATAAGGCCAGTGCAGGCGCAACCCGCCTTGAGGTAGGGCCCGTGAGTCCGTCTTGGCTCACGGTGCCCAGATACACCTCGTCAGCCCTACTACCGTGCCCACGTGTCGTATGGGTCAGCCACGCCCAGGGGCTCCTCCCGGGGGAGCCCCCTCCGCACTGATGGAAGCATCATGCTCCTGTTGGCCGGCGACACTGCCGAGGCGGCTATGCACGATACACATCTGAAGCGCTATGCTCCGCTGGTGATAAACAAGCGAGGTGGCCCCGGGCTGCATCAACCTCGGGGGCCGAGGCTCGATGTCGGCCTCGTTACCGCGCCTCCCTCGGGAGTGCCGCGAGGGTGGAGACGGGCTGCGCTGGTCACGCCAGCGCCGCCACCAGCCAGCCCCTCGGGCCTGGTTCGTCGGCGTCCCTCCCGAGTGGAGCCAAGGTGCGAAGGCCGTTTGAGCGTCGAGGGGACTCTGAGCATCGCGACTCGAGAGCCTAAGCAGTCACGTAGCCCCTCACTCCTTAGTTAGAAAGGCTAATGGCGGTTGAGGGTATGCGCGGGGCGGGCTTTGAGGCGAGAACAAGAGATCCGCCCACATCTCACCTCCCTACTTGTTGTTAAATGCGCCAAGGGGGCTCTCGAGCATCGTGACTCGAGAGCCTAACTTGTCACGTAGCCCCTCACTCCTTGGTCCCATCCTGGTTTCGGTCGGGGCTAGCGGCGGTGAGGTATCTGTGAGGGGCCGGGCTGCTAGCGTAGAACATAAGCAAGTAGGAAGCACAAATTTCAAGGAATTCAAAAGCAAATATTACAGTCCATAACTATTATCCTGGCCAAATGCAAGTTTCGCGCCTCCCGAGGCATGATACATGTCTGAGGAATCGAAAGCGAGCAGGGAGTCGCCACGGAGTCACTTGTCGGCGGTGGAGCTGCTGCTGAGCGGGTTCACCTTGTGGAGCCTTGAGGTTGGCGCGCCGCTTGCTTGATTTGAAGGCCCAGAACTTCCCAGTGAGCCTCTGCGGGACCCTTCATGGCTTCCCGGCCCAGCAGCAGCAAGCTCACCGCTCGGGCTCCAAAGAATTGTCGAGGTCGGCGTTAGGATCATGAAAGGTAGGCGTGGGTGAGGACCAGCGTCGGCCACGCAGAAGACAAGACACGCGCCTCGGCCTCGGTAGTAGGGACAAGGCCAAGGGCGACATCTTCAAGAGCGCGAACCGGGAAAGGAAGCAGACTTGGCGGGGCCGTCCTCTGCGCCCGGCCAGCCAGGCTCTCCAGCCGTTATCATAAAGCTCCCTCGGCAAGGTGCAAGCCTTCACCTCCATATCTGTGAAGGCAACGCGATCCTCGGCAAGGACCCGTGCCTTGCCGTCCAGCTCGACCTTCCTCGCCTCCAACTCTTGCTCCAGCACGCCTAGGCGTTCACGGCGCTTCTTGAGCTTGGCGTCCCGATCCTTGACGGCCACCTCACGAGCCTTCATGCCTTCCTCCTGCTCTTGGCGAAGGCGGGCCTCCTTGGTGAGCTTGTCCCGCAGGCCCTACAGCTCACTCTCCAGCGCCTTGCGGCGACCTCGGACCTCGGCTACCTCCCCCAAGGCGGCGTCGCGAGCAGCTTTCGCCCCAAGGACAGCTTGCTTCTCCTCATCACAAGCCGTCGAGGCCTGGACCAGCGCCGCCCGGATTGAAGCATCGTGTGAATCCAGTAGGAAGCCAGCTCAGCGCCGGCCACTGACGGCAGTCGGCGCCCAAAAGATCTGCATAGCCGGTCCGATTCGGCAGAAGACGATCGAGCAGTAGGAGAGTCGAGAGACAGCGATTGGTGGAGTAGGAGGAGAGGAGGACAACAGTAACCACGGTGTCTGAGGCGGGACTGCTGCGCCCCAACAGGTGTGGCGGTGGCATCGGCGAGGACACCTCAGGAGTCGCTTGGGCCATGGGGGCTGAGCTCGCCCCAACCAGCTCCACCAAGCCTCGTGAGGATGACCAGGCAGGAGAGGCCGTGCATCATGGCCACCTTCTTTCAGGGGCAGAGGCGCTGCCCTGCATTTAAACTCGGAGATCCTTCAGCTTCTTTGCATGGGCGCTAGCCTAACCAAGAGATACAGACGTCAAGCCTCGGCGACAAAACAAGAAATAAGGCAGAGTCGAGCACTTATCGGTCGTCACTCATGAGCTCGAGTAACCTCGGCCATACTTGAAGCCCGAGAGCCGGCTCTGGGATCAGCCTCAAGGAGCTCGGGAGGCGGGAGGCGCGCTGCGGATCGCCTCGATGCCTTGAGGCAGACCCATGGGACCAGCCAGTCTGTCCTTCTTGAATCGGGGCAAGCTCCGCGCCCTGCTCATCATCATCCTCGTCGTCGTCGTCGCTCGGTGAGAGGCGGATAACACGGGACTTGCACCACGGGAGGGGAGCCCTCGACTCTCCGTCGGTCGCCTCGAGTCGGGCCCCTTCCGCTCCCTTCTCCCTTCTCCTCATTTGGAGTCGTTGGAGACACGTCCACGGTTCCTCGGGAGCCTCCATGAGCACGGGCCCGTCCCGTTGAAGAGCGGGCATGGACTGCACTACTGCTCCCGGTCGGTAGCGGAGGAGCAGTGCGTGGGGCGCCCTCCAACCTCGCCACGTCGCCCCCAACCAAAGATTGGAGAACCGCAGCCAGGTCTTCATCGGCCAAGACCCGAGGGCTCGGGTGGGGCCTCCACATCGGAAGTGGAGTCGACGAAGCGGAGCCAGTGGTGCTCAGGAATTCCCTCGGCGGCGACGGCTGCTGGTCGGCCGCCGCCACCATGTTGGCCGGCCTCAGTCCATGTCCATCCTCTCCAACACCAGCCTCGCTGAGGATCCACGAGCTCCACTCGAGACCCGGTCGTCGGAGTGTATGGGGTGCTCCATGGGCAAGATTAGCCGAGGTGGATCGCCCAACATCCACAAGACCCACTTGCTCTGAAGCCCTCAATCCTCTTCCGGGATTGAAATGGCTATGGAGCTACCAGTATCTTAAGCTTCGACACGCAGAGGAGGAACCACGAGAGGTCCGGAGGGAGAAATAGTGGCGCGGCGAGGCCACGAGGGCTGCACCCCAGCGTGATCCTCACGATAGTAGGCGAAGATCGCCGGAGGAGAAACGGAGTTGGGGTGGAGGTCTGAGCTTGTAGCTTGTAATGGCGGAGGACGGAGAAGAAGAACTCGGAAAAGGGAGGCATCAGACCGACAATGATGGCACTTACAAAGAGCAGATAGAAGGTGCTCCCCTGGCCTTCAGGGAGGGCGGATCCGGCCTTGAACATCTTCGCCCCGTCGATGCCCTGCGCCGCCACCATCTGGCGCACCCGGGCAAGGCTCGCCCCCGACACGTTCGGCGTGTCGAGGCAAAGCGTACCAAGCTCAAAAAGTGCGGCGGCGCCATGCCTTGCTAGGGCGTCTGATCGAAGTGGATCTGAAGATTTTGGAGGCAGGAAGGAGAGGCGCAAGAAAGGGATCCGGCGGTAACGAGAGAAAGCAAGGGCAGCAAAGCCTAGGCGGACGCCGCTCCTTTATCGACTCGCGCGCGGTTCTTTGAGGCACCCACGTCAATCAACCGCCACGCGACGCCCAAGGCCGCGGCTGTTAGGGCCCCATAGCGCCAGACTTGCCCCTTCGTCTCTGCGCGGCCAACTCGGGCGCGCCTTGGGCAGGGGGCTCTGTCGGCGTTCGGGAGCAGGGTTCCCAGACTTGCTGCACTGCGGCCTCTGGCGTGGCTCAAAGGGGGGCCCATCACGGCCCATCTTGATCAACACGAGCTCAAGACCCTCGCGAGGCCAAGCCTCATGGCGGACGACGAAGCTTCCTCGAGCACGGCCTCGGCAGGTGGCTCGCGAGGAGGCGGAGAGACCAAGGCGGGGTACCTCACGAGGTGCCCATGGCGCAAGCCATGACGACCAAGGGCGCCGGTGGGCGCCGGCCCGCGCAATGTCCTCCTTTCCTCTTTGGTGCAAAGGAGCAAGCGCAGCGAGAGCATCAAGCAAAGCGTCCATTTGATTACAACGAGACCAAGACCATCCAACGGCGGGAAGGAAGTCATTGTGGAGCCCAAGCCAAGGCGTCACCACGAGCCTTTGACATGCGAGGACCAACTTTAGTCAGGATAAGTGTACCATATGTTCCCCTTCAAAATGGCCAATTGTTGGCGCCCTTCCTGCTCAATATTTGGGAAGAGGCCCAGGGCCTCTGCCTATAAATAGGACTAGCCACCCACAGGGTAGGGGCATGCAGGAAGATAGCAAGAAAACAAACGAGAGAAAGATAGAGAGAGGCGACTGAACTCCCCTAGCAGTTCATCGCACCAGCCAAGAACAGACCCTCGCGTGGCTGTTCTTCCTTGTATTGTTCATCACCATCATCCCAAGAGGCAATCCACGACACCACAAACTAGAGTAGGGTATTACACCACAATGGTGGCCCGAACTAGTATAAACCCTGTGTCTCTTGTGCTGTTCCTTTCGTAGTTTAGATCCTAGCGAGGCGGGGTGCGGTAGGTAGAAGCGAGATTCATGCGCACCCATTGTTCGAACCTCAAGGGTTTGCCGGAACCCGAAATCCGACAGCTGGTTCTTGGGCAAGTACAACCATGGTTCTATCTGCATCAACTGGTAGCACTATCTTTTTTGAAGACCGTGTTGTTACTCCCTTAGATACTGCCATCACCCTCTCCAATTCAAATGGCTGATAAACAAGAAAAGTAATTGAATGTACAAACATTGTATGATAGACAGGTGCAATGGATAGTGGGGAATAAAAGAGGGCATGAAATAATTCACATTTATGTTGTCTAACCAAACAGGATAGCATGACACAATTTCACATATATGATGGCTAACTAAACATGATAGCATGATACAATTTCACATTATGATGGCTAACTAGAAAAGATGGAAAGACATAGTTCAAAATATGACGACTATGTAAACAGGATGACATGATATAATTATATAATGTGTTTATTAAATAGGTTGGCATGCCATAATTCACTTACATGCCGCCTATGGAAACATGATAGCATGATATAATTCCGGATAGAATGACATAATTCAAAATATGATGATTTGTAAACACTAAGCAGGATGAGATGATATAACTATATGATGTCTTTATTAAATGGGTTGCCATGCCATAATTCAGATAGATGTTGTGTATGTAAACATGATGGCATGATATAATTCAAATATATGATTTATCTGAAGAAGCAAGTAAGCAGATGGCAATCCATATATGATGTAAAACTAAGAAATGCAAGACAACTTGCATGACATGGGTAATATAACCCTACCAAGTTTGAGCATAGACCTCGGGGGATAGGACTGGTCATTAGTCTCTGAATGCTCCTCGAGGAGCTCTCGTATCCACAAGATATACGCTTGAGCGAGTAGCATTGTCTGCTCTGAATACCTTGTTTTCACTCCAGATACTTCCATCACCGCTTCAAATGGCTGATGCACAGGAAGAGTAGTTGAATATACAAACGTTGTCGACAAATGGAACACGTAATACAAAAAAATAATAGCATGATATAATTCACATACATGATGATTGGCTCAACAACATGGCATTGCATAATTCACATATATAATGATTTTGCAACAAGATAGCATTGCATAATTCACATATATAATGTCTTGCAACAAGATGGCAATGCATAATTCACATATATGGTAATTAGACACTAAACAGGTGGCATTCACACAAAGCATGTCTAAACGAATCAAATGACATCGCAATGCAAGACACCATACGCACGATATGAGCAACATAACCCTGCCAAGTTAATTAGAGCATACACCTCGGGGGGGGGGGGGGAGTAGGAATAGGACTGGTCATCTGTCTCTGAATCCTCCTCTGAGGAGCTATCCGTAACTAGCGAGATATGCGCTTTGTCAGATAGCATAGCCTGCTCTGAAGACCATGTTTTCACTCCAGAAATTTCCATCACCGTGTCAAATGGCTGATGCACATGAAGAGTAGTTGAACAAGATGGCATCACGTGTTGACAAATGTAATACGTAACGAAAAAAAAGGATGGCCTGATATAATTCACATATAAGATGACTGGCTAAGCAGGATGGCATTGCAAAATTCACATATATGATGCCTGGCTAAACAAGATGGCATTGCATAATTCACATAAACGATGAATAAACTAAACAGATGGCATTCACACAAAGCATGTCTAAACTAAGCAGTTGACATATTTGATGTATAAAGTAAGCAATGCAAGGCACCATATGCATGATATAACCAACATCAGCATGCCAAGTTGGAGAAAAGACCTCATGGGGTAAATAGGAGTGGTCTTACATACAATCCCCTCGAACAATTATCTTCCTCTTGATTACGATCCAAAATGGGTGGAGGGGGGCTGCCTTTGCGCCCACCATGGAGCGACTTCTGCATGAAATTTTATTGCCACGCAAGGCTCGTATCTTTTGCTCTACATGTTCAGTTCCATTGTGTACAATAACTGACATGCATAGGAAATAAACATAGTGAGATTATGTAAGGAGTGCATGCACAAATCCAGAGTGATGGTAGCAAACTTGGGATAGACCCAAAACCAATGATAGCGAGCGGATAATAGCTTTAGTTAAAAATACAGATAATGGCTCCTTTAATGTTTGTTTGCACCCAACATGAAACTCATAGTAGACACCGAGATTAACGGATAGTAGGCAGATAGTACTGATTGCTGCCCCAATATGTACCCCACAACCATTTAAAACTCAAGTTTGACATAAGTTTGGACTGACTCGAGTCTAATAGGTGAACATGACGATAAAGTAGCATGTCATCATATTAAGCGATGCATAACGAAGAAGACACGGAAGAGTGCGACCTCTCTTGCGGACCGTGTAGTCCTCAAGGTCATCTGCTCGATTGATGATGGTAATGCGGTTGTCGTGGCTCTTTGGCGGGGAAGAAGATCGAGGTGGCGAAAGGCAGTCTGGAGGCGGATCCTCGCTGTGGTGAACCCTTCCGTCGTTGGAGCAGCTGAGTTGAAATGGAACACAAACACCGCAGAGCAGGACAAACCACAAAGGTTTTCTTTGACACATATCGTAATAGAAGTAATTGTATAAGGGCTTGTTTGAATTTGAGGATTCTAACAATGCGGTATAGGAAATAGACAGGAATAGGATAGGAATGCACGTGCAAAAGCAGAGGATTTAAAAACAGGATTTACGCCAACTGGGTGTTTGATTCGCAACTATTGGAAGATCACGGGATGCAAAAAGCATGGTGAGATTAAGTCAAACGACAAGAAAATGTACGGTTATAATGCTATTATGCTACTATCTCTTAGTCTTGTGCTTGATGAGCAGGAATATGAAAAGGAGGAGAAGTGGAAATTAGAATTCGACGGTTTTTCTTTCAAGGAGACACTAAAGGAACAAATCCTCAGTTTTCCTTTGCTCCATTCCTTTGCACCAAATTCATGAAAAGTAGTACCATAGGAAACTTTCCAATTCCTATGTTTTTCATTCACTTTTCCTTTCAAGCCTTGGCGATTCTAGTAGGCGAGGCTTGAGCAAGGAAAATCCTACACTAAAAAATGTTTTGTGCTTCTTCTATTACTTTGGATCCGAGCCCTTTGCCCTACTAGCTCAACTCCGGGGCCATCGACAAATGCACAGCTCAAGCGCCACAGAGATAAATAATGATGGCGTTCAAGAGAGTCCATCACGGATAGCTAAGTTTCACGGTACCTCACTGCTTGTCATATAGTAGGATAAAATAATCGTATTTCCTATTACTCTGTGTGCTCAGTGGACAATATATATAACATGTAGAGTAAAAAAGATATGCAACAAGTGTACAACCTCTTTAGCGAAGCCATGTCGATCTCAGCGTGATTGGGTTGGCGTAGCGGATGCTCGGCTGACTTGGCTATCGGAGGAGGAAGAAGATCTTGGGCATCCGGAGATGGAGCCAGTCTGCTACGATGTGATGGAGGTTTAAATCGTTGGAGCAGCTACGGTGAGTTATGCGACACCGAGGGTGAAAGCAGGACAAGAGAGACAACGTTAACTTTGAGTGGAATTCTAATAGCATCTCCAATAGATGACGGAAAATACATAACCACAAAGTGCTAGATGTATACATCAGCCGCTCATCTCTGAACTTAACTATCGAAACTGAATTTAACTGTTCAAACTGAACTTAAGCGTTAAACTGAATTTTCTTTGTCGAAATTGAATTTCTTGTCGGCCAACGCACTAGAGGTGAGGCTACATGTCGGTCGTGACCTTTTCATCTCTGGTCAGTCGATTTTGCAGCCGTTGGATACGAAATCAAGGGCCTGCAATTCATCTTCAACTTCCACCCCCGAGCCGCCAACCACCACCGCCAAAGCCGCCCGCCCCATGCTGGACGGCGGTCTCGCCCCCTGCTCGCCAAAACACTCCCACCGCCGGTCCGCCCGCCGACCGCCATCCTCTAACCTCCCCCATGCGAGCTTTTCTCCGTGATCCCCACGCCACCGCCCCACCATCGCCCGGCACCACCGCCCCCACCGAACCCCGAGATAGATAGTGGGGTACCTCTCGGCAAGCCCCCCTCCCGCTGCGGCTGGTTCTCCCTTAACTCCGTGAGCCCCCACCCCTAAAATCGAGTGACCCAAAACTTGATTGGTCGATGAAGTCTTCATCAGAGCAGCATTGCAAGCAAGAGCAAGAGCGAGAGCAGTGAAAGGCGAGCAAGAGCAAGACAAAGCGAGACCAGGCGGGGACCGAGAGCAAGAGCAGAGCAGACAGCGGCGAGAGCTAAAGCAGCAGCAGCTCCTACTAATGTGGACATCGCCGCCCGAGGGAGGGACGCCGTGGAGGAAGTGGCGGCGACGCCGCGGTGGATGGAGCAGCGCCGTGTCATTTCGGGACCGCGCCCGCCGCAGCACCGTGAGATCGAATCAAGAAGAAAATCGGCGATTAGTGTACAACCTCTTTGGTGGCGCCGATTAGGCGCAGCTTCATCGAGAAATGGTGATGATGATGCTCTTCCGGTGGTGCAGGTGAAGATGGCGGTGTGGGAATGGAGGTCGCGTGAAAGGCGAGGGAAACATCAGGTGAAGATGACCGTGGAATGGAGGTGGAGGACGGGGTGGCTGAACCGGCGGGACGACCAGATCGACGACGGATCCTCATCAGGTACGGTGGATGAGGGACGTCGAGGTGTTGCTGTGGACGGCGTCGTCGGGAAGAGGCTCCGGCGGGTGACAGACGGAGGAGGTGTGGGGCCAGCGGGTTTCCGGCCTCGGTGTACGAATGGGTGGGCGGATGGGATGGGAGTGGGGAACCATGGCTTAGGGATGCGCTTGTCCGAAATGTGGGGTAATGATGCGGAGCATCCCACGGTCATCCCCATGGACACCACCTCAACTATCCAAGCTCCAAGTGGACCCATGACAAGAGCTAGGGCTCGTGCTATTCAATCCGAGGTGACATCACTCCTACTTGAGTTTCCCTCCTCTTCAAGTGAGACATGGCTACTGCCTAAGTCCGAGATGCTATGTGTGATCATGTACAACGCTCAAGACACGGAGCCGAGGGCTGAAGAAGAAGAGACATGCGTCAACACTCTGGACAGCCTGGAACTTCCGGTTAGAGCCCGGAACTTCCAGCCCCCGGACCCTCCGGCCGACCCGGAGCTTCCGGCCTCCGATGTCTTCGACCAGCCCGGGCGTGTCAACTCTCTGGTTAGCCCGGAACCCGTCCTGGACCGTCCGGCCAGCTCGGACCTTCCGTCCCCCGGACGCCAACCCAGCTCCACCCACGCCAACTCTCTGGTTAGGCCGGACCCTCCCGGGAACCTCCATCGCCCGGAACTTCGGGCCTCACCCGGAACTTCCGGCCCTGCCCGCGCGCAGCAACTTGGGCCGAGGCCCGTGTACCCTTTCGTCACTTAGACTATATATACTCTTCTCCTACCTACGTTTTAGGGTTAGCAAAAAGATAGCTCATGTTTGTGTGAGAGCTTTGCTCATCCACTTGGTTTCCTTCTCCTCGGAGACATGCCTCCATCGGAGAAGATCCTTCCAAGCGGATTCAAGACCCCCTCTTGGGTGGCCCCATCAAGACCTCCTCTCGGAGAAGAATCGGTTACCTCTTGTATCATCCTTTGTTGACTTTGGATCATGTATCTCTCTTTTGTGTTCTTGGATCTAGTGCATGTGTTATCATATTCGTGTTGGTTGAGTGTTTCTCTTGTTTTTCCCCGTGATTTCCTTCGTGTTCTTCCGCGCGTTCTTCGTGTTCCTCGTAGGGATCCTCTCCAAACGTGAAAGATCGGCCCCTAGGGTTCCGCCCTACATCATCTTGGTATCATGAGCCATGTTGATCACATTTTTGGAGCCCCTACCCCTTGTTTTCTAGCTTGATTTTGTTGATTTCGTGCTAAATCCGAAAATCCCCACCAAAAATAGCCCCAATTTTTTTTGTGATTTGTTGGTGTGATGAAGTTTTGTTGGATTTTATCCGTGAATTTTTTGTGTGGCTCGTAGATCTAGCTTCCCCACCTTTCTTTTCCACCAATTTTTTTCCTTTCCCCTTCAGATTTGGTTTTTTTCCTAAAGTTCTTCCGCCCAAATCCACAATCCCCAATTCTCTGTTCTTGCCAGTTTTGCGACCACCGGAACTTCCGGCCACGCCGGGACCTTCCAGCCATCCGGGAACCTCCGGATCCCGGACCTTCCGTCTTGCCTGGACCTTCCGGCTTAGACAGAAAATTCGCACATCTTCGACGTTTTCTGCTACTTTGACAACTCCGTCCACGGTGGAGCGACATCTTCGCCAACATACTGAAGACCGTGCACTATGACAACGACTACAACCTCATCCTTTTGAAACCTTCAACCGTAAGCAAGGACGGTAATCTCAACGACATCTTTGTCTAATCCTTGTCATTGTTTTGATAACCACATAGCCCATCTTTGCGCACCTTACCCATCGAAACTAGCCTTTGAGTATTGCCAGCAACGTGACTTGTGCACATTTAGTGATAATACTCTCCCATAGCATACATACCAAATCATCGTGTTGCATATCTTGGTATCATCTCTTGTGTCACAAAGTTTTCATCGCATATACTCAATTGCTATCTTGGTTCGTAAAGAATTGCATGAGAAAAGAGCTCAAACAACAAAGAGCCAAAAAAACTTTTAAGCAAACGGGAAATATAAGCAAAGAGCTTATAAGCAAGAACCATAGCATCATACAACATTAAGATTCTCATACTCGATCATCTTGGATCAAAGCATAGAAACACCATACATATACCATACTTAGGATAGAAGTCGGTGCAATTTTGCTTAGTAGGTTGTGCACAAGTTTCGTATCCGCCTATTGTGCAATCGTGCTAGCGTCTCTCTAGTGTTGTGCAACAAGAGCATTTTCGTGGATTCCACATTTTGGCTCACGCTTGGTTGCACGACCTCACTTATCTATTTGCGTGTGTGTTTCCGTGTACCTTATCTTGCTATTGGTCTACTTGTTGCATTCACAAAGTTGCGAATCTTTTCCAACATTATTGAGTCTCACTTGCATTTTCATCAAATTTTGTGCCACCATCCTAACCAAGCTCCACCATAGGCTTTTACTTGTGTAGGTGTCAGAAACCGACAAGAATTGGTACCAATTGTGCTATTTCCTTGTTACACTTTGAGTGATCATTGATCCATCTTCAACATCGGTCAAGGTACATTTGGTATTGGTTCTTCTCTTTCTCCCACTCACATATCTTTGTTTGGAATGATGGATAGGCCAAGTACTTCTACCAACCCACTCTTATTGGAGCAAGACAACGACATGTCTTCCTTCATCATCAAAACGCAACTATTTGGCGCACACCGAGCTTTGCATCAAGAACAACTTGCTTTGGGCAACCGCATTGAGAACCTCGCTACCGACCTACGACAATCCGAGCAACGTACAAGAGACTACTTCGACACATCCATGAGTTCCCTCAAAGAAGATATCCGAACCATGATGGTCAACCGCTCTTCTACAACTTCGTCCTATTCAAGATGGAGCCGCTCAAGTTGACACTCTCACGACACTATCTCTGGTTCAAGTACACCTACATCGAACACTCTTCGTCGTGCCGCGCGTCAAGACCGTCAAGCAAACCGCAATCCTCTACATGACACCAACTCTCAAGAGCATCGACATCGTCAAAACCAAGCTACATTTGCGAAGCACAAGAACGGCAATGCCAACGACAACAAGAACAAGAGGCGAGCGCGACAAATCAAGATGCACAAGATGCCGAGGCGCAACGTCAAGAACAACAACTACGTGAAGCTCAAGCACTTGAGGCGCAATGTGCCCTTCAAGATTCAAGTCATGCCGTAGCTAATCGAGGCCGACAATCTCGTCTACATCAAGAAGCACTTCGCGACGAAGCTCAAGAAAGGATTTACCAAGCACGTGTGCATCGACAAGCTTCTCCTCAAGATCGACAAGCTCCTCCTCAAGCGAGACAAGAACGTCAAGTCCATCGAGAGCAATAAGACAATGGACCCCCTCCTCGCCAAGAGCAACATGAGGTCGAGAACCCTCCTCGCCAAGAGCAACATGAGGAAGACTACCCTCCTCGCCAAGAGCAACATGAGATTGTCAATCCGCAACGACATGGGCGTCATCATCCCCGACCCCAACACAATGAAGAACAACGCTATGGAAAGCTAAAGTTCACCATGCCAAAGTTCACCTGAAGCAATGACCCCGAAGAGTACATCTCATGGGCATTGAAGGTCGACAAAATCTTCCGCTTGCACAACTACGAAGAAGAAAAGAAGATCGCAATGGCATCCCTCGAATTCCAAGACTACGTCCTCATTTAGTGGGAACAAGTCATTGAGCGCCGAGCGGCCAGAGGTGAACCACCCATCACCACTTGGGCACAAATGAAGGATGTCATGAGAGCACGATTCGTGCCAAACTACTACAACTGTGACCTCTTCAACAAACTCCAACAACTCAAGCAAGGAACCAAGAGCGTTGAAGAGTACTACAAGGAAATTGTAGCGACCCGACCCGAATGGATCAAGTCTCTGTGCTTTCGTGTCATCCCTGGATCGGTATGCTGACACACACAGTACTCGAAGGATTTATAACAGAGGTAAATCACATGTATAAAGTAACATAAATACTATTACCTCGATCCATAATATAGCGGAAGCAACAAGGTTGTGGATTCCCATCAACACCAACGACAAAGTTGAGTATAGGAAATCATAACCCTAACGTATCACTTACTCGTAAATCGAAAAGTCCGCAACATGAAACGTTGCAGCCGAAAGCAATCAACACATGGAATATCTTTGGCAAAGTAACACATAGAGAATACTGAAGGAATAAGCCTATACTACATGTATATATGGCTGGTGGAAAAGCTCTATGGTTATAAGGTTTTGCGAAAAGCCAAATTTTTTCCCTACTTCAAAGGAATAAATTTATTTAACTATCATGGTGGTTGTTGAACATTGAGAATGGTTGACAGCATCCTCAATCCCAATTAAAAGTACTCATTAAAACCCAAACAAATTATATTAAGTAACATGATGAGATCAACAAGATAATCCAAGAACTAGATACTCAAGATGTCCATAACCGAGGACACGGCTAATCATGATTAGTTTATACACTCTGCAGAGGTTTGTGCACCTTTCCCCACAAGACTCGATCGCCTCCGTTTGGTTTCTCACACTACATGGTGTTCGAGAGACGGATGACCGAGACATAGTCTTTCTGAAGCGTTTGCACCTTACGATGGGTAGACCATACCACCTACAACCCCTACATCTGCTAGTCTACCACTGTAAGAGTTCACACGACTTAATCAACTATGCCAGAGCCCATAATGGCTTGTGGCTGCACACGGAAGTTACTAGTTTGAATAATCTCATGATCCCTTTGAGCACAGGTGGCGGTCAGAAGAAATCTGAGCAAGTCTGATAGAAACCAGTGCCTCAATCCACCCGGATGTGTGTTTAAGTTGCCACCTTAGATAAACCATTAATTTAACAATCTCACATCATCATGGATATCACTCACCCAATCCACGTCTACTAGCATAGCATGGCATAATAAGCAAACGTAGAAGTAACTCCCAAAGGTTTGATAATAAAACAGGTAATAGGTACTACCTCTATCTACTTCCCATCCCACAATTTAATTAGATCCTAATCATGCAAGTGTTTGAGGAATAGATCTAATGCATAAAAACTGGGTATGAGAAAAGTATGATCAAAGTGTTACTTGCCTGCAATGTTGATGAAGATGATTCGCACTCAAAACTCTTGATAGTTCTACTCGTCACACTCCGGTCAATCTATCGTAATCAAGCAATAGTAGCCACACATAAGCAATCACTCAAAACATCGGAAAGAACGAAGAAAACAAATTGGAAAACATCAAAACCAAGCAAATAACTCTTGCAACATAAAACAATTTCTAACAGTACCAAAATTGTGTGAATTTGGCCTTATCAGAAAGTTTAGGTCAAGAGCTTGATTTGCAAAAGAATCAACTAAATCAGATTCTGAAACTCAAGTTACGATCAAACGAAGTTTGAATACAAATCTGTTTGAATTCAAATTTTAAAACTTTCAAAAACATGTTTGAGTTGGATTACTGGAAAGAGGAGATCGTAACGAAGACGTGAGCGTTGGTTTCGTTGAATTTGGACTAACGAGTAAAAAGTTATGGAGTTTTGAAAATTGGGGACTAATCTGTAAAATAACACTACGGATAGGTCCCTGGCAGTAAATCTAAAATAAAAAGAAAAATCCTAACGAGCGAGCGTTCTTTGCTAAAACCTAACGGCGGATTAGATTCATTGTGAAAACCTAACATGACGTTCACTAAATAACGAATCCGTATAAAAAACAAAAAAACACGATCTAATCACGGTAGTCGGATGTGGATCGAGCAGGCGAGCGACTCACATGGCGGTGATCCTCATTGTCGCGGAGAAGACGGCGGCGGCGGCGGCTTCGAGCGGGCGGCGCTTTGAAGGGCGGCGGCTCGGTGGTCGTGGCGGCACGAGGCGGTCGGGAAGGCGGCACGCAGCTGCGGTTTCGTCGGTGGGGCCGTCGGAGGTCGAGGCCCTGAGCGGAGGCGTCTGACGGCGGCGGATCTCGTCGGAGTTTGCAACTCCGCGAGGGGTCTGGGCATCGGCTGCGGCTTGAGGGAAAGCAGGGCCGGGCCTCGGTATTTAAAGAAGGAGCGAGGCGGCTTGGGCGAGGGGGAGCGAGGGAGTCGGGTCGAGCTCGGCGGTGGCGGTGATGGCGTCTGAGGCGAGACTCCTGCTGCCTCATGAGGAGGAGGAAGAAGACGCAGGGCCCACTGTCGGCGTCCATGAGAGAGAGGAGGAGCAGGCGGCCAAGGCGAGGCGGTTAGCTTGAAGGAGAGAGGCCATGGGCGATTAAACTTATTTGGGCCGTGAGGCGGAGAGAGGAGAGCAGGCTGGGCTGTGGCACGGCACAGGAGGCTGGGCCGACCCAGTTCAATGAAGGTAAGATTTTATTTTTAAACATTTGTAGACAGCAAAAATAAATAAAAGAGAATAAACTAAAAATGAAACATAGGCATATTATATATCAAAATTTGCAGAAAAAGAATTCCTACAACATGGACATTTCTATAGCATTAAATAAAATTCACACAAATTCAAATAAAGAAAAAGTGCTTACGGTCCAATAAAGTCCAATAAAAGTCATTTTAAAATACCAAAATGACTTCAAATTAATTTCTCTCAATTTTACGATGTAGGGAATCATGTTACCCTATTTTCCATATATTTTGTTTTGGATAAAATAATTTGAATAAAACTCAAATAACTCCAAATTGAAAATAAATTCAAAAGAACTTTGAATTTATTTCTTTGAAACTCAACTCATATTTCATATGTTTTGAAGAAGTCATTTTATCTTCGCTCGTGAAAATCATTGAGTTGCATAAAGTTTCAAATTGGAAATATTTTTCAAATGAAATTCAAATATTTTCAACACCCTTGTCATTTAAATAAATGGAAGAAGTCATGTCATCTTCTCTCCAGGGTTTTGTGATGAAAAGAATTTGAATTCCCGAAGATCATAAAAGCAAAATGAAAGTTTGGGAAAGTCCTTTTATTCCCTCTCATTTAACTTTAAAAAAGTTTCGAATTCACTCACTTTCAGTCAATCAATCAAGCAATCAATCAAATCTATCTATTTGTTTATAACATTCCAAAATTTAAAATTTTGGGATGTTACAAACTACCACCCTTAAAATGAATCTCGTCCTCGAGATTCGGAGAGGCTGGAAAGAAATAGGTTAGGGTTTGGGGGTCTTCTCAAAAATCCATCGATCGTCTCCGGGGTCTCGGGTGCTACCACCCTTAGAACCATTGTTAAGGTTCCATCAAAACTCATATACTCCATCCATCGTTGACAGCGTCGGTCTTCTCAGATCGTAAGGATAATTCCTTCTCGGGGCTCTTTTTGTAAGGGCATAACCTTTTCCTCAATCCTTTTGTCCTTTAATCTTGGTAAGGTTATTCGAGATTGGGTCTTCATAGTGACGGTGCAGGCGCCAATACTAAACAACTATCGATATCTCATGGTGGTCAACGATTTATGGTTTCTCCTGCAGAAAGCAGTGCAGGTTGAACCTCACCGTATGACCTACGATTGGCAACAACTGCCTTGTACACGGGGAAAAGAAATACCTATACCATTCTAAGGTTTAAACAAGGTTTAATATCGTCGTCTCTCTGCTATAGGTAAGTCACTCAGATTTACCATCCCACATAGCAAAGCGAATAATAAGAGTAAGTCGGTATGGTGATCAATCCATCCCACACCCAAATCATTACCTTGTACATGGTTTAGTGAATCTCGCATTCTAACACTCGGTCATTCTCACAAGCATTGCAGAATTTCTCTTGTCGACGAACCAAGTTCGAATAAATCCATTGATTCTGCAAGCCAAACAAACATCTATCGTTCCTTAACAACTCTCAGGTTTTGCGTAAACTCCTATAGAATCGTTGGTTTATAAAATCGTAACTTCTTCCAGGGTTTTTCCTTTAGCAAGAATGTGCTTGCTTCTTGGCAGGTCCTGGGGCCTGTGGGTTATGGCCCATCTCATCACTTGTAATCCTTGAACACCTCATCAGGGCAACCGATCCTTATTCCAACTTCCAACTTCCTAGTATTCTTAAATCCATCCAATTGTACTGTCTTCCTTCCTTCTATTGGCACCAAACTAGGACATGATTACTCAGACTCATCATGGAATTTCCATTGATCCATATTTCCAACATCATACCTACTTTATATCCAATAGTAATTCATCTCTCCATCCTCGTGGGATGTCCCACATACCGAGATAAAAACTTATACTTTATGAAGTCCATACTCCACTTCGTGGAACATCATTATCCTTTCCAGGGTCAAGCGTCCTTACAGGGGAATATTGGTCATCCCTGCATGGCACTTCTTCAACTGGGAAACGTGAAACACATCATGAACTCCTGACAGTCCTTCGGGTGACTTCAACTTGTTAGCCAATTCTCCCATACATTCCAAAACTCGGTATGGTCCTACAAATCTTGGGGATAACTTTCCCTTAACTCCAAATCGTTTAACTCCTCGTAGAGGGGACACACGAAGACATGCTCTGTCTCCAATTTCATAGACTACCTCCTTGCGTTTTTTTTTGAGTCTGCATAACTCTTACGCCGGGTGAGCTACCTTGATTTATCTCGAATCAACTTAACAATCTCTTGACATCCTTGATCACATTTGGTCCAAACAACTAATGACCTCCAACTTCATCCCACAACAACGGTGTCGGCTCCTTCTCCCATACAAAGCTTCAAAGGGCCATCTTCAAGCTGGTGAGTAGCTGTTGTTGTATGAGAATTCCACGTAAGGTAGATTATCACCACTACTAGATCCATAATCTAGCGCACACGCTCTCAACATGTCCTCCAGAATCTGATTGACTCTCTCGGTCTATCCATCTGTCTGCAGATGAAAGGTTGTACTGAACTCTAGCCTAGTACCCAAAGTGTGGTGCAGCTGATTCCAAAACTTTGAGGTAAACCGTGTTCCTCTATCTGATATGATGGTCCACGGAACTCCATGCAGACATACGATCCTGGTCATATATATCTTGGCCAACTTCGCACTTGTATAGGTGGTTTTCACTGGGATAGAGTGAGCCACTTTGGTCAAGCGAATCAACTACTACCCAGATAGAATCATATCCCAATCGGGTTCTGGGAAATCCGGTAATGAAATCCATGCCAAGCTTATCCCACTTCCATTCGGGTATCGGCATAGGCTATAGTAATCCTGCTGGCTTCTAATGCTCTGCCTTTACTATCTGGCATACATCACCTACGACTACATACTCCGCAATATCCTTCTTCATACCAGTCCACCAGAAACGCTCCTTCAAATCCAAATACATCTTGGTGTTTCTAGGGCGAATCGGGTATGGTGAGTCATGAGCCTCCTGAAGTATTAACTTCCTGATCTCTGCATTATTGGGTACATGTACACGATCCTTGAACCATAGGGTGTCGTGCTCATCCTTACAAAAACCTTCGGCCTTTCCGTTGCATCATCCTCTCTTTTATCTCAGCAATCTCTTTGGCATCCGTCTGAGCTTCACGGATCTTTTCCAACAATGTAGACTGAACTTCCATTACTGCAATGAAACCTTTGGGAACAATCTCCAACCGAAGTCCCCTGAGATCCTCGGCTAACTCCTTTGATAATCCTCCGATTATGAGGGTATTTGTCCTTGTTTTCCTTATGGTTGTATCCTATTTCTCCACAGAGCTTGCATGCACAAGGTTTCTTCATATCCTTTCCTTAAGGCCTCAATTTCTGGGGCACAAGACGAGACTTTGGCAAAGTCAACTTAAATTCCTTCCAAGTGGTTACTATTTGCAATCCATTGATGGTTTGGTACATCCTCCACCAAATAGCAGCACCTCTTTCAAAGCACTGAAGAGCATGCTGGGCCATATCCTTTCTGGCTATAGGGTTATTCTCCATGTGATCCTCCATGTTCTGAATCCATCAGACTGTCTCCAATTGACTCATCGGTCCAGAAAATACAAGCTCATCTCCATTCATCCTCTATTGGGTCCATGGGTTTTGGGGTGGGATAAGAGAGATAGACAGGGAGGGATACACACAATACAAACAATGGTTTTGAAAATACAGATTTTATTGTGCCTGTCGGAAAAAACATCAAACAAAATGACAGCTCACAATCGTCGCATCTAAGGTAGGTATATAACAAGGGTTTGGTCTTCTAAAGGTCAATAGATCTTCAACGTCACCAAACTCTTCAAGTCTTGTTCATGTCTCTGATGGCTTCTTCTGATCATGCTTGTCCTTCTCAAGTTCTTTTGCCAGATCATCTTTGTTGACGCGAAGTCTCTCGCGACGTCCTTTAATATTTCCGGAGTTGCATTCCAAACTTCTGGTTTCATCAACCTTGATATGAACGATGATCCTACTGTCCTTCAGTCCTGACGAATCTCCGGTATCTCGAGATTTTAGCTCCTCTAGCTTGGCTACTTTCAGCTTTCGGTTCCTGAGTTGTTCACCAATTGCCTTCTCGTCAAAATATTGCTTCTTGTAGGTCCATCTTAACTACGATGTAACACTCCGGATCCGGTGATTCACCGGCTAAGATTTAAAGCGCATCTTTTCTTGACGGATGCTCCATCGACCTTCTACCATCCAATCATTCCATGCATATGCATGCTTAACTCAGCACGGTGACAATAGCATAAGCGGCGATAACATCATGGATAGCGTGTTTCTGCTCTTGTCATTTCCATGAGCTATCATTCCATAGTTGACATCTCCTGCCTTAGGGCTTTCCTGACAAAATTTTTGAGTTATAATGCTCCATGTTCCGGTCTTACTCCAATACACCTTGATCTCGGGTATTGATAACTTCCATGGTCCGTCAAATTCCATAAGCATAACCTTCCTAGGTCATAAGATCTGGGAATTCTTTAGAGCCTTCAAAATTCTCCTAGTCTTCGGAGTCTTCAACAGTTGTAATTTCCATTTACACGGTAAAATCCTCTTCATTCCAAATGGTCTTAGTTGTCCGATATCTTATACTTCTTGGAGTGGTCTCATCAGTCGAATCCTAGATTGGTCAAAAGGGAAAAGGGGTATGGTCTCACTAAAAGGGAATATTTGAATAAGCTCAGAAGAGAAGAGAGGTAAAAGATCTTTTTGAAAATGAAGTTGTAGAGAAAAATCTTTCCTATGGGCTTGTCAGTTTCTAGGGTCACGTCCTACAGTCAACATGTGCTCTGATACCATCTTGTAGCGACCCGACCGAATGGATCAAGTCTACGTGCTTCGTGTCATCCACGGATCGGTATCTTGACACACACAAGACTCGAAGGATTTATAACAGAGGTAAATCACATGTATAAAGTAACTTAAATACTATTACCTCGATCCATAATATAGCGGAAGCAACAAGGTTGTGGATTCCCATCAACACCAACGGCAAAGTTGAGTATAGGAAATTGTAACCCTAACGTATCACTTACTCGTCTTACGAAAAGTACGCAACATGAAGCGTTGCAGCCAAAACGGTGACACATGGAATATGCTGGCAAAGTAACACATAGAGAATACTGAAAGAATAAGCCTATACTACATGCATATATGGCTGGTGGAAAAGCTCTATGGTTATAAGGTTTTGCGAAAAGCCAAATTTTTTCCCTACTTCAAAGGAATAAATTTATTTAACTATCATGGTGGTTGTTGAACATTGAGAATGGTTGACAGCATCCTCAATCCCAATTAAAAGTACTCATTAAAACCCAAACAAATTATATTAAGTAACATGATGAGATCAACAAGATAATCCAAGAACTAGATACTCAAGATGTCCATAACCGAGGACACGACTAATCATGATTAGTTTATACACTCTGCAGAGGTTTGTGCACTTTTCCCCACAAGACTCGATCGCCTCCGTTTGGTTTCTCGCACTACATGGTGTTTGAGAGCGGATGGCCGAGACATAGTCTTTCGTAAGCGTTTGCACCTTACGATGGGTAGACCGTACCACCTACAACCCCTACATCGCTAGTCTACCCTTGTAAGAGTTCACACGACTTAATCAACTATGCGAGCCCATAATGGCTTGTGGCTGCACACGGAAGTTACTAGTTTGAATAATCTCATGATCCCTTTGAGCACGGGTGGCGGTCCGAAGAAATCTGAGCAAGTCTGATAGAAACCAGGTGCCTCAATCCACCCAGGATGTGTGTTTAAGTTGCCACCTTAGATAAACCATTAATTTAACAATCTCACATCTGTCATGGATATCACTCACCCAATCCACGTCTACTAGCATAGCATGGCATAATAAGCAAACGTAGAAGTAACTCCCAAAGGTTTGATAATAAAACAGGTAATAGGTACTACCTCTATCTACTTCCCATCCCACAATTTAATTAGATCCTAATCATGCAAGTGTTTGAGGAATAGATCTAATGCATAAAAACTGGGTATGAGAAAAGTATGATCAAAGTGTTACTTGCCTGCAATGTCGATGAAGATGATTCGCACTCAAAACTCTAAATAGTTCTACTCGTCACACTCCGGTCAATCTATCGTAATCAAGCAATAGTAGCCACACATAAGCAATCACTCAAAACATCGGAAAGAACGAAGAAAACAAATTGGAAAACATCAAAACCAAGCAAATAACTCATGCAACATAAAACAATTTCTAACAGTACCAAAATTATGTGAATTTGGCCTTATCAGAAAGTTTAGGTCAAGAGCTTCGATTTGCAAAAAGAATCAACTAAATCGGAGTTACGAAACTCAAGTTACGATCAAACGAAGTTTGAATACAAATATGTTTGAATTCAAATTTTAAAACTTTCAAAAACATGTTTGAGTTGGATTACTAGAAAGAGGAGATCGTAACGAAGACGTGAGCGTTGGTTTCGTTGAATTTGGACTAACGAGTAAAAAGTTATGGGGTTTTGAAAATTGGGGACTAATCTGTAAAATAACACTACGGATAGGTCCCTGGCAGTAAATCTAAAATAAAAAGAAAAATCCTATGAACGAACATTCCTTTGCTAAAACCTAACGAGCGGATTAGATTCATTGTGAATACCTAACCGTGACGTTCACTAAATAACGAATACCGTATAAAAAACAAAAAACGCGATCTAATCACGGTGCGTCGGATGTGGATCGAGCAGGCGACGACTCACATGGCGGTGATCCTCGCTGTCCGGAGAAAGGCGGCGGCGGCGGCTTCGAAGGGCAGCGGCTCCGGTGGTCGTGGCGGCGACGGAGCGGTCGGGAGGCGGCACGGAGCTGCGGTTTCGTCGGTGGGGCCGCGGAGGTCGAGAACCCTGAGCGGAGGCGTAACGGCGGCGGATCTCGTCGGAGTTTGCAACTCCGGCGAGGGGTTCTGGGCATCGGCGGCTGCGGCTTGAGGGGGAAAGCGGGCGGGGCCTCGGTATTTAAAGAAGGAGCGAGGCGCTGGCTTGGGCGAGGGGCGAGCGAGGGGAGTCAGGTCGAGCTCGGCGGTGGCGGCGGCAGCGTCTGAGGCGAGACTCGTCTTGCCTTGCGGGAGGAGGAAGAAGACGCGGGGCCCACCTGTCGGCGTCCGCGGGAGAGAGAGGGAGGGAACGGGCGACCGGGGCGGAGGCGGTTAGCGCGAGGAGAGAGGCCATGGGCGATTAAACTTGCTTGGGCCGTGAGGCGGAGAGAGGAGAGCAGGCTGGGCTGTGGCACTGGCACAGGAGCCTGGCCGCCCAGATTCAAGCGGAGGGTAAGATTTTTATTTTTAAACATTTGTAGACAGCAAAAATAAATAAAAGAGAATAAACTAAAAATGAAACATAGGCATATTATATATCAAAATTTGCAGAAAAAGAATTCCTACAACATGGACATTTCTATAGCATTAAATAAAATTCACACAAATTCAAATAAAGAAAAGAGTGCTTCTGGTCCAATAAAATCCAATAAAAATCATTTTAAAATACCAAAATGACTTCAAATTAATTTCTCTCAATTTTACGATGTAGGGAATCATGTTACCCTATTTTCCATATATTTTGTTTTGGATGAAAATAATTTGAATAAAACTCAACTAACTCCAAATTGAAAATAAATTCAAAAGAACTTTGAATTTATTTCTTTGAGACTCCCAACTCATATTTCATATGTTTTGAAGAAGTCATTTTATCTTCGCTCGTGAAAATCATTGAGTTGCATAAAGTTTCAGAATTGGAAATATTTTTCAAATGAAATTCAAATATTTTCAACACCCCTTGTCATTTAAATAAATGGAAGAAGTCATGTCATCTTCTCTCCAGGGTTTTGTGATGAAAAGAATTTTAATTCCCGAAGATCATAAAAGCAAAATGAAAGTTTGGGAAAGTCCTTTTATTCCCTCTCATTTAACTTTCAAAAAGTTTCGAATTCACTCACTTTCAGTCAATCAATCAAGCAATCAATCAAATCTATCTATTTGTTTATAACATTCCAAAATTTAAAATTTTGGGATGTTACAGAAATGGAGATTGTCATGATACGAGCCAATGTCAAAGAAGATGATGAGCAAACTATGGCACGTTTCTTGAATGGACTCAATCACCCTATCAAGAAGATTGCCGACTTCCAACCATACTCAAACCTCATCGAGCTAGTGCACCATGCAACCAAAGCGGAACGCCAAGTGCAAGATGACTTCAAGTATGCCAAGTTCTCATCCAAGTCCTATGGCCTCTCCAACAATCAAGCTTCGACGACTCCAACACCTTCTACCTCAACCAAGCCATCTACAAGCAACGGCGACAAGTCAAATTACAAGAAGACTTCGACAAGCTCAAGTCGTCCTCCTACTACAAGCAACTTCAAGAAAGCTTCATCATCATCTACCCCAATCGATGAGACCATCAAGACAAGTTTGTTCAAATGCTTCACATGCGGCGGCCGAGGCCACAAGTCTTTCGAGTGCACCAACAAGCGCACCATGATCCTCAACGACGACGGAACCTATGACTCAATGAGTGAAGGAGAAATGGAAGCCCTTGAGCAAGTGGCCATGCACCGCCAAGCGAACAACAAAGACGAAGAAGATCAAGTATTTTGTGATGAAGATTCAAGTCCCGCTCTTGTTTTCTCCAAGGTCTTGACTCTTCAACATAAACAAGAAGAAGACCAAAGATGCCATATCTTCCACACAAAGGCCGGAATCAATGGAAGGTCCGTCAAGGTCATCATCAATGGAGGGAGTTTCCATAACTTAGCAAGTGAAGAACTATGCTCCAAGCTCCAATTGGTCAAGACGAAGCACCCGCACCCCTACAAGGTTCAATGGCTAAGCGACACGGGCACCATCCAAGTCGAGCATAGGGTACAAGTCTCCTTCAAGATCGGAGCTTACGAAGACACTTTGGAGTGTGATGTCCTTCCGATGACCGTGTGCCACCTCCTTCTTGGACGGCCATGGCAATTTTACCGAGGTGTCATCCACAACGGGCGTACAAACCACTATAGCTTCAAGATGAAAGGGTAAGAGTTTGTGCTACGACCTATGTCTCCAAGCCAAGTCCTCGCCGACAAGCAAGCCACCCATCGTGGAGAGAATAGTGAGAGAGCGAACCACCAAAAAGAGAGTGAGCGCCACAAGCCAAAATTGCGTGCCTCCACGATGAGCGACAAGAAAAACTTAGTTCTTTCTGCCACCAAACGAGAGATGAGAGAAGTGTGTGAGAACCCATCAAGTGTCATACACTATGTCCTCTTGTACAAGGACGAGGCACCAAAAACTAACACCTCTCACAATATACCTTTGGTGTTATCTTCTCTATTAAAGGAATTTCAAGATGTTTTCCCCGATGAGCTACCTCTGGGTCTACCTCCATTACGAGGCATTGAGCACCGTATAGACCTCATCCCCGGAGCGCCACTTCCAAACAAGGCTCCCTACCACGTCAACCCCGAAGAAACCAAAGAAATACAAAGGCAAGTAAAGCATCTCATAGACCATGGACATGTGCGTGAGAGTTTGTGTCCTTGTGCCGTACCGGTCATCCTTGTGCCAAAACGAGACGGTAGCTTTTGCATGTGTTCCGATTGTAGACCCATCAATGCTATCACCGTTCGCTATAGGTACCCCATTCCATGCCTTTACGATATGCTAGATGAACTTAGCGATGCCACTATTTTCTCTAAAATAGATCTTAAAAGTGGCTACTACCAAATACGCATACAAGAGGGTGATGAATGGAAAACCGCTTTCAAAACAAAGTTTGGTTTGTATGAGTGGTTAGTCATGCCTATGGGTTTATCGGAAGCACCGGGTACTTTCATGCGTCTCATGCATTATGTGTTTCGCCCTTATATTGGTGAATTGTTGTTGTCTACTTTGATGATATCCTTGTTTTTAGCAAATCTCTCAAAGAGCATGTCACCCACCTTCGCACCGTGCTACAAACTCTTCGAAAAGAGCAACTTTATGCTAATATGGAAAAATGCCTCTTTGGTGTTGATAAGCTTGTTTTATTGGGTTTTGTAGTATCTTCTAAGCGTGTTCATGTTGATGAATCTAAGATCAATGCTATTAAAACTTGGCCCCAACCAACTAATTTGCAACAAGTGCGTAGTTTTCTTAGTTTAGCCGGTTTCTACCATAGATTTGTGAAGGATTTTAGCACCATTGCTTCACCTTTGCATGCTTTGAGTAAGAAAAATGCACCGTTTGTTTGGGGAACATCCCAAGATATCGCTTTCAATGAGCTTGAGAATTTGCTTACTCATGCTCCCGTGCTTGCTTTACCAAACTTTGACAAACCTTGTGAAATCCATTGTGATGCTAGTGGTAATGGCATAGGAGGTGTGTTAACGCAAGAGAAGCGCCCCATAACATACTTTAGTGAGAAACTTTCCGGCGTGCAACTCAATTATCCCATCTATGACAAAGAGCTATATGCTTGAGTGCGAGTTTTGCGTGAATGGGAACATTACCTTCGCCCTCATGAATTTATCATCCATACCGACCATGAAACGCTTAAGTATATTAAGGGTCAAACTAAGTTGAACAAGCGTCATGCTAAATGGAGTGAGTTTATAGAGTCTTTCTCCTATGTCATCAAGTACATAAAGGGCAAGGAAAACATTGTGGTGGATGCGCTTTCCCGTATATGCATGCTCGTTACTCAACTTGAATTGAACGTCATTGGCTTTGAGCATATAAAAGACTTGTATGAGCATGATCCTACTTTTGCTATTCCTTATGCAAAGTGTTTGACACATCCATTTTGGGAACGCTATTACATCAAAGATGGTTACCTTATGAGAGCTAACAAACTTTGCATCCCCGAGTCTTCTCTTCGTTTGTTGCTTTTGCAAGAATCTCATGGAGGAGGACTAATGGGACATTTTGGACGCGACAAGACACTTGCGACACTCTCCAAGAACTATTTTTGGCCAAAGATGTTTCGCGACGTCAACCGCTTCACCAACCGATGCTCTACATGTCGCAAAGCTAAGTCGAAAGCTCAATCTCATGGCCTTTACATGCCACTTCCCATTCCATATCACCCTTGGGAAGATATTAGCATGGATTTTGTGCTCGGTTTGCCTAGAACTAGAAACGGCAAGGATTCCGTCTTTGTTGTTGTGGACCAATTTTCAAAAATGGCACATTTCATTCCTTGCAACAAGCTAGACGATGCTTCACATGTTGCCAATCTCTTTTGTAGGGAAATCTTGCGACTTCATGGAGTGCCAAAGACGATTGTCTCGGACTGCGACGTCAAGTTCTTGAGTCACTTATGGAAGACCTTATGCGCCAAGCTCGGAATCAAGCTACTCTTCTCCACGGCATACCATCCACAAACCGACGGCCAAACGGAGGTGACGAACCGCACACTATCCACTCTTCTCCGCGTGCTAATCAAGAAGAAAATCAAGGAGTGGGAGGAGTGCCTACCCATCGCCGAGTACGCCTACAATCGGGCAAGACATTAAACTACCAGCAAGTCCCCTTTCGAGGTCGTCTAAGGTTTCAACCCGTTGTCCCCATTTAACATTCTTCCTCTTCCTCTTCAAGACCGCACCAACATGGATGCGAGTGCCCGAGTCACCCACCTCAAGAAGATGCATGAAGATACAAGGCACACCATCGAGCGCCAAGTACAACGACTCACGACCAAGCTCAACGTCAACTAGCAACCCATGATATTCAACATTGGAGATCTTGTGTGGCTACACCTTCGCAAGGAACGATTCCCAAACGAACGCAAGTCCAAACTCCTACCTCGCGCCAATGGACCCTTCAAGGTGCTAGCACGCTACAACAACAAAGCTTACAAGTTCGACCTCCCGCGCGACAAGTACACCGTGAGCGACATCTTCAACATCAAGGACCTTTCGCCATACCATGGTGATGAGGATTTCGATCCGAGGTTGGATCCTTCCCAAGGGAGGGGAGATGATGCGGAGCATCCCACGATCATCCCCATGGACACCACCTCAACTATCCAAGCTCCAAGTGGACCCATGACAAGAGCTAGGGCTCGTGCTATTCAATCCGAGGTGACATCACTCCTACATGAGTTTCCCTCCTCTTCAAGTGAGACATGGCTACTTCCTAAGTCCGAGATGCTATGTGTGATCAGGTACAACGCTCAAGACACGGAGCCGAGGGCTGAAGAAGAAGAGATAAGCATCAACACTCTGGACAGCCCGGAACTTCCAGCCAGAGCCCGAAACTTCCGGCCCCCGGACCCTCCGGCCGACCCGGAGCTTCCGGCCTCCTACGTCTTCGACCAGCCCGGGCGTGCCAACTCTCTGGTTAGCCTGGAACCCATCCCGGACCGTCCGACCCTGGAACCACCGGCCAACCCGGACCTTCCGGCCCCCGGAACCTCCGGCCAGCCCGGACCTTCTGGCCCTTGAACGCTAACCCAGCTCCACCCGCGCCAACTCTCTGGTTAGGCCGGACCCTCCCCGGAACCTCCGTCGCCCGGGACTTCCGGCCCTGCCTGCGCGCAGCGACTTGGGCCGATGCACGTGTACCCTTTCGTCACTTAGACTATATATACTCTTCTCCGACCTACATTTTAGGGTTAGCAAAAAGATATCTCATGTTTGTGTGAGAGCTTTGCTCATCCACTTGGTTTCCTTCTCCTCGGAGACGTGCCTCCATTGGAGAAGATCCTTCCAAGCGGATTCAAGACCCCCTCTTGGGTGGCCCCATCAAGACCTCCTCTCGGAGAAGAATCAGTTACCTCTTGTATCGTCCTTTGTTGACTTTGGATCATGTATCTCTCTTTTGTGTTCTTGGATCTAGCGCATGTGTGATCATATTCGTGTTGGTTGAGTGTTTCTCTTGTTTTCCCCCGTGATTTCCCTCGTGTTCTTCCGCGCGTTCTTCGTGTTCCTCATAGGGATCCTCTCCGAACGTGAAAGATCGGCCCCTAGGGTTCCGCCCTACATCAGGTAAGTTACAAAAGTACCCCCACCGATTTGAGGCGGTACTTTCGGTTCAAGGGTATCACAGGCATTTCGCATGTCGGGATTTCATAGGAGGTGGGAGTTTACGCGCGCGTTGTAATTTTGGAATAGCAAGGCGCGGGTTGAGATGGAGGGAGTTGTCGGAGCACAACCAGACAAAGATTTATCTTAAATATTTCAGGGTAACAAGGCGCGGGTTGAAGAGGCGGGAGTTTCGTAGCACGATAGACAGAGACGCTAGCTTGAAATTTCGGCATGACAAGGCGCGGCTTGAAATTTCGGGAGAACAAGCTTAACGTGTACCCAAAAGAAAAAAGACAATTTAGATTAGTATGATATACTACGTACAATGTGTTTAACACGCACAACACACACACAGACACCATTTAGACTAGTAAGGTACACGTGCATTGCACGCATGAGATTTGGCAACCAAATTATGAATAAATACCACATTATAGCATGTAAGCTTTGAGTCATATATGCATGATGTAGATGTCCGTTTAATTCTTATAGTTCATTTCATTCAAAATCATCTAGTTTTTATAAGAAAGCTAATCTATTTTATGATTCATGGAATTGTGCGTTGTAAGGCATAAAGTAAAAACAAATCATGTAGAGAAACATTTGGGCAAATTCTGGTATGGAAGATTCTAGAACAAAGAAGATGTGCTGGTGTTTTGAGGTTTGTGCATTATGCTTAAGTTCAACCATAGAGTCTTCTAGATTGTACATGTGGAAAAATCTAGTGGAATCTAGATGATATCCAACGGCCAGTAGTTCTCAAATTTGCCAGCTCTGCACCATCGGATTGGCCTCATCCAATGACCATCTTTCAAAGTTAAAGTTATCCGCACACTATATAAAAAATATTAAATATATATATATATATATATATATATATATATATATATATATATATATATATATATAGGGGTATAGATATAGATATGTGATGCGAAAGCCACCCATCATCTCCAATTAGAATAGTGTGTCCATGCACGGATGCAATGTGGCCAAACGATGTCTGCCATCGGTATCTCAAATTCAAACCAGTCTAACCTTGTTCAATGTGTATACATTACAACATGCTCATTTCCAAACCACACCACACAGATCTCCGTTATATTCATGCATGCATGGGTTTCAAACATCATGATCTCTTATTCAAATATTTGAATTCAACTTTACATTGATTATGACCTCACCTAGTCTTTTACACCCACACATTGGTATTCTCTTTATAATTGTACCACTAACTTTCTCTCATGCATGCATGCACACACACTACCAGTCGGCATTATCCATCGCACACATGCAATCTTTTTCTTCAGGTCGGTCTCCCATGAAGGCACACACACACACATCCCCCTCTCCATCATATCGGGCATTCTTTATCTCTCACGTGCATGTGCAACGATCGATGTTCCTCTATGTGTGTGTGTATATAGCTAGGTCTTCCATAGTTTTCCACATAAACTGATCAATCTATATATCTAGTGAGGTCTCACCCTCTTTCCCACGTCCACATCGATCAATCTATACCTCTCTATATAGGATTACATATATAGATAATACACCCACATTAATTATATATCCAACGCCCCCTCTCATCATCCATGCCTTCCGCTTCATCTCTCAGACGCGCGCACAATGGCGAAGACAGGGGGCAGCAAGGGCCCTGCCCCCCTAACATCACAATATATCGAGGCTAATATGAATGTGATCATTAGACAATTGCTTGTAAAAATGGTTTAAGTTGATGAATTGGCGCTCCTCGTAAAGGATTAGCAATGCTTGGCCCCGTAGCTCATGGGACATTTTTCATGGCTCCGCCACTGCGCGCAACAGTGCACGTTCTCGCCCCCTCTCTCTAAATATCGATCTCGCAGTTGTGCACTCCTTCATAGTCTCCCTCCACTCGGCCCCTCGCACCATCTTCTAGCCCCCCACCGGATTTTGCCACATGTACAATCTAGCAGACTCCATGGTTGAACTTAAGCATAATGCACAAATCTCAAAACAACAGTGGTTCTCTTTGTTCTAGAATCTTCCGTATCATAACTGCCCAAACTTTTTTTCTAGTTGAATTTCCATTATTTGTTTTTACTTTATTCTTTACAACGCACAATCCATGAATCATAAAATAGATTAAGGGCTTCTTTGATTCAAAGGATTCTCAAAGGAACTTTGGAGGATTCTAATCCTTAGGAATTTTTCCTATCTTAGTTGTTTGATTCGTAGGATTGTAAACCATAGGAATTTTTCCATATGATTCATTTGCACTAGATTTCATAGGAAACATCCCATCCACTCAAACCTCTTTGAAAGAATTCTACGTTTTTTCTATGCACAATCAAACACTCGTACCATCCTGTAGGATTCAAGACGACATTCCACTCTAATCCCATGTTCTTCCTATTCCCGCGTTTTGGAAATCCTACGAATCAAAGAGGCCCTAGGTTTTTTATAAAAACTAATTGATTTTGAATGAGATGAACTATAATAATTAAACGAAGGTCTACATCAGGCATATATGACTCAGAGCTTACATGCTACAGTGTGGTATTTATTCATAATTTGGTTGCAAAATCTGATGCGTGCAATGCACGTGTACCTTACTAGTACTTCGAGTATGTGCAAAACACAATGGCATGGTACACAGTGTCTCTCTTACAGTTCATGAAGCCACGTGGCACATGTGGAGGCGTTGCCGCGAGATCCTTGTGTGGATTGATCACAGTGACATGCTGCTGGTTCCAGAAGAATGTACTCGTCCTCCCTGAGCCGCACTGGCGGTACATGCACGAAGCGAAGATGTGCACGCACGCCACGCATGCACTCTTTCCCTCGCACGCACACGCGGGTACACGGGCGGACGCAATTTTGTACCAAGATCCACCCCATGTGATAATTTGACGCCTGTAAAGTCCTTCACTTCATTGATGGTCAATTAATACAACGCATGCAAATTGAGTGGACGTGAGGGCGGAAGAAAGACATTACTACTCCACTGTGCGCATGCGAGTAGTTAAATCATGGGTTGCTAGTAGTACTTCCATTGGTCTCCTTTGTATTTTGCGCCAATTTTTGACAGTAACATAATATTTACGCATCTGAGCGGTGTAGTCTACTTGAAATTTATGTTCCACTAAACTCATCGGGAGCCGTTTCGGGCCTCGAAACCAGAAACCATCAATTAATCTTTACCTTGTTCCCATCATATTCGAAAGTACTAGTGCTACAATTAAGTGCAAGCCTGCTCACACCTACCAGTACGTACCAAACCTGAACGCGTTCCCACTATGCAGGTTTTAGTACTAGTGCTAGTACTTAGGTTATAAAAGGGGAACTACCTAACCGAAAATTACTCTACCTTCCTCCTCATAAGTCCTCCTTCTTCATTCGTCCTTGCCATGGCCGGTGTGCAGAGCTCTAAGTCGAGAACTATTCATAACAAGGGAGCGGCAACCAAGGCTGCGGAAAAAAAAGAGAGGGCTCGCCGCCACGCAGAGACCTCGAAAGATATCTCACAGGCAGGCGATGGCTCCCAGGAGCGCCCTAGACGCGGAGGCGAACATGCCGAGCTGGTGGCACTGGAGTCGTTATCCCTCGACGGCATGCCCGATCAGCACAATAAGCACCTCAATAAGCAGAAGGAGTTCATCCACGACTTGGTGGAGCTGCTGAAGGAGAGCCTCGATGGCATGCCCGCTGAGCTCAATGAGCAGGGGGAGTTGACCGCCGGCTTGGTGATGCTCCTGAAGAAGAGCATTGCCTCGGAGAAGAAGGCGACTGGCAAAATCCTGCAACTTCAGGAGGACAAGGTGAACTCTGCCACGAGCTCGACCTGCTGAAGGAGGAGAACGCCGGCTGGAAGAAGTTGCATGAGAATAGTAGTTCCTCGATGAAGATGTTGCAGGCCCTCGTCATGGAACAGAAGGAGGAGTTGGCGAAGCTCCGCATCGAGCACCCGGCTGCTGTCAAGGTACGTAATGCGGCCGTGGAATAGATGATGAAGGCTCGCGTCGAGAAATCCCGTGTCATGGACACAATGATGAAGATGGCGGAGGAGACGCGCAAGGAGATGGAGGTCGTGGAGGCGATGAAGAAGCAGTTACGACTCCGCGGCCAGCAACCCTTCATGTAGTGAGAGCAGTGCCCCAGACTTGTGTGTGCATCTTCCTTCTTTTTTTGGGGTGATAATCCTCCTTCTTCTTTTGCTCCTGTGTTTCTTATTTTTCTTCGGGTGTTTGGCCGCACGTGTCACCTTCTCTGCGAGGCATGAATAGAACAATGCCAAAAATGAGATGACTAGCAAATTAGATCATTCTTTATCGCCAATAGAACAATACCTCTTGCTAGTAATATATAATAAGAGTAGAGAGTAGAGGATATGGCACTGGGCTGCCGTGTTTCGTGCTCCTCCGTCGTACTCCAGTGGAAAACTTGAGTATACCGCACGGTTCTTTTCTCCTCCTTAGGTTGTCGACACATTTATACGAGCAGTCAAAGGCCCCGCCTTCCAGCAGTAATGAGCCGACAAATCACAAAGGCCCTCGCCTCTCGTGAAAAGGACCAAGCTAGACTGCCCCGCCCTCTAGCCTTTTGAAAAATGTATACATTTGTACAATAGCAGTATCGATGGATTGCGCCATGGAGAAAAACTAACAAGATGTAATTAAAGAAAAAAGGTGGTACATATAGAGAGCACTCAACGCCAAATTATGCATATACTATATGACACTACCCACTATGAAGGTACTAGTAACATAGAGCAGTAACTAGTCTATGCTACACTCCACTATGACCAGCCAAAGTCGAGGTGCATATACCAACGAGGGCCTGGTTGTGTCTATACTTGGACAACTCACCCGACTGCATGCGCACCAGGCAGGCGAAGCTCGTGTCATGTTGGTGCCATGTGCGGCCCGCACATTAACCAAAACCTCGCGCCTCCATCTTAGCCTCCGTGTTTTAAACTTCTCAATATCAAGGCCAAGGAGCAACGTGAAACCTATGATAGAGCCAATCGGATGGTTGAGAACACTACAATTAAGTAGCTACGAGATCGCGTGTGAGAGAGGACGAGTGCGTGCGTGCACCTCTTCTCAGAGTACAACTGTGTGATGGTGGCATCGACCTAGGGAGCAGTGATGGTGCGTGTGAGATGTCCCGAGAGATAGGTGTAATGCGTCTGAAAAAAAGACTAGTCTATAGCTCGCCACGAGGCTATTCCTGTCGAAGCCAAGCGTAAGATATGTATCATATGGTGCCGTTTTGCACGCATACAACAGAGAAAAGAACAAGTACCATGGCATATGCTACACCACGGCCGAGAAAACGTGCCGATGTTACGCCATCCGGGAATAGTGCCGCACTTCGAAACTAGAACCGTCAATAAATTTTGAGTGCGTCTCGTCACATTCCAAATTACTACTACTACCATGCTATATTTAATTGCAAACCTGTTCACACCAATCACAACCTAAACGGTTTCCCACTTAGGAGCGTATTAGTAGTACTCGGTTATAAATACTACTATGCTAAGATGACTGCACATTCCTCCTCAACTCCTCATCCACAAAAACCAATCAAGTCAATCAAGCCATAGCCAGTGTGAGTTCTAGGTCGAGAGATTTCCACCAGGGAGAGGTGAGCATGGAAGAGGAAGCACGAGAGATGTCCCGCCTCGCCACGAAAGCAGCCGACATGTCCAGCCGCGCAGCAGTAGCAGCACAGAGATCTCGCCGCGCCGCCGAAGCAGCACGGAGGTCCCGCCGCGCCGTCGATGTAGCAGACTGGTCCGGCCACGCCGCAGAAGCAGCAGAGATGTCCCGCCGAAGCAGCAGGGAGGTCCCGTCGCGCCGCGGCGGCCTGGGAAAATTTCTCACGGGAAAGCGAGGACTCTTACACGCGCATGCATGCGATAGTCCATAGCCAGATGGATCAGATCTCCGGCTGGGTGAGGATGCAGGACGAGGCTACCGGCGTCATCCGGCAACTAGGGGAGGGCAATGCGAAGCTCCGGGGCGAGTGCGACCTGCTGAGGGCGAAGATCGCCGGAAGGGCGAAGCAGGAGGAGGAGACCGCTGCCTTGTTGCAGAGGACGGGCGTCATCATCAAGATACTTATGGACGAGAATGCCATGCTCCGTATCGAGCGCAACAGGTTGGTGGAGGAATCCATGTATGCTGCCAAGCAGCATATTGAGGACATGAAACTGATGAAAGAGATCATCGCCCACCGCAAGAACTAGTCTCCGCGACCTGCAGTGCATAAAGAAAGTAGAGATCAACGAGCCGGATCGTTGTATGCGTCTTCCTTCTTATTTCGCCCTTGTGTATTTCGGGCGTAGACGCATGTGACTTTTTTAATTATCTTCCTAATTATGTAAGACAATTATTATCCACTCTCGTTGTCCTTATATATATTCGTCAGTCTTCCTATAAGTTGCAGTAGATGCTATATAGGTCCGTCGGATCTTACATCAAGATCCGTGCAAAATTTTCTTTTTAGATTTCCTTTTTTCTCTCTTAAATCTCAGTCGAGTGAGACATTGCCACGCCATTAAACAGAGGCTCGGGCGCCATTAATGGAGACCTTGGGACAGAGGTGGACGGCAGATGGAGGTCAAAGGGCTCACCTCCTGATAAGCACGCGCGGGGGTCTGATCGCATGCCTCCCGTACTCAAATAGCTACCCTACACGACGCCTCTTAGCTAATAAAAAAGGGGAAGCGTGGCGGCACGTAAATGGTAAATAGAACGCCCACGGTTTCAATAATACTTTCGTTTCCGATTGTAACGTGACAACACTTGTTCCAAAATGACTTTGTTGATTGTTAATGTGTGCGCCTTCGCAAATCGGACAGCAAATTTACCACAACATGTTGGTGCCATGTCATGACACCAAGCCAAGTTTCATGATTTTCATGCGTGTTTCGGATTTACAGGAATTTAAAAACCAAGTTTCTCAATGTTTCCAGCCGAGCCATGACGCCCAGATGTTTGAATTTCATTCCCATTTCTGGCATGGGACCTAGAAATTTACCCGAGGACACACATGTGATTTTCAACCAGCATTGGTGCACTAGAGCATGTGCTTGTCTTTAAAATTTGAATTATGCACACAAAGGTGACACGTTCCCTCTCAGAACCACAAGCCTTCTTGAGAGAAGCTCTGGTTTGCAAGAAACTTATACCAAAACTTGTTCCTATTCTGCAATTTTTTTACCACAGCATGGTAGTACCATGACATGACACCATGCCAAGTTTCATGATTTTCAGGCGTGTTTTGGATTCACAAGAATTTTAAAACCAAGCTTCTGAATGTTCTCGGCCGAACCACGATGCCCAGATGTTTGAATTTCATTCGCAATTCTTGCAAGGGACCTAGAAATTTACCCTAGGACACACATGTGATTTTCCAGTCAACTTTGGTGCAGGGAGCATGTGCTTCTAGTTCAAATTTGAATTATGCACATTAAATGACCAGTCACTCAATTAATGTATAAAAAAAGGCCAAACGAACCCGGAATAATTCCAAAATTTAACAGGGCACTCATATAGTTCTATGTTGCCTCTGTAAAGAAAATCTGGGGGAGGCAGCGTATATTGTTTCGCACACAAAGGTATAAAGAAATAAAGAAATTAGCATACCTATTTAATTCTTGGGTTCTTATTATTTATGCCACGAGTTGTGTATCACTACTCAGTTTTGCCAATAGAAGTTACAACTACTCAAAAAATGCCATCGATCCGTGAGATGCCTGCTCAAAAATGCAATTAGATATCTAAAAAATGCCATCGTTAAGTTAGATGTTTGCTCAGAAATGCCATTAGACATTGTTATTTTCACGTCAAACCCGTTGACCATGTTACATGCAAAAATAAGCCGATTCTCACAATGATAAGTTAATGGTGTCCAGCACTGTTGGATCGAAAGTATGTCTAGAGGGGGGGGGGGGGTTGATTAGACTACTTGACCAAATAAAAGCTTACCCTTTTCCCAATTTTAGTCTATGGCAGATTTTAGCTATCTTAGCACAAGTCAAGAAATCTTAGCACAATTCAAGAAAGCATGCAAAGAGTATATGAGCAGCGGAAACTAAAGCATGCAACTTGCAAGAAATGTAAAGGGAAGGGTTTGGAGAATTCAAACACAATTAGAGACATGGATGTTTTTGTCGTGGTTCCGATAGGTGGTGCTATCGTACATCCACGTTGATGGAGACTTCAACTCACGAAGGGTAACGGTTGCGCGAGTCCACGGAGGGCTCCACCCACGAACGATCCGCGAAGAAGCAACCTTGTCTATCCCACCATGGCCGTCGCCCACGAAGGACTTGCCTCACTAGCGGTAGATCTTCACGAAGTAGGCGATCTCCTTGCCCTTACAAACTCCTTGGTTCAACTCCACAATCTTGTCGAAGGCTCCCAAGTGACACCTAGCCAATCTAGGAGACACCACTCTCCAAGAAGTAACAAATGGTGTGTTGATGATGAACTCCTTGCTCTTGTGCTTCAAATGATAGTCTCCCCAACACTCAACTCTCTCTCTCACAGGATTTGGATTTGGTGGAAAGAAGATTTGAGTGGAAAGCAACTTGGGGAAGGCTAGAGATCAAGATTCATATGGTAGGAATGGAATATCTTGGCCTCAACACATGAGTAGGTGGTTCCTTCTCAGAAATAGCAAGTTGGAAGTGCAGGTTTCTTCCGATGGCTCTCTCCACGAATGTAGAGGAGGTGGAGGGGTATTTATAGCCTCCAAACAAAATCTAACCGTTACACACAACTTGCCAAACTTGGTGGGACCGAATTGATAAACTCGGTCGGACCAATTTAGCAAATCAAGTGACCGTTAGGATTTTCGGTGGGACCGACATGCAACTCGGTAGGACCGATGTGGTTAGGGTTAGGGCATAACGCAATCTCAGTGAGACCGATTACACAAACTCGGTGAAACTGATTTTGGTAATAAGCTAACCAGAGAGTTGGTCAGTAAACTCGGTGGGACCGATTCGCTCATTTCGGTAAGACCGAAATGTTATGAAAAGGAAACAGGGAGTTTACATTGCAATCTCGGTGGGACCGATCGCTCATCTCGGTGGTACCGAAATGTTACGAAGGGAAACAGAGAGATTACAATCCCATCTCAGTGAGACCGAGATCCCTATCGGTGAGACCGATTTGCCTAGGGTTTGTGGCAGTGGCTATGACATCTGAACTCGGTGGCGCCGGGTAGAAAGAATCGGTAGGGCCGAGTTTGACTTTTGGTTTAGGTCATATGTGGATATGAGAAAGTAGTTGAGGGTTTTGGAGTCTATCACTAAGCACTCTGGAGCAAGAAACTCATTAAGCAACACCTCATTCCTCCTTGATAGTATTGGCTTTTCCTATAGACTCAATGTGATCTTGGATCACTAAAATATAAAATGTAGAGTCTTGAGCTTTTGAGCTTGAGCCAATCCTTTATCCTTAGCATTTGGAGGGATCCACTTTTCTCATCCATGCCATGCCATCCATTGAGCTTTTCCTGAAATATTCATCTTGGAATGATGTTAGCTCAATGAGCTATATGTTGTTAGGAATTACCAAAACCACCTAGGGATAGTTGCACTTTCAATCTCCCCCTTTTTGGTAATTGATGACAACATATAGATCAAAGCTTCGACAAATGATAATAAGATTGAAAAACATTGTCGCTTTGGGAAGTATGTGATAAGCAAGATCTCCCCCTAAATTTGTGCATAATTTAAGATTTGCTTTGGACTGCAAATGCACAAGGAGTTAGGCTCATGGGTAACTCTTCCATGTCACATACATCTTGGTGGAGCGCTCAAAATGATAATGATTGAATACATGCACTCATCACCAAGCAAAGTGAATGATCATATAGAGATAAACGAGATAATGTCATCCAACAAGCATAAATGTAGCATATGATCAAACACATGATCATCCATGTATCACACAGACATAATGTATCTCAAACAAGCAAATAAAGTTCAACCACCAAAGCAAGAGAGAATAAAAAGCAACACTCTCTCTCGAAGCCTATGATCTATACATTTTTCTCCCCCTTTGGCAACAACTTACCAAAAAGTTCATAGAAAATGCATAGTACTAAATCTTCTCTCAGGCTTGATCTTCAGGTGGTGGTGTAGATAGAACGCCAAGGACGAAAGCATCAGTTGATGTAGATGGAGCTGGTGGAGTAGGTGCTGGAGCTGGTGGCACTGAAGCTGTAGTGGTGCGAGATGAAGTGGCTCGTGTCCGCATCACTAGCATTGCGGCTGATCTCTCCGAGCTGTAGGCACTCTGGCAAATGCCTTAGTGGTTGACTTGCCCTTCCTCTCCTGCATATCATCCTGAAGTTGCTCAACAACGGACTGGATCTCTGTGACCTTCACATCCATGTCATAGAACTTCTGCTCCATGATCCTCTCCAAGCTCTCCTGGTTTCGAGTCAAGGTGTCCAGCCCCTTCTCAATCCTCAGAGTGGATGCAATCAAGTAGCCTAGCTGATCTTTTTGCTCTTCAGGAAGTACTAAGATGCCTCTTCCATTGTTGGCATCTTGGCAACCTTCTCAGTCCTTGCCTTCTCCTTCTTAGCTTGTGCTTGCACTGAAGATGGTTCATCTTCATCCATAACCACTTGGTTGTCCTCAAAGTGTGGATAGATAGGCATATGCTCCTTATCCAACAGGTATGTGCGTGTGCCCATCTTGGAGTTAATCAGCTCCTGGATCTGTGGGGCATATCCACAACTTCTCTTTTGGTCAGCAGCTGTCCTCTTGATAGTCTCAACTATAAGGCTCATTACCTTGAACTTCGTGGCACATCAAATATATGTAGCAAGTTTATTGCATGGCCTCGATCATGTTGTGGTCACCGACTTGGGCAATAGAGTATGCCCGAGGATCCGATTAATGGTTGGCAGTCTGACAGAAGATAATGTACTGATCCAAACTTGTGTGATTCTATTGCAGCATCTGGGATCTCCTTGTACATATGTGCCATAGAGTTGTGATCCATCTTCTTCTTGGCATAGACATCAAATTCATCCTCTTCCTCCTTAGGTGCATTGATCAGATTTTCCCATTCTTCAATAGATGATTGGTACCTTGTACCTTCAGACATCCATACTATCCTGCCATCTGGATAGAAGTGTGCTGTGGAGTAGATTTGCATTATGAGCTCCTCATTCCACTTTGTGAACTTTTGCCCAACAAAGTCTGCAACTCCACATGCACTGAAACTGTCATACACACCAGGATAGTGTTCCTCATTCTCCTTCATGTAGGTCCAGTCCACCCACCTCATGTCACACACTGTAGGCTTCTTGTCCAGCAACACTGTCTCATAGAAATCCTGCTGTTCCTTTGTGTGGAACATGTAGTCAACAGCAGTCCTCCTTCTGGTGACATATGGATCTGACTCTCTCCATAGCCTCAATCCCGAGTCTCTCCTGATCTTCATGTTCTCAGCTACAGGATGAGCATCATTATGATCTGGAATTTTTGGCTTCAATTTTCTCAAGACATGTGTCTCATCATCTTCTTCCTCAGCAACAATTTCAGGCATTGGAGCATTGTTCTTCTCAGCAGCTGGAATGTTTCTAGTACTCCTCTTTGGTGCAATCTTGGGTTTGGAGGCAGCTTTGGGTGCTTCTTTGGGCTTTGATGATGCAGCCCCTGACCTAATAGCATCACCCATAAGCTTCTGAGCCTTGGGTGCTGGTGCAACAACCTCTTCTTCTTCCCCCTCTTCCATCATGGAAGGCTTTCCAATAACTCTGGCCATGGTCTTCTTGAACCTTTCCTTCCTCTTCTTCCCTTCAGCAGCAGCCTCTTTGGGTTCAGATTCCAAAGATGCTTGAGTGGAGGCTCTGGCTTTAGACATGGGTTGTCTTCCTGCTGGCCTTTTGGTCTTCAGACCTGGCTTAGTTGCTGCAGCTGAGCTATATTCTTTATTGGGCACCTTTTTCTTGGAAATGCCATCATCCTCAACAACCACATAGTCTTCATCCTCGGATTCTGAGGTTTTCTTCTTTCTGGCCCTGGTGGCAGCTTTGGGCAAGTTGCTTGGGTTGCTCCTGCTACCATCATCTGAGGTACTAGAGGGACTAGTGCCCTCACTCATCTGAATCTGCTCCTCTAACTTGTTCTGGCTGTCACTTTGATCAGACATGTTGCACACACTGACTGCAGACCCTGTGAGTAGATATAGATGAGATAGAGTGGATGAGCATCACAAAATACAGAGGTTTTTTCAAAAGAATGAGTCGAAAACTTAGTTTTAGTTTTCCACAGAAAGCATTTCGGATCAACCGATTTGCAAACTCGGTGATACCGAAGCAGCTTTTGGAATCTAAACTAGTGAACTCGGTCAGACCGAGTCACAGTTCGGTGGCATCGAGACTGCTAGGGTTTCACAAAGTCCTGAAATCGGTCACACCGATTTGCAATTCTCGGTCAGACCGAGAATCACTTGTGCAATGGCTTTAGCCGAATCGGTGGAACCGAGTTCTGCAACTCGGTGGGTCCAAGATGGTTTCGGCGGAAACCTAACCCTAAATTTTCAATTCACTTCTAAACTATGGATTGTTTTGACTGGATAGAATAGTTTCAATCGTGGCAAGAATCATGATGAACACAATGTGCTAGGAATCGGACGGGATAGCACCGTGATCGAGTCCATACCCTAGCTTGGCGATGAACTCGCCACTGGCGGCAACGGCGGGGTGAATTCCGCTGATGCGGCGGACACCAGCGATCGCAGCGGTCGGGCGATGAGGAGGACGATCCGAGACCCGGAGGCAGAGCGAGCTATCTTGTGGCGAAGGGGTTTGGAGAAAGTTTCAAGTTTTTGCCCGTGAGTATATATAGCCCGACCACATCGGTGTGACCGAGTGGAACAACTCGGTGGCACCGAGATGCATAATGCTGATAGCATTAAAGAACTCGGTGTGACCGAAAAGTTCAAATCGGTTGCACCAAGATTGAAAACCTAGATCAACTTAGTGATCTCGGCGTGACGAAATGGAGGAATCGGTCGGACCAAAGCGCACAAAGAAGTTTTGGAAGTTTAAGTCTATGAATGAATCGGGACTCGAAAGTGCTCCTCACTGAGTGGTTTGAATCGACTTGATCAAATTTTGTGATGTAGCATGAATAGAGTTTGAGACGAGAAGCGCATAGATAGCTAGAGAAGGTTCTTAGGCATTCTTGTCCATCCACTTGGCAAAAGAAAATAAAACCAATCAATCAAAACAACAAGTGGTTGTCCTCGAATGAGTAAAATATGCAACGAAGATGCTCACACAATAAAATGGCAAATGAAATATGTGACAAAGCATGCACAAACAATTCTAGCATCTATCAAACAATTGGAGATGACTAGGTCATCTATATATATGAGTATATTGACTGAGGAGTCAAATGAGAACATTTGATCATAGGTCATACTCATCGTTTAAGCTCAAGTGGGGTTACCACTTTTACATAATGCATTGATGTGTTCACACCATTAGAGTTGCTTTGACTCAATTCTTAGAGTTAAGCTCCCCCTAGATGTGAGATCCCCCCTTAGAGGGATGAATTAACCTTGGGTTTTGTCGATGATGACTTCATGTAGGTGTTGAAGATGTGGATGCTCAATGTTGATGAAGATCATTTGGAGCAATCCTTTGGAGTGAGTTGCACTTTCAATACCTACACGGGTTAGTCCCACAAGGAACAAACAAGGATATCCATAGACATAGAGTGATGCACACACAAGATGATGTCTATGAAAGCATCAGATTACCTTGTCCCTTGTCTTACGAACAAGAGGGTTTGTGACTCCTTGAATTAGTGCAAGATGTGGAAGTTGATTGCACTTGTTGTTGCCAAAATGATATGAGTGAAATATGTTGGAGGAGTCACCCTCAAGAACTCTCTAGTTCTTCTTCTTCGAGATCCACACCATATTGATGGGAATCCTTGGAGTTGTAGTCGTTCTTGATGAAGTAGAACTTGTCGTAGTCTTGGGAACCCACTTGACCAAGGCCTTAGGAGCTTCTTCAAATGCATCAATCTCCTCTTGAAGCTTGTCCTTGCCTTTTTGTCGTGGTCTTGTGGTGGAAGATCATCTTGAGCTTGTGTCCCCTTGAAGGAAGTAGGATCATACTTCTCTTGTTGAGGAACAAACTTCGTCTTGGGACATTGATCTTCTTCCCACTCAACTTCATTGGCATTGAACTTTCATTCAAAACCAACACCTTGGTTCTTCCAGTGTCTTCCTTGCTTGCGTACAATTTCCTCAAATTGTTTACTCCCGGCAAGGCTCTTATAAACACCTTTCTCTATAATTCCCTTCAATAAGCTATTTTCTTGCTCAAATATAACTTGGCTAAGAGAATCATTAGTGGAATCAAGAGAACTACTAGAAGCAACAACATTTGATTTAGCATGATTATTGTTACTACTAGAGGAAGAATCCTTCTTTCTTTTGTTAATGGACTTAACTTGAGGCATGCAAGTAGATAAGAGTAAACGCTCGGCAATGTAAGAAGAACTTTTCTTATGAAGATCATCATTGATTGCCTTTAAGAACTCATGCTCTTGCTCAAGATTGAGCTTTTCAAAGCGTAACTTCTCATGAGTCCTTAAAAGTTCTCGATGATCTTCTAAGATAGTTTCATGAGCTAACTTAAGAGTGTTAGTTCTTTAGTTAGAAGCTCAATCTTCTCCTTATCATTGTCATTCGTTTTATCTTGATTAGCATGATTAATTGACGTTTCATCATAGTATTCATCACTAGAGTTGTCAACAAGTAAATCGTCATCTCCTAGCAAGTCATCTTCATCACTATTGAAATCAACATACTCGGGGTTTGTTACCTTTGGGCCTTTAGCCATGAAGCATCTTCCAATTCCTTCATTAGGTGAATCAAATATGTCATAGGAGTTTGTTGACACAAGTGCTAGACCGGCAACACCTTCATCTTGAGTATATTCGGAGTCGGAGTGATAGCTTCTCTCGGAGTGATTGTCGGAGTCGGAGCCGGACACCCATTCACCAACATGAGCTTGATGTCTTCGTTTTGTGTAGCTCCTTGATGACTTGTCCCTCCTTTCCGAACCCTTGCTCCTCCGGGATGTTCTTCGTTCATAACGATCATCTCTACTCCTCCTCTCTCTTGGTGGTGATTCCTCTCTTCTACTTCTCCGCTTGGGTGATTCTTCTCTTCTTTTGTAGGGTGCCGTACATTCATTGGAATAGTGTCTGGGTCTCCCACAATTGTAGAAATTGCGCTCTCGACTGGAAGATCTTTTTTCATTGTATGACCTTGACTTGGAGCTTCTCTCTTTGCTTCTACTCTTGTAGAATTTGTTGAAGTTCTTCACCATTAAGCTCAATTCTTCATTCAAGGTTTGTTTCTCACTTGATGATGTGGGGGCTTCACATGAGGCTTTGTAAGCACCACTTGACTTGTTGTGAAGTTCCTCCTTATCCTTGAGCGACATCTCATGAGCAACAATTCTTCCAATGACTTCCGTTGGCTTGAGATCTTTGTAATTGGGCATCATTTGGATCAATGTGCACACGGTATCATATTTTCCGTCCAAAGCTCTTAGGATCTTCTTGATGATGAATTTGTCGGTCATCTCTTCAGTTCCTAAGCCCGCAATCTCATTTGTGATAAGAGCAAGCCTAGAGTACATTTCAGCGACACATTCACCATCCTTCATTTTGAACTTGTCAAGTTGACTTTGGAGCACATCCAACTTGGATTCCTTGACGGAGTCGGTACCTTCATGCATATCAATCAAAGTGTCCCAAATTTCCTTTGCATTCTCAAGATGGCTGATTTTGTTGAATTCTTCGGGGCACAATCCGTTGAAGAGGATATCACAAGCTTGAGCGTTGTATTGCAGCATCTTCAACTCTTCCGCACTAGCTTCACGGTTCGGTTCTCTCCCATCAAAGAATTCACCTTGCAAGCCAATACACACAATAGCCCAAACGGCGGGGTTATGTCTAAGAATATGCATTTTCATCTTATGCTTCCAACTAGCAAAATTAGTACCATCAAAGTAAGGACCTCTACGGTGATAATTTCCCTCGCTAGACGCCATACACTCCTAGGTTGTGAAACCAAGGCTATGACTACCAAAAGCTATGGAAATCAAAGCAAATGGAGACCAAAGCTCTGATACCACTTGTAGGATCGAAAATATGTCTAGAGGGGGGGGGGGTGATTAGACTACTTGACCAAACAAAAGCTTATCCTTTTCCCAATTTTAGTCTATGGCAGATTTTAGCTATCTTAGCACAAGTCAAGCAATCTTAGCACAATTCAAGCAAGCATGCAAAGAGTATATGAGCAGCGGAAATTAAAGCATGCAACTTGCAAGAAATGTAAAGGGAAGGGTTTGGAGAACTCAAACGCAATTGGAGACACGGATGTTTTTGTCGTGGTTCCGATAGGTGGTGCTATCGTACATCCACGTTGATGGAGACTTCAACCCTCGAAGGGTAACGGTTGCGCGAGTCCATAGAGGGCTCCACCCATGAAGGGTTCACGAAGAAGCAACCTTGTCTATCCCACCATGGCTGTCGCCCACGAAGGACTTGCCTCACTAGCGGTAGATCTTCACGAAGTAGGCGATCTCCTTGCCCTTACAAACTCCTTGGTTCAACTCCACAATCTTGTCGGAGGCTCCCAAGTGACACCTAGCCAATCTAGGAGACACCACTCTCCAAGAAGTAACAAATGGTGTGTTGATGATGAACTCCTTGCTCTTGTGCTTCAAATGATAGTCTCCCCAACACTCAACTCTCTCACACAGGATTTGGATTTGGTGGAAAGAAGATTTGAGTGGAAAGCAACTTGGGGAAGGCTAGAGATCAAGATTCATATCGTAGGAATGGAATATCTTGGCCTCAACACATGAGTAGGTGGTTCCGAATTGATAAACTTGGTCGGACCGATTTAGCAAATCTAGTGACCGTTAGGATTTTCGATGGGACCGACATGCAACTCGGTAGGACCGATGTGGTTAGGGTTAGGGCATAACGTAATGTCAGTGAGACCGATTACACAAACTCGGTGAAACCGATTTTGGTAATAAGCTAACCAGAGAGTTGGTCAGGTAAACTCGGTGGGACCGATTCGCTCATTTCGGTAAGACCAAAATGTTACGAAAAGGAAACAGGGAGTTTACATTGCTATCTCGGTGGGACCGATCGCTCATCTCGGTGGTACCGAAACGTTACGAAGGGAAATAGAGAGATTACAATCCCATCTCGGTGAGACCGAGATCCCTATCGGTGAGACCGATTTGCCTAGGGTTTGTGGCAGTGGCTATGACATCTGAACTCGGTGGCGCCGGGTAGAAAGAATCGGTAGGGCCGAGTTTGACTTTTGGTTTAGGTCATATGTGGATATGAGAAAGTAGTTGAGGGTTTGGGAGCCTATCACTAAGCACTATGGAGCAAGAAACTCATTAAGGAACACCTCATCCCTCCTTGATAGTATTGGCTTTTCCTATAGACTCAATGTGATCTTGGATAACTAAAATATAAAATGTAGAGTCTTGAGCTATTGAGCTTGAGCCAATCCTTTTATCCTTAGCATTTTGAGGGATGCACTTTTTTCATCCATGCCATGCCATCCATTGAGCTTTTCCTGAAATATTCATCTTGGAATGATGTTAGCTCAATGAGCTATATGTTGTTAGGAATTACCAAAACCACCTAGGGATAGTTGCACTTTCAAGCACAACACACCCCTCAAATAAAACTAAGCACCCTGGATTTCTTTGACAAAACTAAGCACCCTGAAATTCTTTGACAACTAAACTGCTGGCTATATGATGTTGGCCATATATATTGTGCGTATATAATGTCAAGAAACGAGTGGTAGTACTATACCAACTAAAAGATGAAATGTATGAAATATAACGAGAAGAAACATAACATAGTTATGCTGGGGGCTCAGCACAACACACCCCTCAAATAAAACTAAGCACACCAGGAAAGAAAGTTGGGACTAGGGGACAAGCCAACAGAGTAAGTCCAGCACTAGATTTGCTAGCCTCACACAGTATAAGGTGGCTATATACCGAACAAAAATGGGACCAACCCAGATATCCTCTTCTGATTTTTGTTGCCCCGAGCCGCTCTTATCACTACAAAAAAAAGACACATCCGTGACATTTTGGGCTGAACGAAAATCTTTTCTGTCATACTTATGACACTTCTATGCCGATAATTGTGACAAAACACGGTATCATCATAGATGTGGTGGGGTCCTACTTATATGAAAAAAAGTCATGACAGAAAATGAGATTTTCGTCCTGGGCGGGCCGGAGACGCAGCTGCATGACATTCTCTGGGCCGTCCATGACAGAAAAAACCTGGTAGAAGCGAGGGTGAGGAAAATATCGGGGTGTTCCCGGTTACGGTGGGTGGTCGGGGCCGAGCGATGCGCGTTTCTCTCGTACACGCACGCGCGTGGGTGCGAGGCGTTGGGCTCTAACTAAACCCGAGCGAGGTGTTTGGCTCTAACTGAACCCGAGCGATTGCATTGCAGGCTACGCGTTACTGAACCCGAGCGATCGATCGATGGCTGTTAACTGAACCCGATCAAGCGATTCCTTCGCTACTGCTGCTAACTGAAGCCGATCGATGCTGCCTCTGGATGAACAGTGAGCGTTTCTCGGGGGGTGGGGGTTTGGATGAACAGTTCCCGGTGGGGGTGGATGAACAGGACCCCGTGGCGTTGCCTCTGGATGAACAGGACCCCGATCATTCGAGCCGGTTGGGGCTGGATGAACATGACCCCATGGAGGGCAGGATGAACAGGACCACCCCGTGGAGGGCAGGATGAACAGTAGACGATGGAGGGATGGACAAACAGTTGCCCGTGGAGGGGTGATTGAACGGGAGCCCGTGGAGAGGGCTGGTTGAACAGTAGCCGGTGGAGTAGCACGCGGTGGAGGCTGGATGAACAGGAGCCCGTGGATGAACAATCGCAGGTGGAGGCTGGAGGAGGTCGACGGTGGATGAACGAAGAGCCTGTGGAGGCCGGAGGGGTCAACGGTGGAGATGAATCAGATCCGTGGAGTCCTGTTTTGCGGCACGCCACACCACTCCCGGCGAACAGACCCTGTTTTGGTATGAAGCGCCCAACACAAGTCCGCTTCTCCGCTTTTGCGGCACGCCACACCCTCCCGATCAATAGGACCCTGTTCGACCGTAGGAGGTCAGTTTCCTCCGTTTTGCAGTATGCCAGACCCCTCCCGATGAACAGGATCCCGTTTCGAACGTGGCCGGTCGAACACAAGGCTGTTTCTCCATTCTGCGGTGACGCCAGCTCGCTTCCATCGGCTGTTCCGCCCAAGCCCTCCCGATGAACACGAGGACGATTCCGCTCGACCCAGCCGGTTGGCTCCCCATGAACACGACGGCGACTTTGTTTCTCCGTTCCGACCCAGCCATGTACACGAGCCCCGGCCGACGTATGCGCCGAGTAGGCGCTCAAGATCCTACCCGTATGTACGTATGTGGTCAGATTTTCTTTCTGCACATGCGGCGGCCAGACGTGACGTGTACATGCTATGTGCGTGCCTCTACTACAACACGTGCGCGCCTCTACATCGACCAGTATGTACGTACATGTTCGCGACCAGAATGACAATGCTATGTACGCTTCGACCAGGTGGGTCCCAACTGTCAGACACTTCCTTGAGTGCGAAGATGTAGCTGGTGGGTCCCAGCAGTCAGGGGGCGAATCATTTTTTTTTGCCCGGACACACTTCCTTGCATGCGAAGATGTAGCTGGTGGGTCCCGGCAGTCATGGGGAAACGTTTTTTCGTGAAATACGGTGGCCCGTCCGGTGGGTCGCTGCTGTCAGGTGGAGGAATAATTATTTTGCATAATAAGGAGGAACTTCCTTGCTGCGGCTGTGGACCCAGCCATCAGCCTCTCCACGTACATTCCACATCCGATGGAAGCCGTTCCTTGACCATGTTGACCATGCCGCGCCGAGAGCACCAGGGCGGTGGACGACAGTGAGGCCTAGGAAGGGGATGGCGTGGAGCCGGGGAAGACGCGGCAGTGGAAGCCCGCGTGGAGAGGAGTACGCGGGTTCACTGGTTCGGCTGCGGTGTGAGGCTGCCGTCGCCGCAGGGCCTGGCCAACGGTGGGAATAGTAGGGGGCGGTGAGGCCTCCGCGGTAGCACAGCCGACCACGAGAGGCAGGAGCGTGCGGCACGACCGGCGCTGCTTTGGGTGGCTGGAGTAAGAAGATCGGAGGTTGAAGAAGCACTACAGCCGTTGGATGGACATCGTATGGTTACTGGAGCTAGAATCGTTCATATTGACTAAGTTGACAAAGCACTCCGTCCCCGTCAACTTAGTAGGCCCACAAGTCAGCCTCCCACCAAGGTGGGTCCCAACTAGCGGGGGAGTATTCAGGTTTTTGTGCGTAATAAGGAGGCACCTCCGGTGGGTCCGAGCTGACAGCGGGGGGAAGGTTTTTTTCGTGAAATACGTTGGCCCGTCCGGTGGGTCCCAGCTGTCAGGGGGAAATGTTTTTTCGCCCAATACGGTGGCCCGTCCGGTGGGTCCCTGCTGTCAAGTGGAGGAATAATTATTTTCCGCATAATAAGGAGGCACTTCCTTGCGACTGCCGTGGAACCATCTGTCAGCCTCTCCATGTATAGTAATCTTTCGATGGAAGTCGTTCCTTTACCACGTTGACCACTCCGTGCTGAGAGCACCAGGGCGGTGGATGACGGCGAGGCCTAGGAAGGGAATGACACGGAGGCAGGGAAGGCTCGACAGTTGTTTCCCACGCGGAGGGGAGTATGACTGTACGAGGGTTTAGTGGTTCGTCTGCCGTCACCGGAGAATAACAACAGTGTGGGTGAGTAGAGGATGGCTAGGCCAGCGATGGGAGTACGGTGGGCGGTGAGGCCTCTTGTGGTAGCACAGCCTGGCCATGGGAGGAGGGAGCGAGCAGTCCCGCCGGCGCTTGTTTCTGGGGTGGAGCAGAAGAGCAGAGATTGAAGAAAGACGCGCCGTTGGATGGACATCCAACAATCACTGCCAGGCCAACCTTTTTAGGAAAGCCTCAAATCTGTGGAAAATAGCATACAACCCATCTACCATTATTTCTAATAATTTACAGCCCATTTGCTAATTCTTAAGGTTTTTTTGGAGCCTGTATTCTTTTTGTTAGCATTACATCCCATATTATGGCCACGGTTAAAAAATTATACGAAATTTTGCATATTTCGGTGTGGTCTGAACTGTTTTTAATCCTGAAATTTCGAGTCACATTCAAACGGATTTAAAAAATAAATGTATATCAATATAAAATCCAACAAATTGTCCATGCATAAAAATTAATGCAATTTTAAATCTCGAAATGAAAAAAAGAAATTTGAAACTAATTGCTGGTTTGATGTGTTTTAAAAATGTACAGCCCATTTCTCATTACTGATAGGCCATTTTCTCGGCCAGCCGAATGAAGCTCTCCTCGTCTTGAAAGATTTGCAGCCCAACAGGCCTGACAAAGCAACTTACTTGGCAAATCACGAAAAATCTGGGCTGTGGCCGTGGACCCAGCTGTCAGCCTCTCCACGTACATTACTCTTCTGATGGAAGTCGGCCGTTGACCACATTGACCACGCCGCGCCGAGAGCACCAAGCCGGTGGATGACGGCGAGGCCTAGGAAGGGGACGACGCGGAGCTGGGGAAGACGCGACAGTGGATGCCACGCGGAGAGGAGTACGAGGGTTCACTGGTTCAGCTGCGGTGTGAGGCTGCCGTCACCGCAAAATAACAGGGGGTGTGGGTGAGTAGAGGGATGGCCTGGCGAGCGATGGGAGTAGTAGGGGGAAGTGAGGCCTCCACGGCATCACAGCTAGCCATGGGAGGCAGGAGCACGCGGCACGACCGGCGCTGGTTTGGGCGGCTGGAGCAAGAAGAACAGAGGTTGAAGAAGCACTACTGCCGTTGGATGAACATCGTATGGTAACTGGAGCTAGAATCGTTCATATTGACTAAGTTGACAAAGCCCTCTGTCCCCGTCAACTTGGTAGGCCCACAAGTTAGCCTCCCATGATGCTAGGTTCCAGCTGGCAGGGGGAGTATTCATTTTTTTGTCATTAATAAGGAGGCACTTCCTTGCGTGCGAAGATAGCTGGTGGGTCCGACTTGTCAGTGGGGGGGGCACGTTTTTTTTCACGAAATACAGAGACCCTTCCGGTGGGTCCGAGATGTCAGGTAGAGGAACCAAAGACTTGAGAAGGTGTACAGAACAAGCTAGTGTACCAGTAAAGAGACGTTGCTGAGTTTTAGAAAAAAGAGAGACGTGCTCCTATAGCTGGTTCGAATCCAAACCAAGACTATGACTATATATGGTGCTATGCTACTCTGCAAGTAATGAAACTGACATATCCAACGTTCGCTTCTCCTCTTCTCTACTTACTCTTCCTAGCATTAGAAGCTCTGGCCGCAGCAATCATGTCCGCTGGCTGCTCGTCCACCTGCTCTTCAGCAGGCAACAACCAAATATGCGCCAAGTCACCAACCATACCATCGCCTGTGGGTCTCATCACACCCCGCACGCACCAGAAGACAGCCGGTTGCTCATCACAACCCGCTTGCGTTGGTGTGGTTCCACCGCCGCAAATCACGCAGAGTCATCTCGTCGCGTCTCAACCACAATCCTCAACCCCGCCGAAGTCTTCTACAAATGCCCGAATCATGGGGTAATAATATGTTTTAAGTGTTGTTCGCTGCTTTGATTGCTGATTTTTTAATAGTTTGGTTGATGATCTTCCTGTCGGCGTCCTGGGAACGGAGTCCCAGACTTGCTCGCTCATGCCCATGGCGTGGCCATGCTCAAGAACCTCAGACGGTCCATCTTCATCAACAATGCATTCAAGACCCTCGCGAGGGGCCAAGCCTCGCGAGGCGGACGACGCAAGACCTCCCCAGGCCGCTCTCGGGGAGCAGAGATATCAAGGCAGAGCAAACCTCACGAGGCTCACGTGACGTGAGCCATGACGATCAGCACCAGGCGGGCGCCAGCACGCGCAGCATCCTTGTTTCCTCTTTGGTGCTAAGGAAGCAAGCGTAGGCACGGAGTACCGAGGCATCAAGCAAAAGTTTCCATATTGGTGCAACAAGACAATACTAGCAGGACGGCAAGATGGAGGTCACCGTGGTGCCCAAGACGGCGTCACCACCAGAGCCTTTTGCAGGACCACTTTTGTCAGGATAGCTTGTACTAGCTATCCCCTTTCAAATTCACCTGCCGTTGTTGGCTCCCTTCCCGCTCAATTTTTGGGGACAGGACCGGGGCCTATATAAGTAGAGCTAGCCACCACAGTAGAGGTAGGTTGAACTGAGGGGGACGAATCGAGTTCTCATCCACAAGTCCACAGAGCACAAGAACACCTCAACCTTAGGAGGCTGTTCTTCCCCTTGTGCTGTTCTTCATCAACCCAAGAGGCAATCCACCACCACGCACTGGAGTAGGGTATTACACCACAACGGTGGCCCGAACCAGTATAAATCTCGTGTCTTTCAGGTTATGAAAAGGCCGAAGTTCGTCTGTGAGATCTTAGCGAGCTAGGGCGTGGATCGGTAGGAGGGAAAGAACTTTGCGCGCACCCCAGAGTTCGAACCTTAAGGGTTTTGCCGGAACCCCACATCCGACATTTGGCGCGCCAGGTAGGGGCGCGCCGTAGCTTCCCTTCCATCGATTCGTCGCTCTGTCGCTCCGTCGTCTCCATGGCTGAGCGCCAGCTGCCCTCACTGCTCGCGTTGCTCAGACGGCTCCAGGCGGGGGCCACCTCGTCGTTCTCCATCTCCTGCCACCAACGCTGCTATCTGCCCGGTGGGGAACGAACAGCAAGCGTCCTCGCTGCACCCATCGGTGCGGCAGGACGGCCGCACCGCCACTCCATCGCTGACCCCGGCCGGTTCCTCGTCCCACGCATATCGCGCTCCCATGGACGCGCAGGCCACGCTCCTCATGGAGAATGATCTCCTGCACTATCGCCCGGTCGACGACCTCTATGAGGACTGGCTCGACCGCGTCGCCGAGCTCGTCCGCGCCGCAGGGGGCTCCCCGGCGCCGTCCCACTCTCTGCCTCGCCCTCCGCCAGCCATGGGCGGCGTGGCTCATGGAGCACCTCCACCACCTCTGCCCGGCCCCACGGTGTGATCCACCACGCCCGGTGCCCGCGCGCGAAGAGAGAAGCTGCCAAGAAATTCCTCGGCCGCGGGAAGCTGCACCTGCGCTCCCCGTGCCACCTTGCCTAGACCTCGCGCTACTTGTGGTAGCGGCACGCGGGCCTCACCAAGGCCAAGCTCCACCTCCGAGACGGGCCCCGACAACCACGGCCGGCTACCGCGCCTTCACCTCGAATCTGCGAAGGCCGCTCGCTGTGCAAGTTCGCCGGATCGCCTCTCGCTACATCGGAACCGCCGACCCCATGGAGTTCCTGTAGCTCTATGAGCTGAGCATCAAAGCGGCCAACGGCAATGAGAAAGTCATGGCGAACTGGTTTCCCATGGCTCTCAAGGATGGTGCCCGCACCTGGCTCCTGAACCTGCAGCACGGCTCGATCTCCTGCTGGGATGAGATGCGCGACCGCTTTGTCGCCAACTTCAGTGGCACGCGACCGCCTCACCGTCAAGGGTGACCTGCGCCGCATCAAGCAACAACCACGAGAGACCCTCCAGAAGTACATCCAACGCTTCAACAACACTCGCCTCAAGATCCCCAAGGTCACGGACGAGGCCATCATCTCCGCGTTCTCTGACAGTGTCCGCGACATCAAGATGAAGGAGGAGCTTGCTATCCACGAGGAGCTGAGCACATCTCAGGAGCTGTTCAACCTGGCAACCAAGTGCGCAAGAGCTGAGGAGGGGCGCCTTTCGCTCCTCGAGCTGCCAGCTGCGGGTGCAGAGGAGAAGAAGGCCAAGGCCAAGGACGTGAAGCGCAAGGAAGCAGCTGTGTTTGTTGTGGAGCCGGACACCAAGCGGGGCAGAGACCAGCCCGAGTCAACCAAGGGCAGCCGACCGTTATGCGCCTTCCACAACCTGAACACCCACATCACCAGCGACTGTCAAGAGCTCAGAGCCATTCGCGAAGGACGTCTAGGTCGACGCCCCAAGCGCAGCGACCGGGCGCACAGCCGTGGAGGAGGATGTGGAGGCGGACGCCGGGACGCACCGTGGCTCGCGGCCAGAGTGGCGCGACAGCCTCGTGAGGATCGCTGCCAGACCATCTCGCGAGGGCCCCCGAGGGGCCAGCCTCGTGAGGATCGCCCCGTGGCAACGCCGGTCTTCCCCGCTGCCGCCACCACCAAGAAGGAACGACGATCACCATCAGACGAGGGGGCTCGGGCTTCCAGAGCCGCTGCTATCGTCAGATCTTGGCGCGCCAGCCCCACCTCATCATCGATCTTCAAACAGTTCGCCGTGAAGCTTAACGCAAGGTTTCCAAGCTCGAGGACACGCACCCGCCAGTGGTCCCAAAGGCGCCATCACCTTTAACTCGCAGATCAGCTCAAGTGCGCAGCCATCACCGGGCGCCCCCCGATGCTTTGTTCACCACCATCAAGAATGTGCAAGTTACTAAGACCCTCATCGACGGCGGCGCTGGGCTCAACATCCTATCCGTCGACACGCTTGACAACCTCCGTGTCGCGATGAGTAGCTTCACCTACCAAGCCTTTCTCAGAGTGACCGACGGTTCACCACACCGATAGGGCAGGTCCACTTGCTGCCACCTTCGGGAGCGCAAGAACTACCGCGACCGAGCTCATCGACTTCGACGTCACAAGACATCCGCTTGCCGCATAACGCCATCCTCGGTATCCGCCCCGCCAAGTTCATGGCGGTCACCCACCACGGCTACAACGTCCTCAAGATGTCGGGAAGCGGCGGAATCATCACGGTCCCATGTGAAGAGAGAGATGCAGTGTGCTCCCTCGAGCGCGCCTTCCAAGCTGCAGCAATTGACGACCCCGACAGCAAAGGCGAGGGCCCTCTTGAGGCCCTCCCCAAGAACAAGAAGCAGCTGCACCGTGCAGGATCTCAGGAGGGTGGCGACGCAACTAGAGCCTCGTCAGGACCAGCGCCCGCTCCAGGGGCGCGTCCCTCCATCGCATAGGAAGGCGCGCCCGGCGCCCTCCTCGGGCAGGGCTCGGGGGATCTCTTCTGGAGGGCCTCAGACCTTGCCAACCTCACGAGGGAGGCACTTGGGCACCACTTGGAGGCATGCTTCGCGACACGTTTCCCTCAGGAGAACGCAGGGCAAGGAGTGCCCACCACTCAAGAGTTCATCACCAAGAGCACTCAAGAACTGCAAGACGCAAGGGCCATGCGCGGCGACCGCTGCTCACGAGGCGCAGCTCCCCATCCAGCGAGGACGCCTGGCTGCGCGGCCTCTGATCGACATCCTGTGGCTCAACAGGCCGCATCTCGTGAGCTTTTCTTGCCTTCGCAGGGCCGCTATGAGGATCCACCACACAACTACGCTTGCATGCCCTTCGCTTGCCGAGCATGGCGCCACTTATCAACGCAACATGCGGCGTGGTCCCCGGCGGCTCAGAGGCCGTGTACCACGCCGCCCCGAAGAGATGGAGACGGTTCAAGGAACCACCCGAGCCCCCGTGAGCCTCCCGAGGCTCAGTGGCCCCGTGGCCTGCGAGGAGCCATTCCTTCGCCGCTGCACCTTCAACTGCCCCAACTCTCCTTCCACTACAAAAAATACACTTCCGTGATGATACGCGGTTTGTCACAAGAGGTCGCGCTTTTGTCATGCATGTACATCCATGACAAATTTATGACGTAATCAAGATAGTCATACCCGGCCGTCGAGAAGTGTTCCATGACATTACTAAATTATCATCATGGAAGTGTCCACTTCCATGACGATAAATCGCCACACATAAGTGCTTTCGCCAAGGGTGACCGACACGCGGCATCCACCGTAACGAACGTCATAAGCTATTGGGCTGGGTTTTGAACCGATAACTCGTTAACAGCCCCGACCAATGGGGATTTTTCACGTAAAATCATCATTGGCTGGAGGAAACACGTGTCGGCTCACCGCTGGGACGTATGTCATCCACTCATTGGATGTAAGGCGCTTATGATACGCCGACACGCGGGCATGGCCCAACAGAGGCCCATTCTCGTGAAAAGGCCGCCCGCTTGACTTGGTCAAAAGCTAGCGGGCCGCCCATGTAAAGCTCGTTAACGGCCTGCTCGCAGATAGCCCGCTTACAGCCCGCTAACCCAAGGCCCGTTACGCCCTATCCGAATTAGGCCCAAGAGCGCCATCCGCCCACCCAATATGATTCCAGCCCGTTTTCACTTATGGCCTATGTATGACCCATGACGCCTTTTTGGCCCATATGAGGCCCTATGTAACTTGGCCTATTAACGCCCGTGGTGAAATCGCCCGTAATGAATAAAGGTATTACTTTACACCCATTAACGGCCCTGGTGAAACTGGCCCGTAATGAACATCAGATCATTTATACCCATTAAGGGCCTCATATTCCGCTAATGCTTCCAGCCCATGTTATCTTTCGCCTTCTCGTGAGCCCATTTATTCTGGGCTCATTTCAAAGATTCGCTTACTTACGCCGCCATCGCTATTTTTCGCTTATGGGCCAAATTCAGCCCGTGGTTACAAATGGCCCGCTTTGTGGTCCGTTAACACGCTGGGCCGCTTATAGCGCCATGAAATACGGCCTATTAACGATGGCCCGTTATGGTCGGCCCATGAACGGACGATTCCAACTCTAGCCCGCTTACGGCCATAATGCGGCTCGTTATTGGCCCATGTTTGGCCAATCGATCATACCGCCCAGATAAGGCCCATTGATGATACGACCGTAGAAGGCCCATTGTTTCGCGCCCGTAGAAGGCCCATTGTTTCTACGGCCCGTAGAAGGCCCACTGCTTATACGCCCCGTAGAAGGCCCATCGTTTCTACGGCCCGTAGGTCCAAAGTGTCACTACAAAGAAATATTAGCCCATGGTTATTGTAAAAATAGGTTATTGCAGCCACTAGCAAACCGCAGTAAAAAGAACTGATCGACTACAAGCAAAAAATAAACAAGACAACAAGGAAATAAATAAGCAAGCAACTTACACTAGGCTATCACGGCTATTACATATATTACATCCACTGGCATCAAAGTTCGCCACCAAAGGTAAATATAGGGAACACAAAGAAGATATAAACGCCCAGAAGAAAACAAGTCCGTAATTGAAACCACTTCAAGAGCTCAAGAAACAATATCCCGGTACCCATAATGTCGGGAAGATGCTTAGCAAGCATATTAACTTTCTTGTTTGGCGCTTAAGTCCTCCAAATACCGTTGTTGCACCGTAAAGTATGCATCTGAATTCGCAGGCTTTCTCACCCTTCGGCTTCCTATCGCATAACATCTCGATCGATGTCTTTCAACTTGAAGTTGAGACTCAAGAAGTCGAACTGATTCAGCAACAAGTTCAAGAGTCGGTGCCAAAGTAGTAGCCAAGAACTCTAACACTACATCAAGACAGACTTTGGGGTTGTCTCTGTCCTCAATATAGTTTTTATCATCTTTCTTGGAGACCAACAGGGATGTCTCACTATCTTGAACCTTATCTGCATTACTTCCTTTACCATTGCATAACAGGGTTGAGGGAGTCCCGGACTAGGGGGTGTCCGGATAGCCGGACTATCGTCACGGCCGGACTCCAAGACTATGAAGATACAAGATTGAAGACTTCGCCCCGTGTCCGGATGGGACTTTCCTTGGCGTGGAAGGCAAGCTTACGATACGGATATGTAGATCTCCTACCATTGTAACCGACTGTAACCCCGACCTATCCGTGTCTATATAAACCGGAGGGTTTTAGTCCGTGAGAACTAACAACAATCATACCATAGGCTAGCTTCTAGGGTTTAGCCTCCTTGATCTCGTGGTAGATCTACTCTTGTACTACCCATATCATCAATATTAATCAAGCAGAGTAGGGTATTACCTCCATCGAGAGGGCCCTAACATGGGTAAAAACATCGTGTCCCTTGTCTCCCGTTACCATCCGCCTAGACGCACAGCTCGGGACCCCTACCCGAGATCCGCCGGTTTTGACACCGACATTGGTGCTTTCATTGAAAGTTCCTCCGGTCGCCACCGATAGGTCTGATGGCTCCTTCGATCATCAATAACGACGCGGGTCCGTGGTGAGACTTTTCTCCCGGACAGACCTTCAGATTCGGGCGGCTTTGCATCGCGGGCCAATTCGCTTGGCTATCCGGAGCAGATCGAAGCTACGCCCGCCATCAGTCAGATTTGAAGTCCGAACTATACGGCCGATATCCCCGGACTTGATCTTCGACGGATTCGAGCCGCAGCTAAGCCGCGCAGACTGCTTCGGCGGGCATGATCTAGCTCGCAGCCGAACGGTGTCCCGGAGGCCGCACCAAAGACCAGACCGCCCTTGATCCGGAGCCGGATTCCCCGATCGAGGACGAGTGGTTGACACCACCGGGGCTACAATCTCTACGGCGATTGAGCAGAACTCCATCCTCGTCCTTTATGAAGACCTCGACTCCAAGGTGCCGACTCTCTCCGACCAACCCCCGCTACCGCCAATCGAATCTGATTGACGCCTGTTATGGAGTTCATCGCCATGACATCTTTCAAAGACTCGCCTTTGGCGATATTCTGAATTCACTAAAGTCTCTCTCTTTATCCGGACAGAAGGTTGGGACGCGGACGACTAAAAAATTCAACGCCCACCCACCACCCACTTTGTAGCCATTGTCGATGATTTAACCGACATGCTAGACTACGACCAAGACATCGACGGTATGGACGACGATGCCGAGACGACTCAAGACCCAGCTACCATGTGGCACCGGAAGGCCACCTCGCCATATGACATATATATGGTGGACATCCCAAAAGATGGGAACGGCGATGGAACAACGGAGGATGACCCTCCAAGAACAGCCGGTTACCGACATCAGCGGGCGCCGCCTAAATCCCGCCACAACAAAAACGGTGATTCCGACACGGAGATAATAACACCCGGACAAAGGTCAAGAGAACCCCCAGCAGGACTCAGCGCAGGAGGAGGGAGAAGCAAGTTCGCACGACAAGGCGGGCAGTAAAGAGAGGTCGAGGACGATAATTATGCGCCCCTCCTCAAGATGAGGCAAGCCTCGACGACGACGACTTTGTCGTGCCCGAGGATCCCGCTTAACCGAGCGCTTTCAAACGCAGGCTTATAGCCACGGCAAGCAGCCTCAAGAAAGCAGCAACAGCTTAGAGCTGATCAAGACCCGCTAGTCGCTGATGATGGATCAAGTCCTTGCAGCCAAGAGTATGAACTCAACTCCCTCCAAAAGCTACCCCAAACGCAGGTCGCTGCCTCGACTAGAGGAGGAAGCACCCAAGTCACCAACAAGACGACATGGCAGACCGCCACCCCTGTGGCTGCGATAGAGAGGCCTCTAGACCCTCCGCTCAAGACACACCCCGACGCCGCTCAAAAGTACCAAGGCACGGAAAACGTGCCGGACTTAAGTATATATATTGGAGGATAAGGCTAAACATACAAGATCGATCACGGATCGCGTGGGCGCCCAGCAATGCGGATGATTACCGCCACGCCGGATACAAAGAAACCGCCGGGCCGAACACAGAGACAAAGCTCATATGAGCTACGCCGTGATATAGCCCAATATGTAGGCGCCAAGACACCCATTATGCTTCACGATGAAGTAATGGATCATCAAATCCCGAGGGCTTCAAGCCCGTAAACATCGAATCATACGATGGTACCACAGATCCTCGTGGTCCGGATCGAGGATTATCTCCTCCATATCCACATGGCCCGCGTGATGATCTACATGCCATCAAATACCTCCCACTCAAGCTTAAAGGACCAGCTCGACATTGGCTCAATAGCTTGCCAACAGAATCAATTGGTTGTTGGGAGGACCTCGAAGCCGCATTCCTTGATAACTTCTAGGGCATATATGCGACCACCGACGCCGATGACCTTAGCCACATAATTCAGCAGCCAGAAGAATCGCCGACAATTCTCGACTCTTGTTCCTAACAAAGAAAAATCAAATCGTTGATCGTCCGGATGTAGAGGCCCTTGCAGCCTTCAAACATAACATCCGCGACGAGTGGCTTGCCCGCACCTAGGACAGGAAAAGCCGAATCTATGGCAGCCCTCACAACCCTCATGACTCGCCAGCGGAGAGGACAGCTGGCTAGCTCAAGCAACAACTTGGCCAAACATCCCGATAGTCCGGATACCAAGGACAGCAATGGCAGGTCACGCAGTAACAAGAACAAGCGCCGATCAACGGCGCATAATATCAAGATACGCCGCCAATGCCGGATTCAGAGGCTCTAAACCCGGTCACGGAAGAAGCCATTCAAAAGAAACACCTGTGGCCCGGCCCAACTTGGACCGAATACTGATCGCTTGTGCCGATACATGGCACCTCGAAAACTAGTTAATCACACCAACAGGACTGTTGGTGTTCAAGCAAGCAAGTGTTAAGCGCCAACTCAATGACAAGGGCTGCATAGCGATGACGAGGAAGAGCCCCGCCACGAACAATAAAGGATGTAAGGGTTTTCCTACACAAGTGCGGACGGTGAACATGATATACGCAACCCACATACCCAAAAGGGAGCGGAAGCATGCACTACGGACGATACGCGATGGAGCCAGCCGCCCCAAAGTTCAACCCATGGTCTTCCCGCCCGATCACCTTCGATCAAGGGACCACCCCACTAGCATCCGCCACGGCGTTTCGCCGCATTGGTTCTTGACCCAATTATTGACGGATTTCACCTCACCGTAGTCCCGATGGACGGCGGTAGCAGCCCTGAACTCGCTTTATCAGATACAAAGGCGGAAAATGGGCATAGACCCTCAATGATTAAACCTACAAAGACGACCTTTAAAGGCGCCATACCGGTGTAGAGGCCAATTGTACAGCTCACCACACTCAAGTGGTCTTCGGATCTCCGGATATCTTCAAGCAAAGAGTTAATCTTCGACATCGCCCCATTCCGCAGCGGCTATCATGCATCGCCGGACGAACCGCATTCGCAAAGTTCAATGCAGTGCCGCACTACGCATACCTCAAGCTCAAGATGCCAGCCCTCGAGTAGTAATCACGGTCAATGGAAACACCGAACGCCTCTCCGAACGGAGGAGCATACGGCGTCTCGCGGGCGGAGGTGCAAAGCAGCCTCTCACGGCAATTTCGAGTCCGCCACTAAGCGCCCGGACACCGCCAAGCGCCCGGAGTAACCTGCAACAAGACCACCCGCACGACTCAAGCACGAGTAGCAATCCGCCCAACCCCAGCCCTCGCTAAATTATGGTTAGTATTACGCTGCACATAATTACGCTCTGGAGATACCATGGGCATATGGGGAGGGGCAAGACAACGGCACGCCAAGAATGCGGCTTGACCGCACCAGGGGATCCCGTCTGTGTCATTTCTTTTTTTCTTTTTCCTCTTTTCTTCCTTTTTTTTTACTTTCAGGACTCCGTCTTTAAGAAGTCCTCTCCTGCACTTGAATCGCCGAACTCATGATGCAACAGCCAGGGAAGCGGAAAGCCACGTCGAGTGTTTAGGTGGTCTGTGTTACGAGCATTATACCTGTTTTACATACCATCCCATAGCTTACCCCTGGAGGGGGACATGTTAGATAGTCCCATCCCTTGCTTATCGCACTATTTGTATCGTTCTGCTTCCATTGCAGTACCTTTTTGAATAAACAATACATAGCTTTTGCTTATTATTGCTCTACTTCCTTTATATATACATATGTTCATTTCACGACATGTTGCAACCGCACACTTTGGTACGACCTAATACACCAGGGCTTAAGTATCCCAAAATTATGGTGTGATAAGTCCTAACACTTTCACAAGTGCGGCACCCCAACTTATAGCATTATATGAATTGGCTCTAATCATGTCTTGGGTCAATAGTTGGTTTTCCCAGCCCCTGTTTTGGTACCTTACGCCCGCTATATCGCTAAGGTAGCACCGGAGAACCATCGCGATTGTGCCCCGCTTATGCTAGGTCGAGCACCTCTGGAGAAAGCTAAACTGACCGTCATGATAGGGCGAGAGCCGGTCGCTGTTCGAGAGGTTTTTTCGGTCCCTAAAGACTTATGCCGCTTAGAGCGAGGAACCGAATCGTCCAGCCAAGGCGGATAGCGCCTTAACTGGGTCTTCCGAATACTAGGGGCTTCACCAAATTTAAAATTATAGAATTCTATGGCTAAGGAGAGTGTTCAAGCATTATAAGTCCGTTGCCTTGTTCGTTGTGTTGAGCGCCCCTAGATGGACCCAAGAATGGGAACAAGAGTGCTCACGTTTATCCCTAACACCCCAAAGACTGTGGCATGGGGGTGAAGCCAACGACTTGCCATCTCTCAAATTTGATAAACGGCCGCATGTAAGGTAATATTTTAAATTAATAAGCGTTGCTTAGCGATATGAACAAGTTTTCAGCGCAGGATAACAAATGCGAAGTTTATTCAAAAATACATATTTGGAGCACTCATCCGCTATTCGGCGGGCACTTCAGAGGCCCTCATAGTACATTTCGGGCGCATGATGCTCATGGCCCTTTAAGGGTCTGGTCCGTCACAAGCTTCTCCGCATCCAGCTTGCCCCAGCAGCACTTTAGCACGGGCAAGGGCCCGACGGACACCTTCAATGCAGACGGAGCGCTTGATGACTTCAATCCGTGGATGTGCATCCACCAGCCGCCGCACCAAGCCAAGTAGCTCCCCGGCATGGCCTCCAATGGCCACATCCGCCGCTTATAAGGCCCTTCATGGCCTGTTCGGCGACTTATGGAGCTCGACCAGCTGCTTCAGCTGGTCGCCGTAGGCACTGGATGGTCGGCCTCAAGATACCGAGACCGAACACCTTTTCCGCCGAGCCCTCCTTGGCGCGGTAGAATGCGCAAAGATCGCATACACCACGGGCAAATCTGCGAATGCTCCTAGAGAGCTCCGAATCCGGTAACTAATAGGTAATTCACTTTCACATGCTTGCTTTGCATAAAGAATGCCTTACCCGCCGCTATCTTCTTTAAAGACTCAATTTCTTGAGGGCTTTTTGGGCCTCGGCCTTAGAAGCTTTGGCACTCTCAAGAGCCGAGGCGAGCTCGACTCTCGAGTTCGAGTCACGCCCAAACTCTCGTGTTTTTCCACGAGCTTGAGCTCTTGCCGCACCTTGGCCAGCTGCGCCCCTTCTTCTCTCGCTCTCTATGCTCCACACCCGCTTTATTTTCGCCACGACACCGCTTCCTTCTGTGGTCGCCACCTCGCTCAGGGCCCCGCAGCACCCAAGTTATTCCTGTTATTTTTGCAACCAAACCTTTTCTATAAGGTATTACTTACCTTCCTTGTCCTCGAGCTGCTTCTTGGCTTGTCCGAGCTCGCTCTCGACCGCCGAGGTTCGCTATAATGCATTGACCTTTGCAACAAGGCGGCAGAGGTCAGCAGCGCAATCGTGATTCCCATATTGACATACTTATGTTAGACTCCTCACAGATATCTTTTAGATCCTTAGTCCCGCTTTTCTTTCCCAACAATCGAACTAAGCATCGTGGGCTAGTGTCTATGCGGTTATATTTTTACATATTCTAAAATCTTACCTCAAAGCCTCGTTAGAAGGCTGGTACAGCTTCGTCAATCTGCTCTTGGCGGATCGAACTATCCGGATCACCGCACTCATAACAGGCGGTGTTCTCCTCGATGGAAGCGCCATGAGCGCCCAAGAGCTATCCGTGCCTCCGCTGGACGGAGGACACGGTGTCTTACCCTTCTTCCGAAGGGTCCGCTGCCGGACTCGAACCATCAAGGTTCCGCATGGAGACCGGACAAGGGTCGGGCCTAGAGCCCTTGGGGGTCTTGCACCTGCAAGGCTGAGTCCAGGAGGTTGCCTTGTGGCACCTCCTATGCTACCTCCTCTGACCAAGCCCTCCTGGGTCCCCACAAGGCGCCGCCTGCAGCGTGAGGCGAGGAGGCGGTCGGAAGCGAGCTACTCTCCATTTCCGATGAGCCTGTGGACCCGCCGATGAATCGGCGAACTCGCTTTGGGCGGACTGCACGTTGTTCGACATTAGAGAACACTCTGCAATAATAAAAAGCCATGGGTATCCTGGACACTTACGATCTCGCCAGGCTTGGACCTTGTAGGCCAATCCTCCTCATCGTTGCCGACGCTGGTGGAGAAGTCCAAGGAAGGGTTCTTCCTTCTGACCCTCCGCCCCCCAGCTTGGGGTGGCCTTCCTTTTTTCTCCTCTTCACTGGGAGGAGCTTTTCTTCCTCCTCATCTTCGTGGAGAAGATTTTGCTTCGTAATCCGACAAAGACCGGCGCCGGAGCTCCTTCGAAGTTCCCGTGGCCTCCTTCTGGCTCTTCTTCTCCGCACCACGCACGGGCGCCAAGCCAGAGTCTGGCCAATCGGGTGTCCTCCGAATCTTCCGCAAAGGAGCGGATAGTTAATCTGTCCGGACGCCTTCACCAGTCCCGCCGTGAGATTAGGGAGTTTTAGATCCCACGAGAGTCAATCTATGAAAAAGAGTCCCGAAGGGTAAATAACTTACTCGCCGCTTGATGTCGCGAAGCTGTATCCGCGATCTTTGGTAGCGGATGCTGGGGCTTCGGCGCCCTTGAACAGCACTCTTCCAGCGCCTTCGCACGAGTGTCGAAGAGCCGACTCAAGGTTCGTGTCAGGCCGGATCGAACTCCCACAAATTGAAGGCCCGTTGTTGGCATGGGAGAATCCGGCAGATGAGCATCACCTTGATTACGTCAACGAGCCTAAGATTCTTGGCCGCCAGGTTTCGGACGCATGTTTGAAGTCCGGATGTCTCGCTCAATTCCCCACGCCAGCCCGCCTCTTTCCATGACGAGAGCCGTGGGGAAGCCAGATCTGAATTGGGCCGCCACCTTTTTCGGTGTTATGGGCTCGTGATGTAGAACCACCCCGATTGCCACCCCTTTATTGTCTTCACGAAGGCGCCTTCGAGCCATGGGACTTTGGCCATCTTGCCAACCATGGCGCCCCAAGACTTGCTTGACGGCCGCCCACAACCTTCGGCCGGACGTTGAAGATCTTCAGCATAAGTCAAGTGGGGCTGATGCAGAGGAAGGCCTCGCACACGCATTTATAAATGCCGAGATGTTGAGGATGAAATTCGGGGCCAGGTCGTGGAAGTCCAGGCCGAGAAGAACATGAGCCCCGGACAAATGGGTGAAGAGGAAAACCTAGTCCCATGGAGGAAGTGGGGAGAAACACCACCTCTCATGGGGCCTGGGGGTCGGAATGAGCAGCCCCTCGTCGGAAGCATGTGCGCGATGTTGCCGGACAAGTATCCGGCCTCCCGCAGTCTTGCGATGTGCCCCTCCGTGACGGAGGAGGCCATCCACCTGCCTCCCGCTCCTGAAATGGTTGGAGAAAGGTTGAGGTGGGATGTGCGGACTTGGGCGCTGGAGCTCGAGTGCGCGGAAATGGATAAGCAAAGGAGGAAGAAGGCGTAGGTGAAAAGGTGGATTCTTATCTCCTTATATGGACGGACGAAGCTATGCGTCTCCCACCGGCCTGGTAAAACTCGCTTATTTCCCAAGCGCCGTAATCAATGTCGCAGATGGGTTACCCACGTCCGTATTGATGAGAATCCTGGAATAAGGGGGCACGATCTATGCTTTGATAAGACGTGCCAAGGAAACCGCCTCGCTAAACACGCTGAGGTGGAACAATAAAAACGATTCATATAAAGGCCTGGCCATGGTGTGATGTCACGCCGCAGAATGCATCAGCAGGTCTGTGCAAAAATTATTCTCTCTACGGTGTTATGTGGAACTTGTTTTGCAGAGCCGGACACAATCCTTGTGTTCAAAACCTTCTATGAAGTATTCGGAGAAGGAACCCGCCTTGCAATGCCGAAGACAATATGCGCGCCGGACTCGTCGTCATTGAAGCCTGGTTCAGGGGCTACTGAGGGAGTCCCGGACTAGGGGGTGTCCGGATAGCCGAACTGTCGTCACGACCGGACTCCAAGACTATGAAGATACAAGATTGAAGACTTCGTCCCGTGTCCGGATGGGACTTTCCTTGGCGTGGAAGGCAAGCTTGGTGTCGGTGTCAAAACCGGCGGATCTCGGGTAGGGGGTCCCGAACTGTGCGTCTAGGTGGATAGTAACAGGAGACAAGGGACACGATGTTTTACCCAGGTTCGGGCCCTCTTGATGGAGGTAAAAACCCTACGTCCTGCTCGATTGATATTGATATTGTGGATGTTTACAAGAGTGGATCTACCACGAGATCAAGGAGGCTAAACCCTAGAAGCTAGCCTATGGTATGATTGTAAGGGTTGTTGATGTTGTTCTGATGTTGTCCTACGGACTAAAGCCATCCGGTTTATATAGACACCGGAGAGGGCTAGGGTTACATAGAGTCGGTTACAATGGTAGGAGATCTACATATCCGTATCACCAAGCTTGCCTTCCACGCCAAGGAAAGTCCCATCCGGACACGGGAGAAGTCTTCAATCTTGTATCTTCATAGTCTTGGAGTCCGTCGATGATGATAGTCCGCCAATGATAGTTCGGCCGATGATGGTAGTCCGCTATCCGGACACCCCTAATTCAGGACTCCTCAAGAGGCCCTGAACCAGGCTTCAATGACGATAAGTCCGGCGGTATATTGCTTGGCATTGCAAGGCGGGTTCCTCCTCCAATGATAGAAGATTGTGAACACCAGATAGTGTCCGCTCGCAAAATAAATTCCACATTCCACCGTAGAGAGAATAATAATATATACACAAGTTCAATCTGCTGACTTTTTCTGTGGCATGACGTCACACCACTACCAAGCCATTACTTGAATTGTTTTTTACTTTACCACCTCAACGATTTAGCGAGGCGGTTTCTTGGCATGTCTTGTCGGGCAGAGATCGTGTTTCCTTAATCCGGGATTCTCATCAATACGGACGGTAACCCAACCGCGCCATTGATGGTGACGCTTGGGAGATAAGCGAGTTTTACCAGCCGGTGGGGGACGCAGAAGACTTCGCCACCCATATAAGGGATAAGGATTCACCTTCTCACCCACGCCTTCTTCCTCCTTTGCTTATCCATCTCCAAGACTCGAGCCCAGCACCAAGTTCAACAAGATCTCATCTCAACCTTCTCCGACCATGTCCGGAGCGGAGGTAAATGGTTGGCCTCCACCGCTAAGGAGGAGCACATCGCCAAACCACGCGCGGATACCTTTCCGCGACATCAGCGACCGCTGCCCGACGAGGGGCAGCTCATCCCCACCCCAGTGCCTCATGAGAGGGTCGCTTTCTTCCCCACTTCCTCCGCTGGATCGGGCTTTCCACTACATACCTTTGTCCGGGGCTCATGTTCTACTATGGCCTGGATTTCCATGATCCGGCGCCAACTTCATCCTCAACATCTCGGCGCTTATCGTCAGTGTGAGGCCTTCCTCTCAGATCCAGCCCCACTTCGCTTAGGCTCAAGACCTTCAATGTCAAGCCGAAGGTAGTGAAGGGCACTGCCGGAGTGCGGAGGAGCCATGTTGGGCAAGATGCCCAATGTCCTTTGGTTCAAGGGGCCTTCGTGGAATCCGCCAAGTGGTGGCAATCGGGTGGTTCTATATCACCGAGCCGCGCGGACCCTACATGGGCGGCGGCCCCGAAGTTTAGATCCGGTACCCCCACGCAGCTCACCTCCTGGAAAGAGAAGGGCTTGCTGTGGGGTAGTTCGAAGGAGCTGACGGGACTCCAAGCCTGTATCCAGAAGCTGGTGAAGAAGCTCAGGCTGGTTAACGTGGTCCAAGTCATGCTCGTCCGCCGGATACTCCCATGCCAAGAGCGGGCATTCAATCTGTGGGAGTTCGATCCGGAACAGCACCAGGCGCTGAGCAGGCTCTTCGACACGACGTACGAAGGCGCCTGGAAGGTGCTGTTCAAGGGCGCCGGCCTCGCGATCCGCGATCAAGATCGCGGGTTTCGCCGCAGCGCCAGGCCGACGAGGTAAGTGATTCTACCCCTTTACGGGACACTTGTTTTTCATAGTTTGACTCTATGCGGGTTTTAATTTCCCTTTCTCCTTTGACAGGACTGGATGAGGAAGGCGGAGCAGATTACCTGCCCGGCTCCTATGCCAGAAAATCCAAAGGACGCCTGCCTAGCGGGTTGCTGGTTCCGCACCGCACGTGGTGCCGGAGAAGAAGGCCAAGAAGGAGGCCACGGGTTCTCGAAGAGTGCCTGCCTGGTGTCCGACGACTCGGGCGGACTCCTCCCAAAATGAGGAGGAGGAAGAGGACTCTCCCGAGGAGGGAGAGAGGAAGAGGAAGGCTTCCCAACAGGGGAGGCCAAGGGTCCAAGAGGGAAGGACTATTCCTCGACAGCTCCGCCAACATCAACGCTGGCGAGGAAGAATGGCCTTCAAGGGCCAGCCTCCGTGAGATCGTAAGTATCGGATTCCTGAATGATTTATAATTTTTTTTCTCGTCACATAGTGTCATTTCGATGCCGCATGCTGCCCGTAGTCCGCCAGTGATGATTTCCCCGCTTCATCGAGCGGGTCGTTGGCTCCGCCGGATGTAGACTCCATCCCGACCGCCCACCCCCGCGACACCGAGGACGCCGAGGTGGGATCCCAAGAAGGGACCCATCGGGGAGGCTCCGGAGGTGCCACAAGGCGCCCTCCGGACTTTGCGCCGACTCCACATCGAACCCGCAGTGGTTCCGGAGTCCGCCGGGCGCCCTTCAACGAAGGGCAAGACCGTGACGCCGACGGCTTCCGTCCAACCGGAGGCGCCGAGCAATTTGTTGGAGGCGCTGCAGAGCGCTTCCATTGAGGAAGAACACCGCACTATTATGAGTGCGGTGATCCACAAGGTGCAACTCTCCAAGAGCGGGCTGACCGAAGCCTGCAGTAGCCTTCTATTAGGCTTTGAGGTCAGAAGTTAAAAATATGCAATGTAATACCGCATAGACAGTAGCCCCTGATGCTCGGTTCGGTGTTCGGAAAGAAAAGCCGGACTGAGGATCTAAAAAAAAGAGATATACGCAGGGTTGCTAAAAATTATGTCAATATGGGTTGCGAGGCTACGCTGCCGACCTCCGCCGCACTAATCATGGAGGTCGGTGCTGTGAAGCAGAGTCGAGCGGTCCGAGCAAGAGCTCGGCCGCGTCAAGAAGCAGCTCCTGGACAAAGAAGGTGAGTAACACCACTTTGAACTTGTACCTTACAGAAAAGGATTTAGGTTGCAACAAAAAATAACAAGGATAACATGGGTGCTGCAGGGGCCACGAACGAGGTGGTGACCCTGAAGGAGGCCGTGTCCGTGGCCGAATGCAATGCGGCCACGGAACGGGCAGAGCGAGAAAAGCAGGAGGCGCGGGTGGCGGTGGTTCAGCAAGAGCTCTAGGCTCTCATGGAGAAGCATGAGAGCTTGGAGCGTGACTCAAAGACTCGAGAGTCCGAGCTTGCTTCGCCTCGAAAGTGCCAAACCGCCAAGGCCGAGGCCCATAAGTCCCTTCAGAGATTGAGTTGATGAGGAAGATAGCGGCGTAGTAAGGCATTTTTCATGCAAAGCAAGCATGTGAATGTAAATTACGTGTTACTTACCCGAATTGGAGCTCTGTATGTTTGTAGATCTGCCTCAAGCGTGTCTCGATGTCAGCCAGATTCTACCGAGCCAAGGAGGGAGCTCAATGGAGAAGGTCTTCGGTCTCAAGATATCGAGGCCGGCCATCCGGTGTTTCTAGCGACCAGCCTGAAGCAGCTGGTCGAGCTTCACAAGGTGGCCGAGCAGGCCATGAAGGGCCTCATAGTCCGGCCTGTGGCCTCGAGAGGCCATGCCTGGGAGCTACTTCGCCTCGCGGCGACGGCTGGTGGATGCGTGCCCTCGGGTGGAGGTTATCAAGCGCCCGCCTGTATTGAAGGTGCTCGTCGGGCCCTTGCCCGCGCAAAGGTGCATTGGGGCAAGCTAGATGCGGAGAAGCTAATCACTGACGCGCCACCAGCGGGCAAGGAACATCATACGCCCGAAATGTACTATAAGGCTGTCCTGAAGGGTGCCCGCAAGATTGCGGATGAGTGCCCTAGGGATGTAATTTTTGAGTAAATTCGCAATGTGTTATCCTGTGCGCTGAAAACTTTGTTCATATGCGCTAAGCAACACTTGTTAATTTAAAATATTACCTTCTGTGCGGCCGTTTATTAAAACCGAGAGATGGCAAGTCGTCGGCTTCAGCCCCCATGCCACGAAAGTGCTGGGGTGTTGGGATAAACTTGAGCGCCTTGTTCCCATTTTTGGGTCCATCTAGGAGGCGCCAACACAACGTAACAAGGCAACCGGACTTATAATGCTTGAACACTCTCACTTAGCCATAGAATTCTATAATTTTAAATTTGGCGAAGCCCTCTAGTATTCGAGGACCGAATTGGGGCGCTATCCACGCCTTCGCCGGACATAATCCGGAAGTTCGCTCAAGGGGCGAGGTCTTTAGGACCCGAAGGACCTCTCGAACAGCGACCAGTCTCTCGCCTTATCATGACAGTCAGTTTTAGCTTTTCCATCGAGGCGTTAACCCGGCTCAACCGGGCGCAATCGCAGTGGTTCTCCCAAAGGCTACCTTAGCCGATAGAACGGAACGTAAGGTGCCAAACATGGGAGCCGGGCAAACCCAATTATTGACCCAAGCCATGATTCGAGCCGATTCATATAATGCTATAAGTTCGGGTGCCGCACTTGTGAAAGTGTTCGACTTTATCACACCATAATGCGGAGAACATCAGCCCTCGTGTATTTGGCCGTACTAAAATGTACGGGTGCAACATGTCGTAAATGAACATATATATATATATATATATATATATATATATATATATATATAAGGTAATGCAATTATAGGCAAAAAGTGCTGCATTTTATTCAAGAAGATATGCTATGAGTGCGGAATGGTACAAATAGTGCGGAAAGCAAGGAATTGGACTAATTAAAGGCATCTCTCCGTGGGTAGGCCATGAATGTTTGTATTTAACAAATTTAATGCTCGTGATGGAGACCACCTGAGTGTTCGTCATGCCTTTGTCCTTCCCCTGGCTGTTGCATCATGAGTTGGCAGGGTCGCCACGGACCTAGTTCTGTATAAAAAGAGAAAAATAAAAGAAAAAAGAGACACACTTGGGAGCCCCTCGTGTGGTCGAACCGCACTGGTCTGTTGTGGTTGTGCCTTTCCCCTATGCCCATGGTATCTCCAAGGCGTAATTATGTACGCGGAGAGCTTCTCTTATAATTTTGCGAGGGCTGGGGTTGAGGCCGCATTGCTACGCTGCGTGCTCGGAACGTGCTGTGGTCTTGGTTGATGTTGCTCGGCGCGCTTGGTCGTGTCCGGTCGCTTAGCGGCCGGACTCGAGAATTGCCTTAAAAGGCTGCTCAGATTTCGCCGCGAGAGCCGCAGTATGTTCCTCCGCTCGGAGGAGCGCCCGTGTTTCCATTGATCGTGATGACTCCACGAGGGCCTGGCATCTTGAGCTTAAGGTATGCATAATGCGGCACGCTGCTGAATTTTGCGAACGCGTTCGTCCGAAAGCAGAGCATGATAGCCGCCATGAACGGGACTATGTCAAAGATTAACTCTCGCCGGAAATTATCCGGGATCCAAGACCACTTCAAAGGTAATTGAGCTCGCATAATTGGCCTCGACACCTAGTATGACGCCTTTGAAGGTTGTCTTTGTAGGTTTAATCCTTGAAGGGTCTATGCCCATCTTGCGACCGTATCCCGATAAAGCAGGTTCAGGCTACTGCCGCCGCCCATCAGACTCTCGTGAGGTGAAATCCATCGACGATTGGGTCTAAAACCACGCGCGAATCCGCCATGGCGGATATCGGTCGGATGGTCTCTTCGATCGAAAGTGATCGGGCAAGAGGACCATGGGTTGAATTTTGGGGCGATGGCTCCATCGCAGATATGTCCCTTTAGTGCATGCTTCCGCCTCCCTTTTGGGAATATGCGCTATGATATCATGTTTACCGTCCAAACTTGAGGGGGTATCCTTTGTCCTCTCGTTGTTCGGGCGGCCGGGTCTCTTCCTCGTCATCGCTGTAGCCCTTGTCACTGTTTTGGCGATTAATTTGCCTGCTCGCTTGAATACCCAACAATCTCTGCTGGTGTGGTTAGCTGGCTGTTCGGGGTTCCATGTATTTGACATGAGCGGTCGAGTATTCGGTCCAAATTGGACGGGCCCAGAGTGGTTCTTTTGAATGGCTTCTTCCGCTGACCGGTTTGAGCCTCGGAATCCGGCGTTGACTGCCAGATCCTCATTGCTGTCGCCGCACGCGGCGTTTGTTTTGTTTTGACACAACCTGCCATTGCGGTCCTTGGTATCCGGACTGCCAGCGCTTTTTGCCGAGGTTGTTGCTGCGAGCTAGCCAGCTATCCTCTCCCACACAAAAGCGGTCATGAGTGATGTGAGGGCTGCCATGGATTTCGCTTCTCCTGTCCTAGGTGCCGGGCCAGCCACTCGTCACGGATGTTATGTTTGAAGGCAGCGAGTGCCTCTCGCATCCGGACACCGATGATTTGATTTTTCTTTGTTAATAACCATGTCCGTAATTGCCCGCCGATTTGTCCGCTGCTGGATTATGTGGCTTAGGTCATCTCAGATCCGGTGGTCGCACATACGCGCCTCGAAGTTGTCGAGGAATGCGGCTTCCGTGTCTTCCCAAAGATCCAATTGACTCGCGGGCAGGCTGTTAAGCCAATGCCGAGCTGGTCCTTTAAGCTTGAGCGAGATATTTGATGGCGTGAAGATTGCCGCCGGGCCATGTGTATATGGAGAAGATAATCCTCAATCCAAACCGCTGGGTCTGTTGTGCCATCGTGAGGATTCGATATTAACGGGTTTAAACCCTTCAGGATTTGATGATCCATTACTTCGTCGCTGAAGCATAGTGGGTGTGCGGCGCCTATATTGAGCAATATCGCGACGTAGCTCGAGAGAGCGTTGTCTGCTGTGTTCGGCCCGGCCGGAGTAGTTATATCCGGCGCGACGGTATTCGTCGTGGGTCTTGGGGCGCCCACGTGATCCATAGATAAATCTAGATTGTCTTGCCTTGTCCTCCAATATATCCCGCAAGTCCGGCGCGTTCCCGCGTGGCTTCATGCTTTTTGAGCGATGCCGGGGTACGATTTTGGTGGAGGGCTTGCACGCCTCTCTGTCGCGGCCACGAGGTGGCCGGTCTTCCCGACAGCGCTGGTGATGCAGGTTTGTATGCCTCCTCCTCTAATCGGGAGCAACTTGCGTTTTGGGTAACTTTTGAGGGGCGCTCGTTCATACTCTTCGCCGCAAGGACCTCGGTCCATCTGCCGCCAAGCAGGTCTTGATCAGCTTGAAGCTGTTGCTGCTTTTTCTTTAGGCTGTTTGCCGTGGCCATTAGCCCGCCTCAAACACTCTTGTTCGACCGGATCCTCATGCACGACGATTCATTGTCGCCGAGGCTTGCCTCGCCTCCGGAGGGAGGTAAGTAATTGTCATCCTCGACCTCTTCGCCTGCCGCCTCTCGTGAGGGCTTGCTTCGCCTCCTCCCGCGCTGGATCGTCTTTGGAGGGAGTTGTCTTCGCACTTTTCGGGTGTTATTATCTCCCGTGCCGAATCTCCATTCTTGCCATGGCGGATTTAGAGCGGCGCCACGACGCCGGGCGCTTGGGCTGTTTCTTTGAGGAATCGGCCTCGCCGCTTCTTCGTCGTCCCCATCTTTTGGGGTGTCCACCATGTATATGTCGATGACGCAGGTGGTCTTCCAAAGGTCCTCTAGGCGCTGGTTCTTGGTAGTCTCCGCATCGCCGCCCATACCGCCGATGTCTTCGGAGTCGAGTCGAGTATGTCGGTTAAATCGCCGACGGTGGCTACGAAGTGGGTGGTGGGTGGGCTTTGAATTTCTTCGTCGTCTGCGTTCTCAACCATCCTGGCCGTAGTTCGCCAGGGCTCTCTCGGATAGCGCAGAGATGCTTGATGAATTTATGATATTGCCAAGGGTGAGTGCTGAAAGATGTCCGCAGCGGTGAATTCCATGATCGGCGCCCAATCGGATTCGACCGGCGGGGCGCAGGAGGTTCGGAGTCCGCACCTGAGTCATGGGCTTTATGGGACAAGGTGAGTGTTCGCCCATCGTCAGAGAAGTTGCAGCCCCGAGGCGGTGTCCAGCCATCCGCCCTCGATCCGAGCGATCGGCTCCGGACTATGGGTCGGAGCTATTCGCAGCGGCCTCCAAGGTGCTGTCCGCGGCAGAGTTAGGTCATGCCCATCGTGACAGCGCGGCACGCCGGGCCGTGGCTCAGATCCATCAAGATCAAGTCCCCGCGGATATCGGCCGTGAAGTTTAGGTTTTCAAACCTGACTCGACGGGTTGGGCGTAGCCTTCGATCTGCTCCAGATGGCTGCGAAGTTGCCCGCAAGGCGGCCGCCGAATACGAAGATCTGTCCGGGAGAAAAGTCTCACCCAGACTGCGTCGTTGTTGATTGAAGAGGCCATCAAGCTTATCGGTGACGCATACGTAGGAACTCTCAATGAAAGCACCAATGTCGCTGTCAAAACCGGCGGATCTCGGGTAGGGGGTCCCGACTGTGCGTCTAGGCGGATGGTAACAGGAGACAAGGGACACGATGTTTACCTGTGTTGGGCCCTCTTGATGGAGGTAAAACCCCACGCCCTGCTCGATTGATATTGATATTGTGGATGTTTACAAGAGTGGATCTACCACGAGATCAAGGAGTCTAAACCCTAGAAGCTAGCCTATGGTATGATTGTAAGGGTTCTTGATGTTGTTCTGATGTTGTCCTACGGACTAAAGCCATCCGGTTTATATAGACACCGGAGAGGGCTAGGGTTACATAGAGTCGGTTACAATGGTAGGAGATCTACATATCCGTATCGCCAAGCTTGCCTTCCACGCCAAGGAAAGTCCCATCCGGACACGGGGAGAAGTCTTCAATCTTGTATCTTCATAGTCTTGGAGTCCGGTCGATGATCATAGTCCGGCCAATGATAGTTCGGCTGATGATGGTAGTCCGGCTATCCGGACACCCCCTAATCCAGGACTCCCTCACTTGGCGATACGGATATGTAGATCTCCTACCATTGTAACCGACTCTGTGTAACCCTGACCTATTCGGTGTCTATATAAACCGGAGGGTTTTAGTCCGTAGGACTTACAACAATCATACCATAGGCTAGCTTCTAGGGTTTAGCCTCCTTGATCTCGTGGTAGATCTACTCTTGTACTACCCATATCATCAATATTAATCAAGCAGGAGTAGGGTATTACCTCCATCGAGAGGGCCCGAACCTGGGTAAAAACATCGTGTCCCTTGTCTCCTGTTACCATCCGCCTAGACGCACAGTTCGGGACCCCCTACCCGATATCCGCCGGTTTTGACACCGACAAGGGTACTCTTCTCCAATATTTTATCCGCGTTCTAAAAGAGAAACAAACAAACACATCTCAAGTTTACAATGTAGTATATGAAACTCATTTTGGTAAACCAGTTCAGTAGTAAGGTGGACAGGATAACAACATGAAACAAACATATATCTATGTAGTATGGTCACTGTATGGTCTATATCATTCTAGTTTATGTTGCCAAATCAAGATAGATACAGTTCAATCATATCTATTTAAGACAAAGCAACATAGACAGAATATAAGTGGGAAACTACACAACAATAACAACACTTGTAATGTGCATGGCATGAGAACATAACTGTTTATTCAATTGAAACTGAAATCAACATAGAGCAAGTTACAACAGCAAACAGCCAAACACGTTGAAGAAACAGGTTTAAAACATACCTGTTGCGCCATTGGAGTTTCAATTGCATCCTTCAAATTTGAAATTGGTTGGTATCAGTAAATACAGTGATGCAAGAGCAAAGTAGTATGAACCATAGCTACGGAACCTGACCTGAGAACAATTCTTCTTCTGCTTTAAGCATTGACTTCGGGTTCGGAGTGGTGGTCCTCGTGATTTGGGCACTGCAGTTGCCTTACTAACTGCTCGTGTTTGGGTGCTCTGTGGTGGAGACGGTGTTGTGTCAACGGGAACTGGGTGTCTATCTGCTGTAGTTGGGGTTAGAAGGGGTGTAGCTGGTTCTCTATCCAACTGGGTAGGGGTACAATCTACATGAGTGTGGGTTATGTGTGGTGGGGCTGAATCTTGGGCAAGTACAACCGTGGTTCTATCTCAGATCGACGGTAGCACGATCTTTTTCAAGACCGTGTTTTACTCCCACAGATACGCCATCACTCCCTCCAATTGAAATGGCTGATAAACAAGAAAAGTAATTGAATGTACATACATTGTAAGATAGACAGTGCAATGGATAGTAGGGAAGAAAATAGGGCATGAAATAATTCACATTTATGTTGTCTAAGCAAATGTAATAGCAGGACATAATTTCACATATATGATGGCTAATTAAACAGGATAGCATGACACAATTTCACATGTATGATGGCTAACTAAACAGGATAGAATGACATACTTCAAAATATGATGACTATGTAAATAGGATGACATGATATAACTATACGATGTGTCTATTAAAGTGGTTGGCATGCCATAAATCACAAACATGTAAATCGATGGAAACATGATGGCATGATATAATTCACGGATAGAATGACATAATTTAAAATATGATGACTATGTAAACTGGATGAGATGATATAACTATATTATGTCTTTAGAAAATGGGTTGGCATGCCATAATTCAGATACATGATGTCTATGTAAACATCATGGCATGACATAATTCAAATATATGATTTATATACTAAGGAAGTGAGCAGAGGGCAATTGCATATATGATGTGTCAACTAAGGAGATGGCATTCAATATTGTGTATATGATGTAAAAACTAAGCATTGCAATACAACATATGCATTATATGAGTAATATAACCCTGCCAAGTTTGAGCATACACCTCAGGGGGATAATAGGACTGGTCATCTACCTCTGAATCCTCCTTGAAGAGCTATCTCAGAATCAGCAAGATATCTGCTTCAGCAGTAGCATTGTTTGCTCAAGACCTTGTTTCCACTCTGATTTCTCCATCACCAATTCAAATGGCTGATGCACAGGAAGAGCAGTTGAATATACAAACATTGTCGACAAAAGCAATGAGAAATACAAAAAAGGACGGCATGATATAATTCACATATATGACGCTTGCCTAAACAGCATGGCATTGCATAATTCACATACATAATGCCTTGCAACAAGATAACATTGCATAATTCACATATATAATGTCTTGCAACAAGATGGCATTGCATAATTCACATATATGGTAATTAGACACTAAACAAGTGGCATTCACACAAAGCATGTCTAAACTAAGCAAATGACATAGCAATGCAAGATACCATACACGACGATATGAGTAACATAACCCCGCCAAGTTAGGGCATGCACCTCGTGGGGAAATATGACTGGTCATCATCTCGAATCCTCCCCGAGGAGCTATCGGTAACCAACAAGACATGCGCTTCGTCAGATAGCATTGTCCGCTCAAGACCTTGTTTCCACTCCAGATTTTTCCATGACCGTGCCGAATGGCTGATGCACAGTGAAGAGTAATTGAATGTACTAAAATTGTTGACAAATTTAACACATAATAAAAAATGATGGCATGATATAATTCACATATAAGATGGTGGCTAACCAGGGTGGCATTGCAAAATTCACATATATGATGCTGGCTAGACAAGATGGCATTGCATGATTCACATATACGATAAAGAAACTAAACAGATGGCATTGACACAAAGCATGTCTAAACTAAGCAGATGACATCTTTAATGTATACAGTAAGCAATGCAAGGCACCATATGCATGATATTACCAACATCAGCATGCCAAGTTAGAGCGAAGACCTCATGGGGTAAATAGGAGTGGTCTTCTCCTTCTGAATCCCCCTCAAAACAGTTATCTTCCTCTTGATTACGATCCGAAATGGGTGGAGGGGGGCTGCCTTTGCGCCCACCATGGAACGACGTCTGCATGAAATTTTATTGCCATACAAGGCTCGTCTCTTTTGCTCTACATGATCAGTTCCATTGTGTACAATAACTGACATGCATAGGAATAAAACATAGTGAGATAAAGGAGTGCATGCACAAATCCAGAGTGATGGTAGCAAACTGTGGATAGACCCAAAACCAATGATAGCAGGCAGATAATAGCTTTAGTTAAAAAATACAGATAATGGCTCCTTTAATGTTTGTTTGCACCCAACATGAAACTCATAGTAGACACCGGAGATTAACCAGATAGTAGACAGATAGTATTGATTGCTGCCCCAATATGTACCCCACAACCATTTAAAAACTCAAGTTTCAGCATTAGTTTGGACCTGACTCGGAGTCTAATAGGTGAACACGACGATAATGTAGCATGTCATCATATTAAGCGACGCATAACGTAAGCAGACACGGAAGAGTGCGACCTCTCTTGCGGACCCCGTGTAGTCCTCAAGGTCATCTGCTCGCTTGATGATGGTAATGCAGTTGTCATGGCTGCGGCGGGAAGAAGATCTGAGGCGGCGAAAGACAGTCTGGAGAGCGGATCCCGCTGTGGTGAACCCTTCCGTCGTTGGAGCAGCTGAGCTGGGTGGAACACAGCCAGCAGAGCAGGACAAACCACACAAGGTTTTTTTGACACATATCTGTAATGAAGTAATTGAGTAAGGGCTTGTTTGAATTTGAGGATTCTAACAATGCAAGGATAGGAAATAGATAGGAATAGGATAGGAATGCACATGCAAAACAGAGAATTTAAAACACAGGATTTTCGCCAACTGGGTGTTTGATTCACAACAATTGGAAGATCACAGGATGCAAAAAGCATGGTGAGATTAAGTCAAACCACAAGAAAATGTACGGTTATAATGCTATTATGCTACTATCTCTTAGTCTTGTGCTTGATGAATAGGAATATGAAAAGGAGGAGAAGTGGAAATTAGAATTCCTATGGTTTTTCTTTCAAGGAGACACTAAAGGAACAAATCCTACAGTTTTCCTTTGCTCCATTCCTTTGCACCAAATTCATGAAAAGTAGTACCATAGGAAACTTTCCAATTCCTATGTTTTTCATTCACTTTTCCTTTAAAGCCTTGGCGATTCTAGTAGGCAGGCTTGAGCAAGGAAAATCCTACACTAAAAAATGTTTTTGTGCTACTTCTATTACTTTGGACCCAGGCCACGCCATACTAGCTCAACTCCTGTGCCCATCGACAAATGCACAGCTCAAACACGCAGAGATAAATAATGATGGCGCTCAAGAGAGTCCATCACGGATAGCTAAGTTGCCCGGTACCTCACCGCTTGTCATATAGTAGGATAAAATAATTGTATTTCCGTTACTACGAAAGTGCTCAAATGGACAATATATATAACATGTAGAGTAAAAAGAGATGCAACAAGTGTACAACCTCTTTGGCGGCCATGTCGATCTCAGCGTGATTGGGTTGGCGGTGAGGATGCTCGCTGACTTTGTTGCCGGAGGAGGGAAGAAGATCTTAGGCGCCCGGAGATGGAGCCCGAGGTACTGCTCCACTGTGATGGAGGGTTTCGCGTTGGAGCAGCTCCGTGAGTTGTACGACGCCGAGGCTGAAGCAGGACAAGAGAGACAACGAACAACGTTAACCTAAGTGGAATTCTAATAGCATCTCCAATACATGACGAAAATACATAACCACAAAGTGCTAGATGTAAAATACATCAGCCGCTCATCTCTGAACTTAACTTTTGAAATGAACTTAATCGTCAAACTGAACTTAATCGTCAAACTGAACCTAACTGTCGAACTGAATTTTCTTTGTCGAAACTGAATTTTGTTGTTAAACCGAACGCACTAGCAAGGTGAGGCTACACATCGGTCGACTGACTTTTTCATCTATGGTCAGTCTATTTTGCAGCCGTTGGATACGAAATCAAGGGCTCTGCGTTTCATCTTCAACCTCCACCCCGAGCCGCCATCCACCACCGCCAAACAGCAGCCCCGCCGCCCGGGCTGTGGCGGTCGCCGCCCGCCCGCCAAAACACTCCCCACCGCTGGTCCGCCGCCGCCCTGCCATTCCTCTAGCCCCTGCCTTGAGCTTTTTCTCCGCGATCCCCACGCCACCGCCCCGCCACCGCCGGCGACCACCGCCCCCATCCTGAACCCTAAGATAGATAGTGGGGTACCTCTCCGGCGAGCTCCCCTCCCCGCTGCGGCTGGTTCTTCCTTCACCCCGGCGAGCCCACCCCTTGAAAATCGACTGACCCAAAAGTCGATTCAGTCGACTGAAGTGTAGCCAAATCGGAGTAGCATCACAAGCAAGAGCAAGAGCGAGAGCAGCATCACGAGCAAGAGCAGTAGCAAGAGCAGACCAGGCAGGGAACCGAGAGCAAGAGTAGAGCAGCAGCCCGAGCGAGAGCTAAAGCAGCAGCAGCTCCTACTGATGTGGACGTCGCCGCCGAGGGAGCGACGCCGTGGAGGAAGTGTCCGGCGATGCCGCCGTGGATGGAGCCACGTCGTGTCGGCTCAGGACCGAGCGTCGGCAGCACCGTGAGATCGAATCAAGAAGAAAATGCGGCGATTAGTGTACAACCTCTTTGGTGGCACCGATTAGGCCGCAGCTTCATCCGAGGAAACGGTGATGATGATGCTCTTCCGGTGGTGCAGGTGAAGACGGCGGTGTGGGAATGGAGGTGGCGCGAAGACGAGGGAACGCCGGGCAGCTCCTTGGAGGTGGAGGACGGGTGGCTGAATCGGCGGGACGATGAGATCGACGGCGGATCCTCATCCGAGACGGTGGATGAGGGACGCCGAGGTGTTGCTGTGGACGACGTCGTCGAGGAAGAGGCTCGGCTGGGTGGCGGACGGAGCAGGTGTGGGGTTTCGCCGCTGGTTTTCGCGGCCTCGATGTACTGAATGGGTGGGCGGATGGGATGGCGGTGGGGAACCATGGCTTAGAGACGCGCTTGTCCGAAATGTGGGTAAGTTACGAAAGTACCCCCACCGATTTGAGGCGGTTCTTTCGGTTCAGGGTACCACGGGCATTTCGCGTGTCGGGATTTCACAGAGGTGGGAGTTTTCGCCGTTGTAATTTGAATAGCAAGGCGCGGGTTGAGATGGAGGAGTTGTCGGAGCACAACGAGACAAAGATATATCTTAAATATTTCGGGCTAACAAGGCGCGGGTTGAAGAGGCGGAGTTTCGCAGAACGATAGATGAGACGCTAGCTTCAATTTTCGCATAACAAGGCGCCTTGAAATTTGGAAGAACAAGCTTAACGTGTACCAAAAAAAGACAATTTGCACCTCAACACGCACAACACACACACAAACACCATTTAGACTAGAGTAAGGTACACGTGCATTGCACGCATGAGATTTGGCAACCAAATTATGAATAAATACCACATTATAGCATGCAAGCTTTGAGTCATATATGCATGATGTAGATGTTCGCTTAATTTTTATAGTTCATTTCATTCAAAATCATCTAGTGTTTATAAGAAAGCTAATCTATTTTAAGATTCTTGGAATTGTGCGTTGTAAGACATAAAGTAAAAACAAATATTGGCAAATCATGTAGAAAAACATTTGGGCAATTCTGATACGGAAGATTCTAGAACAAATAAGAAGTGCTTGTGTTTTGATGTTTGTGCATTATGCTTAAGTTCAACCATGAAGTCTACTAGATTATACATGTGGCGAAATCTGGTGGAATCTAGATGATATCCAACGCCAATAGTGCTCAAATTTGCCATCTTTGGACCATCGGATTCGCCTCATCCAACGACCATCTTTCAAAGTTAAAGTTACCCCACACAATATATAAAAATATAATATATATATATATATATATATATATATATATATATATATATATATATATATATATATAGGGTCTAGATATAGATATGTGATGTAAAGTCCCATCATCTCCAATTAGAATAGTGTGTCCATGCACGGATGCGACGTGGGCAAATGATGTCCGCCATCGGTATCTCAAATTCAAATCAGTCCGACCTTGTTCAATGTGTATACATTACAACATGCTCGCTTCCAAACCACACCGCGCAGATTTCCGTTATATTCATGCATGCATGGGTTTCAAACATCAGGATCTCTTATTCAAATATTTGAATTCAACTTTACATTGATTATGACCTCACCTATTCTTTTACACCCACACAAGTAGTCTTTCTTTATAATTGTACCACTAACTTTCTCTCGTGCATGCATGCACACACACTACCAATCGGCATTATAAATCGCACACATGCAATCTTTTTCTTCAGTCGGTCTCCCATGAAGGCACACACCCACACACATCCCCTCTCCATCATACGGGCATTCTTTATCTCTCACGCTGCATGCGCAACGATCGATGTTCCTCTATGTATGTGTGTATATAGCTAGGTCTTTCATAGTTTTCCACACAAACCGATCAATCGATATATCCAAAGTGAGGTCTCACCCTCTTTCCCATGTCCACATCGATCAATCTATACCTCTCCCACGTCCACATCGATCAATCTATACCTCTCTATATAGGATTAACATAAATAGCTAATACACCCACATTAATTATATATCCAACGTCCCCCTCTCATCATCCATGCCTTCCACTTCATCTCTCACACGCGTGCACAATGGCAAAGACATGGGGCAGTAAGGGCCCTGCCCCCCCCCCCTAACATCACTATATATCGAGGCTAATATGAATGTGATCATTAGACAATTGCTGCTAAAAAAGGTTTAATTTCATGAATTGACCCTCCTAGTAAAGGATTAGCAATGCTTGGCCCCTAGCTCATTTATTTTCATGGCTCCATCCTGCGGCAACAGCGCGCGTGTTCGCCCCTCTCTCTAATATCGATCTCGCACTTGTGCATTCCTTCATAGTCTCCTCCACTCGCCCCTCACACCATCTTCTAGCCCCCCACCGGATTTTGCCACATGTACAATCTAGCAGACTCCATGGTTGAACTTAAGCATAATGCACAAACCTCAAAACAACAGTGGTTCTCTTTTGTTCTAGAATCTTCCGTATCATAACTGCCCAAACTTTTTTCTAGTTGAATTGCCATTATTTGTTTTTACTTTATGCTTTACAACGCACAATTCCATGAATCATAAAATAGATTAAGGGCTTCTTTGATTCAAAGGATTCTCAAAGGAATTTTGGAGGATTCTAATCATTAGGAATTTTTCCTATCTTGGTTGTTTGATTCGTAGGATTGTAAACCATAGGAATTTTTCCATATGATTCATTTACACTAGATTTCATAGGAAACATCCCATCCACTCAAACCTCTTTGAAAGAATTCTGCGTTTTTTCTATGCACAATCAAACACTCGTACAATCCTGTAGGATTCAAGACGACATTCCACTATAATCCCATGTTTTTCCTATTCACGCGTTCTTAGCTTTTTTATAAAAACTAATTTGATTTTGAATGAGATGAACTATAAGAATTAAACGAAGGGCTACATCATGCATATATGACTCAGAGCTTACATGCTATAGTGTGGTATTTATTCATAATTTGGTTGCAAAATCTGATGCGTGCAATGCACGTGTACATTACTAGTACTTCGAGTATGTGCAAAACACGTAAATTAGAATACCAATGGCACGCTACAGTGTCTCTCTTATAGTTCATGAAGCCACGTGGCACATGTGGAGGCGTTGTCGCGACCTCCTTGCGTGGATTGATCACGGTGACATGTCTGCTGGTTCCGTAAGAATGTACTGTCCTCCCCGAGCCATATTGGCGGTACATGCACGGTTAAGATGTGCACGCATGCCACACACGCACTCATTCCTCGCGACGCACATGAGGGTACACGGTGGACGCAATTTTGTACCAAGATCCAGCCCATGTGATAATTTGACGCTGTAAAGTCGTTCACTTCATTGATGGTCAATTAATACAGCGATGCAAATTGAGTGGACGGAGGGCGGAAGAAAGACATTATTACTCCACTGCGCGCATGCGAGTAGTTAAATCGTGGGTTGCTAGTAGTACTTCCATTGGTCTCCTTCATATTTTGTGCCAATTTTGGACAGTGTAGTACTTGAAATTTATGTTCCGCTAAACTCATCGGGAGCCGTTTCGGGCCTCAAAACCAAAACCATCAATTAATCTTTACCTTGTTCCCATCACATTCGAAAGCCTGCTCACACCTACTAGTACGTACCAAACCTGAACGTGTTCCCACTATGCAGGTATTAGTACTACTAGTGCTAGTACTTAGGTTATAAAAAGGGGAACTACCTAACCAAAAATTACTCTACCTTTCCTCCTCATAAGTGCTTCTTCTTCGTCCGTCGTTGCCATGGCCGGTGCGCAGAGCTCTAGGTTGAGAACTACTCGTAACAAGGGAGCGGCAACCAAGGCTGCGGAAAAAAAGAGAGGGCTCTCCGCCACGCAGAGACCTCAAAGATCTCTCACGGGCAGGCGATGGCTCCTGTGAGCGCCCTAGCCGCTGGAGGCGAACATGCCGAGCCGGGCGGAGCTGGAGTCGTTATCCCCCACGGCATGCCCGATCAGCTCAATAAGCGTAAGGAGTTCATCCAAGGCTTGACGGAGTTGTGAAGGAGAGCCTCGACGACATGCCCGCTGAGCTCAATCAGCAGGGGGAGTTGACCGCCGCTTGGTGATGCTGTGAAGAAGAGCATTGCCTTGGAGAAGAAGGCGACCGCTAAATCCTGCGAATTTAGGAGGACAAGGCGAAGCTCGCCACGAGATCGACCTGTTGAAGGAGAAGAACACCGCTGGAAGAAGCTGCATGAGAATAGTAGTTCCTCGATGAAGATGCTGCAGGCCCTCGTCATGGAATGTAGGAGGAGTTGGCGAAGCTCGCGATCGAGCACCCGACCGCTGTCAAGGTACGTAATGCGGTCGTGGAACAGATGATGAAGGCTCGCGACGAGAAATCCCGCCATGGACAGAATGAAGAAGATGGCGGAGGAGACGACAAGGAGATGGAGGTCGTGGAGGCGATGAAGAAGCAATTACGACTCATGGCTAATTAGATCATTTGGGGTGATAATCTTCCTTCTTCTTTGCTGCTGTGTTTCATCTTTTGCTTCGGTGTTTCGCCACACGTGTCACGTTCTTTGCGAGGCATGAATAGAACAATGGTTTTGTTTTTGAGGAATGAATAGAACAATGCTAGTAACAATGAGATGACTAGCAAATTAGATCATTTTTATCGCCATATGGCCTTTGGGCTGCCGTGTTTCAGGCTCCTCCGTCAGCAAAGATTACTCCAAAGTGGAAAACTTGAGTATACCACACGGTTCTTTGCTCCTCCTCGATCAGGTCGTCGGCGCATTTATACGAAAGCAGTCAAATCACAAGGCCCCGCCTTCCAGCAGTAATGAGTCATCAAATCACAAAGGCCCTCGCCTCGTGAAACCGACCAAGCTAGACTGCCCCGCCTCTAGCCTTTTAAAAATGTATACTTTTGTACAACAAGAGTATCGATGGATTGCGCCATGGAGAAAAACTTGAAATTAAAAAAGGTGGTACATATAGAGAGCGCTAAATCGCCAAATTATGCATATAGTACTATTAAAAAGGCTAGTCACAATAATGGTGTCCAAGACAACCCACCCTCAAATAAAACTAAGCACCCTCGAATTCTTTGACAAAACTAAGCACCCTGAAATTCTTTGACAACTAAACTGCTGGCTATATGATGTTGGCCATATATATTGTACGATATAATGTGAATAAACGAGTGGTAGTACTATACCAACTAAAAGAAAATGTAAGAAATACTAGTATGTACTTCATCAAGAGTTAAAGTAACAAGAAGAAACATAACATAGTTCTCACTGGGGCTCAAAGACAACACACCCTCAAATTAAATTAAGCACACCTGAAATTAAACTTTGCAACTATTCCGTAGACACTGCATTAGAACCACCATGAGCAACGACACTACCACCTTACTCGGAGTCCTCGCCCACGCCCCTCGACTTCGCCCTTGTCCCTCTTCCTCTTGGCCGATACTTCTTTGCTTGAACCGCCAACTTGGCTATTGCTCTTCATCCAACCCTTGTAGATATTGAAACAAAGGTAGCCATCCATTGCAGCGTAGTGGATGTGGTCTATATCTAGTACATTGCGCTGCCATGCATGACGATGAAACGTGTAATGAGGTTTCTCCAGTTTACCGTACGAAGGATGAACCATGGCTCCTGCCAGGGTCAGCATTGAAGGCTGACGAGAGGACACCAGCCAATTCTTTTAGAGGTCGAAGGTGTTGCCTACAACGAGGCCTATCCGACGTAGGAATTCTTTGTCGTTACCAAAGTCTACAGTAACGAATTTGACTAGGTTGCTCTCGAGGAAGTCCTTAAAATCCTGGCACTCAACGTGGGCATGGCATATGTGGTAGACCAAGCATAAGTCATGCACGCAAACCTGGATCACGGCGGGCTTCTTCCTCTCTTCATACTTTAGATCCTTCTCTCGTCCCACGACTGTGGTGTACTCAACATCTAGCCTAGTGACCCACTCATCATCTGAGTCTTCGAACATACGTCTGAAGCGAGAAAGGCATCCTTTCACCGTCGCAGAAGAAGGTGTACATGACGTCGAACTCATCGCCGGTGATGGTTCTAACCTTGTACTCACCACCGATCGGGGAGATTTGGGACGCCATGGATTTGGGAGGAGGGTTAGGATTAGTGGAACTGCCATAATGTGAATGGACGGGACGACTAGGAGCGAACCGCCGTAGTATTAAAGGACGTGCGGGGACGAGTAGGAGCGAACTGCCAGCGTGCGAACGGCAGGGTAGTGGCTTTCCATTCTCCCATGATACGGGCTTCTGAGAGCCCTTGGATCAGAGATCGAACGGTTGCATGGCGTGATTCTAGACCAATGGATGAATATCCTATCCTGGAGGGTTATTCTCGCAAATTTTCAGCAACTTAGCATGCACCGCTTGATCTCAGATCCAAGGGATGCCAAGAGTTCGTGATCATGGTCGCGCTTACCACGACCGTCGCGTCGCTTGCAGCATGATCGCTCTTTGGAGATTTAACACGGTGCGTTAGGCTATCTGATGTTGGCACGTCATACATAGTCATCACTTAGTCACTCATACTACAACAAGGTTGGCTATAAGTGTATTTTTTTTACTCCTATCTATCTCTTTCTTCGTACTCCCTCCGTCCCATAATATAAGAACATTTTTTACACTAATGTAGTGCCAAAAACGTTCTTATATTATGGGACACAAGGAGTACTAGTATTTATTGCATTTGCCAATGAGTGACCTCTTCCAATGAAATGGTGTTGCTAAGTTTGCTTCATTTAATTAGCTATAGACTCAAAATTGTCTTTTCACGTAGGTACACGCACTTAGCACCGTTTCTTCCTTGGGTCACCAAACTAGTCTCTCTCTTCTTGATTAACTTGCCACATTAGACTTTATGCCTATGTGGCAAGCTTAAGCACCTGTAGGAGCAAGTAAGGTGCCCGTCCATTGCACGGAAGAGTGAAATGCATTGATCAGGGTGTTGTTTATTTTGACAAAGGATGTGGGGGTCATCTCATGTGTAACAGGTATTGATAGGTTTCTTCGGATATTATTTCATCTCTAGAGCTCAGAAACATCCGGGTGAAATAGATAAAAAAGTATCTTTTGCAAACAAAAGCGATCAACTGTTCAACCTGCATCCAAAACTTGTGAAGAAATAACTCTTATTGTGCTTTGCGGGAAATGGTTCATCATAAGTCTTTCACCGGTACTGTAGTAAAAATTCATACATGGAATATTCTAGACTAAACCATAAATGGATACTTTTATTCATGCGCGATACTCCGATAGAGCAAGATCATGCATGGAAGTCTCCACATGCTTAGACAGCGGATTACATTGAGCGAAGACTAATGATCAACATTTAACCTAGTAATGCATATGTCCAGGTGAACCTCCTTGGAGTCCCCATGCACATTGTTGGGGGTCAAATAATACCATGCGTCTTCCATGTCCACATCGGCGGGAAGGTCCCAGCTCGGCAGAGTCCAAGTCAGCTTGACGAGCTGGCCGCCGCCCACGGACCTCCGAGGGTAGTAATAGTGAGCACGCACCCGCACATCGGCCTCGTGTCGTTGTCAAGTGTTAGCGCGCGCCCGACACACACTACAGAGATGTGGCGGCGGCTCGCGCTGGCCTCGTCGGTGGCCACGATCAAGAGGAAGAGGCTGCCGTCCTCCTCCGAGACTAGCAGCAGCGCCGATCCTCCAAATGACTTCGCACGGTGAACGGGTAGCACGCCTCGCATCGATGTTCTTCGCCAAGGGCCGTGAGTGATCGCCACACGCTGCCGGTGATGCATGATGTCCGCCGGTGAGCCCCAAAACTGCACGGGCACTCATAGCAAGAGACTAAGGGCTCCTTGGATGCATCGACCAGGCCGCCCATGAAACGGGAGTGGCTGTAGGGGACGTTCTGCCAGTTGAATATATGAGAAAGTTACTACGATATTTACTACAAAATAAATCATGACGGGTATAACAGAGATTAAACTAATCATGCGGACTAGCATAGTAGATGAACAGGTCGAGTCTAGGACACAGACTAGAAACATGAATTCTACCACGATTTCAAATAGGAAGGACAGAAACACATACGGTGCAACGGGAGCAGCACCATTGGCATTGAGGTTGTCGCCCATGTCATTGAGGAAGAGGTTGCCGAGGTCGGGGAAAAAGTCGTCGTCGGTGAAGTCGTGGCTGCTAGCAGTCGCGAGAGTGCGCTCCCCAAATGTCAACAGCCCCCGCCGAATGGAGCGTAGGAGGGAGTGGCTGTAGGGGACGTTGCGGCCGCCGAATGGAGTGCAAGATTAGCCCACGAAGCAGTAGACGGTGCTCCTCCCTAGTCTCTATTCTTATCTCTATCTCTACTATTCTTCTTTGTTTTTTATAATATACTAGTTGTAGTTGTCAAATCGAATAGTACTACGCCGTCCACTTCATGCCCGGCTGAACACGCCTCCTCGCCTCCATTAAACCCACATGCATACCAAGAAACCTACTCCGGCCCGCTGGAGGAAATTTGCTTGTTGTGCGGGAGGGTTATTCTGCAAATTTTCAGCAACTTAGCATGCGATCGCTTGATCTCAGATCCAAGGGTTGCCAGCACTCGTATCATGGTCGCACCTACCACGACCGTGTCGCGACACGCGTGGTCGCGCCTTTGAGATTTAACATGGTGCCTTAGGCTATCCGATGTTGGCATGTCATACATAGTCATCACTTAGTCACCGTACTACAACAAGGTTAGCTATAAGGTTAGTCATCACTTAGGATAAAATTTTACTCTCTTCAACAAGGAGATAATGGCAAGTCAAATCACGGGCTCCACCTGTCCAAAGAAGAAACTTCATTGTCAAATCACACAGCCCTACGCTTGCAAAGCAGCCTACTCCCTCGTCTTCTCGCGTCTCGTCGAACCGACTAGGCGGAACTGTCCCGCCGCCTACCGGGCAGGAAAAGCCCCGCCCTCGACTTTTAAATAGTATACAGTCACTACAGGAATCTGGTACTTTGCCATCAGCCATAGCGGACGACAAAGGTTAGGATGGCGGACGGCAAACAGCTCCGGCAAAGACAGGGTCGGCAAAGGCCTTCTTTGCCGTCTATTTTTTGCAGCGGACGGCAAAGAGGCCTTTGCCATCAGCGGCAGACGGCAAAGGGCATGGCTCTTTTCCATCTGCCAACGAACGACAAAGGAAATGGCTCTTTGCCATCTGCTGGCCGATTTATTAAAATCTGTAGCTTTTTGCCATCTGCTAAGGATGGCAAAGAGACCAAATAGGCATTAATTCTGTTTCTTCTTATATCAATTCATTTTCACAGAAAATCAAACACAGATATATATATATATATATATATATATATATATATATATATATGTATATATATGACCAATATAGCATATCCAACACATATTACCAATAGTCATGAACACATATATATCCAACACATGTTACCAATAGTCATGAACACATATATATCCAACACATATCTATGAACACATATCCAACACATATTACAAGGAATGACCTAAAACTAAATATCTATTTTCCTAAAACTATCTTATTACTAAGATCTTCTCTGGATCTTCTTCTTTTCTTCCAACCCGCATAACAAAAACAAGAAGAAAGAGAGAATGGGTTAGGAGAGAAATGTAGCATTTCAATATGTGAAATGCATTGTTGTAGGAGCCAAGCTTGAGATCAAGATAATCTTAGTTAAGATCCTGATTTTCAAAGTGATCTTAATTAGAAATCCAAATAGAGTAAACCAATACCAAAGAGCCAAAGGAGAGAACCAGCCAAGGACCCAATCAAGAAGCCACCACAATTAGTAGTAAGTTAAATGCCAACACAAAGACCACTATCAAGATTAGCTCCGTGAATTAAGCCAACTAAAAATAGTGATTAAAGCCAAGGATTAGACTTCATTCAAAGCCACCCGTGAGGACAGCACACACACACACACACACACACACACACACACACACACACACACACACAGCTTAGTCACACCATTCAGGCCAAGATAAATAGGGCAACCAACAGCTGAGTAGGGTCATTAGACACTTGGTGTCCAAAACATCAAACACAGACTGGGCCCAAAACCATATTTGTGAGATAGTGTGAAGCAGCTAGGAGGAGCAAGCTGTCCACAAGAAGCGTGTTTACTGTAATCCACAAGACCAAGTTACGTAAGACCTCAAGGTATACTTGAGGGATTATGTGCCGAGACAACTGGAAGTGCTGTGGCTAGTTCATCACAAAGACAGGATAGCCACATGTAAATTAAGCCTAAGAGAGGGGGGGATCAGACCAGCATCACTGCCCAAATCAGATGTAGTATCTGTCTTATCAGTAGAAAACTAGGAAAGTAACAGCCAAAAACAAGTATAGCATCTGTTCACAGGCTATTAGAAAGAGACCAATAGGAATAGCCAAACCAAGTGGTATATGTTCATATCAGTATTAGAAGTAAAACAACTAAGAACAAGTGAGTATCTGTTCATGATTAAAGTAACTATAGCATAGAAGAAATAGCAGGGTAGCACCCCAAATGATTATCTGCTTGTTTAGAACTTGAGTGGATGGGGAGCTTGCTTGCCCACCATCGGTTGAGAAGGAAGTTGATCTCCTGCACTCACACATGCAGCAACCAATAGATGTCAACTAATGTATTCTGTTTTAAAAATTCTAAAACATTACTAAGGTACGAATTTTTGTAGCATTCTAAAAATCTCATCCTTGTGACAAAACATAGAAGCTTGATACATAACTTTTTCAACTACAGAGAAAACAAAATCAACATCTATGAACTAACAAAATTGTAACATCAAAACAAGAAAAGATAAAAACACTGAATAAGGGACAAAGCAACGGATATGGCAGCTGACATGTATATTTACTAGAAAATTTTCAGACTTTCAGTGTGTATATATCTATAGCAATATTACTATGGCTGATTATAAATGATAAATTTTTACACTTCCAAGTACAATTTTTTGCTGCTACACACTGGCATTAAAGACAACAGCCAAGAACTTAAAATGTCATCAAATGCCACTAGCATGTGAGCGCCTATGGAGTTCACAACAATTAGAATCCACAATTTTGATTCAGATTTATGAGGACGCACGTTTGATTCAGATTTATGCAAGGGGAAACATACAGAGAGAGGGAGGACGGAAGGGATGCTCACGGGAGGTTGGCGAGGGCTCCTGCGAGGACGGTGGCGCTGCTCAGCACTCGCCGCCCGTCGGGCCCCGGACGCCTCGGCCATGGCGACCATGCGCGAGCTCCTCCTATAGCGCCAGACGCTTATGACGCCATCGTTCTCCACCGCGTCGACCACGACCTCGGAGGCAGCTGGGGTGGCTGCGGCCATCTCAGAGTCAAGTCGAGAACGGCGCGTGCAAAGGCTGGGCTGTGGCGGCGGCTGCCATGGCGACCTACAGCAAAGGGACGGATCGGAAGGGAAGGCAAGGTGAGGAGGAGAGGGTGGACCCGAGCAAGGAATGAGGGGAAGGGCCTACCTGGGCAACGCCGGTGACGGATTCAGCAAGCTCCGGTCTCGCCATCGCCGATTGTGGTGGATGCCGGCAAGAACACGGGAGGCGCCCGAAACCCTAGCCGCAGGCAAGGGTGCAGGCCTTGAGGCACGGATCTGGACGGATGGGAGGGAGGGGCCGAGCTTGGGGGAGTTATGCGCGCGGCCGGTGCTCGCCGGAACCGGCCGGCATGGGTGGTGGCGACGGTGAGGAGATCATTGGGAGAGGATCCGGGGTGGGGTGGACGGAGGGGTGGGGGTGAGTTCGTGAGAGTTTTTTTAGGGACGAGAGAGAGACAGAGTGGTGGAGTGGGAGTGGATCGGGCCGGTGTGGTGGGGCTGGGGAGAGAGAGAGGGGGTGGCTACCATGGGGCACCTCTTTGCCGTCTGCTGGGCACCTCTTTGTCGTCTCCCAGCGGATGGAAAATATCCTTTGCTATCTGCTGGCGGACGGCAAAGAGCTGACTGATGGCAACCAGGTTCTTTGCCGTCTGTCAGTTCTTTACCGTCTGTTTTTTGCAAGCAGATGGCAAAGTCCTTCTTTGTCGTCCGCTAGCAGACGGCAAAGAGCTAACTGATGGAAAATTCCCTTGTAGATATTGAAACAAAGGTAGCCATCCATTGCAGCATAGTGGATGTGGTCTATATCTAGTACATTCCGCTGCCATGCATGACGACGAAACGTGTAATGAGGTTTCTCCAGTTTACCGTACGAAGGATGAACCATGGCTCCTGCCAGGGTCAGCATTGAAGGCTGACGAGAGGACACCAGCCGATTGTTTTGGAGGTCGAAGGAGTTGCCTACAACGAGGCCTATCCGACGCAGGACTTCTTTGTCGTTACCAAAGTCTACAGTAACGAATTTGACTAGGTTGCTCTTGAGGAAGTCCTTAACATCCTGACACTCAACGTCGGCATGGCATATGTGGTAGACCAAGCATAAGTCATGCACGCAAACCTGGATCACGGCGGGCTTCTTCCTCTCTTCGTCCTTTAGATCCTTCTCTCGTCCCACGACTGTGGTGTACTCAACATCTAGCCCGGCGACCCACTCATCATCTGAGTCTTCGAACATGCGTCTGAAGCGAGAAAGGCATCCTTTCACCGTCGCAGAAGAAGGTGTACATGACGTCGAACTCATCGCCGGTGATGGTTCTAACCTTGTACTCACCGCCGATCGGGGAGATTTGGGACGCCATGGATTTGGGAGGAGGGTTAGGATTAGTGGAACTGCCATAATGTGAATGGACGGGATGACTAGGAGCGAACCGCCGTAGTATTAAAGCACGTGCGGGGATGAGTAGGAGCGAACTGATAGCGTGCGAATGGCAGGGTAGTGGCTTTACATTCTCCCATGATACAGACTTCCGAGAGCCCTTGGATCAGATATCGAACGGTTGCATGGCGTGATTCTAGACCGATGGGTGAATATCCTATCCTGGAGGGTTATTCTGCAAATTTTAGCAACTTAGCATGCGATCGCTTGATTCAGATCCATGGCTGCCAAGAGCTGTGATCATGGTCGCGCCTACCACGACCGTCGCGTCACTTTCGCTGTCGTCGTTCTTTGGAGATTTAACACGGTGCGTTAGGCTATCCGATGTTGGCACGTCATACATAGTCATCACTTAGTCACTCACACTACAACAAGGTTGGCTATAAGGTTGGCTATAAGTGTATTTTTTACTCCTCTCTATCTCTTTTTCAGACTTTTCCGTCCCATAATATAAGAACTTTTTGACACTAGTGTAGTGCCAAAACGTTTTATATTATGGACACTGGAGTACTAGTATTTATTGCATTTGCCAAGGAGTGACCTCTTCCAATGAAATGGTGTTGCTAAGTTTGCTTCATTTAATTAGCTATAGACTCAAAATTGTCTTTTCACGTAGGTACATGCGCTTAGCACCGCTTTCTTCCTTGGGTCACCAAACTAGTCTCTCTCTTCTGATTAACTTGCCACATCGGACTTTATGCCTATGTGGCAAGCTTAAGCACCTGTAGGAGCAAGTAGGTGCCCGTCCGCTGTACACGGAAGAGTGAAATGCATTGATCGAGGTGTTGTTTATTTTGAAAAAGGATGTGGGGTCATCTCATGTGCAATGTATCGATAGGTTTCTTGGATATTATTTCATCTCTAGAGCTCGAAACATCCAGTGAAATAGATAAAAAGTATCTTTTGCAAACAAAAGCGCTCAACTGCTCAACCTACATCCGAACTTGTGAAGAAATAACTCTTATTGTGCTTTATGGAAATGGTTCATCATAAGTCTTTCACCCGATCGTAGTAAAAATTCATACATGGAAGATTCTAGACTAAACCATAAATGGATACACTTTTATTCATGCGCGATACTCCAATAGAGCAAGATCATGTATGGAAGTCTCCACATGCTTATACAGCGGATTACATTGAGCGAAGACTAATGATCAATATTTAACTTAGTAATGCATATGTCCAGGTGAACCTCCTTGGAGTCCCCATGCACATTGTTGGGGGTCAAATAATACCATGCGTCTTCCATGTCCACATCGGCGGGAAGGTCCCAGCTCGGCAGAGTCCAAGTTAGCTTGACGTGGCCAGTGTCGCTGCCCACGGACCTCTGAGGGGTAGTAATAGTGAGCACGCACCCGTACATCGGCCTCGTGTCAGTGTCAGCGTTAGCGGCGTCGCCCCTGACGCACACTACAGAGATGTGGCGGCGGCCTGCGCGGGCCTCGCCGTGGGCCACGATCAAGAGGAAGACGTTGCCGTCCTCCTCCGAGACTATCAGGCGGCTGATCCTCCAGCGACTCCGGCACGGTGAACGGGTAGCATGTCTCGTACTTGATGTTCTTCACCGAGGGCCAGTAGTGATCACAGCACGCCTGCGTCAGGTGATGGACGATGTCCGCCGGCGAGCCCCAAAACGGCACCGGGCACTCATAGCAGTAGACGAAGGGCTCCTTGAGGCATCGACCAGGCCGTCCATGAAACGGGAGTGGCTGTAGGGGACGTTCCGCCAGTTGAATATATGAGCAAGTTACTATGAGATTTACTACAAAATAAATCATGACGGCTATAACAGAGATTAAACTAATCATGCAGACTAGCATAGTAGATGAACAGATCGAGTCTAGGACACAGACTAGAAACATGAATTCTACCACGATTTCGAACAGGAAGGACAGAAACACATACGGTGCAACAGGAGCAGCACCATTGGCGTTGAGGTTGTCGCCCATGTTGTTGAGGAAGAGGTTGCCGAGGTCGGGGAAGAAGTCGTCGTCGGTGAAGTCGTGGCTGCTAGCAGTCGCGAGAGTGCGCTCCCCAAATGTCAACAGCCCGCGCCGAATGGAGCGCAGGAGGGAGTGGCTGTAGGGGACGTTGTGGCCGCCGAATGGAGCGCAGGATTAGCCCACGAAGCAGTAGACGGTGTTCCTCCCTAGTCTCTATTCTTATCTCTATCTCTACTACTCTTCTTTGTTTTTTATAATATACTAGTTGTAGTTGTCAAATCGAATAGTACTACGCCGTCCATTGCATGCCCGGCTGAACACGCCTCCTCGCCTCCATTAAACCCGCATACAAACCGAAACCTACTCGCCCGCGGGAGGAAATTTGCGGTTGCTGCATGGAGGTTATTCTGCAAATTTTCAGCAACTTAGCATGCGACCGCTTGATCTCAGATCCAAGGGCTGCCAAGACTTCGTATCATGGTCGCACCTACCACGACCGTCGTGTCGCATGCGCGGTCGCGCCCTTGGAGATTTAACATGGTGCGTTAGGCTATCTGATGTTGGCATGTCATACATAGTCATCACTTAGTCACTCGTACTACAACAAGGTTAGCTATAAGGTTAGTCATCACTTAGGAGAAAATTTTACTCTCTTCAACAAGGAGATAATGGGAAGTCAAATCAGGGGCCCCACCCGTCCAGTAGTAACTCGCTGTCAAATCACACAACCCTACGTTTGAGGCAGCCTACTCCCTCGTCTTCTCGCGTCTCTGTCGAACCGACTAGGAGGAACTGTCCCGCCGCCTACCGGGCAGGAAAAGCCCTGCCCTCGACTTTTAAATAGTATACAGTATACTAATTTTGTATCCATGGATTGCGCCCGCGCCATGGAGCAAAGTGTCTAGAAAACGGCGGCACACATGTACGGAGTATACAGCACGACCGTCGCGTTCGCGTCGCACCCCATACGGTCGGTCGGTCTGGCACGCTGCTCTCTGAATGGAACACACGTCATATTGCGTTCGCACACACATGTGGGACGGAAATTGAGAACCGACCATAGGCGCACTCCCCGGCCCCGCAAGTCGGGTGACTTAATAGAAGAAGGAGACGAGCGATAGTACTAGAGAAGTGTTGTACTACGTTGGTGCCTGGACGATCCCTGCAAGACATGGAAGATCAGTTCGTCCATGCATGTGACCAGACTCCAGTAGACAAGCCTGGATTGGCTATCGTCTCACATATCGCAGTGCTGTGTTGTACATGGCTGTAGTTGTGGTGAGAAATCTAAAAAAAGGTTTCTTGTCATCTCGCAAAATTATGTGTCATGTGCTTCGGATCACTGCGAGGGTTAAACAGCGACAACTGAGTTGGGCTAGTCATTGGGGGCACATGCACGAACAGTGACTACTCGGCTGCCATCTAGGTGAAGCCGACTATGTTAATTTGGACATCTATCGACGTACCCCTTTTCTACGAGTTTATCTTTAATTTGAGCTTTGTTCCTCGTCTAGTTTGTCCGTCGGGATTCATGTTGTCTCCTTTGGGCAGTGAGGTTATGATTTCTTGTCATGTGGCATTTTTTCGTGCTATATGTTATAATCCGGCACTTCAGATCAAAATGACGACAACTGTGCCTCCGTGCCACGTGGATGAAGACTTCTCGACAGTCATTGACGAGGTCAAGCCGGCTCTGGTAGACAAAAGAAAACTAAGTACTACTCCACTATATAGGCAGGAGCCTCCGCGCTTGCTAGCTAGTGTTGCTCTCTTCACACTGTCTCAGCCTCTCCAGATCTAAACACGACAGCGGTGGCCACACACACACTCTCTCTCTCTCTGCTCACTGCTGGTCACAGATCCAGCCGGATCCTCTCCGTTGGGGAAGGTGAGAAGGTGCAACATTCACGCGGTCGTCCTCGGTGACGGCTCTTACCCTTCTTTGGGCACGCCCCGATCAGCCCGCCTTGCCGTTCTCTCCCAAGCACATTTGGCGAGGGAGGGCCTCCGACCCCTTCTTCCTCACTGCCGTAGTGTGGGCAGATCCGGCCACCCGCCGCCCACCTAGCGACATCCCGGCGACCATCAGGTATAACTTCCTTCGAAACCGGCCTTGCTCTACTTCCCAAGCTCATGACATCGCTGCATTTGTAACTTTTACTATTTCTTAGGCCCCCTCGTAGATAGGATCGATCGGCTGTTCGAAAACCACCTATTTTTTTTACGTTTAAGAGGTAAAACTAGTTCATGCACTCGAATCTAGTACTACTTGGTTCAAACGAGGAAGAAAGGGGGTGGGGGAGGATTTGTTACCTGAATCTAGGACTTGGTCGAAAGAGGAAATAACGGGGGCGAAAAGTAGCAGAGACTGGCTATCCAATTGGTCTCTAGGTCTAATAGGGAAATAAAGGGAAACGTAGTACAAACTCAATATAAACCCGATCTATTGGTTGAAAAAGGAAAGAAAGTGGGGACTGGGGGACAAGTCAACAGAGTAAGTCCAGCACTAGATTTGCTAGCCTCACACAGTGGCCTTGTTTGGATACACTAACATAGTTAAAGTTAGAGTTATTTTCTAACCCACTCTAACTCAAATTAGCACCAATCCACCGGGATAGTTGGGTTAGATGGAACTAACCCACTCTAACCCTACCTGTTTGGATACTTTTGGGCTATTTAAGCCCCCAACTAACCCAAACTAGCTCTAACCCCATGATCCAAACATGGCAAGATAAGGTGGCTATACCGAACAAAATGGGACCAACCCGGATATCCATTACGATGTTTGTTGCCCCGAGCCACTCTTATGTAATGCCACTGGTAAAATGTAGCAGTCGCACTTTTAAAAGTAAGGACACGTTAAAGCAATGTTGTTTTCAATGTAATGCCTCTAGTAATATGAATCAATGGCACTTCTTTACATGTCGTGCTAAAATTTCCCATTAAGATAAGTTGGTTCTTTTCGTTAGAAATGCAACTGTCCTGGTCCGCCTACTCTCCTGTGCCCAAAGTAATGTCGTATTTAACGATTGTCATAGTTAATCCTAATGCTCACACTAATATCTAGCAATGCCGCTACTTTAGAAATTGCTACTGTCCTTGTAGGATTTCCATTCAGATAAGGAACATGCTTCTTTTCATTTAATGCATGTTTCATCACTTGTTAGTCACCCTCCTTTCCACCTTTTTTGTGCAAACAGAGATATACATTTCACGCTCGATCTTAGTTGAACTGCACAAATGATATCCAAATTATAGTTGAGCATTCCAAGAGCTTCACAACCAACCTTGATTTTGCTCAATTTTATTGCAACTAATGAAGAAGAAGATCTATGGGTTTTGTTTTCTGATGGAAATGGAACTGGGGCTGGAGCCCTTTTCTTAAAAAAAATTGAAGAAGAAGCTGCTAGCTCACGGGACATTGCTTCATTTTAGGCGAACTGCACCAAAAGGTCCCATGAATTGAATCATCCATGTTGGTGAGTGAAAGAGCCAACTTCAAAGATCCCGCCTAAGCACCCCGGCCTCCATCCTTGCGATGCACGGTACACCTCGTTTGCCACCTGCTCGACCCTAGTGTCCCTGATAAAATGAAGTAATAATACAGTTAAAATAGAGCGAGTGTCATCTCTATCATTTCATTTCCAATGTAGATAAAGAAAGTGCTTCTCTTGGTTAAAGTATGTTTCATCAACTAGTCCCATTGTTAATGTTTAAGCGTTTTTGCAAACTGGGGTGCTTAATTTTAGTTGATACGTACAAAATAGAGATTTGAATGTCTCAAGGCGCCTCCTTGTACTACTGATGTACACTGATGTTCATCACTGGCTGAAGGTGTATCTGGGAGACTTGGGACGATGTCCAGTATGAGGCGTACCGTATGAGGCGTCGCAGGCCCATCTCACCCTCATGACATGGCATACTATGATACTATCGCAATATTTTCTTCTATTTATTTTGTGTGTTTCATCAACTAGTTCCACTATAATGTAATCACGCTTTTTCATTATCTGTGCAAACAGGGTTATTCAGCTGCATTTTGGTGGAACTGCACAAATGTACGTATGGAACCGTCATATATGCAGAGTGCGAAGTGTGCCAAATAAAAATTACCGACACCAACCATGCTGCATGCACGCATTGGCATCCACCACAACCAGTGGGATGTGTGGCGCTCTCTGTGGACGGATCTTTCTCGGCAGCAAATCCTCTAACCAAATACTAGTAGCTTATATTGGCAGTTTTCTAGGGAGTACTCTTTTCTAAAAGAAGCACCAATCCATTTTTCTTTATTTGTACACTGTGTCACAACTTTGACCCAAAGGTCCAGAGCTATTTTAGGGTGATTGGCGTAGTACTCGGAGACTGATTGTAAGCATGATTTTCATTAGCTATCACACTGATTGTAAGCATGAGCAGGTGGAAGATTAGGTTAGTGCGAAGATTACCTTAGACCCTAGCGCCGCCGTTGAAACGAGGCGAGCATCGAGGGAACCGTGGAGAACATCGGGGAAGTGACGTCGCGCCATCCGGCCTCCTCTTGCGGTGGGAGAACGAATACTCCTGTGGCTCCGGCTGGCTCTGCACCCTCACGAACGGCACACCATACTCGATTGATTCGTTATCCTCTGGGTGCTCGACCTTGACCTGACGCCCACCACCTCCGCTCGACCGCCCTCGGCGAATCTGTCTGCTCCATCACCCATAGGAGATACTCGATGAACTCGGAGGACTGCGGCGTGACTGCCGCCGAGGAGTACATGTACATCGTCGCCCTCATCGCCGCCGTCTCGCTCTTTCGCATACATTGCCACATGGCCCGCACCATCCTCGAAATCTCCCACTCATTGTCAAAGCAACTAAGAATCTCCTTCAACCTGGCTAACTTTGCCAGTCGCCGCCGTGGCGATCTCGCCTGATTCATTGCTGCATCCTCTCCATAGATGTCGCTCACGAGTGGTCGGTGCTAACTTTGGAAGATGGGAGGAGAGACGGTGGTCTTGCAATAGAGAAGAGGGAGAGGAGAGGAGGTGGTTTTGGAATGGAGATGATGGAGAGGAGAGGAGGTGTTTTTGCAATGGAGAGAAGATCAGAAGAGGGAGAGGCGAGACGGTTGTTTTAGAATGGAGATGATGGAGAGGAGAGGAGGTGGTTTGGGAATGTAGATGATGGAGAGGAGAGGAGGTGGCTTTGCAATGGAGAAGATCAGAAGAGGGAGAGGCGAGACGGTGGTTTTGGAATGGAGATGATGGAGAGGAGAGGAGGTGGTTTTGTAATAGAGAAGATCAGAAGAGGGAGAGGCGAGACTGTGGTTTTGGAATGGAGATGATGGAGAGGAGGGGAGGTGATTTTGCAATGGAGAAGAGGGATAGGAGCGTGCGGCAGTGATTTAGGATTGGGCGAGAGGGCCGGCGCGCTGTGACTGGATCAAAATCAAAATCAATTTACCCTTCAATTAAGAAAGCGACCCCACATTAACTAGTCTCCCTTTTATTCTGGGTTATAATTGACCATGATTTTCGCACATAAAATATATGTTATACGTTGCAAAAATAATATAATTTGAAAGTACATTCAGATACGAACCAAACGATACAATTTTTGGTGACATGCATTCACATTTTGCTTGTCACATACAAGACGTGGTCAAACTTTGACCCAAAATACATAAAACAACAAAAAATACTTCCAAGACCAGCGCCGCTCTTCCGCCCTTCTCCTCTTAAACCACCTTGGTCCTCTCCTGTTCCAATCTAAATCCAGCGCCGCTCCTCTCCTCTTTCATTTCAAAACCACCGCCTCCTCTCCTATTCAGGTCCAAAACCAGCGTCGCTCCTCTCCCGTTCTAATCCAAAACCAGCGCTGCTCCTCTCCTCTTCCATTCAAAACCACCGCCAAGCAGTGAAGGTGCTGTGGAGAAGTAGATTTATGGTGGAGTACAACCGTCGTGAGGATCGCAGACGGCGACCTGTGAAGCTAGCTAGGATGTTGGAGATACAGATCTTGGTTTGACCACAAGGACCAACTAGCGGCGACGGCAACATCCATGGCCAAATATCTGCAACAGCGAAAAGGCGGCGATACTCCGGAGGAGTCGCGCCGAGTACATAGAGCTGCTCCTCGGGCCATGGAGCAAACAAATTCACCGAATCCGATCGTGAGGGAGCGGTGGTGGGAGTATCGATCCCGGATGGAGCATCCACCGAGATTGAAGGATCGAGCATCTACATGGTGCCGTTTGTGAGGTGTCCTGCCAGAGCGAGCGGTGGAGTCTTCGTCGACCGAACCCAACTGCAAGAGGAGAAAAGCAGTTGGCCCGACGACGCTTCCCCACCATCATCTCCCTCGCCGTTCACATCGTCTCACGGGGCGGCTGTCTGCCGCCGAGGAAAAGGAGAGGGCTGCCCCCCAAGCCCAATAGTCGGACAGGTTGTGAATTTTTAGGAGGAGCTTAGGGTTGTCAGTATTTGCAGGTTGTGAATTGTGTTTTGTGTTGTGTATTTTGAGAGTACTTTCAGATATGAATGTCTTTTGAATTTCAGATTTGCAGTATTGAGCATATGAAGAATTTTATGAATTCTAGAGATCTATTTTAGCACTTAAAAAATGTAGTTTCATAGGAGTATAAAAGTGCAGATGAGAAGAAACGCAAGTTTCAATTTCAGATAAGAAATTGCAAGTTCAGTTTCAGATAAGCGCAACTTTCAGAGGCGAGCATTTATATTAACACGACCTTTTCAAACAGGATTAACATCATGGTGGAAGTTTTATTCATGGTCGAAAATGGAACTACCAGCCAGTTAACATCATGCTGATCAACATTCATGCATAGCACATCTTCATAAGATGCACAGTCAAAATGCCCGCACAATGTCGAGTGTGCGAAATACAGAGAAAACGAGGGATGAAGTTTTGGCAAGTGTTGGACGTGGTTTTGGGCTGCCCCGTCTAGGCTTTCATTTTTAACATGCCCAGCCCACGACCTCGGATGGGAGGGCCTGTTTGTATTTTCTTAGGGCCGTCATGTATCAACCGGCCTATGGACCTCCCATCCGAGGTTTTATTTTTGGCAGCCCAATTTATGTATTTTTTGAAGAAAACGCAGAGGTCTGTTCTATTTTTCTATATAAGAATAGGAACGCCAGGTACAACTTATGTTTCCCTTCTAACTATATTATATGTATTTAAATTACTTTATATGTTATTATATATTATTTTTATTGTCATCATATATTTAATAGATACTTACATATGTAAGAAAACAATATCCCACATCTTATTAACTTATAAAAATAATTTCTTAACAAAATAAAATCCTGGATTGTTTTGGCACGAAAATCCTAGTGATTGTGTACAAAAGCTTGGTAAGATTTAAGGACGAATGAAATAATATCAATTATTATTTAAATATATTTATAAAAAAAATGCTCAACCCTTTTTTATTTTTTGATAACATTGCTGGCCCAACCCAACATTATAATTAGAATCAGCCCAGCAAAATCGTATATCTAGATAAAGTGCAAATGGCCTGTAAATTTTTAGGAAATAAAATAAATGGGCTGCATGGACACTACATTATTTGTTCACCCAGCCCAGCTAATGGCTGTAATTCAAAAAAAAGATCAAATTGACTGTAAATTCTACCGTGCAAAAAAAAATCGTAAATTCTGAAAAATTGGTTGAATCGTGCCACATTTTGGAGGCTGAAATGTGGGCCAATAGGTGAAGCCAACGCAAGTCGTTGTCAATTTAGTCAACAAATGATTCTCGACATGTTAGCCGTTGGATTTACATCCAACCGCCAACATCCATCTTCAATCTCTCGTCTTCTTCCTTCAGCGCCGCGGGACCACCTCCCGCCTCCTGCTGCTAGCAGCTCGCTTAGCACGCAACCGCTATGAAGCGCTACTCCACCGTTGGCAGGCCATCCCTCCACCCTCTACACCTCCTGTTCTTCTCCACCGATCACGGACCACACCGCACTAGAACCAGTTAACCTTCAGACACCTCTCCGTCTGCGACTCTACTCCCGCGTCTTCCCATCTCGGCTCGTTGCTGTCCGGGGCCTCGCTGTCGTCCACCACCTTGGATGCGCTCGGCAAGTGGCGTGGTCAACGTGGTCAACGAAACGACACCATCGGAAGTACTTTGTGCGTGGAGAGGCCGACACTGGGTCCACGGCCGCACACAAGGAAATGCCTCCTTATTAAGCGCAAAATAATGATTCCTCCACGTGACATCTGGGACCCACCGGAAGGGCCTCTGTATTTCACGAAAAAAAACATGCCCCCCGCTGACTTGTCGGACCCACCAGCTATTTTCGCACGCAAGGAAGTGCTTCCTTATTACGCTAAAAAAATGAATACTCCCCGCCGGTGGAACCCAAAGATCTTGGGAGGCTGACTTGTGGGCCTACCAAGTTGACGGGGACGGAGGGCTTTGTCAACTTAGTCAATATGAACGATTCTAGCTCCTGTTACCTTACGATGTTCATCCAACGGTTGTAGCAATTCTTCAACCTTTGGTCTTCTTGCTCCAGCCGCCCAAACCAGCGTCGATCGTGCCGCGTGCTCCTGCCTCCCGTGGCCGGCTATGATGCCGCGGAGGCCTCACCGGCCCCTACTAGTCCCACCGCTGGCCATGCCATCCCTCTACTCACCCACACCCCCTCTTATTCTGCGGCGACAACAGCCTCACACCGCAGCCGAACCAGTGAACCCTCGTACTCCTCTTCGCGTGGGAATCCACTGCTGCGTCTTCCCCGGCTCCGAGTCGTCCCCTTCCTAGGCCTCGCAGCCGTCCACCGCCATGGTGCTCTCGGCGCGGCGTGGTCAAGGTGGTCAAGGAACGACTTCCATCAAACATGGACTGTACGTGGAGAGGCTGACAGCTGGGTCCACGGCCGCAGCAAGGAAGTGCCTCCTTATTACACGGAAAATAATAGATTCCTCCACCTGACAGCGGGGACCCACCGGACGGGCCACCGTATTTCGTGAAAAAAAGTTTCCCGATCGCTGGGACCCACCAGCTACATCTTCGCACGCAAGGAAGTGCGTCCGGGCAAAAAAAAAACGATTCGCCCCTCTAACTGCTGGGACCCACCAGCTACATCTTCGCATGCAAGGAAGTGCGTCAGGGCAAAAAACGATTCGCCCCACATTGCTGGGACCCACCAGCTACATCTTCGCGCAAATAGGCGCATGCGGAAAAAATGATTCGCCCCTCATTGCTGGGACCCACCAGCTACATTTTCGCACGCAAGGAACTGCGCCGGTCGGGACCCATCGGTCAAGCGCACGTAGCGTTGTCATTCTGGTCGCAATGGCGATGTGCGTACATATATCTTTGGTGGATGTAGAGGCGCACACGTGTCGTAGTAGAGGCGCGCACGTAGCATGTACACGCACGCATGTGGCGAGGGTGCAACAAAGAAAATACGCCACGTATGTACATACGGGCAGGGTCTCGAACGCCTACTCGCGATACGTACATGGCTGGGTGGAACGGAGAAACAACGTCGTCGTCGTGTTCATGGGGAGGCAGCGGAATGCGTCGTGTTCATCGGGAGGCAACGGAATGCGTCATGTTCATCGGGAGGCAACGAACGCGTGGGAGCCAACGGCTGGGTCGGAACGGAATGTGGTTGTGTTCATCCGGAGGGCTTGGGACGGAACAGCGATGGAAACGAGGCCTCGCGTAGTAGTGTAACGGAGGAAACGGACCTCCTACGGTCAAACGGGGTCTGTTGATCGGGAGGGTGTGGCGTACCGCAAAAGCGGAGGAAGCGGACCTCCTACGGTTGAAATGGGGTCCTGTTGATCGGGAGGGTGTGGCGATCGCAAAACGGAGGAAACGGACCTCCTACGGTCGAAACGGGGTCTGTTGATCGGGAGGGTGTGGCGTACCGCAAAGCGGATTAAACGGACTTGTGTTGGGCGCTTCTGATCGAAAAGGGGTCTGTTCAATGGGAGGGTGTGGCGTACCACAAGCAGGACTCCACGAGATCTGTTCATCTCAACCGTCGACCTCCTCCAGCCTCCACGGGCTACCGTCGACCTCCTCCAGCCTCCACGGGCTCCTGCTCATCCAGCCTCCACCACGCCGCTTACTCCACGGCTCTTGTTCAACCACCCATCCACGGGCACCCCTCCACCGTCTCATTGTTCATCCAGCTCTCCACACCACGTGGTCTGTTCAACCACCCTCCACCGCTTCATCGCTCATCCAGCCCTCCACACCACGGGTCATGTTCATCCAGAGGCAACGCCACGCTCCATTATTCATCCAAGCCCCCAACGCCATCGCTCACCCAATCGATCGGCTTGATTAGCAAAGCAGCAGCGAATGAATCATCCATCGGGTTGATTAACGACCATCGATCGATCGCTCGGGTTTAGTAACGCGTAGCTCGGAGTGCAATCGCCGGGTTCGATTAGAGCTAACGCCACACACACCGCAGCAGCGACGCACGAGAAAGCAGCGCGATCGCTCGCCCCGACCTCCCACCGTAACCGCAACTCCCAAAATTTTCCTCCCCTCGCTTCTACCACGGTTTTTTCCGTCATGGACGGCCCAAAGAATGTCATGCAGCTGCGTCTCCGCCCGCCTGGGATGAAAAGCCCATTTTCTGTCATGATTTTTTGTCATAGAAGTAGGAGCCCACCACATCTATGATGATACCGGGTTTTGTCACAATTATCGTCATAGAAGTGTCATATGTATGACAAATTTTTTTTCATTCGGCCCAAAATGTCACAGATGTGTCTTTTTTTTGTAGTGTTCGTCAACAGAACCAGGTGACATTTTCCAAGTTCGTTTAGCTGGGAGCGCCCCTTGGGCTGCATTATTCCTAGGTCGCATGGGTCCGTCCCTGTGGCATGTATCCCTTTTGCTTATATCTTTAGCTTACCCTGCTGGGGGCGCCCCTCGGGCTGCATCATTCCCAAGCCGCTCGGGCCTGACCCAGTGGCATGTATCTTTCTGCATTTACCCAAGTTGATTTGTCTTCCATGCTTAATCTGCCTGCCCGGGACCGGTTACCAGCCGGTCGATCGTCGCCTCCCACGGGGCCTCCACACACAGGCACGGCGCTGGTGCATGGGTCCGTCCCTGCCACGTCAACAAACCCGAGCAGTCGAGCTCTGGCTCGCGGCACGCCCCACGCACGTCACCTCACCAGGCCCTCAGTGCCTTCATCTCGTCTCAGAGCAACCAGCGGCAGGCTGGCAACCATAACGGCAAAACCGTGTTTCTCCTTGTGATGACCTGCAAGAACCTCCCGAGGATAATAGCGGGCGGTACCGCGGGCTCTCTCCTCTTACATGAAATCCGCTCGCGCGTTAAAAAGGGGGCTCCTGAGCATCGCGACTCAGAGCTTTATCGCTCTCGGCCCTCACCCCTGGCCTTGACCACGGCATCGCGACCTGGCATACCAGCGGCGGCTGAGCTCGCTCGAGGGCTAGGGCGTGAGGACGTAGAGCACGAAGGAAAGCATTGGAAGGAAGGACCCGTACGGGTCTAACCTAGCTATGCTGTGGGTGGTTGTGCAAGGGCCTGGCGCATCACGAAGAATCGACCCTGAACTACTAAGATAAGTCTCGTGCTCAGACCGGCTAATCGATAGGACCTAAGGGACGCGCTCGCCGCATTCCTGTTGCGGCCACGTCGCATCCCTCTCCTACCTTACCATAGCTGCTTGGGCGCTAAGGGGGACCTCCTGAGCATCATGCCTCAGGGGCTCTTACTGGACCTCGGGCCGCTCACCTCCTGGCCTTGACCACGGCATGTGACCTGGCATACCAGCGACGGCTGCAGCCTGCCTGGGGACTGGGACCTGACAGCGTAGAGCAACAAGCTATTGCAGGGTTGGAAAGGGGAGACCGAGCCTGAACAGGAGACGCGTCACAAATTTTCATAACAGGGAATATATACAGAAAAAGCATTACAGATCCTTACACACCCCCACGGGGTACTTCATGATTCTTCGCAGGAAACAAAAGCAAGAACTAAGAGGAATCCTATCTACACCCTCCTGTGGCGGATGCCATCATCAACAGTGGGCCGCGGGAGGCCGGCGTCAACCCCATCCAGATCAGCAGCGGCGGCTGGACGACGCGGCTCTGCCCCGAGCCCGGCGGGAGCTTGGGGGCACGTAGCGTTCGCCACTCGTCTCTGGAGTCTCTAGAGCTCAGGAGAGTCGCTAGACTCCCAGGGGCTGCTGTTGCTGGAGTAGCCACGAGCGGAGCGTGCGTCACCCTAGCGCTCCCCTCCAGGGCAACACTCCAGGCGGCGGCCCTCCGCATCCAAGACCTTGAAGAAGAGCATGGAGGCGCCTTCGAACTCAAAATGGATCGCGAGGGCGCCTTCCGCACGGCAGACCCGTGCAACCTCGCCCCAGCCGCGAGTCATGCAGATCTTGCCGGTGGGGACCGCTTCGACCTCTGCTCCGGTCGCCGGAGCGTCGCAGTCGGCATGCTGCAGCCAGAGCTTGAGAGGTCCCCTTGGCGGCATCACGTCGGAGAAAAACAGCGGGAAGCGGATCCAGGAACTCGGGGACATCAGCGCCCATAGCACAAGCTCGCGCGAGGAATCCGTGGCGTGGATTCCGGGAGCAACGGCATGCATCGCCATCCCGCGGCGACCACGGGCGCAGTGCGGGCGTTGCCGCTCGTCGCTCCGCCCTCCTGAGCCCTCGGCTCGGGCGTACAAGGGAAGCGGGTACCTTGGAGGAGGCCGCTCGCACCAAGGCCTCGTCGCCACCTGCATCGCTGCCTCGCTACGATGATGGACCGACCTATTCTTCGGCGGGAGTGGCCCCGGATCATCGTGGGGGGCCTTTCCTTTCTCTTCATCGGAGAACCTTCGGATGTTGCAAGCAGGGGAGCAAGGAGGAAGAAGCGAGTGAAGCAAGGAAGAGATGGGCGACGGGGGCTCTGCCCCCTTCCCCATTTATAGCGAGAGAAGGCCAACCAGCGCCTCCCACAATCACAGGTAATGATGGTTTTCCTTGCATGTCACAGGGACTTGTCAATTCGTGCAGTTTCCGAGGCAGCGTGGGAAGTGGAGACGCCCATGTCCAATCAACCGCCACGCATCGACCAAAGCCGCAGGCTTTTGGGGCCCGCGGCGCTCCGCACTTGACCCTTGGCTTCGCCGCGAAGCCAAGCCCGAGCGCACCTTGGGCCCAGGGGCTACTGTCGGTGTCGTGGGAACGGGGGTCCCCAGACTTGCCTGCCTGCGGCCCACGGCATGGCCATGCTAGCGGGCCTGTACGGCCCATCTTCATCAACAACGCATTCAAGACCCTCGCGAGGGGCCAAGCCTCGCGAGGCGGACGACGCAAGACCTCCCCAGGAGCGGCCACGCCAGGCTGCCTCGCGAGGAGCGGAGATATCAAGGCAGAGCAAACCTCACGAGGCTCACGTGACGTGAGCCATGACGATCGGCACCAGGCAGGCGCCAGGCGGGCGCTAGCGCGCGCAGCGTCCTTGTTTCCTCTTTGGTGCTAAGGAAGCAAGCGCAGGCGCGGAGTACCGAGGCATCAAGCAAAGGTTTCCATATCGGTGCAACAAGACCAAGACCAGCAGGACGGGAAGAAGGAGGTCACCGTGGAGCCCAAGACGGCGTTACCACCAGAGCCTTTTGCAGGACCGCTTTTGTCAGGATAGCTTGTACTAGTTGTCCCCTTTCAAATTCGCCCGCCGTTGTTGGCTCCCTTCCCGCTCAATTTTTGGGGAGAGGACCAGGGCCAATATAAGTAGAGCTAGCCACCACAGTAGAGGTAGGTTGAATCGAGTTCTCATCCACAAGTCCACAGAGCACAAGAACACCTCAACCTCAGGAGGTTGTTCTTCCCCTTGTGTTGTTCTTCATCATCCCAAGAGGCAATCCACCACCACACACTGGAGTAGGGTATTACACCACAATGGTGGCCCGAACCAGTATAAATCTCGTGTCTTTCTGTGTTGCGAGTGCGTAGAGTTCGTCCGTGAGATCTTAGCGAGCTAGGGCATGGATCGGTAGGAGGGAAAGAACTTCACGTGCACCCCAGAGTTCGAACCTTAAGGGTTTTGCCGGAACCCCACATATCCAATTTGATTCGTGCATAAAAGGGAAGATTCGTGTGATTTGTATTTCTAGGAAGTTGCTGATATGGGGGAGTGCAACTACGTTGATTATTTGGTTAGCCGAGGAATCCCAATACCAGCAGGTTGGGGTGTTGGACAAGTAACTGAAGGAACGGTAGAAGAGGAAGATGTAGAGCTAAAGGTTAAAGATGCAGTTCCTCTGATCATGGCCAAGCAACAACTGCTGAACGGCCTTGACAGCAATGAGGAGATGAAAGCACTTGTGAAGATAATGGGCAAAATCGATGTGCTCTGTAGGATGATTGTCTCTTTATTTGCAGTGTATGTAGCACTCGTGATGTATTCAGTGGCTATGACATGAGTACTTTGCTGAAACTAGTAATGAATGAAACATGTAGCAGGTTGGGCGAATGTTGTGAACATCTAATGATTTCTATTAACAGAAATCAGGGGGTATCCCCTTTTGCTCATAAATAAATAAATAGCAGAGGCCCTTTTGGTAATAAAAAAATAAATTAGCAGAGGACCTGTCGGGTCAGCTTTGTTCTCATTCGAAGATGTCGAGCAAATTGCAGTCCAACAGCAAACTATGTCATCAAATTCAAGTTTCACAGCCAAATATGAGTACAACTAAACAACAATGTCATCATGTTTTAGTTGTCATACAATCACCAAACACAAATCAGCATACATAACAAGTGATGTTCTCACAGGAAAATACTAAACAACATGTTCATCAGGTTTCAGTTGTCATAGCAAACACAATTTCACATAGTTGATAAAAAAACGTCTTCTGACAGGCAAATACGACAAAAGCAATGTAATCATCATCCACAGCAGCAGCGTCAACATCTTCGCCATGTGTATCAGTCTGAATCATAATTCCCCATGGTGTCATCTTCTTCTTCGTCCTCAACGTCCTCGAACGTTGGCTTCTTCTTGATCAACTCTTGTATGTCCATAGCACGACAGGCAATCTTTTCGCCGGCGTCATTGACGTGATGGTTCTCAAAGATATTAGGAACATCTGTGTTATCTTGTACATCAGGAGTAGTGTAAGCATCATCTTGTTGTGCAACTTCATTAAACGAATTCCTCTACTCCAACCTTTGCACTACTCTCCAGTCATCGCTATGTGCAAATGTGTCTTCCAAGAAAAATATCTGTGTTGCTTGATTTGCCAAAATAAAAGGCTTGTTGGTCTGGTACGCCGCCTTGACATTGATGGATTTGAGATAATCATCAGCTCTGGGTTTTGCGATCCTGGAAAACAGGTTATCCAATGACAAAGACAATGTAACCACGCACCGATGATCCTCGAAAGCGAGATATATCTGCAATCGAACAATGTATGTTATGTTAGCATACATTTCAGATGTCTCTTTGTCATACGTATCCATGCTCATGATGGCACTGTTTTGTGTCTTCCTGCCTTCGTCTCGTGCAAGGGTGTTGTAGCGCACATGTCCAGCAACGCAAGATTCATAATGTCTTACCCGAGTATCAGGACCCATTGCTAGTGAGTAAAGGGAATCATCAAGTGCCTGCCCATCCTCCCACATCTTCTTAACCTATGGTTAGAAAATAGGCAAGCCGATCATCTTATGTACTCAATATATTAAAAAAACTGACAGTGCAATTCAAAAGCTTACATGGCTCTTGAACCATTTACGCAAATCCTGCGATAACCAGTTTGTCAATGTTTCTTGGATTTTTGGCAATAACTCCTTTTGTAGATGCTGCACAACATAGTGATCGCCTCAAACATCTAAATATATAAGAATGTGCTGCAAGTTTAGTAGATTACGATGTATAAGCTGCAGTACTTAGCACTTAATTGATATAAGGTAGTATCTCAGGACAGTTATTCAACACATACCAAACCATTTTTCCAAATATTTAGGTTTGTCCTCTTGTCTACTCTTCCCTGTAACTCGAACAGAATAATCGAAAACATTGAGCCCGGGATTGTCTTCATCCACGTCTTTGCTAAGCTGATATGCTGTTTCAATGTATTTTGAGCAGAATGTCAATGCTTCTGTAGCAATGTAGGCCTCTGCAATGGAACCCTCGGGTCTAGCTCTGTTCCTAACATAGCCCTTGAAAGTGCCTAGCCGCCTTTCAATAGGGTACATCCAGCCATACTGTACTCGACCTCTAAGTAGTGCCTCATCAGGTAGATGAACAGCCAAATGCACCATCACATCAAAGAAGGCTGGAGGATATATCTTCTCAAGGTCACATAGGATAGTTGGTATCTTGTCTCTAAGAAGCTCCAAAGCATCTATCCTGATATTTGTACTGCAGAGTTCCCTGAAGAATTGTCCCAACTCTGCAACTACTCTATATAAGTCAAGGCGGCCCAATCCTCTAAGGATAACAGGTAAAACCCTTTGAAGTAGGATGTGGCAGTCATGAGTTTTCAACCCTTGTACCTTGTCTCCATCTGCACCGACTCTCCTTTCAGGGTTGGAAGCAAATCCATGTGGGAATCTCACACGTGAAAGGACCTTGCAAAATTCTTTTCTTTTTACCTTGTCCAAGACGTACACAGCTGGTGCCATATCCTGTGTTTTACCTTCATCTTGCACCTGCAAATCCTTTACGATACCAGTGTGTCAAATCAATCCTAGATTTTAAGGTATCTTTCGTCTTGCCTTCAATATTAAGAAGTGTGCCGATAATCTGTCACATATATTTTTCTCGATATGCATCACATCAAGATTATGCCGCAGATCCAAATCTTTCCAATACTCCAAGTCCCACAAAGTGGACCTACGGGTAAACAATAATCTCTCTCTTTGCTACCGCCACGCTTCCTTTTCCCGCTACCATTATCAGGATGGTTTCCTGGTATAATATGTCTGACCTTCTATAATTCCACTTGCAACTCATCGGCAGTGAGCCTCTTTGGCGCATCACGGTTTTCATGCTTTGCATTGAACACATGTCTTCGGTATTTTCTAGGATGCGGCTTGTCCTTGGCAAGGAAACGGCGGTGTCCAATGTAAAAGATCTTGCTAAGTATTGCGTATGACAGCGGATTCCTATCACAGCGAACACATGCATTATAACCATGTGTCATTCGCCCTGACATAGTGCCCAAAGCCAGATAATCATGGATGCACCAAATTATAACAGCACGTAGAAAGAAATCAGCTGGTGGGCTGCCATATAGGTCTCGAGTGAGAACACCCCTCCATAGCTATTGAAGTTCCTCCACAAGAGGCTCCATGAACAAATCAAAAACCTTTCCAGGACTTTTTGGACCTGGGATGACCAAGGCCATCATGTAGTTTGATTCTTTGGTGGAGACATTTGGAGGCATGTTGTAAGGGATAACAAGCACTGGCCACATGCTATATGTGGCGCTCTGGTGGCCAAATGGGTTTAATCCATCTGAAGCTAAGCCATGTCTAATGTTTCTCGGGTCAGCAGCAAACGTTTCGTGCTTCTGATTGAAGCTTTTCCACTCACTACCATGTGATGGATGGCTCATTACATTCTGATCTCTGAAATCCTGGTTCCTAGAATGCCACAGTACATCCTCTCTTGTTTCAGCATCATGAAACAACCTCTGTAATCTTGGTGTAATTGGAAAGTGTCTCGGAACATTTTGAGGAATCCTCTTCACAGCATCGCCATCTTTCCATCTTGATGATTTGCATTTCAGGCATTCACTTAAGTTGGCATAATCCTTCTGGAACAGAACACAATTATTCTTACAAACATGGATCATATCATATCCAATTCCAACTGCACAAAGGAAATTCTTCATTTTACTGTAGGTGTGTGGCAGCTCAGCGCATCTGGGAAAGCTTTGCGGAAAGCAGCGAACATCGCATCGAATGATTTGCTGGTCATCTGCTCAGATGTCTTCACATGAAGAAAGGTGACCATAGCTGAGAATACTGACAGCTTATTTCCTGGGGTGACAGCCACGTTGCATTTTTCCAACATGCGGACCCACCGTTTTTCTTCTGCAGGTGAAAGTTCACGGAAGGCACGAGCATTTCGTAGCATTGTTTCAATGTTGGTCAAACTCACTGGCTCCGCCACCACCTCCTCCTCCTCCTCTTCCACCTGAGCATCAGGCAGATCAAGATGGTGATCTGCTGCTTCCACGTAGTCAATAACATTGACGTTCACAGCTTCACCATGATAAACCCACCTAGTATATGTGACCGACATCCCATACAAGTGTAGATGATTTTGCACAGTTGACTAGGGTCTTGTAACTGAATTCATACAACTGCTACAGGCGAGCACATCTGATTTCGGACCATCATACTCAACTCGATAAAGTTCATGAAGTTTTCAACCCCTCGACATATGCAGCGGAGAATCTTGACGAAGTTATCCAAGTCATGTCCATCTGTTAAACATACAAATTAGTTCTTCTACTAGATATTACAGGAAAAACATATATGCTTTTTTATGAACTCTAGAAGAAAATACCTAGGTCGATGTCTAAAGCTATAGCAAGATATTTGGACGAGTAGATCTAAGTAACAAAATATATGTAAAGCTAATTCAGCAAACAAATTTGAGTGCTAAATTATGGCAGGCTGTTTCAGCAGTCAATGAGGCCGAGCACACAGCCATCGAACTATCGAAGGCCATCGTAGCAACAAAGATCGAGTATAAAATGGTGTAGAGCTATTTCACCTAACAGATTGGCTACTAGACCATGGCAATCTACGTCACAATAAATATATGGCAGGATATTTTGGCAACTAATCGGCCTTTGCATGCCATCTCAGCTAAGCAGATTGAGTGCAGAACTGGGCAAGGAAGCTTCTTAAGCAGAGCATATTGACTGTAAACTACTTCGGCAAACAGTGAGATTAATAGCGTCTATCAGCTAACATTCAGCGCTACACCAACATGCACGGGGCCTCAGTCTAGAATGCTCGTACCGTGGGAGAAGCTGACCGCCGTGGGTCTCCACACGAACGTCGCCAGCAGTGGCGGCGCTGACCGCCGTGCGCCTCCACAAGAACGTCGCTAGCGGTGGCGGGGCGGCTAGAGGACGGCAGTCTATGAGAGCGTACTGTGGGAGCGAGAGGATCGCCGTGCGTCCCCTCGACAAACCGCGGCGCCGAAGTATCGGCGTGGCAGGGAGGGCGGCTTTGGCGGAGCGAATGGAGTGGAGGGGACGGGGAGGGGTTTGGGGAATATTATTGGCTAGTTGGCGAAGGCGGTTGAATCTAGGATTTGGGGGGAATTTTTGGGTGGGGGAGGATTTTCGCACGGTGGGCGGGGGGAGTTTGGCGCATGGTCGGGTTCTCCAAGTGCAGTCCCACGCGTCAGTGAAGAGGCAAGCCGAAGCGCGTTCCGTTTGCGTGAGCCGTGTGCAGGACCGAACGTGTGTGGGGTGCAATGCGACCGCGACAGGAATGCTGTGAGTGTACCGCCTCTTTTCCTTTTAAACTAGGTGCTTCGCCCCCTCAAAAAAACTTGTTGGTTCACGCGATCCATCGATACTACTACTAGTAATCCGGTAATCCCGACTAAAACGGCACGGCCGGGTCTTTTCCCGCGCGATATGCTGGGAGGTTGGCTTAGTTGGGTCTTTTAGGACGAGTAATGCTACTCTCGTAGTCCGCACGTAATTAACATAATGTGAAAGCGTGTGAGCTGTTGATTGTAGATTGGGGAGGAGGGCCCACCACCATGAAAATCGGGGAGAGAGAGAGAGGCAATTTACATTAACCCTTTCATAGGTTCCCGTAGATGTAGAAAAATGTGAAATGCGTGAATGTGCATTTGAAGATAAGGCCTTCCCTCGTTCATCCTTTTCTTCCACAAGATCTTGATCTTCCGGGCAATGCACGGGCATCTTGCTAGTACTCCTACAATATACTATATTATAGTGACAGTTCATATACACTGGCCGAGATTAATGCAAACATGGCAGATTTTCATTACATTTCAAACTTTTATAGGACAGAGAAATAAAAGAAACCCGACCCTAAACCTATTCAACGGCGGCGACCGACGTCCTCCATCCGCGATCTCCATGTACGGGGGCGGGGTTCAAGACCCGTGAAGTGAAGGAGCGGTCTCCGACGAGGAAAAGTAGAACACGGGAGACGGACCGGCCAGCTGGCACACCATGTCCTGCCGCCTCCCATGCCCTACTCATCCTCGGAGGAGTCCCCGACCTCGGCGGTGCCAGACGTTGGACGGCGGCAAGTAGGACGCGTGGCTAACGGTGCTCCCGTTGTAGGCCGCTAGCATGGCCACCGCTTGTGCGGCGACTTGAGCGAGGGCGGCGACCTCGATCTCCATCCCCAAAGACAAGCTCTCCCGCAGAGTGTTCGCGCTTGCAGTCATGGCAGATTTGGTGCCAGGTAGGAGGACGATGCGCTATGGTGTGGAGGTTACCTGGGAGTTGCCGCTTTAAGTAGCGCATTCCGGTGAGGCCAAGCGTCCTGGTGCCTCATTAAGTCGCCGGAGTTGGTTCCTCGGGCACCGAGCCTCTTAACGACGGCATACGGATGGACGGCATGAATGCGGGCAGCTGGCGCCGGCTGGGAACGCACCACGCGACGGCGCGAGGGACGAGGGTTTTTGGTATGCCAGGGTAGTTAGCTGCGGTCGTGGCAACGTTGGAGATGCCCTTTGCTCACATGCGATCGACGCATGTCATTAAAAAAGCAAGATGACCCGGCATGGTCTCAGGTCCTGAGGATGCAGTTGGCCGCGCTACACCACTCCGCGGACGCGTCCCGGCACCCCGTGCATCCTCGACGAGCCGGGTGTTGGGGTGTGTTTGGATTGTGGCCAAAGTGCACCTTACCAAAATTTTGGTCATGACCCAAAGATTGGTCTTTGTTTGGATGGTTGCCATTTTTTTAGAGGTTTTGGTCATGACCCAAAAATGGATGGTTGCCATTTTTTGTCATGCCAATGAACTTTAGCCAACTCTAGTTCATTTTTCTTGCCGATGTCGGCCCAATCATGGGCAACCAAAACCTCAACCAAAATTTTGGCTACCCAATGCTTTGATGGGGCAACCTTGGGCACAAACCAAACATACTAGCTGTTGGTCGTGCCACAGCACTAACGCAACCCTCGGCACACTGAAACCGGCCGTGTCTAGCAACGATGAGTGTGTCGTTCACCGCGGTCACCGTGTCCAGAGGCGGTGCTGGAGCTGTGCCACATTGTTGGCCCCCACGGCCCACATGAACGGTTGCCGGTGGCGAGCTAGGAGGTCGTGGGCCAGCTCCTCCATTGGACTAGTTTGCGCTACGTCGTCCCGATAGGTGTGCCCCACATGTCGGTTTCCCTGTTTTCCCGGCCATATTCGAGCGTCAGTGCTCCGCGTTGCGCATTAGGCCTTTCACTATGTAGGCCAAGCGAGACAACTTATTGTTTATTTGAGCCGGTCAAGTATAATCATGTGGCGTTTGCTTATTTCTCATTCATCTCAACCCTCTTCTCCATCGATCATGTAGCCCTCCGATGAGTCCATCCTCCGCATGCCTCATTTGAACATTCTGCCGAGTATCATTCGCATGTGGGCCTAGACCATGCTTGTATTTCCAATGTTTATTTGTAATTTGTCCGACATGCATACAAACAAACGGTTCGTTTGAAGTTTCACTTTGCCTCCACTACATGTCGCTTCGCGTCTTAGTTTGGAGGAGAGAGATGTGAAAAAGTAAGGGGAGTGAGCTCTCATGCAAGAGCCTACCTATATACGCATTCCTATTTAAATACGTACAATAAATATGAAGAAAGAGATGGAGAGGAGATGGAAAAAAGTACTAATACAGTAGCCAACCTTATAAATTTTTTTGCGGGAAATAGCCAACCTTATAGCCCACACTACTGTATGAGTGCATATAATAGATGATGGCTATAGATGACATGTCAGTTCCTTATAGCCATCGGTGGCTATATTATTAACCATGCTCTGTCGTTTTCAAAACCACATTTGACTATTGACAAGATTGATAGTACATGAGATGTATAATGTGAAAAGTATATCATTGGAAGCTCCTTTCACATACGTATCCCTGCCTTACCCTCCCTTTCGGTCACTTACTGGCGGACCCCATGCTTGCTAGGCCCGCATGTCGGTTACTCAATGGGTTCGCCACGTCGAGGATCCTCATCCGTAGTATACCCCTCTGTTTTTATTTACTCCGCATAAAATAGACTTGGCGGGGAGGGAGAGGGCGTCGGTTTGCTCTCAGCTGCGGTCCCTAGCGGCAACGCAAAGGCAAGCGCGTTCAATTCGGTGGCGATGTGGAGGCCAGCGTGCGGGCTGCAACGCAAAAGCGACAAAAGTGATGTACTGATCAAAAGCGATTAACGGTCATCACGGAACCACTATTCACACGAACCTTATTTGCTCGGCCTCGCACGCCCGCCACGCGCCCTAAAACCACGCCTAATCTCCAACCCTTCCCCACCTTTCGATCCCTAGCCCGCATCAAGCGCCCCTAGTTCACCGTAAAGCCATGGTGCGCCGCAAGATCACGTACTACAAGATCTTGATTTGGGCGCTGCTTGAGAAATCATGGCGGCGGTCGTTGCCAGAGACCTCCGTTCCCAAGCTCGCTTTGCGGCGAGCCAATCCCCGAGTTCTCTGGAGCCAAGCTACGAGGAGGAGGAAGCCCGACTTACTCTTATTATTCGCTTTGCTATATGGGATGGTAAAATCTGAGTGACTTACCTATAGTAGAGAGACGACGATCAAAACCTTGTTTAAACCTTAGAATGGTATAAGCATTTTCCCCTTGTACAAGGCCATTGTTGCCAACCGTAGGATATACGGTGAGGATCAACCCAGACCCATTTTCTGCAGGAGAAACCATAAATTGTTGACCACCATGAGATATCGATAGTTGTTTAGCATTGGCGCCAGACCTATCAGTTATGAAGACCCAGTCTCGGAATAACCTTACCAAGATGAAAGGACAAAAGAATTGAGGAAAAGGTTATGCCGCTACGGAAGAGCCCGGAGATGAAATTTTCCGAGATGCAGGAAAGATCGACACTGTCAAGAATGAGGATGGAGTATATAAGCATGGATGGGACCGTAACGATGTTTCTAAGGGTGGTAGCACCTGGACCCGGAGCGATCGATGGATTTTGAAGCCCCAAACCTAACCCATTTCTTTCTAGCCTCTCCGAATCTCGAGGACGAGATTCATTTTAAGGGTGGTAGATTTGTAACATCCCAAAATTCTAAATTTTGGAATGTTATATTAAATAAATAATTCTGATTGTTTGTTTGATTGTTGAGTGATTGATTGTGTGAAATTGAGTGGAATTTGAAACTTTTGAAAGTTAAATGAGAGGAATAAAGGACTTTTCCAAACTTTCATTTTGCTTTTATGATCTTGAGAATTCAAATTCTTTTCATCACAAAACCACGAGAGAGGATAACATGACTTCTTCCATTTAAATGAAAAAGGGTGTTGAAAATATTTGAATTTCATTTGGAAATATTTTCTAATTCATAAACTTCATGCAACTCAGTGATTTTCACGGCGAGGATAAAATGACTTCTTCAAAACATATGAAATATGAGTTGGGAGTTTCAAAGGATCAAATTCAAGTCCTTTTGGAATTATTTTTCAATTTGGAGTTATTTGGATTTTATTCAAATTATTTTTCTCCAAAAATAAAATACATGGAAAATAGGGTAACATGATTCCCTACATCGAAAATTGGAGAGAAATTAATTTGAAGTCATTTTGGTATTTTAAAATAATTTTATTGGATTTTATTGGACCAGTAGCACTATGTGAATTATTAAAATTTGTGTGGATTTTATTTGACATTAGAATAATGTTCATCTTGTAGGAAATATTTTTCTGCAAATTTTGATATATTATATGCCTATATAAAAGTTTTAATTATTTTGTTTTTGTTTTAGTTCTGTGAAATTTTGTTAAAAAAATATATGCAGCGCCTTGGGCCAAAGGCCCAAGCCGCCGACCAACCACCGGCCAAGGCCAAGGCCATGGCCATCGTGCACGCACACACCTAGGGGCCAGGAGCCAAGGTTTCCTATTCTTTTACAAATCCTAGTAGGATTTGATCCCGTTCGTTATTCCGTTTATTCGATTTGTTTCTAGATCTTTTCCTCTTTGTTTCCTAATCCTAGTCTATTTCTTGTCCCCTACCCCAAGCAAAACCCTCCCTCCCCACTATAAATACCCAAGCACCCCCCTCCAACACATAATACCAACACCTCTCCTCTCCTCTCCTCTCCTCTCCTCTCCTCTCCTTGCAGCAGCAGCAGTTCCACCGCCGCCGCCAAGTGCGGCCGCCTCGACCTCTCCTGAGGTTTATATGATCTCCTCTCCACCGTCCCGTGATCTCCTTTCCTCTAGGAGCAACCGCAACATCGGATCCGATCTTCTTCCCCAACTCCGACGACTACTCCGGTGAGATCCACGAAATCACGTAATTCATTTTTTTCAGAAAATAGCAATCTTAGAAAATTCATATCTTTTAGATTTTTTAGTATTTTTGAGTGATTCCAATTGCTATGTGTCACAAATTTTATAAAGTTTCTGTTAGTTCAATTTTATTTCACATTTGAGCAGTTTAAATTTGTGTTTGTATGAATTTGCTCAAATCACTAGATTTGAGCTATTTTGAGTTAGGAATATTATTTTTGACCGATTCTTTTTGCTCCTGGTCTCTAGGACCTTTGTTTATCCAGTAGTATTTAGTATTTTATTTCTAGGTTAATTTAAATTAGGTTTTAGCAAAACAGTACTGTTTTATTATTAGTTCTGTTTTAGCTTTTTCTTTATTGTTTTATTATTTTTAAATTATTTATTTTTGTCACTTTTGACATAATTAGTTGTGTTTCTGTTAGACAACAGGAGAAAATTTATTTTATCTTAAAAATTTATTTTCCTTAGTTTTGTATGAAACCTTCTATAGGTCATAGTTAGAGTTTTATAAAAGCTTTTTATTTGTTTCTTTTGCAAATAAAATTTTATGGAAAAAATACTTTCTGTTAAATTAGTTATTTTACATTTTATTTTCTGTTAATTTATTAGTTTAGTATTTTAATTGTTGTTAAGTTTTTACTTACGGCAAAACTATATTAGATGTTTGTAGCAAAGTCATAGATCTTCGTTAGTAGTTTTTCTTTGTAGTTTTATTTGAAGTTTCTTTTGATTTTGTTTGAGTTTTATTATCGATTTTCCTTGCTGTTTTGATTGTTATTTCGAGTGCTAGAATTGTTTGCTAGGATGTTTGCTTATGTGAATGCTATGTTTGACTATATAGATTTTCAACGGAGTGACGATTAGTTCTACCAAGTCATTTTCTGACTGCGTTATTATCTTCATCAAGTAATACCATGCAAGTTCACTTTGACCATGTTTTTCATACCTATGTGTTTTATTGCATCTAGTGTCATCTTCGCAACAATTCCTCCAGTAGTGACATTGAATTCTTGTAGTTGAGTAGTATGCATGGGGTAGGAACCCATCACCCTGTTACCAAGCCCGGGACGTTATTTATTTTAATGCTACGCTATAGTAGGCGGGGTTGGTATGAGTGCTCGGAGTGGTGTGAGAATGGAGGATCTCGTCAATGGCGACAACTCCATGATGGAATCTGCAAGGACTGCATCTTCAAGGCCTCAAGACTTCAAGACTCGAGACAAGAATTCAATACACACTCTTGGGTGAAGGATGGTTGACGGTACCTGGAGAAAACCGGTGGTTGGCGGGATGCATGGAGAAGCGCCATGACATCTTGCGAAAGCTTCACCCAGACTCAAAGAGACGGAAGAATACTTCATGCCCGGAAGCTTACGTGCAACCGCAAGTCACTATGGGCTCTGGCTTGGTTGACCTTAGTTGTGACTGGCTGGGGCGGTGCTAGCAGATGTAGAACTACGGTAGGATTGGATGAGCACGGACGGTGGTCGGAGGAACTCTTGGAAGACCATGTTTGGTCATCTTGTTCTCAAACACCTGAAGTGCGAGAACGTAAAGAGAGGATCGAATCTTGCGGGTAAAGTGTACAAACCTCTGCAGAGGGTTAAAACCTAATCGATTAGCCGTGTCCCGATTACGGACAATATGAGCCTCTCGGACTTGGATCTATCTCGAATTCTCAACACCGGATTGATAACTTAATTGTGGGCAACTTATGATGATTTTGGGCTATGAGACATCGGTTGGCGGAACCATGTCATGATAGAAAACTCCATAGTACAGACTTCATTTATTACTTGATGTAGGGAAAATAAAACCAGCTTTTACATAAACAAAACTCAGACACGAGCCACAAAGCCATATTGCATATAGTATAGTTTTATCATCTGTTTTCTCATGTTGTGATCTTGCGGTACATTCAATGTCTTGACCTACACGGCTGCAATGTATCATGTTGCGAGATACTTTCTTCGACGAGTAAGAGTGCAGTGCACAGGTTACGGTCTACACTCAACCTGCCGATGGCGTTGATGGGACTCCACACCGACTATTTGTTTCATTGTGACTTATGAGGTATATATCAGTTTTACGTTAATTATACATGTGATTGCACTTTGATATATACATTGATGTCTTGTGTGTGCCAACATACTAATCCGGGGATGGCACAGCAACACAGAGGCTTGACCGTCTCGAGGTCGGGTCGCTTCTGAACCGTGAGAAGGTACTTTATGCACCTCACTACCTCACGAGAGCATTTGCATCATGGTGGGAAAATTTCCTACATGCACCCCAATGAAAATAACATCACCGGGAAGAATTTAAAGAAGGTTTTAAGTAGGCGCATATCCCGAAGCATTTTGAAGATCAAGAAAAGGGAGTTTGCGACCTCAAGCGAAGAGGCATGGCGGTGATCGAGTACAATAGTCGGTTTACTCAATTATCTCGTTATGCCAACGAAGAGCACATGACTGAAAATAAAAAGATGGAAAAATTTCTGGACGGTCTTGCACCAGCACTTAAATGCCAGTTGGTCGTACACACCTTTCCAGATTTCAAAACTCTTGTGGACAAAGCCATTACCTTGGAAAATGAGCGCCGCACCTTGGAAGATTTTCGCAAGCGCAAGAGGGACCAAACTACTCAAGCTCGCAACAACCGGAACAAGACTGATTTTCAGAAAATTGGAGCAAACAAGTCCACAACCAATGCCCCGTGCTCGAGCAAAAAATTTCATGCAAGGGACAAGGATTTTACATACCGCCCAGGTTTTACTTGCTACGCTTGTGGAGAGGAAGGGCACTATGCCAAACAGTGCCCAAAGCCAAGAAACTCAGCTCCCAAGCCGAACAACGGTGGAAATAACTCAGCACCCAAGCGCAACAACTTAAACCCCAATAATAATCACAAGAAGGGTCACTTGAACCATGTGACCAAGGAGGAAGCACAGAATGCTCCGGATATTGTACTCGGTACGTTCCCTGTCAACACAATACCTGCCACAGTTTTGTTTGATTCTGGAGCTTCTCACTCGTTCATTTGAAAGAAATTTTCTTTGCAAAATGATTTTTCGATGCTTCCCTTGGAAAAATCCATGATCATCAAGTCCCCCGGGATTAAGCAAATTACTCAGAGTTACTGCCAAGGTGTGGTTATTGAGTTTGAGGGATTAAAGTTTCATGCAAACCTGATTGTATTGGAAAATAAGGGACTGGATGTTATCCTAGGAATGGACTGGTTAACCACCAACAAAGGATTTATTGATCGCTTCAACTTTCGGTGAGGGCAGTTCTTTTGGGCAATTCTCTCGAAATTGACCCCTCCTGACTTCTCCCGAATTGCCACTTAATATTTTTTACAATTCCTAGCTAGTTAAGGTCTAATTAGCTAGGAATTGTAAAAAAATATTAAGTGGCAATTCTAGGAGAAGCTGGGGGAAAATCAATTCGGGAGAATTGCCCAAAAGAGCAAGCCCTAATCTACCATCATCACGGGAAGACAATAAAATTTCAGCTCAAGAAAGAAAAATATCACGGCAACCAAGGTTGAACAAGGTGGGCGTTTGAGCTAAGCAAAGTTCGAGAGTGTGTGAGTTCCCGGCGTATTTCGAAGAACTACGGCATGCCACGGACCGGAAATAGAATTCAGCATTGAACTAGCGCTGGAACCACCCCCATTTACAAGATACCATACAGAATGGCACCCTCAGAGTTGGTGGAATTAAAGAAGCAAATAAAAGAATTACTGGACAAAGGATTTATACGAGCCAGCTCCTCACTTTGGGGTTCACCAGTTTTATTTGCCAAGAAAAAGGATGGGACACTAAGATTACGTATAGACTATTGAGCACTCAACATGGTCACCTTCAAGAACAAATATCCGATGCCACAGATAAATGATTTATTTGACCAGCTCGCTCAAGCCAAGGTTTTCTCAAAAATTGACTTAAGGTCGGGATATCATCAATTAAAAGTACGGACAGAAGATATTCCCAAGACAACATTCACCTCCAGATACGGGTTGTATGAGTTTATAGTAATGCCGTTTGGACTGACCAACGCCCCTGCATATTTTGTCCACCTCATGAACAAAGTGTTTATGAAATTTATGGACAAATTTGTTGTGGTGTTCATTGATGATATTCTTGTATACTCCAAGACACCAGAAGAGCATGTTGAACATCTCAGAATTGTACTGGGAGAATAAAGGAAACATCAATTATACGCCAAGTTCAGCAAATGTGAATTTTGGTTAAGACAGGTTGGTTTTCTAGGCCATGTTTTAACCTAAGAAGGTGTTGCCGTAGACCCGGAAAAAGTCAAGGCCGTGCTTGGCTGGAAACCACCTGCCAGCGTAACAGACGTGCGAAGTTTCTTGGGAATGGCAGGATATTACCAAAGGTTTATTGAAGGGTTCTCCACCATAGCAAAACCAATGACACAGTTGCTCAAGAAGGACAAGAAATTTGTTTGGACAGAAACTTGCGAGAAAAGTTTCCAAGAACTCAAGAGAAAATTAACAACATCACAAGTATTGGTTGTGCCAGACATACACAAAAGTTTTGAGGTGTATTGTGACGCATCCCGGAAGGGCCTCGGATGTGTATTAATGCAAGAAGGCAAGGTAGTCGCGTATGCTTCCAGGCAACTACGCAAGCACGAAGAAAATTATCCTACTCATGACTTGGAGTTGGCAGCAGTCATTCATGCACTCAAAGAGTGGAGGCACTTTTTACTTGGAAATCATTGTGAAATATACACGGACCATAAAAGCCTCAAATATATTTTCACACAACCAGAACTCAATTTACGACAACGACGCTGGTTGGAATTAGTGAAAGATTATGATGTTGGTATTCACTACCATCCAGGAAAGGTGAATGTAGTGGCGGATGCTCTTAGCGAAACCCGATTCGAACACGACGGTCTGCCAAACTTGAGACCTGAATTTCAGCAGGAGTTCGCCAAACTCAACATGGTGATGGTCACTGAGGGTGATGTGTCAAATTTGGAAATATAGCCTACCATAATGGAACAAATTAAGGAGGCTCAGCATGGACACCCCAGCATCGAAGGCATAAAAAGAAAAGTGGGTTTGGGCAAGGCCTCAGAATTTGTCATAGACGATAAGGGAATACTATGGTACGGAAACAGACTTTGCGTGCCAAATATAGAAGACCTCAAATAGCAAATTCTAGCCGAAGGCCACACCGCTGCATATTAAATCCACCCGGGAGGAACCAAAATGTATAAAGACATTCAGGAAAAAATTTGGTGGCACGGTATGAAGAGGGATATAGCCACCTTCATTGCATGTTGCGCTTCGTGTCAGCGCATTAAGGCCGAGCATCAAAAACCAGCAGGGTTATTACAACCAAACAGGATACCGGAGTAGAATTGGGACGAAATTGGGGTGGACTTTATTGTTGGACTACCTCGGTCACAACACGGAAATGATGCCATATGGTTCATTACAGATAGACTAACCAAGGTGGCACATTTCATTCCCGTAAAGACAACCCACACCACTCAGAAGCTTGCCAAGCTTTATCTCTCCCACATAGTTTGTCTGCATGGAGTCCCAAAGACTATAATATCTGACAGGGGCACTCAATTCGTCTCTAGATTTTGGGATCAATTACAGCAAGCTCTGGGAACTCAACTAGCATTCAGTACAGCATACCACCCCTAGACTGATGGACAAACTAAACGCGCAAACCAAATTCTAGAGGACATGCTGAGAGCATGTGTTCTCACCTATGGAACCAGTTGGGAAGAAAGCTTGCCATATGCCGAGTTTGCATAAAACAACAGTTACCAATCCAGCCTACAAATGGCACCTTTTGAAGCCTTGTACGGACGGAGATGTTGTACCCCACTAAATTGGTCAGAGACTGGAGACAGCCGTATCTTCGGCCCAGATATGCTCAAGGAAGCTGAGGAGAAAGTTAGGCTAATCAGGGACCGACTCAAGGCAGCTCAAAGCCGACAAAAGAGTTATTACGATCGAAAACATCGGGGAGTCAGCTTTGAACCCGGTGAGTATGTGTACCTACGAGTATCTCCTATGAGGGGCCTGCAACGATTTAAAGTTAAAGGAAAGATAGCACCAAGGTTTATCGGACCCTTCTGTGTAGTTGCACGAAGAGGCATGGTAGCCTACCAGCTAGACCTACCCGAAGAGCTGCCAGACGTCCACGACATGTTCCACGTCTCAGAGTTGAGGAAATGTGTGAGCAACCCAGAAAAGCAGGTATCTCATGAGGACATTGACGTGCAGCCAGACCTCACCTACAGGGAACGCCCAATAAAAATATTGGAGGAGTCTGAAAGGAGGACCCATCAGAAAACAATTAAGTTTTTCAAAATCCAGTGGAGCAATCACACCAAAGATGAGGCAACATTGGAAAGAGAGGATTTTCTTCGGGCAGAACACCCACACCTATTTGAGGATCAGCTGACATCTCGGGGACGAGAATTTTCCTAAGGGGGTAGGTGTTGTGACACTCCAAAAAATTTTAATTTGGTTTTTATCAAACTCTTTATTTGATTTGAAGGAGGCCATTTAAAATCTTTCTAAAAAAACTCTCCTTCTCAAAAAAATTCTCTTATGACAAATATTTTATTTTTGGGTCATCCTCAACCTTGATGTTTGGTATTGAAAGCTTTTCATTGGTGTTGACTCATCACAATTTTATTTTCTTTGGAAAGTTTTTCAACTAAAAAGAAATCCTATGGGTTTTTGGATTTATTCCTTTTATTACAACCTTTCTCTTTTACCATGCCTCATGTTAAAAAATTTCTTCCAAAACCCCTCCCTCCACTTTGGGTCAAGTCAAATATCCAATCCCAGTAAGTTCAACCCATTTCTGATTTTTATTGCATTTATTTTATCCCCAAAGCTAGTTCTGTCTTTTATTTTGGACCTAGGTGATTTACAAAGGAAGTACCTGATTTCTTTTGAGCTCTAATCCAAAACCAACTCCCCTGACTAGTCCTTAGCACCCCCAACCTAGATCCATCAAGATCCACTCTTCCACAGTTCAAATTTTTCATGTTTTGCTCACTGCAAGTTTGGACCAGATTTGTCATTTTTGGTGGAATTCAATATTTTTCTTCTCCAAAAATTCTGGGATAAATCAGGCAGCCCCCAGGTGCATTGAGAGGTCACCTCGCCAAAGATCAGCTCCAGAAAATTTCTCCACATGCCAAAATCATATCATCGAGCACCTGGCAGGCGCTGTGGTTGTTCAGATTCAGAAAGTTCAGAGTTTTCAGTCTCTGGGTTCAGTCGACAGTGTCATTTCGTCAGAACCCATCGACAATCTCGCCAGTAGCCTCCTTGGATCGATGCTCACTGCTCCCCCTTCTTATCCAGTATGCCGCAAGGTCGCTTGGTCGGGTGTGGGCGTCGGTGGCGACGTGTCTCGCCTGCGCCGGCTTCTTCCGCGGTGGCAGAGCCACCCGTGGCGGCCAACAGGCGCCAGCCCTGCAGTACAGCGCCGTCCGGCACCGCCCTAACCACCTGAGACCTCCGCGTGGCCTTCTCCTCCTCTGTACACGCTGCAGCACCGTCGCCGTGGCCTGGCAAGCACAGAGCATGCTCTCTGCCGCCGGCGGGCCCGCGAAGCACCGTTCCGTCGAAACCGCAGAGCAGGTCTAATCCAACCGAGGTTAGCGTTTGAATGGAACCAGTGCTCCATCACGTTGAGGCCCAGCCACCTAAACCACCCGTCCGGCCACTGCCTCGCCGTAATCGCCGTCGGAGTTATCCCGTTCTCAGAACCGCCTCGGGCCGGCTATAAATAGCCACCCCGAGCTCGCCTTCGACCAGCACCACTCCCTCCACCTCACCAGGACTGCGCCCGACCACTAGGAGGACCTCGGGGAGGCCTTCTTCCCTGACTCCAGCCGCCCCGATCCGCTCCGGGCTCCGGCAAGATTAGCTCGAGTGCGTGCACCCCCGCCTCTCAAGTTGTACCAGTGACATCCTAGTGCACCCACTCCACTAACCCACGCCCCAATTTGAAGCTTGCAGCCCTCCCCGGTGAGATCCACCGACGCCCGAGCCGCCGTCCGCCGGAGTGAAGGCCGCCGTCGACGTGGGGCTCGTCGACGACCAACTCCACCACCTACAGATGCGGGAGAGCACCGTGAGTCCGTAGGTACCCTCTGATTCCCCTACCTCACCGTAGATCGTCGCCGGCGACCACCGCAAGCTTCGGGCGCCGGCGCGCTCTGTTTCTCTCTCTCAAACTTTTGAACCTGACGAGTGGGACCCCCTCTTCAGCCTCTCTTTTATATTCGAACCATTTTCTGAAAACGCCTTCGGGCAAATACGCTTTCTAACTGAAACGTTTTTCTGTCTTTTTCTGTTCTACCCCCTGGAAACTTTCTGTTTCATTACATATAAGTCCCTGGACTAAAACATTAATAACTTTTAAACAGAAAATGATTTTTGATTGATTCTTTTTCTGTCACCTTTATTTTTCTGTCTATTTTTTTATCATATTTATTTGAGAAATATTTGAAACACTTTTTGTGCACACATGGTATTTACGTTAGTACGTGTTTTCTTTCTACCGTAGATACCGGAGGAGGTGACGGAACCGCAAACTTCACCGAGCTAGACTCCGACTACTCCGAACCAGGCAAGCATGTTTGAACCTTTGATATGATGAGTGTTTTGCATGTTTGCTTAAGTAGTTACTTCATGGCATGTTTATATGAACATCCGAAAATGTTATATTGCATGCAAAGCTATTGCAAGTGAGCTTCGAAACTCCATGTGTTATTCGAGGTGAGTTTACATGATCATGCGGTGACATGAAAGGTGGCAAGATGGTATTGTTGAAGCATGCCAGTCTTATGCCAAACCATTCAACTCCAATGTCAACGTGGATCAAGTCACGTTACCATCCGTTCCATCTCCTGTGCTACCACATGTTTTCTTCAAAGAATATGGTTTAGTAAGTTGCAAACCTCTTTCCTCGTACACACCAAGTAGAGAGGCCATGATGAGGGTTCCATGGCCCTGGATTAAAGCCAGTCATCCGGTCAGGGGGCATGCGTGTTTCCGGTTGGGACCGAGAGGGGGGCACCCCTTAGAGCGCGCGATATAAATTTGATCCCATGCTATTAGAGGTTGTGACCTCCCCGTCTCAGAGTTTTACTTGAACGCTTCCTAGGGTGATTCCTGGCAGCGGAAAGTGGAATGGGTGTGTACTGGTTAGATGTGTTTCCTCTGAAATACCGTAAACGGAACTAGTCCTTCTTGACTACTGAAATCCGTTGGCTGTGGTTAAATAGTACAAACTCTGCAGAGTCAAAATCATTCAAGTAACCGTATCTATGGTCAAGGACCGTGTTCAACTTGTCTTTGTCGGTTTGATGTCGGTCTCGTGACAATCTCGGTGAACAAACATGAGTGGTAAACCCGGCTGAATGATTACTCCTGTGGATGGACTAACCCGTTTGTCATTATGCACCGAGTATTTCCTTGGAGTGATTTAACTTCATGAATTTATTGAATACGAATGATGAAATATAAACCCTTTCTGTGATGTCGCTCAGACGTCCGACTGTGGCACTCTTGTTATTTACTTTCGATATAAGCCCTTTTTGTGATGTCGCTCAGACGTCCGGCTGTGGCACTCATGTTATTTACTTTCGATATAAGCCCTTTATGTGACGTCCCTCACACGTTCGACTGTGGCACTCTTGTTATTTACTTTCGATATAAGCCCTTTATGTGATGTCGCTCAGACGTCCGACTGTGGCACTCTTGTTATTTATTTTCGATATAAGCCCTTTATGTGGTGTCGCTCAGACGCCTGACTGCAGCATGTTAATTTATTTTTACCTTTCAAGGCGTCGCTTCAGACACCCGATTGGTTTTCGGTTATTTTGTGGGGGTTTCAGGAGGACTACCGCCTGACTTCCTTTTTATTTAACATATCGTGCAAATTTATTATTTGAGTGTGCATTGCCAACTGCTCATGGTGCATCATGTTTGCATTTGTTATATCCTATGCACAAACTGTCTTGCGAGTACATTCAAAGTACTCACCTGGCTTGTTGATTTGGCCAGAAGTTGGCGGCGGTCTTATGGATAAAGAGTTCGATAGCGAGTCCGGCGCCTAGAGAGTCGGTCGATCACGTGCGATCCTGGAATTTGTCACTTGTATCATATCGCTTCGCTACCCAAATAAAATCATCGAGCCTCACTTGACTTCGATGAGCTGCAAAGTAGGAGTCATGTCATCCACTTCACTGTGACATGTCCACCACCACTTTTATTACGAGTCAGTAGTATGCCACCACACCCTTGTGTCATATCCGCCCTTATGTATGATATTGGTGTGCTTGTAATAAATTGTTGAGCAACCTCAGCTCAACCACGTATTATATTTAGTATACGGACTTACGTATCAAGAATTTGTCTACCAGTAAGGAGGATTCTCCTATACTGGAAATAAAAGGGTCGGTTTCTTAATAAGTATTTTATTGGAAAACCGGTCGTGACAAAAATGATAGTATCGGGCCGTAAGTAAATGAATGTGGAAATGAGCCCAAGAATAAATGGGCCCCGAGAAGGCTGAAACATAACATGGGATGGAAATGGCCCAACAGAATAATGGGCCGTAATGGGTATAAAGTGATACACTGTTCATTATGGGCCAGTTTCACCACCGGTCGTTAATGGGTATAAAGTGATACACTGTTCATTACGGGCCAGTTTTACCATGGGCCGTTAATGGGCCGAGAGTAATAAGGGCCTCATATGGGTCGAAAGACGTCATGGGCCATACATGGGCCAGAAGTTAAAACGGGCTGGAATTATATTGGACGGTGTCGGTGTCAAAATCAGCGGATCTCGGGTTGGGGGGCCCAACTGTGCGTCTAAGGCGGATGGTAACAGGAGGCGGGGGACACAATGTTTACCCAGGTTCAGGCCCTCTCGATGGAGGTAATACCCTACTTCCTGCTTGATTGATCTTGATGATATGAGTATTACAAGAGTTGATCTACCACGAGATCGTAGAGGCTAAACCCTAGAAGCTAGCCTATGGTATGATCGTTGTTGTCCTACGGACTAAACCCTCCGTTTTATATAGACACCGGAGGGGGCTAGGGTTACACAGAGTCAGTTACAATGGGAGGAGATCTACATATCCGTATTGCCAAGCTTGCCTTCCATGCCAAGGAGTCCCATCCAGACACGGGACAAAGTCTTCAATCTTGTATCTTCATGATTAAACAGTCCGGCCAAAGGATATAGTCCGGCTGTCCGGAGACCCCCTCATCCAGGACTCCCTCAGTAGCCCCTGAACCAGGCTTCAATGACGATGAGTCTGGCGCGCAGATTGTCTTCGGCATTGCAAGGCGGGTTCCTCCTCCGAATACTCCATAGAAGATTTTGAACACAAGGATAGTGTTCGGCTCTGCAAAACAAATTCCACATACCACCGTAGAGAGAATATACCACAAATCTAATCTGCTGACACATTTCGCCTCGTGGCATCACGCCACGGCCCTGGTCTTTATTCGAACCATTTTTCACAGCCTGCCATAGCGCATATTGCGGGGCGGCTTCCTTGGCACGTCTTATCGAAGCAGAGATTGTGTCCCCTTATCACGGGATTCTCATCAATACGGGTGTGGGTAACCCAACCGCGCCATCAATTATGACACTTGGGGAATAAGCAGGTTTACCAGGCAAGTGGGGAGGCGTACAGTCCTACCATCTTTATAACGGGATAAAGATTCCTCCTTTTTTACCCATGCCTTCTTCTTCCTTGCTCACCCATTCTTGCGCACTCGAGCTCCAGCGCCCAAGTTCGCATTTTTTATCCTCAAACCACTCCAAACATATCTGGAGCGGGAGGTAAGTGGATGAAATCCTCTGTCACAGAGGAGGACATCAATAAGCTGCAGGGAGCCGGATACCTGGCCGCGGATATCGCGCACCGGCTGCCCAATGCGGGGCAGATCGTTCCTACTCCAGAATCTCATGAGAGGGTAGTTTTCCTCACCCACTTCGTCCGCGGACTGGGATTTCCCCTCCACCCGTTCGTCTGCGGCCTCATGTTCTACTATGGGCTGGACTTCCATGATCTAGCCCCTAACTTCATCCTCAACATCTCGGCGTTTATCGCCGTGTGCGAGGATTTTCTCCGCATCAGGCCTCACTTCGGCCTGTGGCTGAAGACCTTAAATGTTAAACCGAAGGTGGTGGTCGGCCAGCAAGCAGAGTGCGGAGGCGCCATGGTGGGAAAAATGCCTAACGTCAACTGGCTCGAAGGCTCCTATGTGGAGACCATAAAGGGGTGGCAATCGGGGTGGTTCTACATCACCGAGCCGCGCGACACCAAGTGGGTGGCGGCCCCCGAATTCCGATCCGGAATCCCCACACGGCTTACCTCCTGGAAAGAGAAGGGCCTATCCTGGGGTTCATCAGTGCAGCTGACCGGACTCCAGACATGCATCAGGAACATGATAAACAAGAAAATCAAGCTTGTCAACGTGGTCCAGGTCATGCTCGTCCACCGGATCCTTCCGTGTCAACGACGGGCATTCATTTTGTGGGAGTTCGACCCAGCCGAGCACCAGATGTTGCGAGAGCTCTTTGACACAACGCACAAAGCGTGTGGAAGGTGTTGTTCAAGGCGCGAGGCACCTCCCTCCCCTTCGAGGACCGTGGACTCTGCATAAGCGCCATGCTAGTCCGGTAAGTTCTTATATCTCACAGGATATTTATCTTCCCTAGTTTAATCACGCGCGGGATCTAAGTTTCCACGCCATTAATAGGAATGGGTAGAGACAGCGGAGCAGATCGATTGCCCGGCTCCTCTGCCCGAAGATGCAGCAAATGCTCTCCTGACGGAGATGCTGGCTCTGGCACCTTATGAGGTGCCAGAGAAGAAAGCCAAGAAGAAGGCCACGGGGACCAGAAAGAGTCTCCGGCGCACGGTTATACTGGACTCATCGTCCGAGAACACCTGTGCGCCCTCCTCCCTTGAATGCGAGGAGGAGGAATAGGAAAGTTCTCCCCCACCAGCTGGGGGGGGGGGGGGACAAGAAAAGGAAGGTCGCCCCAACCGGGGAGGCCGAAGGGTCCAAGAAGGGAAGGACCCTCCTTCCGGACTGCTCCACGACGGCCGCCGACAGCGGCGATGAGTGGTTACCCAGGGACAAGCCCCTGGCGAAGTCGTAAGTATCCGGATTCCACAATTCACGGTATGTTTTGCTGCACTGCTTCTCCTTATGCCGAACATGATTATGCAGCCCGTCCCGATCCCGCATCGACGTATCTTCGTCGGACGGCTCCTTGGACCCGTCGGATATGAATAGCGATTCACTTCCGACCGCCTCCTCCCCTCGCCCTACAGACAACGTCGAGGTGTTGTCACAAAGGGCACCGAGTCGAGGGGAGGCAGTGCTGGAGGCGCCTCGAGGCGACCTTCCGGACCTTGGGCGCAAAGGGGGCAAGACTCCCATGGGCTCCAAGTTCGGCCCCCAGCCGGACACTACGCCGGAACCTCGAGTGGTTCCGGACTCGCAGCGACCCCCTCTAAGAGGGCAAGCCGCCCGTGCAGTGGCCCTGTCCATCGAGGCACGGACAACTTCTGGAAGCGCCGTGGTGCTTCCATCGATGAGGAGCACCGCACTATTATGAGTGCGGTGATCGAGAAGGTTCAGTCCACCAAGGACGGTCTGATCGAAGCTTGTGCCAGCCTTCTAACAGGCTTTCAGGTAAGTAGTCAAGATATAGGAAAATATTACGCATAGACGGTAGCCCCGATGCTCATTTGGCGTTGTGAAGAAAAAGCTGAATAGAGGATCAAATAATAATCACAGGAGTCTAATCATAATATGTCTATGTGAATATGCAGGCTTCATTGATGGCCGCTGCCGCACGTACTGTGGAGGTCGCTGCATTGAAGCAGGACTCGGAGCGGTCCGTGGAAGAGCTCGGCCTTGCCAAGAGGTAGCTCGAGGAGAGCAAAGGTAAGCAATACCTTGTCTATATATAAAAAAGAGATTTGGTTGCAGAATAATAGGATCATCATGAATGTGCTAGGGGCCACGACCGAAGTGGCGACCACAAGCGGTATTGTCACGAGGCCGAGCTCAGCGGCCGAGGAGCGCACCGAGCGAGAAAAACAAGAGGCCCGAGTAGGCGAGGTGCAGCAAGAGCTCCGGGATCTCGTGAAGAAGCACGAGTCCTTGGAGCTTCACTCTAAGACGCGAGAGTCCGAGCTTGCGAAGGCTCTCGAAAGCGCAAAACATGCCAAAGCCGAAGCCCAAAAGGCCCTCCAGGAAATCGAGGCGGTTAAGAAGATAGCGGCGGGTAAGGCATTCATTATGCAAAGCAAGCATGTGAAAGAAAATTTCTTTTTACTTACCCGAGTTCTGAGCTCTCCAGGAGATTTCGCAGATCTGCCTCGTAGTGTATCGGATGCCGCGGAGTTCTACCGGGTCGAGGAGGGGAGCTCGACGGAGAAGTTGTTCTCGTCTCAGTATATTAGGACCGAACACCCCGTGCCTTTGAGCGACCAGCTGAAGCAACTTGTCGAGCTTCACAAGGCTGCTGAATAGGACATGAAGAATCTCATAGTCCGGATGTGGCCTGGCGAGCCCCTGCCTGGCAGCTACTTCTGTCTGGTGAGGAGGCTCGTGAATGCCTGCCCCCGGTTTGAAGTCATCAAGCGGTCCGTCTGCATCGAAGGTGCACGCAGGTCTTTTGCCCGTGCGAAAGTGCATTGGGCGAAGATGGACGCCGAGAAGCTGGTGAAGGAGGGGTCACCGCAGGGCAAGGAGCATCGCCACCTGAAATGTATTATGACGGTGTCCTAAAGGGTGCCCGCCTTGTGGCGGAGGAGTGTACCAAAGACGTAATTTTTTAGTGAACTTTCTCCTGTGATCCTGTAATATGAAAACTAGTTCATTTGCGCTATGCAACGCTTTTTGAATTTAAAATATTACCTTATGTGCGGCCGTTTATCAAATCTGAGAGTTGGCGATCGTAAACTACGCCCCCATGCAGCTAGTCTTTGGGGTGTTCGGATAAATCTGAGCACTATTTTCCCCATTTTGGGTCCTTGAGGAGGTGCTCAGCACAACGAACTAGGCAATCGGACTATAATGCTTTATCACTCTCACTTAGCCATAGAAGTCTACAATTTTAAATTTTGGCGAAGCCCCTAGTATTCGGAAGGCCGAATTCGGGGCGCTATACACGCCTAAGTCGGACAAGGCCGACTCCTCGCCCGAAGAGGAAAAAGTCTTTAAGGACTTGAGACCTCGCGAACAGCGACCAGCTCTCGCCTCATCATGACAGTCAGTTTTGGCTTTCTCTACTGAGATGCTCGTCCGGAAGAACCAGAACACAATCGCAGTAGTTCTCCCAGTGCTACCTTAGCCGATATAGCGGAACGTAAGGTACCAAAACATGGGAGCCGGGCAAACCCAATTATTGACCCAAGACATGATTCGGAGGTGATGCATATAATGCTATAAGTTCGGGGTGCCGCATAGTCGAAAGTGTTTGGACTTCTCGCGCCGTATTATGGGGTATACTAAAGCCCCTGTCGTACTGGCCGTACCAGAACATACGGGTGCTGATTGTCGTGAATAAACATATAAAAAGAATAGATAATGCAACATTAGACTAATGCTGTGCATTGTTATTGAAAGAATACATTGAAGCGTATGTATACAAGTAGTGCAATAAGCAAAAAATAGGACTATTTGACATGTCCTATCAAAGGGCAAGCTATGGTGGTATTTAAAGCGGTATTTAAGCTCGTTATCGAGAGACCACCAGGGATTCCTTAGTCTGCGTAGCTTCGGCCTCCTTGGATGTTGTATTATGTGTCCGGCAATCGCACTGCCGTATAGGGCTTCCAGAGAATAAGGTCCTGAAAGTGAGAAAATGGTAAAGGTATTCAGCCCCTAGGGCGGTTGAGCCGCACTGTGGGACGTGCCATGGTCGTGCCCCGCCTATGCCCATGGTATTTTCAATGCGTAATTATGTACGCTGTGGCACGCATTTCGCCGTTTGGTGGGACTAGGCGGGGCGAATTCTAAGCGAGCTCGAGCGTGCGAGGCGATCTGTTGCAGTTACTCGGACTCGCAGCGGTGTCAGGGCTTTATCGCCCGAATTGGTGGATTGCCTTAAGAGGCTGCTTTGTGCTTCGCTGCGAGGGCGCGGTGTGCTCCTCCGTGCGGGCGGCGCTCTGTGTTTCCATTGACTGTTATGACCCCGCTAGGTCCTGGCATCTTGAGCTTGAGGTATGCGTAGTGCGGTACCGCATTGAATCTTGTGAATGCGGTTCGCCCGAGCAGTGTGTGATAGCTGCTGCGGAACGGGACGATATCGATGATTAACTCCTTGCTCTGGAAGTTGTCCAGGGATCCGAAGACCACTTCCAGTGTGATTGACCCGTGCAATGCGCCTCTACACCTGGGATGACACCCTAAAGGTAGTCTTGGTGGGTTTGATCCTCGAAGGATCTATACCCATTTTGCGCACTGTATCCTGATAGAGCAGGTTCAGGCTGCTGCCGCCGGCCATGAGGACTCGAGTGAGGTGAAATCCGTCAATGATGGGGTCTAGGACTAATGCGGCAGAACCGCCATGATGGATACTAGTGGGGTGGTCCCTGCGATCGAAGGTGATCGGGCAAGGGGACCACGGGTTCAACTTTGGGGCGACAGGCTCCATTGCATAGACGTCCCTTAGTGCACGCTTCCGTTCCCTCTTGGGAGTGTGGGTTGCGTATATCATATTCACCGTCTTCACTTGTGGCGGGAATCTCTTCTGTCCTCCTGTGTTCGACGTCCGGGGCTCCTCCTCGTCGTCACTATGCAGCCCCTTGTCCTTGTTTTCGGCATTTAACATGCCGGCCTTCCTGAACACCCAGCATTCTCTGTTGGTGTGATTGGCAGGCTTATCGGGGGTGCCGTGAATTTGACATGAGCGATCGACTATGCGGTCTAAACTGGACAGGCCCGGAGTACTTCTTTTGAACGGCTTTTTCCGCTGACCAGATCTAGGGCCTCTGAATCCGGCATTGATTGCCGTATCTTCAGTGTTATCGCCGTTATTGTGGCGCTTGTGTCTATTATGATGTGGTCTGTTGTTAGCATCTTTAGTATCTGAAGTGGCCGGATTCCTTGATGTGTTCTTGCTGCGAGCCAGCCAGCTGTCCTCGCCCGCGCAGAAGGGGGTCATGAGTGTCGTGAGGGCTGCCATAGATTTCGGCTTCTCCTAGCCAAGGTGCAGGGCAAGCCACTTGTCACGGATGTTATGCTTAAATGCCGCTAAGGCCTCAGCATCCGGACAGTCGACAATTTGGTTCTTCTTAGTGAGGAACCGCGTCCAGAATTGCCTGGCCGGTTCCCCTGGCTGCTGAGTTATATGGCTCAGGTCGTCAGCATCCGGTGGTCGCACATAAGTGCCTTGGAAGTTATCAAGGAATGCATCTTCCAAATCCTCCCAACTGCCGACGGAGTCTGCTGGCAAGCTATTCAGCCATTGCCGAGCTGGTCCTTTGAGTTTTAGTGGGAGGTACTTGATGGCATGTAGATCATCACCATGAGCCATGTGGATGTGGAGGAGAAATCCTCAATCCATCTTTGCGGGATCTGTTGTGCCATCGTATGATTCGATATTCTGAGCTTAAACCCTCAGGAATTCGTGATCCATGACTTCATCGGTGAAGCATAGGGGGTGTCTGACGCCTACTGTGCGGGCTATATCACGATGCAGTTCATATGAGTCTTATCTGCTGTATTGGCCCGACCGGATTTACTTTTAGTGTATCGGCGTGGCGGTCATAAATCCCGCATTAGTGCGGGCCCGTATTTCCGTATATCGATCTTGCATGTTTTGCCCTGCTTTCCAATTCATTTCGCAGGTCCCGTGTGTTGCCCCGGGCCTTGGTATTTTTGTTGGAGTGGCGGCGGGGTACAGGCTGAACTTCAGGCTGAAACGCCTCTCTATCTCGGCCACGCGGTGGCCGGTCAGCCGCATCGTACGCTGGTGAAGTAGGTTTCACTGCTTCCTCCTTGAGTAGCGACCTGTGTCTTGGGTAACTCTTGGAGGGGCGTTCGAGTTCGTATTCCTCGGCCGCAAGGACTTCGGTCCATCTGTCTGCTAGCAAATCTTGATCAGCTCGAAGCTGTTGTTGCTTTTTCTTCAGGCTATTTGCCGTGGCAATAAGCCGGCGCTTGAAGCGCTCCTGCTCAATGGTATCCTCAGGCACGATAAACTCTTTGTCGCCGAGGCCAACCTCGTCTTCGTAGAGGGGCATGTAATTGTCATCCTCTGTTTCTTCATCTGCCGCCTGTTCTGGAGGGCTAGCTTGTTCATCCTCCTGCTCTAAATCTGGCTGGAGGGGATTGTCAACGTCTTCGGCACTATCCGGAGTGTTATTGTCTCTTGTGCCGGTATCATTGCTTTTGCTATGTCGGGACTTAGAGCGGCGCCGCTGACGTTGGTGCCTGCGGTGCTTCTTGGAGGGGTCATCCTCCGATGTCTTGTCGCCATTGCCTTCTTTGGGGGTATCCACCATGTATATATCGTATGATGAGGTGGAGGTCCAGTATACAATGGCGGTGGTTCTGTTAAATCTCTGCATCATCGTCCATACCGTCGATGTCTTCGGAGTCGAAGTCGAGCATGTCGGTTAAATCATCGACAGGGGGTACTAAGTGGGTGGCGGGTGGGTAGCCCATTTCTTCGCCGTCCGCATCCCATTCTAGCCGGACATAGTTCGGCCAAGGCTCTCCTGACAGGGAGAGAGACCTTAACGAATTTAGCACGTTGTAGAAGGGCGAATGCTGAAAGATATCTGCGGAGGTGAACTCCATGATCAGCGCCCTATCGGATTCGATGGGCACGGGCGCAGGCGGCTTGGAGCCCGTGGCCGGAGATGAACCCAGTGGTTTGGTGTCACGGCTATTGTGAGGGGTGAAGTCAGTATCCGGCTCTATCGCCGCTGAGAGTACGGCCTCCATGGCGGGGTCTATCCGCCCGTCCTTGGATGGCGCAATTTGCTCCGGATTGAAGGCCCGAGTAGTTGCAGGTGCAATCTCCCGAACACTGTCTGACGGCAGAGCTATATCATGCTCGTCGTGATTGTGCGGCGCACCTGGCATGGGCTCGAATCCGTCGAAGATCAAGTTCCGCGGATGTCGGCAGTGTAATTCAAGTTCCCGAACCTGACCTGGTGGCCAGGGGTGTAGCTCTTGATCTGCTCCAGATGGCCAAGCGAGTTAGCCCGCAGAGCGAAGCCGCCGAATACGAAGACCTGTCCGGGGAGGAAAACCTCACCCTGGACCATATCGTTACCGATGATCGAAGGAGCCATCAGGCCTTATGATGATGACACAGTGGAACTCTCAATGAAAGCACCAATGTCGGTGTCAAAACCGGCGGATCTCGGGTAGGGGGTCCCGAACTGTGCGTCTAAGGCGGATGGTAATAGGAGGCGGGGGACAAAATGTTTACCCAGGTTCGGGCCCTCTCGATGGAGGTAATACCCTACTTCTTGCTTGATTGATCTTGATGATATGAGTATTACAAGATTTGATCTACCACGAGATCATAGAGGCTAAACCCTACAAGCTAGCCTATGGTATGATTGTTGTTGTCCTCTGAGACTAAACCCTCCGGTTTATATAGACACGGGAGGGCTAGGGAATTACAGTCGGTTACAATGGGAGGAGATCTACATATCCGTATTGCCAAGCTTGCCTTCCATGCCAAGGAGTCCCATCTGGACACGGGACGAAGTCTTTAATCTTGTATCTTCATGATCCAACAGTCCGGCCAAAGGATATAGTCCGGCTGTTCGGAGACCCCCTAATCCAGGACTCCCTCAGACGGCCCAGATGACTCTACTAGGCCTAATTCGGTTAGGCCATAAACAGGCCCTTGGTTTGCAGGTTGTAAATGGGCTATATGCGAACAAGCCGTTAACAGGCTTGCCGTGGGCCGGCCCGCCACCTTTTGACCAAGTCAAATGGGCCGGCCATTTCATAGGAATGGGCCTCTGTTGGGCCGTGCCATGTGTCGATGTATCGTAGGCGCTTTGTGTCCAATGAGTGGATGACATCTGTCCCAACGGTGAGCCGACACGTGTTTCCTCTAGCCAATGATGATTTTACACGTGGAAAATCCCCATTGGTTGGGGCTGTTAACGGGTTTATCGGGTCCAAAACCATACCCGATAGCCTAACAGCGTTCCGTTACGGTGGATGCCACGTGTCGGTCAGCCTTGACGAAAGCACTTCTGTGACGCGTGATTTATCGTCATGGAAGTGGACACTTCCGTGATGATAATTTTGGTAATGTCATGGAACACTTCTACGACAGCACAGGTATGACTATCTTGATTCTATCATAAATTTGTTGTGGATGTACATGCATGACAAAAAACACGACCTACTGTGACAAACACGTATCATCACGGAAGTGTTTTTTTGTAGTGTATGTAATGTCACTGGTAAAATGTAGAAGTCGCACTGTTAAAAGTAAGGACACGTTAAACCAATGTTGTTTTCAATGTAATGCCTCCAGTAATATGAATCAATGGCACTTTTTTTCATGTCCAGCTAAATTTCCCATTAAGATAAGTTGCTTCTTTTTGTTAGAGATGCAAGCGTCTGAATCGCCTACTCTCCGGGAGCTTCACGACCAACCTTGGTGTTGCTCAATTTTATTGCAACTAATGAAGAAGAAGCTCTGTGGGTTTCGTTTCGATGGAAATGGAACCGGGCTGGAACCCTTTTCTTAAAAAAGAAGAAGAAGCTGCTAGCTCATGGGACATTGCTTCATTTTAGGTGAACTGCACCAAAAGGTCCCATGAATTGAATCATCCATGTTGGTGACTGGTGTCATCCCTTCTCGATGGCATTATTGCAGATATGGTTCCCATCACGGTATGTTCCTTTTGGTGCGACCATTTGCCAAAAATCCTGCATGTTGATCCTGCTCTTGTGCTCTTGTTTTGTTGCTTTGCCATGATAAGCGATAATGTTATTATTTTGCACCTTAATCTAGTGGCACTATTAATTTGAGGCAATGTTTGGCACCGCTAGTGCCACTGTTTTTTATATATCGAAGAGGGGTTCCTCCGATTTCATTAAAGAAACCCAACCATAGAGAACCATTATCCGACAACATCTCAGTGTAAATGGGCAGTTATGCAACTACCACTAGAACGGACTGAGTACTAGCAGGAGACAAGTTCGCCACATAAGCTAGGCAGGTAGGGAGATGCAGCACCAGCTCGACCAAGTTTGGATTACAACTCAAATCCTACCACAGAAACATCAGGGGGGAAGATAGGGACTGAAAGAGCCAGCTTTAGCATCCCAGTCTAAGCACCCCGGCCTTCATCCTTGCAATGCACGGTACACCTCGTTTGCCACCTGCTTGACCCTAGTGTCACTGATAAAATGAAGTAATAATACAGTTAAAATAGAGCGAGTGTCCTCTCTATCATTTCATTTCCAATGTAGATAAAGAAAGTGCTTCTCTTTGTTAATGTATGTTTCATCAACTAGTCCCATTGTTAATGTTTAAGCGTTTACGCAGGTGGGGTGCTTAATTTTAGTTGATCTGCACAAAATAGAGATTTGAATGTCTCAAGGCCCCTCCTTGTACTACCGTTGTACTTGATGTTCATCCTTTGGCGAAGGTGTATCGGGAGACTTGGGTCGATTTCGATATGATGTAATATTTTCTTACATTTATTAGTGTATGTTTCATCAACTAGTGCCACTATAATGTAATCACGCCTTTTCATTATCGTGCAAACAGGGTTATTTAGCTGCATTTTGGTGGAACTGCACAAATGTACGGATGGAACCGGCATATATGCAGAGTGCGAGGTGCCAAGTAAAAATTACCGACACCAACCCTGCACCATCTAAGCATTGGCATCCACCACCATCAGTGGGATGTGTGGCGCTCACTGTAGACGGATCTTTCTCGGCAGCAAATCCTCTAACCAAATACTAGTAGCTTAGACTTAAAAAAATACTAGTAGCTTATATTGGCAGTTTTCTAGGGGTGTACTCTTTTCTGGAAGAAGCACCACTCTATTTTTCTTTATTTGTACACAGTGTCACAACTTTGACTCGAAGGTCCAGAGCTATTTTATGTTGATTGGCATAGTACTCGGAGACTGATTGTAAGCATGATTTTTATTAGTTGTCACACTGATTGTAAGCATGAGCAGATGGAAGATTAGGTTAGTGCGAAGCTTACCTTAAACCCTACCGACGTCGTTGAAGCGAGGCGAGCGTCGAGGGAACCGTGGAGAACGGCGGGGAAGCGACGCCGCGCCATCCGGCCTCCTCTTGCGGTGGGAGAACGAATACTCCTGTGGCTCCGGCTGGCTCTGCACCCTCACGAACGGCACACCGTACTTGATCGATTCGTTATCCTCTGGGTGCTCGACCTTTGACCTATACGCCCACCACCTCCGCCTGACTTTTGCCTCGGCCTAATATGTCTGCTCCATCGCCCAGAGGAGATAGTCGATGAACTCGAAGGACTACGGCGTGACTGCCGCTCGAGGAGTACATCGCCGCCCTCATCGCTGTCGTCTCGCTTTTTCGCATACATTGCCACATGGCCCTCACCGTCCTCGAAATCTCCCACTCATTGTCAAACCAAGTAAGGATCTCCTTCAACCTAGCTAACTTTGCACAGTGTCGCCGTGGCGATCTGCTGATTCATTCTTGCTTCCCTCCATAGATGTCCTTACGAGTGGTCGGTGCTAGCTTTGGAAGATGGGAGGAGAGCGGTGGTCTTGCAATAGAGAAGAGGGAGAGGCGAGACGGTGGTTTTGGAATGGAGATGATGGAGAGGAGACGGGGTGGTTTTGAAATGGAGAAGAGGGAGAGGCGAGACTGTTGTTTTGGAATGGAGATGATGGAGAGGAGAGGCTCCCCTGCCTTTCGGTCGCTGACAGACGGGCCCCATGCTTGGTGGGACCCATGTGTCAGTGTTGCAATGGCTGGATGGGCTACGTCAGGGGATCCTTGTCCGAGGAGAGAGGAGGTGGTTTTGCAATGGAGAATAGGGAGAGGCGAGACGGTGGTTTTGGAATGGAGATGATGGAGAGGAGAGGAGGTGGTTTTGCAATAGAGAAGAGGGAGAGGAGCGTGCGGCAGCGATTTAGGATTGGACGAGAGGGCCGACGCGCTATGACTGGATCAAAATCAAAATCAATTTACCCTTCAATTAAGAAAGCGACCCCACATTAACTAGTCTCCCTTTTATGCTGGGTCATAATTGACCATGCTTTTCGCAAATAAAATATATGTTATACGTTGCAAAAATAATATAATTTGAAAGTACATTCAGATATGAACCAAACAATACAAATTTTGGTGGCATGCATTGACATTTTGCTTGTCAAATATAGTACGTGGTCAAACTTTGACCCAAAATACGCAAAACAAAAAAATACTTCCAAGACCAGCGCCGCTCTTCCGCTCTTCTCCTCTTAAACCACCGCCGCTCCTCTCCTGTTCCAATCTAAATCCAGCGCCGCTCCTCTCCTCTTCCATTTCAAAACCACCGCCCCTCCTCTCCTGTTCCAATCCAAAACCAGCGTCGCTCCTCTCCCGTTCTAAACCAAAACCAGCGCTGCTCCTCTCCTCTTCCATTAAAAAACCACCGCCGACGAGTGAAGGTGCTGTGGAGAAGTAGATCGATGGAGGAGTACAAACGATACGTGAGGATCGCAGACGGCGACCCTGTGAAGCTAGCTAGGATGTTGGAGATACAGTCTTGGTTTGACAATAAGGACCAACTAGCGGTGACGGCGACATCCATGGCCAAATATCTGCAACAGAGCGAAAAGGTGGCGATACTCCCGGAGGGAGTCGCGCGGGAGTACATAGAGTTGCTCCTCTGGGCCATGGAGCAAACAGATTCATCGAATCCGATCATGAGGGAGCGATGGTGGGAGTATCGATCCCAGATGGAGCATCCACTAGAGATTGAAGGATCGAGCATCTACTGAGGTGCCGTTTGTGAGGTGTCGTGCAGAGCGAGCGGTGGAGTCTTGGCGATCGAATCCAAGCGCAAGAGGAGAAAACAGTTGGCCCTCGACGCTTCCCGCCATCCTCTCCTCGTCGTTCACATCGTCTCACAGGCGGCTATCGCCACCGAGGAATAGGAGGATTGCCCCCTGGACCAATAGTTGGGCAGGTTGTGAATTGTCAGGAGGAGCTTAGGGTTGTTAGTATTTGCAGGTTGTGAATTGTGTTTTGTGTTGTGTATTTTGAGAGTACTTTCAGATATGAATGTCTTTTGAATTTCAGATTTGCAGTATTGAGCATATGAAGTACTTTATGAATTCTAGAGATCTATTTTTAGCACTTAAAATGTAGTTTCATAGGAGTATAAAAGTGCAGACAATGTAATTCTCGAGAAGAAGCGCAAGTTTCAGTTTGAGATAAGAAACTCCAAGTTCAGATTTAAGATAAGCGCAACTTTCAGAGGTAGAGCATTTATATTAACACGGCCTTTTCAAACAATGTTAACATCATCTTTGGAAGTTTTATTCATGGTCTAAGCTGGAACTACCAGCCGATTAACAACATCTGATCAACATTCATGCATAGCACATCTTCATATGATGCACGGTCAAAAGATATGCTATTTTCAAGATGCCCACACAATGTCGAGTGTGCGAAAAACAGAGAAAACGAGGGACGAAGTTTTGGCAAGTGTTGGACGTGGTGTGCGTAGATGACAATTGGGACCCACATGTCAATAAAGGCAGAGGCAAAAAATTTGGAGATATTTTCTCTGCACAGGTGGAATCGAACCCGAGCGGAACAGCTGTCGGGTAGTGTCACTCGGCCACTAGGCTAGTTTAGTTGTTTCGTTAATAATAAGGCACTTCCTCAGGTGGTTGGATCTCCTCCTGCGCCTTTGTGCGCTCGCTGCGACGCCGTTGTCTGCCGTTGTGAACATGTTGAACAAACGAGAGGAATCTAGAGAGGGCTGTACATGGAGAGGCGGACAGTCGGGAGCCACCAGGTCTATGGACGTACGCAAGCAAGTGGCTCATGGAAATAATACTTCCTCCTAATGCTATACTGATGTTGGGGCCCACGGGTTTGTCAACATAGTTACATTTTTTTAGGTGCTTCAACGTAGTTACTATAGGAGATAAATTCACAAAGAAGCCGGGGAGCTGGCAGGTATCATTTATTATCACTAGGGCAGCAAGTATCAACTAGGTTTTGGGCTGCCCCGTCTAGGCTTTCTTTTTTAACATGCGCAGCCCACGACCTCGGATGGGAGGTCCATAGGCCTGTTTGTATTTTCTTGAGGGTCGTCATGTATCGACCGGCCTATGGACCTCCCATCCGAGGTTTTATTTTTCCTGAAACATCGGCAACCCAATTTATGTATTTTATTTTGAAGAAAACGTAGAGGTCTGTTCTATTTTTCTATATAAGAATAGGAACGCCTGGTCCAACTTATGTTTCCCTTCTAACTACATTATATATATTTAAATTATTTTATATGTTATTATATATTATTGTTATTGTCATCATATATTTAATAGGTACTTACATATGTAAGAAAACAATATCCCACATCTTATTAACTTATAAAAATAATTTCTTAACAATAAAATCCTGGATTTTTTTTGGCAACGAAAATCCTGGTGATTGTGTACAAAAGCTTGGTAAGATTTAAGGACCAATGTAACAATAAATCACTTATTATTTATATATATATATATATATATATATATATATATAACAAAATGCTCAGCCCCTGTTTATTTTTTGATAACATTGTTGCGCCCACCCCAACATTATAATTAGAATAAGCCCAGCAAAATCATGTATTTCGAGAAAGTGCAAATGGCCTGGAATTTTTTAGGAAAAACATAAATGGGCCGCATGGACGCTACATTATTTGTTCACCCAACCCAGTTAATGGACCGTAATTCAAAAAAATGAGATCAAATGGACTGTAAATTCTACCCCGCAAAAAAAAGACTGTAAATTCTGAAAAATGGGTTGAATACGTGCCACATTTTTGGAGGCTGAAATGTGGAAAATAGGTCGAATCCAATGCAAGTCGTTGTCAACTTAGTCAACAAATGATTCTGACATCGTTAGCCATTGGATTTACATCCAACGACCGGCATCCATCTTCAATCTCTCGTCTTCTTCCTCCAGCCGCCGCGGGACCACTGCTGCCGCCTCCGGCTGCTACATGACTCTACTTAGCAACTTCATTTGTGAAGCGCTACTCCACCGTTGGCCAGGCCATCCCTCCACCCCTCCACACCTCCTGTTCTTCTCTACCAACTGCCGAACCACACCGCACCAGAACCAGTTAACCCTCGTACACCTCTCCGTCTGCGACTCTACTCCCGTGTCTTCCCATCTCCGGCTCGTTGCTGTCCGGGGCCTCGCCATCATCCACCACCTAGGATGCGCTCAGCGCGGAGTGGTCAACATGGTAACGAACGACACCATCGTAAGTAGACTGTGCGTGGAGAGGCTGACAACTGGGTCCACGGCCACACGCAAGGAAATGCCTCCTTATTACGCGCAAAATAATGATTCCTCCACCTGACAGCTGGGACCCACCGGAAGGGCCTCTGTATTTTGCGAAAAACGTTCCCACGCTGATAGGTTGGACCCACCAGCTATATCTTCGCACATAAGGAAGTGCCTTCTTATTACGCAAAAAAAATGAATACCCCCTGCTAGCTGGGACCCACAATAGTGGGAGGCTGACTTGTGGGCCAACTAAGTTGACGGGGACGGAGGGCTTTGTCAACTTAGTCAATATGAACGATTCTAGCTCCAGTGATCGTACGATGTCCATCCAATGGCCGTAGTGCTTCTTCAACCTCTGGTCTTCTTGCTCCAGCCGCCCAAAGCAGCGCCGGTCGTGCCTCGTGCTCCTGACTGCCGTGACCGGCTGCGATGCCGCAGTGGCCTCACCGCCCCCTACTACTCCCGCCGCTGGCCAGGCCATCCCTCTACTCACCCACACCCTCTGTTATTCTATAGCGACGGCAGCCTCACACCGCAGCGAACCAGTGAACCCTCATACTCCTCTACGCGTGGGCATCCACTGCCACGTCTTCCCCGGCTCCGTGTCGTCCCCTTCCTAGGCCTCGCCGTCGTCCATCGCCCTGGTGCTCTTGGCGCGGCGTGGTCAACGTGGTCAAGGAACGGCTTCCATCGGACGTGGACTGTACGTGGAGAGGCTGAAAGTTTGGACCACGGCCGCAGCAAGGAAGTGCCTCCTTATTACGCGGAAAATAATGATTCCTCCACCTGACAGCAGGGACCCACCGGACGGGCAACCGTATTTCATGAAAAAAAACATTTCCCCCTGACTGCTGGGACCTACCAGCGACATCTTCACACGCAAGGAAGTGCGTCCGGGCAAAAAAAACGATTCGCCCCTGATACGTCTCCAACGTATCTATAATATTTTATTGTTTCATGCTATTATATTATCTATCTTGGATGTTTATGGGCTTTATTTTACACTTTTATATTATTTTTGGGACTAACCTATTGACCCGAGCCCAGTGCAGTTCTGTTTTTCCCTTGTTTGATGTTTGAAGAAAAGGAATATCAAGCAGAGTCGAAGCGGAATGAAACCTTCGGAGAAGTTATTTTTGGAAGGAAAGCAACCCGGGAGACTTGGAGTGCGTCGTCAGAAAGCAACGAGGAGGCACGAGGCAGGGGCGCCCACCCCTGGCGCGCCCCCCCTTGTGGGCCCTCGTGGCTCCCCTGACGTATTTAATCCGCCCATATATATATCCATATACCCTAAAACGATCGGGGAACAGAATAGATCAGGAGTTCCGCCGCCGCAAGCCTCTGTAGCAACGAAAAACCGATCGGGACCCTGTTCTGGCACCCTGCGGGAGGGGGGATCCCTCGCTGGTGGCCATCTTCATCATCCCGGCGCTCTCCATGACGAGGAGGGAGTAGTTCACCCTCGGGGCTGAGGGTATGTACCAGTAGCTATGTGTTTGATCTCTCTCTCTCTCTCTCGTGTTCTTGATTTGGCACGATCTTTATGTATCGCAAGCTTTGCTATTATAGTTGGATCTTATGTTGATTCTCCCCCTCTACTCTCTTGTAATGGATTGAGTTTTCCCTTTCAAGTAATCTTATTGGATTGAGTCTTTAATGACTTGAGAACACTTGATGTATGTCTTGCCATGCGTATCTGTGGTGACAATGGGATATCACGTGATTCACTTGATGTATGTTTTGGTGATCAACTTGCGGGTTCTGCCCATGAACCTATGCATAGGGTTTGGCACACGTTTTCGTCTTGATTCTCCGCTAGAAACGTTGGGGCACTCTTTGAGGTTCTATGTGTTGGTTGAATAGATGAATCTGAGATTGTGTGATGCATATCATATAATCATACCCACGGATACTTGAGGTGACATTGGAGTATCTAGGTGACATTAGGGTTTTGGTTGATTTGTGTCTTAAGGTGTTATTCTAGTACGAACTCTAGGGTTGTTTGTGACATTTATAGGAATAGCCCAACGGATTGATTGGAAAGAATAACTTTTAGGTGGTTTCGTACCATACGATAATCTCTTCGTTTGTTCTCCGCTATTAGTGACTTTGGAGTGACTCTTTGTTGCTTGTTGAGGGATAGTTATATGATTCAATTATGTTATTATTGTTGAGAGAACTTGCACTAGTGAAAGTATGAACCCTAGGCCTTGTTTCCTAGCATTACAATACCGTTTACGCTCACTTTTATCATTAGTTACCTTGCTGTTTTTATATTTTCAGTTTACAAAAACCTATATCTACCATCCATATTGCACTTGTATCACCATTTCTTCACCGAACTAGTGCACCTATACAATTTACCATTGTGTTGGGTGTGTTGGGGACACAAGAGACTCTTTGTTATTTGGTTGCAGGGTTGTTTGAGAGAGACCATCTTCATCCTATACCTCCCACGGATTGATAAACCTTAGGTCATCCACTTGAGGGAAATTTGCTACTGTCCTACAAACCTCTGCACTTGGAGGCCCAACAACGTCTACAAGAAGAAGGTTGAGTATTAGACATCAAGCTCTTTTTCTGGCGCCATTGCCGGGGAGGATAGGTAAGCGGCACTCACACCCCATCAACTAAGCTTTTTTCTGGCGCCATTGTCAGGGAAGTGAGTGCTTGAAGGTATATCTTTAGATCTTGCAATTGAATCTTTTTGTTTCTTGTTTTATCACTAGTTCATTTTATAAAAGAAAACTACAAAAAATGGAATTAAGAGTGCCTCATATGCTTCATCTTTTTAATATCTTTCGTGAAAATAAGGATTCCGATAATTGTGCTCAATTGCTAGAGGAAGAATGCATTAAAATGTTTGGCACTAAATTTTTGAATGATGATCATGATTGCAATGTTGTTAGTATGAATTCCTTGAATACCCATGATGCTAATGATATGCAAAGCCACAAGCCTGGGGAAGCTATATTTGATGAAGATGATATTTTTTTGTCCCCCAAGTTTTGATGAGCAAATTTACTATGATGAAAACATGCCTCCTATATATGATGATTATTGTGATGACACGTATGCTTTAAATAATAATGATAACCATGAAACTTGTCATCTTGATCTTAATTTTCAATCATATGATAGTTATTTTGTTGAGTTTGCTCCCACTACTATTCAAGAGAAGAATTTTGCTTATGTGGAGAGTAGTAAATTTTTTATGCAAGTAGATCATGAAAAGAATGCTTTAGGTGCTGGTTATATTGTTGAATTCATTCATGATGCTACTGAAAATTATTATGAGGGAGGAACATATGCTTGTAGAAATTGCAATAATATCAAGTTTCCTCCCTATGTGCTTAAAGTTTTGAAGTTATGCTTCTTTTGCCTCCCTATGCTAGTTGATTATTGTTCCCATAAGTTGTTTGCTCACAAAATCCCTATGCATAGGAAGTGGGTTAGAGTTAAATGTGCTAGTCATATTCTTCATGATGCTCTATTTATGTTTTCAATTCTTATCTTTTATGTGAGCATCATTGAAATCACCATGCCTAGCTAGGGGCGTTAAACGTTAGCGCTTGTTGGGAGGCAACCCAACTTTATTTTAGTTTCTTACTTTTTGGTTATTTTTAGGAATAAATAATCTATATAGCTTCTTTTTAGATGTGCTTTTGTGTTTTAATTAGTGTTTGTGCCAAGTAGAACCTTTGGGAAGACTTGGGTGAAGTCTTTATGATCATGCTGTAAAAAACAGAAACTTTAGCGCTCACGAGATTAGCTAAAACTTTTTACTGGAGAGTGCTATTTAGTTGATTCTTTTTGCAGATGATTACTAGAAAAAATCCTCAGGTCCACCAATTTATTTTAGAATTTCTGGAGTTCCAGAAGTTTGTGTTAGTTACTGATTACTACAGACTGTTCTGTTTTTGACAGATTCTGTTTTTCGTGTGTTGATTGCTTATTTTGATGACTCTATGGCTAGTAAAATAGTTTATAAACCCATAGAGAAGTTGGAATACAGTAGATTTAACACCAATATAAATAAAGAATGAGTTCATTACAGTACCTTGAAGTGGTGTTTTGTTTTCTTTCGCTAACGAAGCTTACGAGATTTTCTGTTAAGTTTTGCGTTGTGAAGTTTTCAAGTTTTGGGTAAAGATTCGATGGACTATGGAATAAGGAGTGGCAAGAGCCTAAGCTTGGGGATGACCAAGGACCCTGAGGTAATATTCAAGGAGAATCAAGAGCCTAAGCTTTGGGATGCCCCGGATGGCATCCCCTCTTTCGTCTTCGTTCATTGGTAACTTTACTTGGAGCTATATTTTTATTCACCACGTGATATGTGTTTTGCTTGGAGCGTCATTTTATTTTCTTTAGATTTGCTTGCTGTTTGAATAAAATACTAACATCTGAAATTATTAAATGGGAGAGTCTTCACATAGTTGCATAATTATCCGACTACTCATTGATCTTCACTTATATCTTTTGAGCTATATAGTTTTTGCTATAGTGCTTCACTTATATCTTTTAGAGCACGGTGGTGGTTTTGTTTTATAGAAACTATTATTCTCTCATGCTTCACTTATATTATTTTGAGAGTCTTAAACAGCATGGTAATGTGCTTAATCCTAATATGCTAGGTATTCAAGACTAGTAAAAACTTTCTTATGAGTGTGTTGAATACTAAGAGAAGTTTGATGCTTGATGATTGTTTTGAGATATGGAGGTAGTGATATTAAAGTCGTGCTAGTTGAGTAGTTGTGAATTTGAAAAAAAACTTGTGTTGAAGTTTGCAAGTCCCGTAGCATGCACATATGGTAAACGTTACATAACAAATTTGAAACATGAGGTGTTCTTTGATTGTCCTCCTTATGAGTGGCGGTCGGGGACGAGCGACGGCCTTTTTCGGCCAATCTATCCCCATAGGAGCATGCGCCTAGTGCTTGGTTTTTGATGACTTGTAGATTTTTGCAATAAGTATGTGAGTTCTTTATGACTAATGTTGAGTCCATGGATTATATGCACTCTCACCTTTCCATCATTGCTAGCCTCTTCAGTACCGTGCATTGCCCTTTCTCACATTGAGAGTTGGTGCAAACTTGCGGGTGCATCAAACCCGTGATATGATACGCTCTTTCACACATAAACCTCCTTATATCTTCCTCAAAACAGCCACCATACCTGCCTATTATGGCATTTCCATAGCCATTCCGAGATATATTGCCATGCAAATTTCCACCGTTCCATTTATCATGACACATTCATCATTGTCATATTGCTTTGCATGATCATGTAGTTGACATAGTATTTGTGGCAAAGCCACTGTTCATAATTATTTCATACATGTCACTCTTGGTTCTTTGCATATCCCGGTACACCACCGGAGGCATTCATATAGAGTCATACTTTGTTCTAGCATCGAGTTGTAATCATTGAGTTGTAAATAAATAGAAGTGTGATGATCATCATTTTCTAGAGCATTGTCCCAAGTGAGGAATAAAAAAAAGAGAGAAAGCCATAAAAAAGAGAAGGCCAAAAAAACAAGAGAAAAAGAGTGAAGGGACAATGTTACTATCCTTTTACCACACTTGTGCTTCAAAGTAGCACCATAATCTTCATGATAGAGAGTCTCTTGTTTTTTCATTTTCATATACTAGTGGGAATTTTTCATTATAGAACTTGGCTTGTATATTCCAACAATGGGCCTCCTCAAGTGCCCTAGGTCTTCATGAGCAAGCAAGTTGGATGCACACCCACTTAGTTTCTTTTGTTGAGCTTTCATATATTTGTAGCTCTAGTGCATCCGTTGCATGGCAATCCCTACTCCTTGCATTAACATCAATCGATGGGCATCTCCATAGCTCATTGATTATCCTCGTTGATGTGAGACTTTCTCCTTTATGTCTTCTCCACATAACCCCCATCATCATATCCTATTCCACCCATAGTGTTATATCCATGGCTCACGCTCATGTATTGCGTGAAGGTTGAAAAAGTTTGAGATTACTAAAGTATGAAACAATTGCTTGGCTTGTCATCGGGGTTGTGCATGATGAGAGCATTCTTGTGTGATGAAAATGGAGCATGACTAAACTATATGATTTTGTAGGGATGAACTTTCTTTGGCCATGTTATTTTGAGAGGACATAATTGCTTAGTTAGTATGCTTGAAGTGTTATTACTTTTATGTCAATATGAACTTTTATCTTGAATCTTTCGGATCTGAATATTCATACCACAATTAAGAAGAATTACATTGAAATTATGCCAAGTAGCATTCCACATCAAAAATCCTGTTTTTATCATTTACCTACTCAAGGATGAGCAGGAATTAAGCTTGGGGATGTTGATACGTCTCCAACGTATCTATAATTTTTGATTGTTTCATGCTATTATATTATCTATCTTGGATGTTTATGGGCTTTATTTTACACTTTTATATTATTTTTGGGACTAACCTATTGACCCGAGCCCAAAGTGCGATTCTGTTTTTCCCTTATTTGATGTTTGAAGAAAAGGAATATCAAACAGAGTCGAAACGGAATAAAACCTTCTGGAGAAGTTATTTTTGGAAGGAAAGCAACCCGGGAGACTTGGAGTGCACGTCAGGAAAGCAACGAGGGAGGGGGGCGCGCCCTCCACCCTAGTTTGCCCCTCGTGGCTCCCCTGACGTATTTCTCCCTATATATATATATATATATATATATATATATATATATATATATATATATATATATATATATATATATATATATATATATATATATATATATATATATATATATATCCATATACCCTAAAACGATCGGGGAACAGAATAGATCGGGAGTTCCGCCGCCGCAAGCCTTTGTAGACACCAAAAACCAATCAGGACCCGGTTCCGGCACCCTGCCGGAGGGGGGGATCCCTCACCGATGGCCATCTTCATCATCCCGGTGCTCTCCACGATGAGGAGGGAGTAGTTCACCCTCGGGGCTGAGGGCATGTACCAGTAGCTATGTGTTTGATCTCTCTCTCTCTCTCTCTCTCTCTCTCTCTCTCTCGTGTTCTTGATTTGGCACGATCTTGATGTATCGAGATCTTTGCTATTATAGTTGGATCTTATGTTGCTTCTCCCCCTCTACTCTCTTGTAATGGATTGAGTTTTCCCTTTCAAGTAATCTTACCGGATTGAGTCTTTAATGACTTGAGAACACTTGATGTATGTCTTGCCGTGCATATCTGTGGTGACAATGGGATATCACGTGATTCACTTGATGTATGTTTTGGTGATCAACTTGCGGGTTCTGCCCATGAACCTATGCATAGGGGTTGGCACACGTTTTCGTCTTGATTCTTCGGTAGAAACTTTGGGGTACTCTTTGAGGTTCTATGTGTTAGTTGAATAGATGAATCTGAGATTGTGTGATGCATATCGTATAATCATACCCACGGATACTTGAGGTGACATTGGAGTATCTAGGTGACATTAGGGTTTTGGTTGATTTGTGTCTTAAGGTGTTATTCTAGTACGAACTCTAGGGCTGTTTGTGACACTTATAGGAATAGCCCAACGGATTGATTGGAAAGAATAACTTTGAGGTGGTTTCGTACCCTACAATAATCTCTTCGTTTGTTCTCCTCTATTAGTGACTCTTTGTTGCATGTTGAGGGATAGTTATATGATCCAATTATGTTATTATTGTTGAGAGAACTTGCACTAGTGAAAGTATGAACCCTAGGCCTTGTTTCCTAGCATTGCAATACTGTTTACGCTCACTTTTATCATTAGTTACCTTGCTGTTTTTATATTTTCAGTTTACAAAAACCTATATACCATCCATGTTGCACTTGTATCACCATCTCTTCGCCGAGCTAGTGCACCTATACAATTTACCATTGTATTGGGTGTGTTGGGGACACAAGAGACTCTTTGTTATTTGGTTGCAGGGTTGTTAGAGTAAGACCATCTTCATCCTACACCTCCCACGGATTGATAAACCTTAGGTCATCCACTTGAGGGAAATTTGCTATTGTCCTACAAACCTCTGCACTTGGAGGCCCAACAACGTCTACAAGAAGAAGGTTGAGTAGTAGACATCAGCCCCCCTGACTACTGGGACCCACCAGCTACATCTTTGCACGCAAGGAAGTGCCTGACAGTCGGGACCCACCTGGTCGAAGCGTACGTAGCATTGTCATTCTGGTTGTGAATGTGTACGTACATACTGGTCGATGTAGAGGCGCGCACGTGTCGTAGTAGAGGCGCGCACGTAGCATGTACACGTACGTTCAGCAGCCAGGGTGCAAGAAAAAAACATCTGACCACATACATTACATCTGGTGGGGTCTCGAACGCCTACTCAGCTGCGTCGCACGGCCAGGGCTCGTGTACATGGCTGGGTCGGAACGGAGAAACCGCATCGTCGTCGTGTTCATGGGGAGGCAACGGAATGCGTCGTGTTCATCGGAGGCAACAGAACGCGTGGGAGCCAACCGGCTTGGACGGAATAGCCGATGGAAACGAGGCTTGGCGTACCGCAGAATGGAGGAAACGGCCTTGTGTTCGACCGGCCATGTTCGAAACAGGATCCTGTTCATCGGCAGGGTGCAGCGCGACGCAAAAGCGGAGAAGCGGACCTCCTACGGTCGAAACGGGGTCTGTTGATCGGGAGGTGTGGCATACCGCAAAAGCGGAGAAGCGGACTTGTGTTGGGCGCCACGGTTGAAGCGGGGTCCTATTCATATGGAGGGTGTGGCGTCGCAAAGCAGGACTCCACGGATCCGTTCATCTCCACCGTCGACCCCCTCCGGCCTCCACAGACTCTTGTTCATCCACCGTCGACCTCCTCCGGCCTCCACCTGTGACTGTTCATCCACGGGCTCTTGTTCATCCAGCCTCCACCGCGCGCTACTCCACCGGCTACTGTTCAACCAGCCCTCTCCACGGGCTCCTGTTCAACCACCCCTCCACGGGCTACTATTCATCCAGCCCTCCATCGTCTACTGTTCATCCTGCCGTCCACGGGGTGGTCCTGTTCATCCAGCCCTCCACGGGATCCTGTTCATCCAGCCCTAACCGGCTCGACCGATCGGGGTCCTGTTCATCCAGAGGCAACACCACGGTCTGTTCATCCACCCCACCGAACTGTTCATCAAACCCCCAAAGAACGCTTCATTGTTCATCAGAGGAAACACCACGGGTCCTGCTCATCCACCCCACCGAACTGTTCATCCATACCCCCAAAGAACGCGCACTTTGTTCATCGAGGCGGCATCAATCAGCTTCAATTAGCGGCGAGAGCGAAGCGAATCGCTCGATCGGGTTCGATTAACAGCCATCGATTGATTGCTCGGGTTCGATAACGCGTAACTGCGATTCAATCGCTTCGGTTCAGCAAGAGCCCAACGCCTCGCTTCGGGTTCGATTAGAGCCCAACGCCTCGCTTCGGGTTGATTAGAGCTCAACGCCTCGCACTCCACGCGTGCGTGTCTGAGAAATGTGCATCGCTCGGCCCCGACAACCCACCGTACCGGGAACACCCCGATATTTTCCTCGCCCTCGCTTCTACCATAGTTTTTTTCGTCATGGACGGCCCAAAGAATGTCATGCAGCTGCGTCTCCGGCCCGCCCAGGACGAAAATCCCATTTTCTGTCATGATTTTTTGTCATAGAAGTAGGACCCCACCACATCTATGATGATACCGTGTTTTGTCACAATTATTGTCATAGAAGTGCCATAAGTATGACAGAAAAAATTTCGTTCGGCCCAAAATGTCACGGATGTGTCTTTTTTTGTAGTGCGATCCGGTGACGATGGAGATCATGACGATGCTTTGGAGATGGAGATCAAAGGCACAAGATGATGATGGCCATATCATGTCACATATTTTGATTGCATGTGATTTTTATCTTTTATGCATCTTATTTTGCTTAGTACGGCGGTAACATTATAAGATGATCCCTCACTGAATTTCAAGGTATAAGTGTTCTCCCTGAGTATGCACCGTATCAACAGTTCGTCGTGCCGAGACACCACGTGATGATCGGGTGTGATAAGCTCTACGTTCACATACAACTGGTGCAAGCCTGTTTTGCACGCGCAGAATACTCGGGTTAAACTTGACGAGCCTAGCGTATGCAGATATGGCCTGGGAACACTGAGACCGAAAGGTCGAACATGAATCATATAGTAGATATGATCAACATAGAGATGTTCACCATTGAAAACTACTCCATCTCACGTGATGATCGGACATGGTTTAGTTGATATGGATCACGTGATCATTTAGATGACTAGAGGGATGTCTATCTAAATGGGAGTTCTTAAGTAATATGATTAATTGAACTTAAATTTATCATGAACTTAGTACCTGATAGTTTTTGCATGTCTATGTTGTTGTAGATCAATGGCCCGTGCTACTGTTCCATTGAATTTAAATGCGTTCCTAGAGAAAGCTAAGTTGAAAGATGATGGTAGCAATTACACGGACTGGGTCTGTAACTTGAGGATTATCCTCATTGCTGCACAGAAGAATTACGTCCTGGAAGCACCGCTAGGTGTACCACCTGCGCCAGCAACTGCAGACATTATGAATGCCTGGCAGTCACATGTTGATGACTACTCAATAGTTCAGTGTGCCATGCTTTACGGCTTAGAATCGGGACTTCAAAGACGTTTTAAATGTCATGGAGCATATGAGATGTTCCAGGAGTTGAAGTTAATATTCAAGCAAATGCCCGAGTTGAGAGATATGAAGTCTCCAACAAGTTTTATAGCTGCAAAATGGAGGAGAACAGTTCTGTCAGTGAACACATACTCAGAATGCCTGGGTACCATAACCACTTGACTCAGCTGGGAGTTAATCTTTCTGATGATAGTGTCATTGACTGAGTTCTTCAATCACTGCCACCAAGCTATAAAGGCTTCATGATGAACTATAATATGCAAGGGATGGAAAAGACAATTCCCGAGCTCTTTGCAATGGTGAAGGCCGCGGAGGTAGAAATCAAGAAGGAGCATCAAGTGTTGATGGTTAACAAGACCACTAGTTTCAAGAAAATGGGAAAAGGGAAGAAGGGGAACTTCAAGAAGAATATCAAGCAAGTTGCTACTCCCGGGAAGAAGCCCAAGTCTGGATCTAAGCCTGAAACTGAGTGCTTCTACTTCAAAGGGACTGGTCACTGGAAGCAGAATTGCCCCAAGTATTTGGCGGATAAGAAGGATGGCAAAGTGAAAGGTATATTTGATATACATGTTATTGATGTGTACCTTACTAATGCTCGTAGTACTGCTTGTGTATTTGATATTGGTTCTGTTGCTCATATTTGCAACTCGAAATAGGGGCTACGGATTAAACGTAGATTGTCTAAGGACGAGGTGACGATGCACGTGGGAAATGGCTCCAAAGTCGATGTGATCGCCGTCGGCATGCTACCTCTACATCTACCATCGGGATTAGTTTTAGACCTAAATAATTGTTAATTGGTGCCAGCTTTGAGCATGAGCATTATATCTGGATCTTGTTTGATGCGAGACGGTTATTCATTTAAATCACAGAATAATAGTTGTTTTATTTATATGAGTATTATCTTTTATGGTCATGCACCCTTGATGAGTGGTCTATTTCTGTTGAATCTTGATTGTAGTGATACACATATTCATAATATTGAAGCCAAAATATGCAAAGTTAATAATGATAGTGCAACTTATTTGTGGCACTGCCGTTTAAGTCATATTGGTGTAATGCGCATGAAGAAACTCCATGCTGATGGGCTTTTGGAATTTGTCACAGCCCCAGATCAGCCCTTGCTTGACTTTGCCTGCTCATCATGTCATCATTTTTAAATTCCTAAGAAATTTGAAATGGGGATGTTCAAACCCTAGCATCAAAAGGAATTCACTAGGTTCAACTAAAATATTTCTAGTAAATCCAAATGACTTTCAAAAATGTTCATCATTCTTGGAAAATGCTGGAAATAGTAACCAGAGGTGATGCACATTTTTCCATGACATTTGGATTATTGAATAAATTCATATTGTATTTGAATTGGGGCATTTAAATCCTATAAATATTTTTAAATGCTCTAATAATTCTGAAACTAGTTTTGGGTTGTTAGGAATAATCCCAACAGAGCCCACAGTTATTCTCGGGATTTTTGGAATCGATTTAGTTTTTTTAATAAAGCCCAACAGTTGCAGGAAAAATAGAAAACAGAAAAACAGAGAGAGAGAGAAACCCACCTGGGCCTTCTTACCTGGCGTGCCTGTAGCCCAAGTGGCCGGCCTAGCACGGCCCAGCCCACCTGGCCCCTCCCCTGTCATCTTCCTCCTTGCCAGGAGGACGAGAGGCGCGTGGCCGCCGCGCGCACGGCCACCGACGGCCACCTCTTGCTTGCCGGCGAGCCCCCGGACGCGTGGATGGTTTTCCTCGTGTCGTCCCGATCCCTCTGACTCCCTCTCTCTCCCCCGAACGCTTCCCCCCCTCTGTTCTTTCCGCTGAGCGCCTCCCGTCGCCGCCGCTCGCCACCACCGCGGACACCGCCATCTCGGCGACGCCCTGAGGTGCCCAAGAGCTCCGCCTAGTACCCCTCGTCCTCCTCGTCGAGCTGTGCAACGCCGGACTCCCCCGAGCATCTCCACGCCGTCGTCTTCAACCTCCCGACGCCGGAGATCTCCATCGCCGCCCCGACTGCTCCGGCCTCTCCCCGAGCCCGCTGAGCCTCTCCTCGCATCCGCCGTGAGCTCCTACCCCTAACCCCCCTCTCCTTTGCTTCGTTTGCATGACATAGCCGCCATCTACTTTGGATCAACACGCCGCCGCTGCGCTGCCGCCATGATGCTGCTCGGTGACCATTTGGTCCCGGGCTAGTGCCCATCGCACTTCGCAACACGTGGGAGCCGTAGATGCTAGTGCCGCCCGCCTAGGCCATCAGTAGTGACGAGCCCGAGCTCGCCCGAGCTCCGGCCGCCGCCAAACACGTCGTCGGCGCCTTTTCCGCGACCCGAGCCCAACTACATGCACCACCCGCGCTGCTCGCCCTCGGCTACCTTTAGAGCCCAACGGCGCCCGAACGGTGCCCTATCGTGAAACCCAGACTGCACCGCCGTGTTTAGCCTCGCTGGCTGCTAAACGCGGCGAGTTGACCCGTTTGACCTGGTTGACTCGTGTGGGCGGGTTGACTTCCCCGGCTCCATGACAGGTGGGGCCCGTTCTCTAATTAAATTGGTTTTAGTGCTAACTAAAAACTAGTTAGGCTAATTACATCGACATCGCGGGACCCACAGTCGGGGTTTGACTCGACCGCCATAGATTGACCGCGACGTCATAGTGACGCATTCTTGACGTGATAATGCCTTTTACGGATTTATTCTTTTCGGAAATTCGAGAAAATAGTATAAACTTCTAAAATTCATATAAAATCAAGCTGTAGCTCGTAATGAAATAATTTATATATGAAAAATGATTAGAAAAATCCAATCTGTCCATATGTACCACTCTCATGCATGTTAGATCAACTTATACCTGCTGATCAGGTCAAATCAATTAAATGACATTTGAATTTCACATATGGAGTTGAATTTGAACCCTTGGTTCAAACCAACTTCATTTAATATGGTTGCTAGTTGCATTAGCTCAATCAACAGCATATTGCCATGACATTATCATGCATCATATTTGTTGCATTGCATTGATTGTGTTCCTCTTTGTTTGCCGGTATTTGTCCCCTCTCGATAGACGTGGTTCCGACGATAAGTTCGATGACACCGATGAAGAACTATACTATCTTCAGAAGTGCCGGGCAAGCAAAACCCCCTTGTTCATTCCGATATAATCCCACTCTCTCGCTCCTGCTCTATCTTACTGCATTAGGACAACAACGACTCATGTGTTAAATGCTGCGGTAGATGAACCCCTTTATCCTCTACATGACCTGTCATTCCACAGTAAATAGATGAAACCCACTAGCATGAGTAGGAATTGTTTGAGCCCTGATGTGCCTACTCATTCATGCTTGTTTGTCATGCCTGCTACTGCTTAGAGTTGAGTCAGGTCCGATTCATCGGGGATGAATCAGAGGTGTGTGAACATGTCCTACTGTGTGTGAGTTAAGTGTGTGAACACGATTTGGTAAAAGGTAGCGGTGAGAGGCCATGTAGGAGTACATGGTGGGTTGTCTCATTGAAACCGTCCTCAGGAACTGAGTTCTGTGTTTGCGATCCATGACCAGTTACTACCAAGCATTGGAATGCTTAATTGCCCCTCTCGACTTCTTAACCATCCTTGTTCTCTGTCCAGGAGTTGCAACTAGTTTCTGGTGTTTGTAGGATATGTGTTGGAGGCCGTGCGTAGCGCTGACCCTAGGGGTGGGCTATGTTGCGGTAGATACACCGTGGCCCGGTGTACCGGTTCGCCCGTTTGGTGTCTCGCGAACCCTGCACACATTGTTCGGGGCCGTTAGTGGAAACCTCGGCCGGACTCCCTGCGGATGGAACCCGAATAGGCGATAAACCTGGACTAGAGACTTGAGTGTTTAGGTAGGTCGTGGCCGACACCCTCGCCAGGCTTCCGCTTGAAGGTTGCCGAGATACATGACGTGTACATGGCGATAAGTGGTGAGAGCATGTGTGAAGAAGTACACCCCTGCAGGGTTAATACGATCTATTCGAATAGCCGTGTCCGCGGAAAAGGACTTCTGGGTTGCCTACAACAGTTCATAGACAAGTGAAAGTGGATACTCTAAAATGCGCAAGATAAGCGTGAGTGCTATGGATGGCGTTCTCGTAGGGAGACGGGAGCGGATCCATAGTGGTGTATTGATATGGTGAATATGTGGACTCGTGTGCGCCACCTCAAAAGAGTTACTTGCAGCCGTAGTATAGGATAGCCACCGAGTCAAAGCTGGCTTGCTGCAGTCAAACTCCACCACCCCCTTTGTTGATAATGATGCATATGTAGTTAGTTCTGATGTAAGTCTTGCTGAGTACAATTGTACTCACGTTTGCCTATTTCATGTTTTTGCGAGAGAGACATCGGTCTCGCTAGTAGTTCAGCGTGGACTTGACGCTTAGCTTGTTACCTCAGCCACGATCTTGTGCCCTCGGCAGATCTCGGTAGATAGTCGGGCTTCTCGGCCTTTTTCGTTTGTAGATGTCTACGTACTCGGACATGTTAAGCTTCCGCTTGTGCTTTGACTTGTATGTTTCGAGTGTTGGGTCATGAGACCCATGTTTGTAATATCTCGCTCCTCGGAGCCTAATGAATAAATATTTGAGTCGTAGAGTTATGTTGTGATGCCATGTTGTATTTACAAATATTGAGCATATTGTGTGTATGTTTGAAATGCTTGGTATGTGTGGGATCCGACAATCTAGTTGTTTATCCTTGGCAGCCTCTCATATGGGGAAATGTAGTCTAGTGCTTCCTGAGCGATAGTAGTCCCCTACAGCCCGGTTCACCGGAGTCCTGCTAGCCCAAAGACTACTGCTTTGGACACTTGGTCGGGCGGCATGTGTTTCACTTCGTTCTGTGTCGTCCTTCGGGAAATGTCATGCGGTGACATCCGAGTCCTGCCTAGCCTGCTACTGCCGGGTTACCGGAGTCTCATAGCCTGGGCTACAGCCCGGATTCATACGTTGATGACCGACATGCTCGATGTGATTCATGTATGCCTGTCCCCATGGGTTAGTGCCGCTTTGGGTTCACGACTAGCCATGTCGGCCGGGTTCTCTGTCATATGGATGCTAGCGACACTATCATATCGTGAGCCAAAAGGCGCAAGCGGTCCCGGGCCATGGTAAGGCGACACCCGTGGGAATACCATGTGTGAGGCCGCAAAGTGATATGAGGTGTTACCGACTAGATCGATGTGACGTGGAATCGGGGTCCTGACAGCGTTGGTATCGAGCCCGATCGCTCTGTGGGATTACCAAGCCAAACTGGTGAAGTTGTGTCTAGAAATGCTTTAGTTATGTAAGGAATTGATTGTGGAAGGAATGTAAGGCTCTTTTACTCCTTATATCTCATGGCCTTCGATCCGAGTCATCCTCTTCTCTTCTACGGGGTTTAAGAACTAGGCTTCTCATCTATCTATCAGGATGACGTGTTACTAATCCATAGACCTTTAAGATTGTTGGATTTAAGCCCCAGTGCAGTTCCTACTATTTTTGTATGATAATTGTTGATCTTGGAACCTTGATATGGTGATGTTGAGTGGTTATGCCACCATTTTTGCAGGATGTCTCAAATCATTTTGAGCATTTACAGCCGTTATGCTGTCCGAGTCATCCCAGGTCTCTAAATGCAAATCCTTTCTTTTCGTTCCCGATGTCCTTTCGGGCCAGGTTAATCACACAAATTAGTGTGTTGAGGTACTCCGCTGCCCCGGCATATATGTTGAAGCTATTATTATGAACCTAGGTGTTTTAGGGAGTCACCTAGTAAACTAGCCATGTTTTGTGTTTCCCATGTGATGATTCTGGCCATTATTCTCGAAAGCATCATGTGATGCCAGTTAGTAGTAGGTATTCTATTCCTGGGTTCTTGAACCCGAGATTCACCCTACTTACCTCATGTTGATAGTGTTTGCTAGTTCCTTAGGATATTAGTAACTTTGCATTAGTCCTCGAGGTCCGTGGTATTTCTTTCTTTCAAATACCGTGAACCAATAAGGCAGAAGTTCTTTGAATTAAAAGATCACAATCAGAGTACTCTTGAGGAGTTCTCCGTTCATAATTGTGACTCTGCCAGTTCTACCTTCTCCGCATGGGTTATCCGGAAGAAATGTTGAACTTTGCTCGACATACTAATCTATGCCTCCACAACTCGAAAAGTTATATGTTCCTCGAGTTGTTCCTCCTTAGTTGTATTCCGATCCCCGTCTATCAGTTGATAGTCAGGTGTAGTCGTGCACTCGTGCTCATCGATGCCCATTATTCTTGTGGTCCGTCAAGCCATTCTGTTCTGGAATGACTAGGAGAAACAAACTCCAGTACCTCATCCATATCCAGGATTGGGTCAAAGCAGTTGTAATCCGCAGATCAAATGCAATCAAGCTTTTGATTCTGTTCTATCCTGAGTATTACCCACTTTATGTCAGGAACGTCATGAGAATTGCACCTTCTCTTATGAATTCTTGACGCAGTGATACTTCTCGCCATCATTACTCATTCCTCGATTCCGTGTTGTCGCAACCGGAATACCGGAAAATGAATTGAGATGTGTGAAATCAATACTCCTAGCAACTCGTTGCTTGGTAGTTAATGGGCAATATTCTCATCCTTAACGTGTTGGTTATTAAATCATCATCCTAAGATTGATAGTGCTACCTAGTCCTTATTTCTGGTGCATTCTTCGATCAATGAGTTAGGATTGTGCCAATCCCTCGCTCTTTTGATCATATCGTCTTGCCCTGAAAAGCAAGATTGTTCTCGAGCTTAGTAACATATCGGTGGTTCGTAGTTTTCCGAATATCTTCTCGGGAGTATCACCAGGTTGTCCCCTGACTATTATGTTGAGTTCGTGATCAAGTTGGTTTCTCGTAAACCACCCCTTCTCCAAGAATCTGTGTTGGAAACCCTTGAGCTAGTTGGTTAAGCTAAACAACAACTTGGAGAGTTGGAAGATAAAAGCTTGGCCGACTTAGCTCATCATTAAGCGATATCCTTGAGTGTGTGTGTGTGTTGAAGAGAGACGATATCTCCATCGATTGGTCCTCGTGATCAGTTGTTGGACCTATTGTCTTATAAATCCTTTGATTTGAGTGCGGGCTATCGTCAAATCAAATCAGTAATAACGATGCTCGTAATGTTGTCTTACTCGTGGTTGATCCCTCGAGCATACACCATTACATCTTTTGGTCTGACCAATGCTATCACCGTGTTCACATGATGGTGGAAGTCCAGTGATATGGAAATTCCGATGAGTTGCTGTTGAGCCCATCAGTAGCATTTTGTCTCCCCCATGATTCATGTCGAACTTCAACCTAGCGTTGGAAACTTTGTAAGCATTATATTCATGTTTCGTTCATGAAGCCTATGTTTGGATGAAACAAGTGACTTCCTATAATTCACGTGCATTTGATGTAAGTTGTCGCCGTGGATCCGAGAAAGTTTGTTTTTGCTTCCTCTGGAATCATCCCAAGTCAGTCATGCATGTGCGAAGTATTCTATGGTCTGATAGACTGATCATCTTCATTCCATATGAATTCCCTAGCACACCAAGCCACTAACTGATTTATGCAAGGAGAAGAAGTTTCTTCATAAGAGCTAATCATATGACTTATGCAAGGACTTCGTTATCCGCGATGATGGTTCCCCACCTGAACTCGGTAGTGTTTTATCATAAGACTACCATGTGGTCATGTTTGTCTGGGACAGCGTGTTCACACATGTTTAGCAGAACCAGGTCATGTTTTGGAGCTTGCTATCGTAGTTCATCTCCCGAGAATCTCGCAATGCCATCTCGTCGATTTTTGTTGCAAACCTCATTTTTCTCTCTAGACTGGACGGGTCTGGAATATCCTGACACCAACCAGATCTGAATCTCAGGCAGATATGATGGTTGGAACATTCCCAACATTTGCATTTTGTTCCCAGCTTGCACCGCATTGTGCCAATCTCCCTTGGATTTCCCTTCTCAGCAATTGTTGTTCAGGATCATCTTCAGAGGTGGTCCTACCATGGGTCCCATCCATCTTCGATGATAAGCAAAAATCATCCATTGCGTTGTCTTCAACAAGGTAGTCCACATCATCCATCCTAGTTCGAGTATGTCATCTCTTCGAGCTCTTTCAAACGATCAATCGTAAATTGACTTAAGCTGGTATGAAGGGTTCCAATGATCTATGGATCGAATGAAATTCTTTTTGCCACTTAAGGGAGTAGTTCTTCGAGTCACCTCTTCCAAAAGTGCCCCGTTACGGGATCGTGGCAATTTTTTCCTCGCCACCTTGACACCATCCACCATCTTTCTAAGCGTGGAATTGTTGCCCACCAATCAAACCCCGTCGTTTGTTCTTCCATTCCTCTCGATGTGTTTTGTGTCTCAACTCGAGATGTTTCAACATCTCATTCCGTGAGTTGATCGTGAGTTGCTCGATCTTTAAGAAGATCGATTCCTGCAGAGTTCCTCTTTGTCGTTGTCGTGTTGGATGAAGTTCTCGAAAGCAAAGACGTCAAGATCAATATGAGGCAATGAATCAACATCTTGAGAAGGACAGTTGGATCGTGAAGATCGTGTTAGCTTGTGATCCCTTTGACTTCTTACCTCACGTCTTGAATCTCGGGACGAGATTCCTGTTTAGTGGGGGAGAGCTGTCACAGCCCCAGATCAGCCCTTGCTTGACTTTGCCTGCTCATCATGTCATCATGTTTAAATTCCTAAGAAATTTGAAATGGGGATGTTCAAACCCTAGCATCAAAAGGAATTCACTAGGTTCAACTAAAATATTTCTAGTAAATCCAAATAACTTTCAAAAATGTTCATCATTCTTGGAAAATGCTGGAAACAGTAACCAGAGGTGATGCACATTTTTCCATGACATTTGGATTATTGAATAAATTCATATTGTATTTGAATTGGGGCATTTAAATCCTATAAATATTTTGAAATGCTCTAATAATTCTGAAACTAGTTTTGGGTTGTTAGGAATAATCCCAACAGAGCCCACAGTTATTCTCAGGATTTTTGGAATCGTTTTAGTTTTTTTAATAAAGCCCAACAGATTTGGGAAAAATAGAAAACAGAAAAAAGAGAGAGAGAAACCCACTGGCCTTCTTACAGCATGCTCAGTAGCCCAAGTGGCGGCCTAGCACGGCCCAGCCCACTGGCCCCTCCCATCGTCTTCCTCCTTGCCGGGAGGACGAGAGGCGCGTGGCCGCCCAAGACGCCACCGACGGCCACCACCTGCTTGCCGACGAGCCCGGGACGTGGATGGTTTTCCTCGTGTCGCCCCGATCCTCTAACTCCTCTCTCTCCCCGAACGGTTCCCCCCCTCTGTTCTTTCCGCCCGAACGCCTCCGTCGCCGCCGCTCGCCACCACCGCGGACACCGCCATCTCGGCGACGCCCTGAGGTGCCCAAGAGCTCCGCCTAGTACCCCTCATCCTCCTCGTCGAGATGTGCAACGCTAGACTCCCCGAGCGTCTCCACGCCGTCGTCTTCAACCTCCCGACACCGGAGATCTCCATCGCCGCCCCGACTGCTCCGGCCTCTCCCCGAGCCCGCTGAGTCTCTCCTCGCATCCGCCGTGAGCTCCTACCCCTAACCCCCCTCTCCTTTGCTTCGTTTGCATGCCATAGCCGCCATCTCGCCTGTGACCGAACGCGCCGCCGCCTGCGCTCGTCGCCGGTGCTGCTCCGGTGACCATTTGGTCCCGGGCTAGTGCCCATCGCACTCCCCGCAACACGTAGGAGCCGTAGATGCTAGTGCCGCCCCGCCTAGGCCACTGCAGTGACGAGCCCGAGCTCGCCCGAGCTCCGGCCGCCGCCAAACACGTCGCCGGCGCCTTTTCCGGCGACCCCGAGCCCAACTACATGCAAGCACACGCGCGGCTCGCCCCGACTACCTTTAGAGCCCAACGGCGCCTTAACAGTGCCCTATACATGAAACCCGCATCTACACCGCCGTGTTTAGCCTCGCCGGTGGCTAAACGCCGGCGAGTTGACCCCGTTTGACCCTGGTTGACTCCGTGTGGGCCCAGGTTGACTTCCCCTGGCTCCATGACAGGTGGGGCCCGTTCTCTAATTAAATTGGTTTTAGTGCTAACTAAAAACTAGTTAGGCTAATTACACTGACACACGGGACCCATGTGTCGAGGGTTTGACTGGACCGCCCATGATTGACCACGACATCATAGTGACGCATTGTCGACGTGATAATGCCTTTTCTAGATTTATTCTTTTTCAGGAAATTCCAGAAAATAGTATAAACTTCTAAAATTCATATAAAATCAACTGTAGCTCAGAATGAAATAATTTATATATGAAAAATGATCAGAAAAATCCAATATATCCATCTGTACCACTCTCATGCATGTTAGATCAACTTATACCTGCTGATCAGGTCAAATCAATTAAATGACATTTGAATTTCACATATGGAGTTGAATTTGAACCCTTGGTTCAAACCAACTTCATTTAATATGGTTGCTAGTTGCATTAGCTCAATCAACAGCATATTGCCATGACATTATCATGCATCATATTTGTTGCATTGCATTGATTGTGTTCCTCTTTGTTTGCCGGTATTTGTCCCCTCTCGATAGACGTGGTTCCGACGATAAGTTCGATGACACCGATGAAGAACTATACTATCTTCAGAAGTGCCGGGCAAGCAAAACCCCCTTGTTCATTCCGATATAATCCCACTCTCTCGCTCCTGCTCTATTTTACTGCATTAGGACAACAACGACTCATGTGTTACATGCTGCGGTAGATGAACCCCTTTATCCTCTGCATGACCTGTCATTCCACAGTAAATAGATGAAACCCACTAGCATGAGTAGGAATTGTTTGAGCCCTGATGTGCCTACTCATTCATGCTTGTTTGTCATGCACGCATCGCTTAGAGTTGAGTCAGGTCCGATTCATCGGGGATGAATCAGAGGTGTGTGAACATGTCCTATTGTGTGTGAGCTAAGTGTGTGAACACGATTTGGTAAAAGGTAGCGGTGAGAGGCCATGTAGGAGTACATGGTGGGTTTTCTCATTGAAACCGTCCTCAGGAACTGAGTTCTGTGTTTGCGATCCATGACCAGTTACTACCGCGCATTGGAATGCTTAATTGCCCCTCTCGACTTCTTAACCATCCTTGTTCTCTACCCAGGAGTTGCAACTAGTTTCTGGTGTTTGTAGGATATGTGTTGGAGGCCGTGCGTAGCGCTGACCCTAGGGTGGGCTATGTTGCGGTAGATACACGTGGCCGGTGTACCGATTCGCCTGTTTGGTGTCTCGGGAACCCTGCACACATCGTTCGGGGCCGTTAGTGGAAACCTCGACCGGACTCCCTGCGGATGGAACCCGAATAGGCGATAAACCTGGAATAGAGACTTGAGTGTTTAGGTAGGTCGTGGCCGACACCCTCGCCAGGCTTCCGCTTGAAGGTTGCCGAGATACATGACGTGTACATGGCCATAGGTGGTGAGAGCGTGTGTGAAGAAGTACACCCCTGCAGGGTTAATACGATCTATTCGAATAGCCGTGTCCGCGGAAAAGGACTTCTGGGTTGCCTATAACAGTTCATAGACAAGTGAAAGTGGATACTCTAAAATGCGCAAGATAAGCGTGAGTGCTATGGATGGCGTTCTCCTAGGGAGACGGGAGCGGATCCATAGTGGTGTATTGATATGGTGAATATGTGGACTCGTGTGTGCCACCTCAAAAGAGTTACTTGCAGTCGTAGTATAGGATAGCCACCGAGTCAAAGCTGGCTTGCTGCAGTCAAACTCCACCACCCCCTTTGTTGATAATGATGCATATGTAGTTAGTTCTGATGTAAGTCTTGCTGAGTACAATTGTACTCACGTTTGCCTATTTTATGTTTTTGCAGAGAGACATCAGTCTCGCTAGTAGTTCTGCATGGACTTCGTCGTTTAGCTTGTTACCTCAGCTACGATCTTGTGCCCTCGGCAGGATCTGGTAGATAGTCAGGCTTCTCAGCCTTTTTCGTTTGTAGATGTCTGTACGCAGACATGTTAAGCTTCCGCTTGTGCTTTGACTTGTATGCTCTGAGTGTTGGGTCATGAGACCCATGTTTGTAATATCTCGCTCCTCGGAGCCTAATGAATAAATATTTGAGTCGTAGAGTTATGTTGTGATGCCATGTTGTATTTACACATATTGAGCATATTGTGTGTATGTTTGAAATGCTTGGTATGGGTGGGATCCGACAATCTAGTTGTTTATCCTTGGCAGCCTCTCATATGGGGAAATGTAGTCTAGTGCTTCCGAGCGATAGTAGTCCGCTTCTGCCGGTTCACCGAGTCCTACTAGCCCAAAGACTACTGCTTTGGACACTTGACTGGCGGCATGTGTTTCACCGTTCTGTGTTCGTCCTTCGGGAAATGTCACGCGGTGACATTCGAGTCCTGCCTAGCCTGCTACAGCCGGGTTACGGAGTCCTGTTAGCCCAGTGCTACAGCCCGGATTCATACGTTGATGACCGACATGCTCGATGTGATTCATGTATGCCTGTCCCCATGGGTTAGTGCCGCTTTGGGTTCACGACTAGCCATGTCGGCCTGGGTTCTCTGTCATATGGATGCTAGCGACACTATCATATACGTGAGCCAAAAGGCGCAAACGGTCCCGGGACATGGTAAGGCGACACCCGTGGGAATACCGTGCGTGAGGCCGCAAAGTGATATGAGGTGTTACCGGCTAGATCGATGTGACGTGGAATCGGGGTCCTGACAGAATCACTTGATAAGCTCGAACCCAAATCCGTTGCATTCATGTTAAATAGGGCACCATCTAAATCCGTTGAGACGACACCATATGAACTGTGGTTTGGCAAGAAACCTAAGTTGTCGATTCTTAAAGTTTGGGGCTGATGCTTATGTGAAAAAGCTTCAACCTGATAAGCTCGAACCCAAATCGAAGAAATGTGTCTTCATAGGATACCTGAAGGAGACTATTGGGTACACCTTCTATCACAGATCCAAAGGCAAGATATTCGTTGCTAAGAATGGATCCTTTCTAGAGAAGGAGTTTCTCCCGAAAGAAGTGAGTGGGAGGAAAGTAGAACTTGATGAGGTAATTGTACCTTTTCCCGAATTGGAAAGTAGTTCATCACAAAAATCAGTTCCAGTGATTCCTACACCCAATTAGTGAGGAATTTAATGATGATGATCATGAACCTTCAGATCAAGTTACTACTGAACCTCGTAGGTCAACCAGAGTAAGATCCGCACCAGAGTGGTATGGTAATCCTGTTCTGGACGTCATGTTACTAGACCATGACGAACCTACGAACTATGAGGAAGTGATGATGAGCCCAGATTCCACAAAATGGCTTGAGGCCATGAAATCAGAGATGGGATCCATGTATGAGAACAAAGTGTGGACTTTGGTTGACTTTCCCGATGATCGGCAAGCCATAGAGAATAAATGGATCTTCAAGAAGAAGACTGACGCTGACGGTAATTTTACTTTCTACAAAGCTCGACTTGTTGAGAAAGGTTTTCGACAAGTTCAAGGAGTTGACTACGATGGGACCTTCTCACCCGTAGTGATGCTTAAGTCTGTCCGAATCATGTATGATTATGAAATATGGCAAATGGATGTCAAAATTGCATTCCTTAATGGATATCTTAAAGAAGAGTTGTATATGATGCAACCAGAAGGTTTTGTCGATCCTAAAGCTTCTAACAAAGTGTGCAAGCTCCAGTGATCCATTTATGGACTGGTGCAAGCCTCTCAGAGTTGGAATATACGCTTTGATAGTGTGATCAAAGCATATGGTTTTATACAGACTTTTGGAGAAGCCTGTATTTACAAGAAAGTGAGTGGGAGCTCTGTAGCATTTCTAATATTATATGTGGATGACATATTTTTGATTGGAAATGATACATAATTTCTGGATAGCATAAAAGGATACTTGAATAATAATTTTTCAATGAAAGACTTCGGTCAAGCTGCTTATATATTGGGCATCAAGATCTATAGAGATAGATCAAGACGCTTAATTAGACTTTCACAAAGCACATACCTTGATAAATTTTGAAGAAGTTCAGAATGGATCAGTCAAAGAAAGGGTTCTTTCCTGTGTTACAAGGTGTGAAGTTGAGTGAGACTCAATGCCCTACCACTGCAGAAGATAGAGAGAAAATGAAAGTCATTCCCTATGATTCAGCCATAGGTTCCATCATGTATGCAATGATGTGTACCAGACCTGATGTGTGCCTTGCTATAAGTATAGTAGGGATGTACCAAAGTAATCCAGGAGTGGATCACTGGACAACGGTCAAAAACATCCTGAAATACCTGAAAAGGACTAAGGATATGTTTCTTGTTTATGGAGGTGACAAAGAGCTCGTCGTAAATGGTTACGTCGATGCAAGCTTTGACTCTGATCAGGATGACTCTAAGTCCCAAACTGGATACGTATTTATATTGAATGGTGGAGCTGTCAGTTGGTGCAGTTCCAAGTAGAGCGTCGGGGCGGGATCTACGTGTGAAGCGGAGTACATAGCTGCTTCGGGAGCAGCAAATGAAGGAGTCTGGATGAAGGAGTTCATATCCGATCTAGGTGTAATACCTAGTGCATCGGGTCTAATGAAAATCTTTTGTGACAATACTGTAGCAATTGCCTTGGCAAAGGAATCCATATTTCACAAGAGAACCAAGCACACAGAGAGATGCTTCAATTCCATCCGCGATCTAGTCAAGGAGGGAGACATAGAATTTTGCAAAATACATACGAATCTGAATGTTGCAGACCCGTTGACTAAGCCTCTTCGACGAGCAAAACATGATCAGCACCAAGACTCCATGGGCGTTAGAATCATTACTATGTAATCTAGATTATTGACTCTAGTGCAAGTGGGAGACTGAAGGAAATATGTCGTAGAGGCAATAATAAAGTTGTTATTTATATTTCCTTATATCATGATAAATGTTTATTATTCATGCTAGAATTGTATTAACCGGAAATTTAGTACATGTATGAATACATAGACAAATAGAGTGTCCCTATGTGGCACCCTGGCTCAAAGCAACCGGTTTACCCTGCATTGCCAGCCCAGAGATCGAGTCTTCTGGCAATACACAACAACATGGTACAGAAATAACCGCTTTATTAACACTAGCGTGGTACAAAGGTCTGATATTACATCGAGATTCAAGGACAAGCGGCACACACGGTGCTGTTGGACAGTATGTACATTATTTAATGAACATGGCTCGGGCCTCTATCACACGAAACTACGCGGCAGCGGAAGAACGATGTAGCGGAACTCCATGGCACAGGGACACCGACGTGGACACGGCCTAGACACGAGATGCCCTCCGATGCGAATCAACTTGCCTGAAAGCTGGCATGACACGCCAGGTCAGTACATTGAATGTACTTGCAAGCTCACAACAAACATAAGCACAACGACAGACAATATCATGATAATAAATCAAGTTAAATTAATGCAAGAAATTACTACAAATGCAAAGCTATGCAAAGCAACCAAACAACGCACCAAGTCACACGGACTCGCTTACCAGACGGTTACCTCGTAACCAAACGGTGACCACACCGGGGGCCACACCTAAAACCAATCACTCATGAACACCTCGAGTGTTCAAGGTGTTGGAAATATGCCCTAGAGGCAATAATAAAAGCATTATTATTATATTTCCTTATTCATGATAATTGTCTTTATTCGTGCTATAATTGTGTTAACCGGAAATCGTAATACATGTGTGAATAACAGACAACAACATGTCCCTAGTGAGCCTCTAGTTGACTAGCTCGTTGATCGACAGATAGTCATGGTTTCCTGACTATGGACATTGGATGTCATCGATAACGGGATCACATCATTAGGAGAATGATGTGATGGACAAGACCCAATCCTAAAACATAGCATAAGATCGCATAGTTCGTTTGCTAGAGTTTTCCAATGTCAAGTATCCTTTCCTTAGACCATGAGATCGTGTAACTCCCGGATACCGTAGGAGTGCTTTGGGTGTGCCAAACGTCACAACGTAATCGGGTGACTATAAAGGTATGCTACGGTATCTCCGAAAGTGTACATTGGGTTGACATGGATCGAGGATGGATTTGTCACTCCGCTTGACGGAGAGGTATCACGGGCCCTCTCGGTAATGCATCATCACAATGAGCTCAATGTGATCAAAGTGTTTGATCACGGGATCATGCATTACGGTATGAGAAAAGTGACTTGCGGTGCGAGATTGAGCGAGGTATTGGTATACCGACGATCGAATCTCGGGCAAGTAAAATACCGATTGACAAAGGGAATCGTATCTGGGATTAATTGAATCCTTGACATCGTGGTTCATCCGATGAGATCATCGTGGAGCGTGTGGGAGCCAACATGGGTATCCAGATCCGCTGTTGGTTATTGCCCGAGAGCCGTCTCGGTCATGTTCGCATGTCTCCGAACCCGTAGGGTCTACACATAAGGTTCTGAGCGCTAGGGTTATAGGAATATGTATGTGCAGTAACCCGAATGTTGTTGAGTCCGGATGAGATCCTGGGCGTCACGAGGAGTTCGGAATGGTCCGGAGGTAAAGAATTATATATAGGAAGTGCTGTTTTGACCATCGGGACAAGTTTGGTGATATCGGTATTGTGGGACCACCGGAGGGGTCCGGGGTCCACCAAGTGGGGCCACCAGCCCTGTGGGGCCACATGGGCCCTAGGTGGTGCGCCTAGGCCCACATGGGCCAAGGGGAACCAGCCCAAAGGGCCCATGCGCCTAGGGTGAAAAAAGGGAGAGTCCATGAGGGGAAGGCACCTCCAGAGGTGCCTTGGGAGGTGGACACCTCCCCCTCTTGGCCGCACCCCTCCCTTGGAGGAGGGGCAGGCTGCGCCCTCCCCCTCCTTGGCACCTATATAAAAGGGGAGGGGGGGCAGCAGCACCTTTGCCCTGGACGCCCTCTCCCTCTCCAACACATCCTCCTCCTCCGTAGTGCACGCGAAGCCTGCCGAGAATCTTGCAAGTTCCACCATCACCACGCCGTCGTGCTGCTGCTGGAGCCATCTTCCTCAACCTCTCCTTCACCTTGCTGGATCAAGAAGAAGGAGACGTTACGCTGACCGTACGTGTGTTGAACGCGGAGGTGCCGTCCGTTCGGCACTAGATCATCGGTGAATTGGATCGCGGCAAGTTCGACTACCTCATCCACGTTCACTCCGAAGCTTCCGTTGCGATCTACAAAGTGGTATGTAGATGCTATCTAATCTGAATACTCGTTGCTAGATGAACTCATAGATGGATCTTGGTGAAACCGTAGGAAAAATTTTAATTTTCTGCAGCGTTCCCCAACAAAGTGGCATCATGAGCTAGGTCTATGCGTAGTTCTTCTTGCTTGAGTAGAACACAATTTGTTGTGGGCGTAGATGTTGTCAATTCTTCTTGCCGTTACTAGTCAATCTTGATTCAGCGGTATTGTGGGATGAAGCGGCCGGACCAACCTTACACGTGACGCTTACGTGAGACCGGTTCCACCGACTAACATGCACTAAGTTGCATAAGGTGGCTGGCGGTGTCATCTCTCCTACTTTAGTTGGATCGGATTCGATGAACAGGGTCCTTATGAAGGGTAAATAGAGATTGACAAATCACGTTGTGGTTTGAACGTAGGTAAGAAAACGTTCTTGCTAGAACCCTAATTCAGCCACGTAAAACTTGCAACAACAATTAGAGGACGTCTAACTTGTTTTTGCAGCAAGTGCTTTGTGATATGATATGGCCAAAAGTTGTGATGTATGATGAATGATCTATATGTGATGTATGAGATGTTCATGCTATTGTAATAGGAATCACGACTTGCATGTCGATGAGTATGACAACGGCAGGAGCCATAGGAGTTGTCTTTATTTTTGTATGACCTGCGTGTCATTGAGAATCGCCATGTAAATTACTTTACTTTATTGCTAAACGCGTTAGCCATAGTAGTAGAAGTAATAGTTGGCGAGCAACTTCATGGAGACACGATGATGAAGATCATGATGATGAGGATCATGGTGTCAAGCCGGTGACAAGATGATCATGGAGCCCCAAGATGGAGATCAAAGGAGCTATGTGATATTGGCCATATCATGTCACGCTTATTATTTGATTGCATGTGATGTTTATCATGTTTTGCATCTTGTTTACTTAGAACGACGGTAGTAAATAAGATGATCCCTCATAATAATTTCAAGAAAGTGTTCACCCTAACGTGCACCGTTGCTAAGGTTAAATCGTTCAAGCACCACGTGATGATCGGGTGTGATAGGTCCTTACGTTCGCATACAACGGGTGTAAGACAGATTTACACACGCAAAACACTTAGGTTGACTTGACGAGCCTAGCATGTACAGACATGGCCTCGGAACACAGAAGACCGAAAGGTCGAGCATGAGTCGTATAGAAGATACGATCAACATGAAGATGTTCACCGATGTTGACTAGTCCGTCTCACGTGATGATCGGACACGGCCTAGCTGACTCGGATCATGTAATACTTAGATGACTAGTAGAGGGATGTCTATCTAAGTGGGAGTTCATTAAATTTGATTAAATGAACTTTATTATCATGAACTTAGTCTAAATATTTACAATGTGTCTTGTAGATCAAATGGCCAACGTAGTCCTCAACTTCAACGCGTTCCTAGAAAACCAAGCTGAAAGACGATGGTAGCAACTATACGGACTGGGTCCGAACACGAGATTATCCTCATAGCTGCCAAGAAAGATTATGTCCTAAGAGCACCGCTGGGTGGCGCACCTATTCTCCTGCAGAACAAGGCGTTATGAGCGCTTGGCGATCACGCTGCGATGATTACTCCCTCGTTCAAGGCGGCATGCTTTACAGCTTAGAGCCGGGACTCCAAAAGCGTTTTGAGAGACATGGAGCATATGAGATGTTGAAGAGCTGAAAATGGTTTTCCAAGCTCATGCCCGGTCGAGAGATATGAAGTCTCCGACAAATTCTTTAGCTGTAAGATGGAGGAAAATGGCTCTGTCGGTGAGCACATACTCAAAATGTGCAGGTTGCACAACCGCTTGACTCAAGCTGGAAGTTAATCTCCGGATGAAGCGGTCATTGACAGAATCCTCGATCGCTTCCACCTAGCTACAAGAGCTTTGTGATGAACTACAATATGCAGGGGATGGTAAAGACCATTCACGAGGTATATGCTATGCTGAAATCAGCAGAGGTAGAAATCAAGAAAGAACATCAAGTGTTGATGGTGAATAAAACCACTAAGTTCAAGAAGGGTAAGGGTAAAAGAACTTCAAGAAGGACGGCAAGGAAGTTGCCGCGCCCGATAAGCAAGTTGCGGGAAGAAGCCAAAGAATGGACCCAAGCCGAGACCGAGTGTTTTTATTGCAAGGAAGTGGTCCTTTGAAGCGGAACTGCCCCAAATACTTAGCGGACAAGAAGGCCGGCAAAACCAAAGGTATATGTGATATACATGTAATTGATGTGTACCTTACCGAGACTCGTAGTAGCTCTTGGGTATTTGATACGGTGCAGTTGCTCACATTTGTAACTCAAAGCGGGAGCTGCGGAATAAGCGGAGGCGAAGGGACGAGGTGACGGCGCGCGTCGGGAATGGTTCCAAGGTCGATGTGATCGCCGTCGGCACGCTGCCTCTACATTTACCTCTGAGGATTAGTTTTAAACCTCAATAATTGTTATTTAGTGCCAAGTTTGAGCATGAACATTGTATCTGGATCTCGCTTAATTCGAGATGGCTACTCATTTAAATCAGAGAATAATGGTTGTTCCATTTATATGAGAGATATGTTTTATGGTCATGCTCCGATGGTTAATGGTTTATTCTTAATGAATCTAAATGACGTGATGATACACATATTCATAGTGTGAGTACCAAAAGAGTTAAAGTTGATAACAATAGTCCCACATATTTGTGGCATTGCCGCCTTGGTCACATAGGTGTCAAACGCATGAAGAAGCTCCATACAGATGGACTTTTAGAGTCTCTTGATTATGAATCATTTGACACGTCGAACCATGCCTCATGGGTAAAATGACCAAGACTCCGTTCTCGGGAACAATGGGCGAGCAACCAACTTATTGGAAATCATACATACCGATGTGTGCGGTCCAATGAGTGTTGAGGCTCATGGAGGCTATCGTTATGTTCTCACCCTCATCGATGACTTGAGTAGATATGGGTATATCTACTTAATGAAACACAAGTCTGAGACCTTTGAAAAGTTCAAGGAATTTCAGAGTGAGGTTGAAAATCAGCGTGATAGAAAGATCAAGTTTCTACGATCGGATCGTGGAGGAGAATACTTGAGTCACAATTTGGCACACACTTAAGAAAATGTGGAATAGTTTCACAACTCACGCCGCTGGAACACCTCAGCGTAATGGTGTGTCCGAGCGTCGAATCGCACTCTATTGGATATGGTGCGATCTATGATGTCTCTTACCGACTTACCGCTATCTTTTGGGGCTATGCTTTAGAGACCGCCATTCACTTTAAATAGGGCTCCGTCGAAATCCGTTGAGGCGACACCGTATGAATTATGGTTTGGGAAGAAACCTAAGCTGTCGTTTCTAAAAGTTTGGGGATGCGATGCTTATGTCAAGAAACTTCAACCTGAAAAGCTCGAACCCAAATCGGAAAAATGCGTCTTCATAGGATACCCTAATGAAACTGTTGGGTATACCTTCTACCTCAGATCCGAAGGCAAGATCTTTGTTGCCAAGAATGGATCCTTTACGAGAAAGAGTTTCTCTCGAAAGAAGTAAGTGGGAGGAAAGTAGAACTTGATGAAGTGTTACCTCTTGAACGGAAAATGGCGAAACTCAAGAAAACGTTTACGAGGTGCCCGCACCGACTAGAGAGGAAATTAATGATGATGATCAAGATGCTTCGATCAAGCTCCTCTGAAATTGAAGGTCAACAAGGACACGTTCCGCACTGCAGTGGTACGGCAACCTGTCTTGGAAATCATGTTGTTAGACAACGGTGAACCTTGAACTATGAGGAAGCAATGGCGGGCCCGGATTCCGACAAATGGCTGGAAGCCATGAAATCCGAGATAGGATCCATGTATGAAAACAAAGTATGGACTTTGGTGACTTGCCCGTTGAGCGGCGAGCCATAGAAAATAAATGGATCTTTAAGAAGAAGATGACGCGGATGGTAATGTGACCATCTATAAAGCTCGGCTTGTCGCTAAGGGTTATCGACAAGTTCAAGGGTTGACTACGATGAGACTTTCTCACCGTAGCGAAGCTAAAGTCCGTCAGAATCATGTTAGCAATTGCCGCATACTATGATTATGAGATATGGCAAATGGACGTCAAAACGGCATTCCTTAATGGTTTCCTTAAGGAAGAATTGTATATGATGCAGCCAGAAGGTTTTGTCGATCCTAAGAATGTCGACAAGGTGTGCAAGCTCCAACGCCGATTTATGGGCTGGTGCAAGCATCTCGGAGTTGGAACATTCGCTTTGATGAGATGATCAAAGCGTTTGGGTTCTACAGACTTATGGAGAAGCCTGTGTTTACAAGAAAGTGAGTGGGAGCTCTGTAGCATTTCTCATATTATATGTAGACGACATACTTTTGATGGGAAATGATATAGAACTCTTGGACAACATCAAGGCCTACTTGAATAAGAGTTTTTCAATGAAGGACCTTGGAGAAGCTGCTTATATATTAGGCATCAAGATCTATAGAGATAGATCGAGGCGCCTCATAGGTCTTTCACAAAGCACATACCTTGATAAGATATTGAAGAAGTTCAATATGGATCAATCTAAGAAGGGTTCTTACTGTGTTACAAGGTGTGAAATTGAGCTCAGCTCAATGTCCGACCACGCAGAAGATATAGAAGAGATGAGTGTCATCCCTATGCCTCAGCCATAGGTTCTATTATGTATGCCATGCTGTGTACAGACCTGATGTAAACCTTGCCGTAAGTTTGGTAGGAAGGTACCAAAGTAATCCCGCAAGGAACACCGGACAGCGGTCAAGAATATCCTGAAGTACCGAAAAGGACTAAGGAAATGTTTCTCGTTTATGGAGGTGACGAAGAGCTCGTCAGTAAAAGGTTACGTCGACGCTAGCTTCGACACAGATCTGATGACTCTAAGTCACAAACCGGATCGTGTATATTTTGAATGGTGGGGCGATAAGCTGGTGCGAGTTGCAAGCAAAGCGTCGTGGCGGGATCTACATGTGAAGCGGAGTACATGGCAGCCTCGGAGGCAGCACATGAAGCAATTTGGGTGAAGGAGTTCATCACCGACCTCGAGTCATACCCAATGCGTCGGGGCCAATCAAGCTCTTCGTGACAACTTGGAGCTATTGCACTTGCAAAGGAGCCAGGTTTCACAAGAAGACTAGGCACATCAAGCGTCGCTTCAACTCCATTCGTGAAAATGTTCAAGATGGAGACATAGAAATTTGTAAAGTGCACACGGATCTGAATGTCGCAGATCCGTTGACTAAACCTCTCCCTAAGGCAAAACATGATCAGCACCAGAACTCTATGGGTGTTCGATTCATCACAATGTAACTAGATTATTGACTCTAGTGCAAGTGGGAGACTGTTGGAAATATGCCCTAGAGGCAATAATAAAAGCATTATTATTATATTTCCTTATTCATGATAATTGTCTTTATTTGTGCTATAATTGTGTTAACCGGAAATCGTAATACATGTGTGAATAACAGACAACAACATGTCCCTAGTGAGCCTCTAGTTGACTAGCTCGTTGATCGACAGATAGTCATGGTTTCCTGACTATGGACATTGGATGTCATCGATAACGGGATCACATCATTAGGAGAATGATGTGATGGACAAGACCCAATCCTAAAACATAGCATAAGATCGCATAGTTCGTTTGCTAGAGTTTTCCAATGTCAAGTATCCTTTCCTTAGACCATGAGATCGTGTAACTCCGGATACCGTAGGAGTGCTTTGGGTGTGCCAAGCGTCACTGGCGAATCGGGTGACTATAAAGGTATGCTACGGTATCTCCGAAAGTGTCTCATTGGGTTGACATGGATCGAGGCGGGATTTGTCACTCCGCTTGACGGAGAGGTATCACCGGGCCCTCTCGGTAATGCATCATCACAATGAGCTCAATGTGATCAAAGTGTTTGATCACGGATCATGCATTCTGAGTGCGAGAAAAGTGACTTGCGATAACGAGATTGAGCGAGGTATTGGTATACCGACGATCGAATCTCGGGCAAGTAAAATACCGATTGACAAAGGGAATCGTATACGGATTAATTGAATCCTTGACATCGTGGTTCATCCGATGAGATCATCGTGGAGCGTGTGGGAGCCAACATGGGTATCCAGATCCGCTGTTGGTTATTGCCCGAGAGCCGTCTCGGTCATGTTCGCATGTCTCCCGAACCCGTAGGGTCTACACATAAGGTTGATAACGCTAGGGTTATAGGAATATGTATGTGCAGTAACCCGAATGTTGTTGAGTCCGGATGAGATCCTGGGCGTCACGAGGAGTTCGGAATGGTCCGGAGGTAAAGAATTATATATAGGAAGTGCTGTTTGACCATCGGGACAAGTTTGGTGATATCGGTATTGTCTGGGACCACCGGAGGGGTCCCGGGGTCCACCAAGTGGGGCCACCAGCCCCAGGGGGCCACATGGGCCCTAGGTGGTGCGCCTAGGCCCACATGGGCCAAGGGGAACCAGCCCCAAGGGGCCCATGCGCCTAGGGTGAAAAAAAGGGGAGAGTCCATGAGGGGGAAGGCACCTCCGAGGTGCCTTGGGGAGGGTGGACACCTCCCCCCTCTTGGCCGCACCCCTCCCTTGGAGGAGGGGGCAAGGCTGCGCCCTCCCCCCCTCCTTGGCACCTATATAAAGGGGGGAGGGGAGGGGGGCAGCAGCACCTTTGCCCTGGACGCCTCCCTCTCCCTCTCCAACACATCCTCCTCCTCCGTAGTGCACGGCGAAGCCTGCCGAGAATACTGCAAGTTCCACCATCCCGCCTTGCGTGCTGCTGCTGGAGCCATCTTCCTCAACCTCTCCTTCACCTTGCTGGATCAAGAAGAAGGAGACGTTACGCTGACCGTACGTGTGTTGAACGCGGAGGTGCCGTCCGTTCGGCACTAGATCATCGGTGAATTGGATCGCGGCAAGTTCGACTACCTCATCCACGTTCACTCCGAAGCTTCCGTTGCGATCTACAAAGTGGTATGTAGATGCTATCTAATCTGAATACTCGTTGCTAGATGAACTCATAGATGGATCTTGGTGAAACCGTAGGAAAAATTTTAATTTTCTGCAACGTTCCCCAACACAAGGTTCACCACGAAACAATGCATCACAAAAATTACTAGTTTGCAAGATTAATAATAAAAGTTGATCCATGGTGTGACTTACTCCCGAGTCTTGCCCATAACCGAGGGCGCGGCTATCGATAGATTAAATACACTCTGCAGAGGTAGCGCACTTTACCCACACTACGGAATACCTGGCCTCGTACTCCCATTTGGGTGGACCAAAGTATTCCGACGAAACCCTCCCTTTGCCATGCACTCTCCCCGGCCACTCCGACCATCTCCCTCTCAGGGCTAGGTCTTGGGTGGCCCCGTGTCTATCAAAGATACCAACGGCCACCGTCGTGGCAAAACGGTCCCAAACGGGGACAAGGTACCATAAAAACAAAACGAGCACACAAGGTTATGTCTGCCTACCGGGCCAGGGTATGCACACCCATAACCTTCCCTCGCGGGAGGCACCGGTGAGAGCCACGACAAAGGACCGAATCAAGACCTTCCCATTAGGTAAATGTGGTCGCACTGAATTAAAAACCCGATTCAGTGGCACCATGATGTGATCAACATCATATTCAGGTTGAACTTAATCAAGTATTAACTTTCAGAAAAACTTTTTAATTACTAACATGGCATCATACCGGAAATCATGCAACTACTCGTCACACAGAGCAAGAAACTCTTAAGCATGGATGAAAACAAGTATCATAACTATCTTGCAATACTAAGATCAGAAACTTCTCTGGTTATATACAAACAACATTTTTATTAGTTCACCATTTAGTTGGAAACTATTACTAGCAAAAATAGCTACCATAACTTTCCATAACAAAATATCTAGTGCAAAATCTTACTCTAGTTAGCCAAACAATTCTATGAACTAAACCAGAAGCTAAAACAAACATATCAAGCATCATAAAACCACTAGCAATTAACCATATTAATTTATCAAAATTTAAATGCAAATACAGACTCATATTCAAGTAGAAAATCATAGATATTGAAATAACACCATCCAAATGATGTTGTGGCTTGCCTTAGTGCAGAGGAGGTTCACACTCCTCCTGGTTAGCTTCAAGGCAAGATCCTCCTTCCGAAAATATTTTAAAACCACAAGAATAAATGTCAAAACACATTCTGAAAATCGCCAGAAATTCTAGACAGCAAGGAAAAATCCACCTTTTGGTGTGCTGCTAGAGCTTTCTAAAACAAAGACAATGCCAAAAGAATCAATTCATTTGGACTTATGGTTTAGAAATGGTGGCTGCTCAAAGTTTAGTCAAATTTCTGAATTAAATTTGAATAAATAGAAAATCCTGGGGGGTGACGTCGAAGGCGTAAAGTGGGAGTGCACCTCCACTCGCACCGCTTCGAGCGCGAGTGGTGAGGCTGACACTAGGCCCCACCAGTCAGGAGAGAGAGAAGGGGATAGAGATCAGAGGGGAGGCGGTGCTTCGCCGGAGCTCATGCCGGTGACGAGGGGGTTTGGGGCTAGGCTAGAGGGATAGATCGGAAGCGGGGCTCGCCGCGCACCTGCCCGTATCTGTGGCTTGGAGAAAGGTGGACGGAGCTGGTCGCAGTCAAGCTCGCAAGCTTCGGTGGCAGACGGGGTTCGCCGGAGAGGTAGAAGACGGTCGCTAGAGGCAGCTCCGAGGGCTTGGCGGGGTCCAGTCAGCTCCAGCAGACCACCAAGGCCCTGCCCAAGCAGCTGCTTGAGCTCGAGAGGCCTTGGAGAGCGGCAGCTGGCCTGCGGGGATCGTCGGAGCCCTCGGGTCGGGGCGACGGCCAGAGGCCTGCCTGACCGGGCTTCTGCTCGTCTACGTGTTCGTGGAGTGGTGCGTGGCTAGCAAGGGAGGCGGGGTGACTTTATATAGCCGGAGCAGAGGGGGGGCGTGTCACCGCCGGAGCGCTCTGGACACATGGCAAATGTCGACGAGAGGCTACAACGCGAGGGGACAATGTGCTGCCTCAACGCCGACGCTAGCCCACGATCGCGGACGAGCACAGGAGGCGGTTTGATATGTGGACAAGCACACGCGCGCACTGTGCCATTTTGGCCGCGACTTGACCGGGCTTGCTGCGGTGGCTCCGGCGTCGGCGAGCGCCAAGGAGGGGTCATGGGTGATGGGTCGAGGGTTGTGGCACGTTGCGGCAGTCGGAGGCGAGCGCTTGCATGCACACGCGCGAAACAGAACGCTAAGCGCCAGCCAGAGCGCGTCGAGACGCTGCCAAGCATCGTGTCCTCGCACGGTCACCAAGCTGGCATGGCCAAAACAACGGCTAGGAGTGGCCGAGCCTTGTCTACGTGCTCGACCGTGCAGTGCTACGTCTAGGAGAGGTGATGGATCATACCCCGGCCGACCAGACGCGACTCTACCAAGCCGGCAAGTTTTTGGTCAGAAACTTGGTCGCCAAGTTTGGCCACCTTCTAGAAGGCCATTAGGGCTAATCTCCTGGGGTTTAGGGTTTCTTAGGAAGGTCTTTAAGCTCAAGAAATCTCAAGGCCAAAAGCTCAAGGAAAAATGCACTTGTTGTACAAAGTGCATTTCTGGTCCAGAAGTGAAAAGATTTTCTACAGCAAAAATATTACAAAAAGTGATGCAATATTTTTGCATGGGAAGATGTGCCATGGTCCTAAGAATATTTAGGAATTATCTCAGATTTTTCTGAGCAAGAAAAATTGAGGTTGCTTTGGAGCACAAAGTTCTGAAATGAGCTTAAGAGAGAGAAAATGAATATTTTCCTTTTAGGAAAAATATTCATTTTATTATTTTGGGAATTTGTGGGAGGAATAAGGTAGATAGGTCACTTGGGTGAAAGCCAAGGATATGCCCAAGTGACAAGTCCATTTGAATTGATCAAAAAATCCAAATCAAATCAGGGAAAAAACCACGATGAAAACCAAGTCCAGAAAGAGAGAGAAGGCAAGTCCGGTAAAAAGAGAGAAGGCAAAATCCAGGCTGTCACAAACCTCCCCTACTTAGGATGAATCTCGTCCTCGAGATTCGGTTGCTTGGGAAAACCATTTTGGGTATGCAGTCCTTAAAATTCCTCTCTTTCCAAGGTTGCTTCTTCTTCGGTGTGATGCTCCCACTGAACCTTGTAAAATCTTATCTCTTTGCTGCGAGTGACCCTTTCTGTCTGATCCAATATTCTGATTGGCTTTTCCTCATAAGTCAAATCCTTAGCCAATTCTATCTCTGACATATTAGTCCTTTTATCCGGTGGCGAGATGCATCTTCTTAGCTATGAGATGTGAAACACGTTGTTAACTTCTGACAATTCTGGTGGCAATTCCAACTGGTAGGCAACTGTTCCGACTCTGGCCATGACGGGGAATGGACCGATATATATGGGTGCCCATTTTCCTCGGGTCTGAAACCTCTTGACTCCTTTCATAGGGGTGACTCGGAGATATACGTGTTCTCCGGGTTCGAAGCTGATCTGACGATGTTTGGCATCATAGTAGCTCTTCTGTCGGGATTTGGCCAGTTGCAGTCTGTCTCAGATTTCCTTGACTTGCTTCTCTGCTTCGAGCATTAAATCAGTCCCGAAAATACGACTATCTCTGGTTTGAGACCAATTTAATGGGGTGCGGCATTTCCGGCCATACAGGGCTTCATAGGGTGACATCTTTAAGCTGGCCTGGAAACTGTTGTTGTAGGAAAACTCGGCGTAGGGTAGACAGTCTTCCCACTTGGTTCCTTGGGCCAATGTACATGCCCGGAGAATATCTTCGAGTATTTGATTTACTCGCTCAGTCTGCCCATCTGTCTAAGGATGGTAAGCTATGCTGTACTTCAAAGCGGTCCCCAAGGCTTGATGAAGTCAGGACCAAAATATGGATGTGAATAGAGATCCCCTGTCGGAGGTGATAGTCTTGGGTACTCCATGCAGACTGACGATTCTTGATACATACAGCTGTGCAAGTTGATTTGCATGGTATGTGGTCCAGATGGGTAGGAGGTGTGCCACCTTGGTTAGAGTGTCCACTATGACCCATATCACGTCGTTTCCTCGATGAGACCTTGGTAATCCGGTGATGAAATCCATGCAAATATCGTCCCATTTCCATTGGGATACCGGCAGAGGTTGGAGGAGTCCGGCGGGTTTTTGGTGTTCTGCCTTTACCTTATTGCAGATATCGCAGCAGGCCTCAAAATACGCGATGTCTTTCTTCATTCCATCCCACCAAAATATCTGACGAAGATCCTCATACATCTTGGTACCACCGGGATGAATTGAGTATGGTGCTTCATGTGCTTCTGCCAATATTTTCTTCTTCAGACTGTCTTGGTTGGTACGCAAAGTCTTCCTCGGAACCTTAGCGAACCTTGCTGATCCATAGTGAAATCCAGTGCTTGCCCTTGGTGCAGCTTCTGAACATATATCCATAACACCTTATCATCCGCTTGAGCTCTGCGGAGTTCTTCTTCGAGAGTAGGAGCAACTTCCAATATATTGGTAAGACAGGAGTCGGTGATTACCAGATTTAGCTGCATGATTTCTTGATAGAGCTCTGGAGGCAAGGAATCCATTAGGGCATTGAGGTTGGCTGGTTTGCGGCTGAGGGCGTCAGCCACCACATTAGCTTTGCCCGGGTGATAATTTATTCCGAGGTCATAGTCCTTAACCAACTCGAGCCATCTTCACTGTCGAAGGTTCAAGTCGGGCTGAGTGAATATATACTTGTGACTTTTATGGTCGGTGAATATCTGGCACTTCTTTCCAATAAGATAATGTCTCCAGATTTTCAAAGCGTGCACCACTGCGGCCAATTCCAAATCATGAGTAGGATAGTTTCCTTCATGTTATCGCAGTTGGCGAGATGCATAGGCCACCACTTTGCCATCTTGCATGAGTACACACCCCAGTCCTTTTCTGGAGGCGTCGCAGTAAACATCGAAACTGCGGTAGATATCTGGAAGAGTTAATACGGGTGCCGATGTCAATATGGTTTTTAACTCATTGAAGCTCATTCGCGATCTTGATCCATCGAACTTCTTGTCCTTCTTGAGGAGCTCGGTCATTGGCTTGGCGATCTTGGAAAATCCTTGATAAAGCGGCGATAATATCCGGCGGTCCAAGGAAACTCCGGTTTACGAGGCGGTGGTGAGTGCGGACCAATCAAGTACATCTTTTACCTTGCTTGGGTCCACCGAGATTCCTTCTGTCGAGAGGATATGTCCGAGGAATCCCACTTGCTGGAGACAAAACTCACATTTGCTGAATTTGGCATACAGTTGATGATCGTGAAGCCGTTGCAGAAATGCGCGAAGATGTTCCTTATGTTCGTCCTCGTTTTTGGAGTAAATGAGGATGTCATCAATGAACACCACCACAAACTTGTCCAAGAAGTCCATAAACACCTTGATCATCATATGCATAAAGAATGCAGGAGCGTTGGTGAGGCCGAGGGACATAATAGTGTATTCGTAAAGACCGTACCGAGTGGTGAACGTGGTCTTAGGAATATCTTCCTTCTTAATCTTGAGTTGATTATATCCCGTCCTCAAATCAATCTTTGAGAATACTTTGGCCCCACTGAGTTGATCAAACAGGTCGTCAATCCTCGGCAGTGGATACTTGTTTTTAATGGTGATGTCATTCAGCTGTCGGTAGTCTACACACATTCGTAGACTGCCATCCTTTTTGTCCACGAAGATTGCTGGTGATCCCCATGGGGAAGAGCTTGGATGAATGTATCCTTTTTGCAGCATCTCATCCAGTTGTTTCTTCAATTCCACCAATTCTAAGGAGGGCATCCGATAATATTTCTTATGTATCAGGGTGGTTCCAGGCACTAGGTCAATAGCGAACTCCAATTCCCGGTCTGGTGGCATGCCGGGAAATTCTTCAGGAAATACATCTGGATACTCACTGACCACTGGGATTAATTCCACCTCTTCTATCACGGCTGCGAAAACCATATCCTTCGTGGGGATGCGCTTGCGTGCATAAAAACTTTAGTCACGACCTTCCATATTTTTCACGGTAACTTCTGCGTCGCATACGGTGATGCGAACTTGGTATTGCGTTAACCAATTCATGCCCAGAATGACATCCAATTTGTTGGAATCGATGATTATCAATGATGTTGGAAACTTGACGCCCTTGATGTCAATCTCCAAATTTCGGCAGACGAGATTGCTTCCGAGGAGGGATCCCGGGGATTGTACCAGCATGTGTTTTCCCAAAATCGAGCAAGAAAAATTGTTTTGGGAAGCAAAACTCCGCGAAATGAAAGAGTGGGAAGCCCCAGAGTCAAATAAAATTACGGCGGGTATGTCGTTAACGAGAAACATACCAATGACGACTTCCGGGTCCTCTTGGGCTTCGTGTGCGGAGATGTGATGAACTTGCCCTTGGATTATATCGGGGGCGGAATACTGCTCCATGTAGTTGACTTGCGGCTCAAATGGAGCGACGTGCTTGGTGTTCTTGGGACACTGTCGGGCGTAGTGTCCGGTTTGACCACAGCTGAAGCACGAATTGTTGCGCTGGCAATCGTCGCGCACCGGGCTGGTCACGACATTCTTGACTTGTGTTGTAGTCTTGTTGACGTTCTGCTGCCAATTGGGTTTGTACTCCACCTAAGTCTGTTGCCATGTACGAGCCTTTTGCACTGGTTGCATATCCTTCTTGGGCTCAAATTTGCGCTTGTGGTCATTAGCAGCTGGCTTGTTGTCGTGCAGGAGCTTGTGTTCCCTCTCGGTGATGAGGGCCTTGTTCACGAGAGTCAGGAAGTCCGGGAAATCAAACATACTAAGAGTGCACCGGAGATGTTGATGTAGGCCTCCAAGGAATCGGTCAATTTTCCGCTCTTCTGTGGCCACATCGTGGAGAGAATAGCAGGCCAGATGGTTGAATTTATTCAGATACTCGGCGACGGTCATGCTGACTTGAGTGAGAGCGAGGAATTCACGTTGCTTGATCTTCATGACTCCGGTGGGAATATGATATTTGCGGAAATGATCCTTGAATTTTTTCCAAGTAATTTCCTCGTCGCCAGGCCATATTGCTTTGGCATTATCCCACCATATAGCGGCAGCTCCTTCGAGATAATGCGTTGCGAAGGAACCTTGTCTCCGTAAATGTGCGACCAATTTCGATTTTCTTTCAATAGTCCTTAGCGATTCGTCGGCGTCAAAGGATCGATAGCATGGTGGAAATCGGGAGGCTTGGTTATTGAAAATGTGATAGCTTGGAATAATGGCCATTCTGGTTTCCATTCTTCCCAACCATAACTAGTACACTTTTTAGTATTTCTAGCAGATCATTGCTCCTTCTTTATTCAAACATTCACGGGATTTGCTCGGTGGAAGGCGGTTGTGGCGGTGGAGGCGGAGGTGGCTGGTATAGTTCAGGGGAATGTCCTGCCTGTCTTGTGGAACGACGGACAGGGACATCCTCACCAGCTTAACTGTTGCTGCCTCCACGCGGCATCCTATTTTTCGTTTTCCCAATACATATCAACCATGATGAGAAAATTCCAAAATGGGGGAAAAACCAATGCAAATCTCGGAAGAAAGCAGCGAATAAAACCAAGTCGAAAAAGAGTCCAACATAATTATACATAGTCCCAACATGAAAATAAACATCGCAATGGGTCTACTACCCTCGTACATGAAACTACGCATCATGACAAGTGCGATTACAGCCATACATCATGCTTATGACTACCACGATACTCTAACGAGCTACTGCTCGGATGGTGCTGCTGCAGGCTCGTCTCCTGAGCGGACCCAGATCTGAAGCGATAGTAGAGACCTGCAGGGGAAGAGAGTCTTGTTGGCGCTGCCTTGAGGGCTCTCCCTCAGGGGTAGGCGGGGGATGGGATCTAAGCATAGGAGCGGCAGGAGTAGCGACAAGAGAAGACCATGCAGCAGGAGCGCTGCGATTGTTCACCATCAAAGGGTTAACGGTACCCTGCGAGGTCGTCGTAGGAACGGAGGTGGGAGGAGCAGAAGTGTAGATGACAGCGGGAAGAGGGTTCCTTATACGAGCAGCAGCGAGAGCGGCACGAGCGCGTGAGAGATCCCAAGCTAACTCGTAGTTAAGGAGATAGCTAGCGGTGATGTAGCGTGCAAGGTGGATAGTGGGACGATCGCACGCCAGATTAATCAAAGGAAAGCGGATACGCCCATTCTCGTGCAGAGATGGGTAGAAGAAAAGTCTAGGGTGGGTGTGCATGTGAACCTCATTGTAGCGCAAGTCTACAAGAGCCTCGATAGCAGCAAACTGAACCGCCTGAGATGGCATAGAAGCAAGACAACCCTTAGACAAATGAGTGTAAGCGTCGGATGGGGAACTATGGTGTAGAGTGACCTCAGCATAATACTCAATGCACCGGCCAGATGCTCACGATACACCCGATACTCTGGATCAGCACCCACTGGATAGAGTCGTCGCCACACGTTCTGAAGCAGGTGCGGCGATGTGCACGGAGCTGGCTCAGGATGGTACAAGATCGGTACTGGTGCCATCTACACTCACAAACCATAGGTTAGTAATAACAACAATAAGTCATGCAATGCAACAACCAATTCCGATGTCTACCGGCACTCAAACGAAACTATCTACCATTTTACTAACTCACTACAGGTCTAGCGTGTCCTACAATCAGCGCGGCTCTGATACCAAGCGTTGTGGCACCCCGGCTCAGAGCAACTGATTTACCCTGCATTGCCAGCCCAGAGATCGAGTCTTCTGGCAATACACAACAACATGGTACAGAAATAACCGCTTTATTGATACTAGCGTGGTACAAAGTTCTGATATTACATCGATATTCGAGGCCAAGCGGCACACACAGTGCTGCTGGACAGTATGTACATTATTTAATGAACATGGATGGGGCCTCTATCACACGAAACTATGCGGCAGCGTAAGAATGACGTAGTGGAACTCCATGGCACAGAGACACCAATGTGGACACGGCCTAGACACGAGATGCACTCCGATGCGAATCAACTTTCCTGAAAGCTGGCATGACACGCCAGGTCAGTACATTGAATGTACTTGCAAGCTCACAACAAACATAAGCACGATGACAGACAATATCATGATAATTAATCAAGTTAAATTAATGCAATAAATTACTACAAATGCAAAGCTATGCAAAGAAACCAAACAGCGCACCGAGTCACACGGACTCGCTTACCAGACGGTTACCTTTTAACCAAACGGTGACCACACCAGGGGTCACACCTGAAACCAATCACTCATGAACACCTCGAGTGTTCAAGGTTCACCACGAAACAATGCATCACAACAATTACTAGTTTGCAAGATTAATTATAAAAGTTGATCCATGGTGTGACTTACTCCCGAGTCTTGCCCATAACCGAGGGCACGGCTATCGATAGATTAAATACACTCTGCAGAGGTACCGCACTTTACCCACACTACGGAATACCTGGCCTCGTACTCCCATTCGGGTGGACCAAAGTATTCCGACGAAACCCTCCCTTTGCCATGCACTCTCCCCGGCCAATCCGACCATCTCCCTCTCAGGGCTAAGTCTTGGGTGGCCCCGTGTCTACCAAAGACACCAATGGCCACCGTCGTGGCAAAACGGTCCCAAACGGGGACAAGGTACCATAGAAACAAAACGAGCACACAAGGTTATGTCTGCCTACCGGGCCAGGGTATGCACGCTCATAACCTTCCCTCGCGGGAGGCGTCGATGAGAGCCACGACAAAGGACCGAATCAAGACCTTCCCATTAGGTAAATGTGGTCGCACTGAATTAAAAACCTAATTCAATGGCACCATGATGTGATTAACATCATATTCAGGTTGAAATTAATCAAGTATTAACTTTCAGAAAATCTTTTTATTACTAACATGGCATCATACCGGAACTCATGCAACTACTCGTCACACAGAGCAAGCAACTCTTAAGCATGCATCAAAACAAGCAACATAACTATCTTGCAATACTAACATCAGAAACTTCTCTAGTTATAACTCCTTTTTATCTACAAACAACATTTTTATTAGTTCACCATTTAGTTGGAAACTATTACTAGCAAAAATAGCTACCATAACTTTCCATAACAAAATATCTAGTGCAAAATCTTACTCTACTTAGCCAAACAATTCTATGAACTCAACCAGAAGCTAAAACAAGCATATCAAGCATCATAAGAACACTAGCAATTAACCATATTAATTTATCAAATTTTAAATGCAAATAAAGACTCATATTCAAGTAGAAAATCATAGATATTGAAATAACACCATCCAAATGATGTTGTGGCTTGCCTTAGTGCAGAGGAGGGTCACACTCCTCCTGGTTAGCTTCAAGGCAAGATCCTCCTTCTGAAAATATTTTAAAACCACAAGAATAAATGTCAAAACACATTCTGAAAATCACCAGAAATTCTAGACAGTAAGGAAAGATCCACCTTTTGGTGTGCTGCTAGAGCTTTCTGTAACAAAGACAATGCAAAAAGAATCAATTCATTTGGACTTATGGTTTAGAAATGGTGGCTGGTCAAAGTTTAGTCAAATTTCAGACTTAAATTTGAATAAATAGAAAATCCTGGGGGTGACGTCGAAGGCATAAAGCGAGAGTGCGCCTCCACTCATACCGCTTCGGGCGCGAGTGGTGAGGCTGACACTTGGCCCCACTAGTCAGGAGAGAGAGAAGGGGATCGAGATCAAAGGGGAGGCGGTGCTTCGCCGGAGCTCATGCCGGCGACGAGGGGGTTTGGGGCAAGGCAAGAGGGATAGATCGGAAGCGGGGCTTGCGGCGCACTTGCCCGTACCCGTGGCTTGGCGAAAGGTGGACGGAGCTGGTCGCAGTCGAGCTCGCAAGCTTCGGTGGCGGACGGGGTTCGCCGGAGAGGTGGAAGACGGTGGCTAGAGGCAGCTCTGAGGGCTTGGCGGGGTCTAGGCAGCTCCAACAGACCACCAAGGCCCTGCCCAAGCAGCTGCTTGAGCTCGAGAGGCCCTGGGGAGCGGCAGTTGGCCTGCGGGGATCGTCGGAGTCCTCGGGTCGGGGCGACGAACAGAGGCCTAACCGACCGGGCTTCTGCTCGACTACGTGTTCATGGAGGTGGTGTAGGCGGTGTGGCTTTATATAGCCGGAGCAGAGGGTGGGACGTGTCGCCGCCGGAGTGCTCTGGACACGCGGCGAACATCGACAAGAGGCTCCAACGCGAGGGGACAGTGTGCAGCGTCAATGCTGGCGCTTGCCCACGCTCGCGGACGAGCACAGGAGACGGTTTGGGATGGGGACAAGCACACGCGCACACTGTGTCGTTTTGGTCGCGACTTGACCGGGCTTGCTGCAGCGGCTCCGGCGTCGGCGAGTGCCAGGGAGGGGTCATGGGTGATGGGTCGAGGGTTGTAGCACGTTGCGGCGGTCGAGGCGGCGCTTGCATGCACACGCCAAAAGTAACGCATAAGCGCCAGCCAGAGCGCGTCGAGACGCTGCCAGGCGCCGTGTCCTCACGCGGTCACCAAGCTGGCATGGCCAAAACGACGGCCAGGAGCGGCCAAACCTTGTCTATGTGCTCGACCGTGCAGTGCTACGTCTAGGAGAGGTGATGGATCATACCTATGCCGACCAGACGCGACTCTACCAAGCTGGCAAGTTTCTTGTCAGAAACTTGGTCGCCAAGTTTTGCCACCTTCTAGAAGGCCATTAGAGCTAATATCCTGGGGTTTAGGGTTTCTTAGGAAGTTCTTGAAGCTCAAGAAATCTCAAGGCCAAAAGCTCAAGGAAAAATGCACTTGATGTACAAAGTGCATTTCTGGTCCAGAAGTCAAAAGATTTTCTACAGCAAAAATATTACAAAAGGTGATGAAATATTTTTGCATGGGAAGATGTGCCATGGTCCTAAGAATATTTAGGAATTATCTCAGATTTTTCTGAGCAAGAAAAATTGAGGTTGCTTTGGAGCACAAAGTTCTGAAATGAGTTTAAGAGAGAAAAATGAATATTTTCCTTTTAGGAAAAATATTCATTTTATTATTTTGGGAATTTGTGGGAGGATTAAGGTAGATAGGTCACTTGGGTGAAAGCCAAGGATATGCCCAAGTGACAAGTCCATTTGAATTGATCCAAAAATCCAAATCAAATCAGGGCAAAAACCACGATGAAAACCAAGTCCGGAAAGAGAGAGAAGGCAAGTCCGGTAAAAAGAGAGAAGGCAAAATCCAGGCTGTCACACCCTAGTATGCCTCTTCTTGACTAGCTCGTTAATCAAAGATGGTTATGTTTCCTGACCATAGATATGTGTTGTCATTTGATGAACGGGATCACATCATTAGAGAATGATGTGATGGACAAGACCCATCCGTTAGCTTGGCATAATGATCGTTTCGTTTTATTGCTATTTCTTTCTTCATGACCTATACATGTTCCTCTGACTATGAGATTATGCAACTCCCGAATACCGGAGGAACACCTTGTGTGCTATCAAACGTCACAAAGTAACTGGGTGATTATAATGATGCTCTACAGGTGTCTCCGAAGGTGTTTGTTGGGTTGGCATAGATCAAGATTTGGATTTGTCACTCCGTGTATCGGAGAGGTATATCTGGGCCCTCTCGGTAATGCACATCACTATAAACCTTGCAAGAAATGTGACTAAGGAGAGTAAAGATACTTGCTGGTAACGAGATTGAACTAGGTATGAGGATACTGACGATCAAATCTCAGGCATGTAAAATACCGATGACAAAGGGAACAACGTATGTTGTTATGCGGTTTAACTGATAAAGATCTTCGTAGAATATGTAGGAGCCAATATGAGCATCCAGGTTCCGTATTGGTTATTGACCGGAGATGTGTCTCGGTCATGTCTACATAGTTCTCGAACCCGTAGGGTCCGTACGCTTAACGTTCGATGATGATTTGTATTATGAGTTATGTGATTTGATGACCAAAGATTGTTCGGAGTCCCGGATGAGATCACGGACATGACGAGGAGTCTCGAAATGGTCGAGACATAAATAATGATATATTGGACAATGTTATTCGGACACCGGATGAGTTCTGAGAGGTACCGGGTAACTATCGGAGTGCTGGAGGGTTATCGGAACCCCCGGGGGAACTAATGGGCCTTCATGGGCCTTAGTGGAAAGAGAGGAGGGCCACAAGGGGCTGGTCGCGTGCCCCCTGGCAGTCCGAATTGGACTAGGGGAAGGGGGCCACGCCCCCCTTTCCTACTCCCTCTCCCTCTCCTTCCTTTCCCCTCTCTTCCTTGTAGAGGAATCCTACTAGGACTAGGAAGTCCTAGTAGGACTCCCTCTCTTGGCGCACCCTACAGGGGCCGGCTGGCCTCCCCCTCTCCTCCTTTATATACGGAGGTAGGGGCACCCTAGAACACACAAGATCAATTGTCTTAGCCGTGTGCGGTGCCCCCCTCCACAGTTTAACACCTCGGTCATATCATCGTAGTGCTTAGGCGAAGCCCTGTGGCGGTAACTTCATCATCACCATCGCCACACCGTCATGCTGACGAAACTCTCCCTCATCCTTAACTATATCAAGAGATCGAGGGACATCATCGTGTTGAACTTGTGCAGAACACGGAGGTGCCATACGTTCGGTACTTGGATCGGTTGGATCGTGAAGACGTTCAACTACATCAACCGCGTTACTAAACGCTTCCGCTTTTGTTCTATGAGGGTACATGGACACACTCTCCCCGCTCATTGCTATGCTTCTCCTAGATAGATCTTGCATGATCGTAGGTAAAATTTTGAATTACTATGTTCCCCGACACTGGCCATGATATGGTCCCTCTCGGCCAGCCCCCCGGGCACGGTTCTAGGATGGTTGCAAGGTCATTCCTTGGTCGTCTCTATCGGTGTCAAAACCGGCAGATCTCGGGTAGGGGGTCCTGAACTATGCGTCTAAGGTCGATGGTAACAGGAGACAAGGGACACGATGTTTACCCAGGTTCGGGCCCTCTCTATGGAGGTAATACCCTACTTCCTGCTTGATTGATCTTGATGAATATGAGTATTACAAGAGTAAATCTACCTCGAGATTGTAATGGCTAAAACCCTAAATGTCTAGCCTGTCTGACTATGATCGTCCCTACGGACTAAGCCCTCTGGTTTATATAGACACCTGAGGGGACTAGGGTTGTACAAAGTCGGTTACAGAGAAAGGAATCTTCATATTTGGACGCCAAGCTTGCCTTTCACGCCAAGGAGAGTCCCATCCGGACACGGGAGAGGGTCTTCAGTCTTTGTATCTACACATCCCATCAGTATGGCCAATGCTATGTAGTCCAGATGCCCGAGGACCTCCTAATCCAGGACTCCCTCAGTAGCCCCTGAACCAGGCTTCAATGACGAGGTGTCCGGCGCGCTGATTGTCTTCGGCATTGCAAGGCGGGTTCCTTCTCTGAATACTCCAACATAGTCTTCGAACACAACGAACGTGTCCGGCTCTGCAAAACAAGTACCACACACCATCGCAGGGAGTATATATTTCACGAGTCCAATCCGCTGACAACTTTTTTGTAGCGTGATATTACGTCATCGCCCGGTTATTATTTTGAACCGTTTTTTGGCCCGTCGCTCCATGTTTTGAGACGCGGCTTTGTTGGCACGTCTTGTCAGAGTAGAGATCGTGTCCCCTTATTGCAGGATTGTCATCAATACGGGCCTGGGTAACCCAACCGTTCTGTTGGTATGATTCCTTAGGAATAGTCAGGTTTCAAGGCTTAGGAGGAGGCATTCGATATTTATCGCCTTTATAAAGGGGCCAAGGGCCGTCTTTCTCTTTTACACCGACCCTTTCCTCAACCTTTCCAACCATGAGTTCCAGCACCCAAGGTTCAATTTCGTTGCTTCGAGCTTCCCAATCATGTCCAGACCCAGCCCTCAGGGCCGGTGGGTGGCTTCCTCTGTTACAGAGGAGGACATTGCGAGGCTCCGTGCGGCAAGATACCCCGTGGAAATCCCCCACAAGTTTCCTGCTCAGGGGCAGGTTATTCCTACCCCCAGATCAGGCGAGAGGGTCGTATTCATCCCCCACTTCCTCCGAGGGCTAGGGTTTGCTCTTCATCCCTTCGTCCGAGGGCTCATGTTTTATTACGGGCTAGATTTTCATGATCTAGCTCCGGACTCCTTTCTCCACATCTCGGCGTTCATTATCATGTGCGAGGCCTTCCTCCGTATTCCCCCACACTTAGGCTTATGGCTCAAGACCTTTAGTGTAAAGCCGAAGGTAGTCGATGGGAAACAAGCGGAGTGCGGCGGTGCTATAATGAGAAAACTTACCAATACTCCTTGGCCAAAAGGCTCCTTCACAGAAACTTCCAACCTCTGGCAGCGGGAGTGGTTTTACATCACTGAACCCCGTGGTACCAAGTGGGCAGCTATACCTGCGTTCTGATCTGGCCCTCCGTTACAGCTTGCATCATGAATCAATAAGGGGCTGGACTGGGGATCAATCGATGAAGTGCAGACTCTACAGAGCCGCGTCCGGAGTCTCATTCAGAAGGACACCAATCTCATCAACGTGATTCAAGTAATGTTAGTCCGCGGGTCCTCCCGTGCCAGTGACGGCCCCTCCGTATGTGGGAGTTTAATCCGGAAGGACCATGAACCCTTCAGCACTTCTTTGACGCAACACACAGAGGAATGTTGAAATTATTCTTCGGGACACGAAAACAGTGGCCGGACACAACAGAGGACATCGGCCTTGACTACAACCATCCGGATACCTCGGTAAACATTCGAATCCTGAACATAGTCTAGTTTAAATATCTCGCAACAATATACTGAGAGAACCATATTCGGCCAGGGATGGATAAAGAAGGCGGAGCGAATTAGGTGTTCGGCCCCTCTTCCTGAGGACTCCGCTAGTCCTGTGCTAACAAGGATGCTGGCCCCGGCACCATACCAGGTGCCGGTGAAGGAGGACAATGAGGAGAGCAGGAAGGCCAAAGGTAGCCTCCATTTTGAAGGTACACTAAATACTGCGTCCGCGGAGATTAAGGCTCCCTATTCCGAAGACAAAAAGAAAGGAGAAGCTGAAATTCCTTCTCCCCATGGTAAGAAAAGGGCCGCCTTCGAAGGTTGGGAGGAAAAGGATCCTAAACGAGGTAAGACGCCCCTGTCAGGCGGTTCGGGCTCGGAAGGCGACGTTGTCGCACAATTCCTCCTCAAGGACAAGCCTTTAGCTGAATCGTAAGTGAACAAGGGTGTTTTAAACATATCCCGTTCCTTTTCCTGTTACAAGGGTAACATCTGGAATGTATGTTTTGCAGTCCGGCACACAGTCTTCCTCAACAATCCTCTTCCTCGGGGTATCTTCTTCCGGAGATGATGGAAAGCGAGACGCCTCCACAGGCTTCCTCGCCCAATAGGGCGGACGAATTCGAGGTGTCGTCGCGGAGGACCTCTCCCGATCAACAGAGGATAATGAAGACAACGCCCCACGGTGAAACTTCGGCCGCCCAGGGTCCAGGGTGTGCGGTCCATAAGGGGACCAACAGCAAAGACCCCATACTATCTAGTTTACAGCCGGAGACGACTCTAAGTTCGAGCAAACATATCCTTTCAAAGGGAGTCCATACTCCCACAGGTGCTTCCAGAATCCGGAGGCGCCGGATACACTGATGGACATGTTGTGATATTCGTCCGTCTTAGAGAAAAATCGCACGGGTACGGTTGTTGAAAGGATTCTATCCACGAAAAGCGGATTGAATGAAGCCTGCTAAGAGGCTTCGAGGTATGTAATGTTATATTTTCGATTGTGCTCTATACGCAAAATGCACCTGTGTATAGATAGTAGCCCCTGAGACTCTGGTTGGCGTCCAAAGGGGGGCAATCTGAGGATCGAAAAAGATATGCCCAGGAAATAATCTAATTAATTGAAACACGGGCTGTTACCTCCATGACGACTGCCCGCGTTACAGAGGTTGCAGGTCTAAAGCAAAAACTTGATGTGGCGGATGACGACATCACGCTTATTAACAGGCGGCTCGACGAGGCGCAAGGTATGTTTTGGGGCGGTCAGTGTATGTATGTATAATAACACAAGCACAAAGCTAGAATTATATATTGAGACATGCGTAACTGCAGATAGTGCTGCTGCGGTGGAGACCCTTCGGGCTGAACTTGCCCGAGCCAAGGAGCAAGCCCGGATGAGTAACGTGGCTGCCAAGAAGGCAGCTGATGAGTTAAAAGCCGAACAGGCTGCTCGACGCTAGTGTGAGGAGAGAATGTCTACTATGGCGCGCGAGCTAAAGGAAACCACTATCCGGTGCGAATTCCTCGAGAGGGATAACAAAGCCAAAACGGCCGATCTTAACAAGGCCTTACAAGAGGCGAGAGAAGCATGATCTGAGTCTAGAGCGGCTCGGGAGGAGATCCGGCAAGCTGGGGAGATAGCGGCCGGTAAGCCTTTCTTATTATAGGTTAAATTCGGCGATCCGAAGTATTCTCCGCTTAATCAAGTGTGGATCTTTCTAGACGCATTCTTGGACTTGCCGAAGAGCGCCTCTGATGCGGCGCAATTTTACGAAACGCAAGAAGGGTATGCAACGGAGAAGCTTTTCTGGTCACAGTTCGGCACACCAAAGCGCCCGTTGTTGCTGAATGAACAGATGGCCCAGTGGGCCGAGCTCCACAAGATATTCGGTTCTGCCATGAAGGAATCATGGTCCGGCTGTGGCTGACTGAGCCAATTCTGAATAGTTATTTCGGTTTGGTGCAGCGACTTGTGGATGTGGTGCCGCGTATCGACACCGTGAAGCGATCAGCGTGCATTGAAGGTGCACGGATGGCCTTTGCCCTTGTCAAGACGTATTGGGCGAAGATGAAGGCCACCATATTGCAGCGAAGAGTCCACCCGGGGCAAGGACAAAGACACGCCGGAGCATTATTTTGAAGATGTCCTAGAGGGCGCCCGCTTGATAGAGGTTCAGTGCTCAAAGGATATGGTCTTCAAGTGAATGTGACGAAATTGTAAAAACAATATTATAATATTTTAGGGCTATGCCTAAAAGTTTTCCAGTCGTCGGCTTCAGCCCCCTCGCATGAAATATGGGGGTGTTCGGAAAAGCACTTGATCACTCTTGACCCAACGTCTTGGTCCGTGAAGGAGGTGTCAATGAGGCGAACTAGGCAATCGGACTATAGGGCTTTAACACTTTCACTTAGCCATAGGAGTTTGACGGTGGGTCTATGATATAGCCCCTGGTATGTACGCAGTTATCCGAATACGGTGCGTTACAGAGGTGACCGAAAGAATGGTCCTTCGTGTAACACGAAGGGAATCGCGAAAGATTCTGATAAGTCATCGAGTGGTTGACCAGCTCTTGCCGCATCATGACAGTCAGTTTTCGGCTTTCTCTACTGAGGTTCTTGACCCAATGAACCGTAAGCACAATCGCAGTAGTTCTCCCTTTACTACCCTAGTCGATAGAGCGGAACGTAAGGTAGTAAGCACAGGAGTCGGGCAACCCAACTATTGACCAAAGACATGATTCGGAGCTGATGCATATAAGTCCAAACTCGTGACGCCGAAGTGTGCTATAAAGCTTTTCAGACTTGCTGGAAATTCTTTTGTTCCCATATTGAACCCCTGGCAATTTATGCCGAGGTGCGTGTGTGAAACAACCGAAGAAGCAAAGTTCAGTTCTTTAGAAAAACGAAAACTAAGTATGGATTATGTTCACTGGAACCTGATTGATATGTCAATTGCCATTTTACAGATAATAATGCCACGACTCAGGCTATTTGACATGCCGGTGGTCGAAGGCTGAGGGAGAAGGCACTTTACAGGCTGAAATATAGAGTGCGGTCTATGAAAAATTATTTGTACCTCCTATCGCACGTCTGTGCCGCCTTGCCCCGGTGAAAGGACTCCTTAACGGGAATAGCCTTTGGGTAAGTGCACGAAGCCGAAATCTAAAAGAGTCGGTGAGATGACCAGTCTTTGAGACACCTGTAGTAAAAGATAAAAAATAGTTAGAAAAGAAAAGGAGGCTATGGGAGTGCTTGTAGGCCTGTCCGTATTGTTCCTCCGCTGATGACCAGGGTATTTTAAGTACATAATTATGTACGGGCGGCACAAACTTCACGGGTGTACGAGGCGAACGACGGAGGCCGAACTGCTAATCCAGCTCTGAAATTGATCGGTCCCATTTTACAGAGACCGGCGGCTTAACGGCCGATGCAATATGCGGTTTGGTGGGGCCGCTTTGTACTTCGGCTGTAGTAGCATAGTGTGACCCTCTGTACGGAGGGAGTGTTCCATGTTTCCATTTATTGTTATGATGCCACATGGACCGGGCATCTTAAGTTTTGCGCGGGCGTAGAGTGGGACCGCATTCGAACGAGCGAAAGCGGTACGCCCCAGAAGTGCATGGTAGCTACTGCGGATCGGGACGATATCAAAGGTCAAGCCTTCGCTTCGGAAGTTGTTCGGCGAACCGAAAATGAATTCTAATGTGATGGAGCCCGTGTAGTGAGCTTCTACGCCAGGTACTTCTCCCTTGAGGGTAGTTGTGGTGGGCTTGATTCTTGAAGGATCGATGCCCATTTTGCAGACAGTGTCTTGGTAGAGTAGATTAAGGCTACTGTCGCTGTCCATAAGGACTTTCGTGAGATGGAACCAATCGATAATTGGATCAATGATCAGAGCTGCCGAACCTTCAGGACGGATATGGCTAAATTTTTGGGGGACCGGCTCTATGGCGTATGCGTCCCGTAGTGCGCGCATGCGCGCCCCTATAGGGGTGTGCGTCACGTATACCATGTTTACGGTTTTCACTTCGGGGGGAAATTGCTTCTGACACTCAGTATTCGGCTGGCGAGTCTCTTCGTCATCGGTGTCACTAGGCGGACCCTTCCCCTTGTGTTTGGCATTAAGCTAGTCGGCTTGTTTGAGGACCCAACAACTTCTGTTGGTGTGAGTAGCTGGTTTATCAGGGGTGCCATGAATCTGGCAGGGCCGATCCAGTATCTTGTCTGTATTGGATGGTCTGTCTCTGTTTGCCTTGAATGGCTTTTACCGTTGACTGGGTTTGGAGCCGCTAAATCCGGCATTGACCACCGTGTCTTGCGTTCTTTCATTGTGACGCTTGTGTTCATTGCGTCGTGGCTTGCCATTGCCGTCTCGGACTTCGGAAGTGCCCGGATCGCTGGCGCTGTTGCTTCTACGAGCAAGCCAGCTATCTTCTCCCGCGCAAAAGTGGGTCATTAGAGCGATAAGGGATGCCATGGATTTTGGTTTTTCTTGACGGAGGTGGCGGGCGAGCCACTCATCCCGGACGCTGTATTTGAAGGCCGCGAGGGCTTCGGCGTCCGGACAATCGACAATTTGGTTCTTTTTAATTAAGAACCTAGTCCAGAGCTTCCTGGTTGACTCTCCGGGCTGCTGGATGATGTGACTTAAGTCATCGGCATCTGGTGGTCGGACATATGTACCTTGGAAGTTATCACGAAAGGCGTCTTCCAGGTCCTCCCAGCTGCCAACGGAGTTCTCTGGAAGGCTGTTTAGCCAGTGTCACGCTGGTCCCTTTAGTTTTAGTGGGAGGTATTTGATGGCGTGGAGATCATCACTGCGGGCCATGTAGATATGGAGAAGAAAGTCTTCAATCCATACAGCGGGATCTGTTGTTCCATCGTATGATTCGATATTCATGGGTTTAAACCCTTCTGGGAATTCATGCTCCATTACCTCGTCAGTGAAGCAAAGTGGGTGTGCGGCGCCTCTATATCGGGCCACGTCGCGACGTAGCTCGGATGGAGTCCGTCTGCGGTTCTCGGCCCGGGCGTGATTATGATTGTTTCGTCTGGCTAGGTAGCTGTTTTCGCGTGTCGGGGCACGCCCCCGTGATCCATAGATTGATCTGTTCTGCCCTTCTCTACTATCCAAGTTCTCCCGCAGGTCATATGTATGTCCCCGAGCTGTTTTATCTCTGCCTTTTCGGTGAGGTAGGACGGGCTGGTGTTCGGCTTGAGGTGCCGCTTTATCCCGGCCACGTGGTGGTCGGCCAGCCACCTTACGCGCTGATAGTACGAGCTCCAACGCCTCGTCATCGAGTTGGGGTAACAATTTGCGCTTCTGGTAACTTTTAGTTGGGCGATCGAGGCCATATTCCTCGGGTGCCAGGACGTTAGTCCATCTGTTATTGAGTAGATCCTGATCAACTTGAAGCTGCTGCTGCCTCTTTTTCAGGCTCCTTGCAGTGGCGATTAGCCGGCGCTTAAAGCGCTCCTACTCGAGAGGTTCCTCAGGTACGATGAAGTCTTCGTCGCCGAGGCTCACCTCATCCTCGGAGAGTGGTAGATAATTGATGTCCTCCGAGTCTTCGTTTATGGCCTGTTTATCAGGGCTAACTTGCCCATCTTCCCGATCATCCTATTCGACAGTTTGCTTGTCGGGGTCTTCTCTGTCTTCGGCACCGTTCGGAGTGTTATCTTCTCTAGTGCCGGTATTGTTGTTTTTTCCACAGCGTGACTTAGAGCAGCGCCGCTGACATCGGTGTTTTGGCTGTATCTCAGGAGGTTTATCCTCGACTAGATCCTTCTCGTTATCGCCATTGTTCTCTTTAGGTGTATCCACCATGTACACGTCATACGAAGAAGTGGCTATCCAGCACCCGGTAAACGGCGGGTTTTGGCCCTGCTCCTCATCAGCATCGTCGTCCATGCCCTCGATGTCTTCGGAGCCGTAATCGAGCGTGTCGGTTAAGTCTTCGATAGTCGCTATGAAGTGGGCAGTGGGTGGGAAGCGAAATTCCCCGTCATCAGCCTCCAGTTCGAACCGGATATAGTTCGTCTGTGAGTTCCCCGCTAAGGAGAGTGTTTTTAATGAGTTTAGCACGTCGCCTAAAGGCGAGTGCCGGATGTCCGCGGAGCTGAATTCGATGATCGATGTCTGATCAAGCTTGACGTATGCGGACGCACATGGTTCGGAACCTGTAGCCGGGAGCGAGTCCGAGGTTCTGGTGACACAGATTCCACTCGAGGTTGGGTCTCTGTGCGGCTCCAATGCCGCCGAGTCTGCGGCTTCCGTGCCGGGGTTGAGCTTTCCGTCCTCGGATGGTGCGATGTGCTCCGGATCTAGGGCCCAGAGAAGTTATAGGTGCTATCTCCAGGGTATGGTCTGATGACACATTTAAGTCATGTTCATCGTGGTGACAGGGAGCGGCTGCCATGGTCTCGAAGCCGTCGAAGATCAAGTCTCCGCGGATGTCGGCGACGTAGTTCAAACTTCCAAATCTGACCTGATGGCCAGGGGCGTAGCTGTCGATCTGCTCTAGATGGCCAAGCGAGTTGGCTCGCAGCGCGAAGCCGCCGAATACGAAGATCTGTCCGGGGAGGAAGACTTCCCCCTGGACATCATTGTTGTAGATGATTGACGGGGCCATCCAACCTCTTGAAGACGACGCAGCGGAACTCTCAACGAAAGCACCAATGTCGGTGTCAAAACCGGCGGACCTCGGGTAGGGGGTCCCGAACTGTGCGTCTAACATCGATGGTAACAGGAGACAAGGGACACGATGTTTACCCAGGTTCGGGCCCTCTCTATGGAGGTAATACCCTACGTCCTGCTTGATTGATCTTGATGAATAAGAGTATTACAAGAGTTGATCTATGAGGGAGTTCCGGACTAGGGGGTGTCCGGATAGCCGAACTATCATCATCGTCCGGACTCCAAGACTATGAAGATAGAAGATTGAAGACTTCGTCCCGTGTCCGGATGGGACTTTCCTTGGCGTGGAAGGCAAGCTTGGCGATACGGATATGTAGATCTCGTACCTTTGTAACCGACTTTGTGTAACCCTAGCCCTCTCCGATGTCTATATAAACCGGATGGCTTTAGTCCATAGGACGAACAACAATCATACCATAGGCTAGCTTCTAGGGTTAGCCTCTTTGATCTCGTGGTAGATCCACTCTTGTAACACACATCATCAATATTAATCAAGCAGGACGTAGGGTTTTACCTCCATCAAGAGGGCCCGAACCTGGGTAAAACATCGTGTCCCTTGTCTCCTGTTACCATCCGCCTAGGCGCACAGTTCGGGACCCCTACCCGAGATCCGCGGTTTGACACCGACATTGGTGCTTTCATTGAGAGTTCCTCGTGCCGTCACCATCGGGAAGGATGCCTTTTCCGTCTTTAAAGGCGGCGCCGTAAATCAAGGAGCATTGGCGCGGCCGAACTATCCGGCTAGGCGGTTTTCTCATGACCGCTGTTCGCCACCGCCCGACAATGACCTCTCAAGTCATTAAAAGCGATCTTCACGTCAGCTCGAATTCGCCGAGCAGCTAGATCCGATTGAGCTCTCCTCCGTAAGCGAGCTCTTGGATCGCATCGCCATCTCGGGAGTCGCTACCGACTACGATCAAATTGGGCTTAAAACCGATCCGAGAGAAATTAACTCTCCCGGGTTACCCACCACGTTGTCGTGGTAGAGGAACAATCTGGCGACTCTTCTTCTATGTTAAAATACAACTATGTCCGGATTCGGATCCCTCCATGCGGATTCCCGCGGAGGACGGGCGCTAATCAAATACTGAACCTAAAGTCAGGCATCGGACCAGATTTGTTGGGAAGCACTCAGCAAACCAAGCTTCCGAATCCGGAAGCTTCTTGGCCTTTGAGCCTCAGACCAGACGGGGTTCCGAACATAATTCCACCCGCCCACCCAAACATAAGCGATCTATCTCAAATACGGCAAGAGCCGGATGAAACAGTACATCATTACTGGGCCAGATTCCTCCTGGTTATGAACAGGATAAAGGACTGCCGTGAAGAAAGCGCGATTTCAATCTTCTGCAACAATTGCACGGACAAGGGAATCATAAACGCCATTAGTCGTCGCGAAGTTTCACGCCTCACCGACCTAGCGACCATCGTACAAAAATCTGCGCGATGGAGAGTGCTCGAAAACCAAAACTAGGTTTTGGGACAATCCGACCCGAATACAAACCCAGTCCGAAATAAAGGGTGCTTCATACTCAACCACCGGGTTAAAACCAAAAGCAAAAACCCCTAAAGTGCGGAACCGTCTTTGGAGGGATGGCTCAACGGACCTGCAAAATCCACAAGACGGAGGGCGCCACTCCAACACACAGCCTTGGCGTGTTGGATACTCTGACAGTGGCCAAAAGTGGCGTAGGCTTTTAGCCCAGGCAACCAACCCAGCGATACCGATGCGGTATTAACAGTCTTGAGACTTTCGCATCAAATAACATGCGAAGCGAACAATCCGCAGCCTCGCGAAGTCTACCAAGTAGCAACAACAAATCCATGGAGCGACACGGCTATCACCTTCAACGCCAGCGGCGAACCTAAATTCGAACAGCTAGAGCACCAGCCGCATTGGTCCTCGGTCCGGTAGTGGGCGGTTTCCGTCTTACTAAGGTACTCATGGATGGCGGCAGCGGATTAAACCTCATCTATGAGGAAACCCTTCAAAAATGGAAATTGGCTGGAGCCGCATTGGCGCAGCAGCACAACCTTGAGAGGATAATCCCTAGTCGAGAAGCACGCTGCAGGGAAAAATCACACTAGATGTAGTGTTTGGCTCACCGGACAATTACAGGTCCGAGGAGGTCACGTTCCAAGTGGCCCCATTCGCAGCGGATATCACGCTTTGTTAGGCGAGAGGCATTCACAATCTTCCAAGCTATACCCCACTACGGGTACATGAAGCTCAAAATGCCCGGACCCAATGGGATAATCACTCTCGCCAGTGATCCAGATACAGCACTCCGCGCTGAAAATAAGACAACCGCACTGGCCCTAGAGGCATTGTCCGAAGCCCTAGCGGCAGAGGAACTAACTACGCTGCGCTCCACGGTGGATAGGGACGATGTGATACTCGATAAGAGGTCCAAGTCCACCTCTTTTAAACATGTGGACGAAATAGTCAAATTTCAGGTCCATCCAACGGACCCCACAAAGACGGCCTCCATTGGGGCACAATTAAGTCCTGATGTCGAAGCCGCACTATGAGAATTCCTTCGGGAAAATTGGGACATTTTTGCCTGGCACCCTTCAGACATGCCAGGAATCCCACGCAGGCTGGCAGAGCACAGCCTAAATATCCTAAAAGGATTCAAGCCGATCAAACAAGCTCTTCGGTGATTTTCGAACCCAAAAGACAGGCAATGGGAGAGGAGCTAGCCAAACTCTTAGAAGCGGATTCATCAGAGATATAAAACATCCGGACTGGCTAGCCAATCTAGTAATGGTACCAAAAAAGGACAAATCTTGGCGCCTCTGCGTAGATTTTAAAGACCTTAACAAGGCCTGTCCAAAGGACCCTTTCCCCCTCCCTTGCATCGACCAAATAATCGATGCTACCGCGAACACGATTCATTGTGCTTCCTTGGCGCATACTCCGGATACCATCAAATCAAGATGGCGGAGAAAGATCAGGGCATAGCGGCATTCATTACTCCATATGGGCCATTCTGCTTCAACACAATGCCCTTCGGACTCAAAACGCCGGCGCAACATATCAGCGCATGATTCAAACATGTCGGCTACCCGGATAGGCAAAAGCAGTAGAGGCATCGTAGGCGATGTGGTCGTCAAGACCAAACACGTCGGAACTCTAGTAGAAGACTTGAGGGTGACATTCGACAACCTCCGAGCATATGACATTAAGCTCAATCCGGAAAAATGTGTCTTCGGCGTACCAGCCGGAAAGCTCTTAGGCTTCATTGTATCCGGTAGAGGAATTGAAGCAAACCCGGCCAAAATCCGAGCTCTGTCACAATTGGATATTCCAAAAGACCTCAAGCAGATACAACAACTAACCGGATGCGTAGCGGCCTTAAGTCGCTTCATCTCCCGTTTGGGAGAAAAGGCCTGCCCTCTACCGCCTCCTCCGGCGCCGAACATTTCGAATGGGCGGATGCTGCCTGGCGGACTCGAAGAAATAAAGGCCATCGGCAACAAATCCGGTTCGGCGCGCCCAACCTGGGCGAACCTATGTTATTATATATCGCAGCAACACATCAAGTTGTGAGAGCGGTACTCGTCGTTGAGCGAGAAGCGAAGGGCACGATTCCCTCTTCAAAAACCGATTGTACTATGTATCCATTGTTCTAACTCCATGCAAATCCGATACCCACATTATCAAAAGATAGCGTGTCACGGTGTTCATAGCATCCGGAAGCTGCGACACTACTTTCAAGAGTGTTCAATAATGGTGGCCTCCAAAGTACCTCTCAACGATATTATAAACAATCGCGATGCAACGGGCAGGATTGCAAAATGGGCTATCGAGCTCTTACCATTTGACATAACCTACAAACCACGGCGAGCTATAAAGTCGCAGGTTCTGGCTGACTTCGTCGCCGAATGGACCGAAGCCGAACTCCCTAAAGAGTACGGCGCGTACTCCAACTGGATCATGCATTTCGACGAATCCAAAATGTTGGCTGGCTTGAGGGCTAGTGTCGTCCTGACGTCCCCAACTGGAGACAATATCCAATACGTACTTCAAATAATGTACATGGACTCCAACAACGCAGCCGAATACGAGGCCCTTCTACATGGCCTCTGGATGGCAATCTCCATGGGCATTCAACGCCTAGAGGTGCGCGGAGACTCAAACCTCGCAATATCCCAAGTAAATGGAGACTTTGACGCCAAAGATCCAAAAATGGCAGCTTACCGCAACGCCGTCCTAAAAATGTTAGCTCGGTTCGAAGGACTCGAATTCCACCATATAGCCCGGGATAATAACCAGGCGGCAGACGTGTTAGCACATCGGCGCTAAACGAGACGCCGTCCTCAAACATCTTCTGGAGCGACTCTTTAAGCCATCCGTATTATGGGAAGAGGAGTCCGGAAATAACAATCCGGAGCCACCTGCATCACCTAACTCAGACCATTACGACACAATCGGCGGCTCAGCCAATGAAATAACACCTTCAGCTCATGAAATAATGGCAGTAATTGCCCCGTGGACAGAACCATTCCTAGCCTACTAATGCGGCAGGAACTTCCCGAAGACCAAAATGAGGCCCGCTGCATAGTTCGGCGATCTAAAGCCTACAAGGTCCATGAGGGAGAACTTTATAAGAAAAGCACAACCGGAGTCCTTCAAAGGTGTATCTCCGAAGAGGAAGGGCGAAATCTCCTGGCTGAAATTCACGCCGGACTCGGCGGGCACCACACTGCAGCCCGGGCCCTTGTAGGCAAGGCCTTCCATATAGGATTTTATTGGCCGACAGCCCGGGCAGATGCTCATGACTTAGTCCAACGATGCGTCGGTTGCCAGCTCTTTGCTAATCAGAGCCACATGCCACCCACCGCCTCAAAACTATACCCATTACACGCCGTTCGCGATGTCCTGGGGCTTGACATGGTTGGACCCCTTAAAGGGGAACCCACAAGCACAAATACTTATTGGTCATGGTGGACAAATTCACCAAATGGATTGAGGCCAAGCGGTTAAAGCGGCAGAATACGCACGGTGATAGACTTCATATCCGGGTAGTACACCGTTTGGCGTCCCCACAGCATCATCACGACAACGGCACGAACTTCACGGTGACGAGGTTAAACTCGGTGCAAAAACATGGGCATCAAGCTCGATTACGCTTGATCTATCACCCCAAACTAACGGTCAAGTCGAGCGAGCAAATGGTCTAATCATGGCGGCATCAAACCCAGACTAGTGCGGTCCCTCAAGGAATCTAACACGCCTTTGGGTAGAGGAGCTCGACTCCGTACTGGGGCTGCGGACCACGCCAAACCGAACTCTGGATTCACACCATTTTTCATGGTATCGGCGCAGAGGCAGTTCGCCTGCGATATAATTCATGACTCACCTCGTGCGCATATACGAAGAAAGAGAAGCCGAGTTGGATCAGCAGGACAGTTTGGAAGCCTTAGAGGAGGAGCGGGACGTGGCAAAGGCTCGTTCCGCATTTTATGAGCAGCAGGCTCGAAGATATCAAAGCAGAGAAGTACGGGCCAAAACTTACAATGTTGGCGAACTTGTTCTACGCCTGCCGGACAAGAAAAAGGACAAACATAAGCCCAAGTGGGAAGGTCCCTTCATCATCGACCAAGTCCTGACCGGCGGAGCATACCGTCTATGTAGCTTGTCGACAACCGACTCGAGCCGAACCCATGGAGCGCAGCCCGCCTCCAGAAGATTCTCGCTTAACGCCGGACTCGGGTTCGTCTCACTCCCGTCCACCCTTTTTATATTTTTATTGTCTCTTGTCCCCCTCCTTCTTCCCACTTTCTTTTTTCAATACCTTTTATAGGCTGATTTGCGCTTTTTCGCACACACTTGATGTGCTCCTGGCACTCATTATACCTGGGGGCTTCTTTAACAGAAGCTTATTCATACGGGCTCCATGCCCAATACATGTGTCATACTTCCGCATGTACCTTTTATTCACCATTGTATGCATCGATATGACTTAAGTTTTGGCCAAGCCGGGTTGCCTGGCTCATGTGCTTACCTCTACGTTCCCGATTGTTCGGCTAGGAGGTAAAGGGAGCACCTCTGCGATTACTCTTGCCGGGTAAGCGGATGTGTACCTCGGTGGGTGAAGCGAAAGCTAGCGTTCTTAACAGAATATTAGGTCGGTGACTTGAAAGATGATTTATTACTTACTTATTTATCTGCCCCGGATGCTTTTTCTGCTATTTTCGCGATCCGGCATTGCACTTTAGGGCATGCCTCCGAGAAAGGAACCCTTAACGGAACTATTCTCCTAGAAGATGTTTCTTACTAACCATGTAATATAACATAACTAGTTGGGCACTTATGCGATAAAGCAATTATGACCCCGACGCCTTGTCTCCATGCATGCCCGGTTCTTTTATAACCGTAAGGGTATTCGGACACACTCGGGAATGTTGGGTCCCGAGGTTGAAGCGAAACGGTCCGCAAAGACAAACGATCTACAATCCGGCTAGAAGGCATTTTACATGTCATTTCAAATTACATCGTCAAACCGACTGATTGTACTCCTCCTCAATCCCATCTAACAGGTTGTCTAATTTACAGTCATGTTGGGAATACTTCGCGGCCAGTTCTACTTGGCCGTACATCAAGCTCACAGGGATCTCCTTCCCATCAGGCCCCGCAGGTCCGACCTCGGCCATGTGGTTTGGGTCAGCCTTCGGGTCGCGTCTTCACCATGGCCCAGGCCTCCCTGGCGCCCTGACGGCAGGCCGATATCTTCCACAAACGGAGGCGTTGCCGTGCTCCCTGAAGCTTCTCAGCAAGCTCACCAAGGCCCTCGGGTAGGGAGGCGGATGGCCATAAAGCATGAACAGCGCCACTCATCGCTGCCGAACACGTTCGAGCAATTGCACCAGCTCGGAAGTTGGTCACCCGTTGACCTGAGCATTTCCTCCGCAGAGGCGACTGTGAGCACACCTAAAGACATATTTTTGTCAATCGACTTCCCCGCCGAATTCTTCTTTTCAAAGGAATTTGCTCAAGCACTTACTATAAATGCCGCTACGAAGCCGCTGATTCTCCTTCACGGAGCCAGACAGCTGGCCCCGAACACCTTTCAGCTCTTCTCCTCGCTGGGTGTGGGCATCTTGGAGCTTGTTTCTCTCGTGCTACACCTTCATAAGCACCCTCTCGCCGGCCTTTAGCTGACGCAGTAGCTGTTGCTTGTCCGGATCTAGTCCGGCGCCCTCTACAATATTATTGTCAGATTTCACGCTTCACTTTGTTAAATAATTATCTTTTCAAAGTACGTCTTACCAGTGGGGGTCTCTGTGGCTCCCCCTGTGGCGGCCAGTGTGGCCTCAAGTTGGGCCTTGCACTCTTGGAGCTCCTGGGACATATGGGTATTCTTCTCCGTAAGATCCTGCATAATAATTGATCCTTAAATCAGTTATTTCAACTATTTTAAGTCTCGGGGGCTACTGGCATATATAACTCTTAAAATTACTTACCCGTATGTCTTTTACATACTGCTCCGTGGCTCTGGTTAACCCATCTTGAGCGGCACGGAGGAGCGTGTTTCCCGCATCAAAGGCATTTAACGCCTCCGGGGAGAAACACGCGTCACGAAGAACTGTCCGGCGACGCCTGTGATTCATGGCGCTCTCCACCTCAGACCGGGTGGCGGACAGCCTGTCGGCATCCTCCGTCGGAGGAGCGTCCGACTCATGCCTTGTATTCGCCTCCCCTCCCGGACCATGCGTTGGAGCATGGTTGGCAGAGGCTTGATTGGCAACCTCTCCGGACCTTTGTCCGTGGCGCTCTTCTGGAAAAGTTATGAGCATTAATATACCTCCCGGGATCCTTCCCTTAAAATAGCGGTGCTCCGTACCGTTGCGGCGACGTTTCGGTTCGCGTCGCACTCCTCTTCCGCCTGCTGGGCCGGACTGACCCTTGTTGGTCGGCCGCCGCGGGTTCGGCTTCCTGCCTTAAAGGCACCTCCTGCGACGCACCATCAGTATGGGATGGTCAGAATTGAGCACGAATCAAATGATGGTGTCAAGACCTCGGTCGTAGTCACCTGGGAGGCCGAAAACAAACCGGGGTAGTCAGCCGTAATGGCGACTAGGGCATTATCTATGCTACGTTGGTGGAACACCCCGTCAATCAGCTCCACCTTTATGTCTGGATCCTCTTCGGAGGTCGGATCAAGGGATCGTTCGGATCCTCGGGCTGTGGAGTTAGGCTTCGTATGCCCTCCACGTCCGGCGCAGCTCTGCGTCGAAATCACACTGATAAGATACTTGACTTTAAAAGTATGGATCGGGTAGATGAACATCCGCTTACCCAGCTCGAGGGTTATTTATAGAAAATCCATTCAGCGGATTAAATGCGGAGAAGTCCTCCTCCTCTCCCTTGTACAAGCCGGACAGGATCTTTGCGGATCGGCTGCCGAGCCTGGCCCTTTGCGGCCATGACGGGTGGTGTCATCTTCCCGTTGAAATCCCACATAGGGTGGCCCCTATATTGGAGTGGCTGCACCCTCGCATAATGCACGTGGCCATGACTCCAATCATGGTCAATCCGGAGTGGGCGATAACCTAATCCGGCCCATCGATAATGGGCGCTCCTATCATCTTCCCGTTGAGGGCTCATGGCGCCAACTCAGGCGTTTCTTCAAGGGAGCATTGTTGAATTCGGGAGGCCGATCCGAACTGGATCCGGCAGAGGGCGTCCTCCATGTAGAACCATTCGAAGGCCAGTCTTGGACGCCTTCTTGAAGTGCGGATGGATATCTGGTCCCGGCGATGCGCCATATTTGGCTCCGCCCACTTGATATATCGACCCCTCATGAGAACGAGTGCGAGACAAAACAATCTCTTCCACAGCGCAAAATGGGGCTCGATGCCCAAGAACAGCTCGCAAAGAGCTACTGAAGCCCATGATGTGCAAAATGGAGGCGGGCGTGAGGTGGTGAAGTTGAGTCCGTAGAACTCCAGGAGCCCCGGAGAAAGCGGATGTATGGGAAATCCGAGTCCCCTTATTAGATAGGGGACAAAGCATACCCGCTCCCTTTGGAAGGGTTGGGGCGCTCTCCTTTGCTTTCCACCCTTGTAGGTGGCTAGCCAGCTCGAACAGAACCATGAAAGCTGGGGAAGATGTCCCTCGTTTTGGAGTGCCACTAGCTCGCTGTGTGGAACTGAGCATCTCCCAATCTCTGGCTTAGGGCTGGGGCGCGAGAGGAGGAGCAGCGTCGGCTATCCATGATGGAATGGATTTTTGTCGAGGCGCTTGATGAGAGCTTGCGGATGGAGGATGGTGTGAGCTGGATCTAGATCCTCGCCTCTCTTATAGGCGGCTCGCTCGCACGGCTAGGGGTAAAATGTAAAATACCCCAGCCTTTCGCATTCGCACGACACGTGGAAGAAGGCCATTATTGGGCGTAGAAGCCAAGGGCGCAACATTTATAAGGAAGCGGACACTATTCGACGGGAACATGAAGTTTGAAGGAGAACCCGCCTTGCAACGCCGAATACAATATCTACGCCCGGACTCGTCGTCGCTGAAGCCCGGTTCGGGGACTCTTGAGGAGTTCGGACTAGGGGTGTCCGGATAGCGAACTAGCATCATCGGCGGACTCCAAGACTATGAAGATAGAAGATTGAAGACTTCGTCCCGTGTCCGGATGGGACTTTCCTTGGCGTGGAAGGCAAGCTTGGCGTCTGGATATGTAGATCTCCTACCTTTGTAACCGACTTTGTGTAACCCTAGCCCTCTTCGGTGTCTATATAAACCGGATGGCTTTAGTCCATAGGACGAACAACAATCATACCATAGGCTAGCTTCTAGGGTTAGCCTCTTTGATCCCGTGGTAGATCCACTCTTGTAACACACATCATCAATATTAATCAAGCAGGACGTAGGGTTTTACCTCCATCAAGAGGGCCCGAACCTGGGTAAAACATCGTGTCCCTTGTCTCCTATTACCATCCGCCTAGATGCACAGTTCGGGACCCCCTACCCGAGATCCGCCGGTTTTGACACCGACAATCTACCTCAAGATTGTAATGGATAAAACCCTAAAAGTCTAGCCTGTCTGACTATGATCGTCCCTACGGACTAAGCCCTCCGGTTTATATAGACACCGGAGGGGACTAGGGTTGTACAATGTCGGTTACAGAGAAAGGAATCTTCATATTTGGACGCCAAGCTTGCCTTCCACGCCAAGGAGAGTCCTATCCGGACACGGGAGAGGGTCTTCGGTCTTTGTATCTTCACAGCCCATCATTCCGGCCCATGCTACGTAGTCCGGACGCCCGAGGACCTCCTAATCCATGACTCCCTCAGTCTCGAGCACGCCCCTCCAGCGGCTACCATCACTCCTGCCTGTCCGGCAGAGGATGTGGCATGCCTGGCAGCAGTAACAAAAAATTTACAAAAGTCTCTTGAGCCTCTTAAAGGTGTTAGCGGAAATCTTCACGCATGAAAATGTTGATCACTCTTTGCAATAAGCGGTTGGATTCTTTAGATCTAAAAATTTCCAAGTATGAAGGGAAGCGGAAGGAACCTCCCGGATTCGAGCATGACTCAAATAAAAAACTGAAAAATTAAAGATGGCACTACTTAGATCTATCCTCATTTTTATGCCTAGCTAGGGGCGTTAAACGATAGCGCTAGTTGGGAGGCAACCCAATTTTCTTTATGTTTTTTGTTTCTGTTTAGGAATAAATAATCCATCTACCTTCTGTTTAGATGTGGTTTTATCTTTTAATTAGTGTTTGTGCCAAGTTAAACCTATAGGATCTTCTTGGATGATAGTTATTTGATCTTGCTGTAATTTCTAGAAACTTTCGGTTCACGAAAATAATTGTTAAAAATAACCAGAACATGATAAAATAGTCATTCCAATTGTTGATGATCAATAAACAAATTTACTAGGTCGTCCTATTTTTGCTGAATTTTTTAAGTTCCAGAATTTTGCGTTAGTTACAGATTACTACAGACTGTTCTGTTTTTGACAGATTCTGTTTTTCGTGTGTTGTTTGCTTATTTTGATGAATCTATGGCTAGTAAAATAGTTTATAATCCATAGAGAAGTTGGAATACAGTAGGTGTAACACCAAATTAAATAAAGAATGAGCTCATTACAGTACCTTATGTGGTGGTTTTGTTTTCTTTCACTAAGGGAGCTTATAAGATTTCTTGTTGAGTTTTGTGTTGTGAAGTTTTCAAGTTTTGGGTAAAGCTTTTATGTACTATGGAATAAAGGGTGGCAAGATCCTAAGCTTGGGGATTCCCAAGGCACCCCAAGATATTCAAGAATAGCCAAAAGCCTAAGCTTGGGGATGCCCCGGGAAGGCATCCCCTCTTTCGTCTTCGTTCATTGGTAACTTTACTTGGGGCTATATTTTTATTCTCCACATGATAAGTGTTTTGCTTGGAGCGTTGTGTATTATATTAGTATTTGCTTTTTAGTTTACCACAATCATCCTTCCTGTACACACCTTTTGGGGAGAAGCCTATTTGATTAGAATTTGCTAGAATACTCTATGTGCTTCACTTATATCTTTTGAGCTTGATAGTTTTTGCTCTAGTGCTTCACTTATATCTTTTAGGGCACGGTGGTGTCTTAATTTTGAAGAAATTGCTAGTCTCTCATGCTTCACTTATATTATTTTGAGAGTCTTTTAGAACAGCATGGTGTTTGCTATGGTCATAAAATTGGTCCTAGAATGGTAGGCATCCAAGTTGGGTATAATAAAAACTATCATAGGAAGTGAATTGGATGCTATGATCAATTTGATACTTGATAATAGTTTTGAGATATAGAGGTAGTAATATTAAAGTCATGCTAGTTGGGTGATTATGAATTTAAAGAATGCTTGTATTGAAGTTAGCAAGTCCCGTAGCATGCACGTATGGTTAAAGTTGTGTAACAAATTTAAAGCATGAAGTGTACCTGGCTTGTGCATCCTTATGAGTGGCGGTCGGGGACGAGCGATGGTATTTTCCTACCAATATATCCCCCTAAGAGCATGCGCGTAGTACTTGATTTTTGATGACTTCTAAATTTTTGCAATAAGTATATGGGTTCTTTTGACTAATGTTGAGTCCATGGATTATACGCACTTTTACCTTTCGCCTTTGCTAGCCTCTTCGGTACCGTGCATTGCCCTTTCTCACCTTGAGAGTTGGTGCAAACTTCGCCGGTGCATCCAAACCCCGTGATACGATATGCTCTATCACACATAAACCTCCCTATATCTTCCCCAAAACAGCCACCATACCTACCTATCATGGCATTTCCATAGCCATTCCGAGATATATTGCCATGCAACTTTCCACCGTTCCGTTCATCATCATCATGACAAACTTTACTTTTGTCATATTGCCATTGCATGATCATGTAGTTGACATCGTATTTGCGGCAAAGTCACCATGCATTATTTTTCATACATGTCACTCTTGATTCATTGCACCATCCCGGTACACCGCCAGAGGCATTCATATAGAGTCATATCTTGTTCTAGTTTCGAGTTGTAATCCTTATGTTGTAATCAATAGAAGTGTGATGAACATCATTATTAGAGCATTGCCCAATCAAAAAAAAGAAAGGCCAAAAAGAAGAAAAAAGGCCCAAAAAAGAGAAAATAAATAAAAAGGGCAATGTTGCTATCTCTTTTTCCACACTTGTGCTTCAAAGTAGCACCTTGTTCTTCATGTAGTGAGTCTCATATTTTGTGCTTCAAAGTAGCACCATGTTCTTCATATAGTGAGTCTCATAAGTTGTCTTTTTCATACTAGTGGGAGTTTTTCATTATAGAACTTGGCTTGTATATTCCTACGATGGGCTTCCTCAAATGCCCTAGGTCTTCATGAGCAAGCCAGTTGGATGCACACCCACTAGTTTTCTTTTGTTGAGCATTTATAGCTCTAGTGCATTCGTTGCATGGCAATCCCTACTCCTCATGTTGACATCAATTGATGGGCGTCTCCATAGCCCGTTGATTATCCTCGTCAATGTGAGACCTTCTCCTTTTTGTCTTCTCCACACAATCCCCATCATCATATTCTATTCCACCCATAGTGCTATATCCATGGCTCACGCTCATGTAATGCGTGAAGGTTGAAAAAGTTTGAGATTATTTAAGTATGAAACAATTTCTTGCCTTGTCATCGAGGGTATAGAAGTTCGAAACATCTTTGTGTGGCGAAAATGAAGCATAGCCTAACTATATGATTTTGTAGGGATGAACTTTCTTTTGCCATGCTATTTTGAGAAGACATGATGATTAGTATGTTTGAAGTATTACTATTTCTTTTATCAATATGAACTTTTATTTTGTATTCATTTGGATCTGAACATTCATGGCACAATAAGGAAAATTACATTATGAATTATGCTAGGTAGCATTCCACATCAAAAATTCTTTTTTATCATTTACCTACTCGAGGACGAGCAGGAATTAAGCTTGGGGATGCTTGATACGTCTTCAACGTATCTATAATTTTTTATTGTTCCATGCTATTATATTACCGCTTTTGGATGTTTATGGGCTTTATTTTACACATTTATATCATTTTTGGGACTAACCAACTAACCGGAGGCCCAGCCCATATTGCTGTTTTTTTTTATCTATTTCAGTATTTCAAAGAAAAGGAATATCAAACAGAATCCAAATGGAATGAAACCTTCGGTAGCGTGATTTTTGGAACGAACGTGATCCAGAGAACTTGGAATGCAAGTCAAGAAGCAGTCGAGGCCTCCACGAGATAGGGCCCCCCTAATAGGGCGCGCCCCCTGTCTCGTGGTCCCCTCGGGCGGCCACCGACGTACTTCTTCTTCCTATATATACCTACGTACCCCGAAAACATCCAGGGGCACCACGAAACACAATTTCCACCGCCGTAACCTTCTGTATCCGCGAGATCCCATCTTGGAGCCTTCGCCGACACTCTGCCGGAGGGGGAATCAAGCACGGAGGGCCTCTACATCAACATCCTTGCCCCTCCGATGAGTTGTGAGTACTTTACCACAGACCTGCGGGTCCATAGTTATTAGCTAGATGGCTTCTTCTCTCTTTTTGGATCTCAATACAATGTTCTGCCCCTCTCTTGTGGAGATCTATTCGATGTAATCTCTTTTTGCGGTGTGTTTGTCGAGATCCGGTGAATTGTGGGTTTATGATCAAGTTTATCTATGAATAATATTTGAATCTTCTCTGAATTCTTTTATGTATGAGTAAGTTATCTTTGCAAGTCTCTTCGAATTATCAGTTTGGTTTGGCCTACTAGATTGATCTTTCTTGCCATGGGAGAAGTGCTTAGCTTTGGGTTCAATCTTGCGGTGTCCTTACCCAGTGACAGAAAGGGTTGTAAGGCACATATTGTATTGTTGCCATCGAGGATAACAAGATGGGGTTTATATCATATTGCATGAGTTTATCCCTCTACATCATGTCATCTTGCTTAAAGCGTTACTCTCTTCTTATGAACTTAATACTCTAGATGCATGCTGGATAGCGGTCGATGTCTGGAGTAATAGTAGTAGATGCAGGTGTTGGAAATATGCCCTAGAGGCAATAATAAAAGCACTATTATTATATTTCCTTGTTCATGATAATTGTCTTTTATTCATGCTATAATTGTATTATCCGGAAATCGTAATACGTGTGAATACATAGACTACAATCGCCCCTAGTAAGCCTCTAGTTGACTAGCTCGTTGGTCACGAGATAGTCATGGTTTCGACTATGGACATCGATGTCATTGACAACGGGATCACGTCATTAGGAGAATGGCGTGATGGACAAGACAATCCTAAGCATAGCACAAGATCGTGTAGTTCGTTTTGCTAGAGCTTTTCAATGTCAAGTATCTCTTCCTTAGACCATGAGATCGTGTAACTCCCGGATGCCGTAGGAGTGCTTTGGGTGTACCAAAGCGTCACTGGCGTAATCGGGTGACTATAAAGGTGCACTACGGTATCTCCGAAAGTGTCATTGGGTTGACACGGATCGAGGCTGGATTTGTCACTCCGTATGACGGAGAGGTATCACTGGGCCCACTCGGTAGTGCATCATCATAATGAGCTCAAAGTGACCAAGTGTCTGGTCACGGGATCATGCATTACTGATGCGAGTAAAGTGACTTGCCGTAACGAGACCGGGCGAGGTATTGGGATATCGACGATCGAGTCTCGGGCAAGTAACATACCGTCGACAAAGGGAATAGTATATGGGGTTGCTTGAATCCTTGACATCATGGTTCATCCGATGACATCATCGAGGAGCATGTAGGAGCCAACATGGGTATCCAGATCCGCTGTTGGTTATTGACACGAGAGCAGTCTCGGTCATGTCGCATGTCTCCGAACCCGTAGGGTCTACACATAAGGTTCGGTGGCGCTAGGGTTATTAGGAAGACTTGTATGTGATTACGAATGTTGTTGAGTCCGGATGAGATCCCGGACGTCACGAGGAGTTCGGAATAGTCCGGAGGTAAAGATTTATATATGGGAAGTTGTCAAGCGGACACGGAAAGTTTCGGGGCATATCGGTATTGTCTGGGGCCACCGGAAGGTTCGGGGTCCACCGGGAGGGGCCACCTCCGGGGGCCACATGGGCTGCGTGGGGCAGGAGCTAGCCCTTGGTGGGCTGGGCGCCCCCCCCCTTGGGCCCATGCGCCTAGGGTTGGGGCGGGGACCCTAGAGGGGCCCCTTGCTTGGGGGCAAGCCCCCTCTCGGCCGCCCCCCTCTAGATTCCCATCTAGAGGGGGCCCCTGCCCCTTCCCCCTATAAATAGAGGGGTGAGGGGAGGGCTGCATACACAAGCCAAGGCGCAGCCCCTCCCCTCCCCAACACCTCTCCTCCTCCGTACGTGCTTGGCGAAGCCCTGTCGGAATACTGCTGCACCAACAACACCACGTCGTCGTGCTGCCGTTGGAGCTGCCTTCCTCAACCTCTCCTTCCTCTTTGCTGGATCAAGACGGAGGAGACGTCGTCCGTACCGTACGTGTGTTGAACGCGGAGGTGATGTCCGTTCAGCACTTGGTCATCGGTGATCTGAATCACGGCGAGTACGACTCCATCATCACCATCCCTTGAGCGCTTCCGCTTTTCGATCTACAAGTGGTATGTAGATGCAAACTCACTCCCTTGACTCGTTGCTTAGATGAACTCATAGATGGATCTTGGTGAAACCGTAGGAAAAATTTTAATTTTCTGCAACGTTCCCCAACAGTGGCATCATGAGCTAGGTCTACGCGTAGTTCTCTATTGCACAAGTAGAACACAATTTTGTTGTGGGCGTAGATCTTGTCAACTTGCTTGCCGCTACTAGTCTTATCTTGCTTCAGCGGTATTGTGGGATGAAGCGGCCCGGACCAACCTTACACGTACGCTTACGTGAGACCGGTTCCACCGACTGACATGCACTAGTTGCATAAGGTGGGTGGCGGGTGTCTGTCTCTCCCACTTTAGTTGGAGCGGATTCGATGAAAAGGGTCCTTATGAAGGGTAAATAGAAGTTGACAAAATCATGTTGTGGTTATTAGTAGGTAAGAAAACGTTCTTGCTAGAACCCAATTGCAGCCACGTAAAAGATGCAACAACAATTAGAGGACGTCTAACTTGTTTTTGCAGCAATTGTCATGTGATGTGATATGGCCAAGTTGTGATGAATGATGAATGACATATTGTGATGTATGAGATCATGTTCTTGTAATAGGGATCATGACTTGCATGTCGATGAGTATGACAACCGGCAGGAGCCATAGGAGTTGTCTTTATTTTTTGTATGACCTGCGTGTCATTGAAGAACGCCATGTAAATTACTTTACTTTATTGCTAAACACGTTAGCCATAGAAGTAGAAGTAGTCGTTGGCGTGACAACTTCATGGAGACACGATGATGGAGATCATGATGATGGAGATCATGGTGTCATGCCGGTGACAAGATGATCATGGAGCCCCGAAGATGGAGATCAATGGAGTTTTATGATATTGGCCATATCATGTCACTATTATACAATTGCATGTGATGTTTATTATGTTTATGCATCTTGTTTACTTAGAACGACGGTAGTAAATAAGATGATCCCTTACAAAAATTTCAAGAAGTGTTCCCCCCTAACTATGCACCGTTGCTAAAGTTAAATCGTTTCAAGCACCACGTGATGATCGGGTGTGATAGATCCTTACGTTCACATACAACGGGTGTAAGACAGTTTTACACATGCAAAACACTTAGGGTTAACTTGCGAGCCTAGCATGTACAGACATGGCCTCGAACACGGAGACCGAAAGGTCGAACACGAGTGTATGGATGATCGATCAACATGAGAATGTTCACCGATGATGACTAGTCCGTCTCACGTGATGATCGGACACGGCCTAGTCGACTCGGATCGTGTAACACTTAGATGACTAGAGGGATGTCTAATCTGAGTGGGAGTTCATTTAAATAATTTGATTAGATGAACTTAATTATCATGAACTTAGTCTAAAACTTTTGCATAATATGTCTTGTAGATCAAATGGCCAGCGCTCATGTCAACTTGAACTTCAACGTGTTCCTAGAAAACCAAGCTGAAAGATGACGGCAGCAACTATACGGACTGGGTCCGAACCCGAGATCATCCTCATAGCTGCCAGAAACAATATGTCCTAGAAGGACCGCTAGGTGACGCTCCGTCTCGAGAGAACCAAGACATTATGAATGCTTGGCAGTCTCGTCTTGATGATTACTCCCTTGTTCGGGCGGCAGGCTTCTGACTTAGAACCGGGGCTCCAAAAGCGTTTTGAGCAACACGGAGCATATGAGATGTTCGAGGAGCTGAAACTAGTTTTCCAAGCTCATGCCCGGTCGAGAGATATGAAGTCTCCGACAAGTTCTATAGTTGCAAGATGGAGGAAAACAGTTACATCGGTGAGCACATACTCAAAATGTGCAGGTTGCACAACCGCCTGTCCCAGTGGACATAAACCTCCCGGACGAGGCGGTCATTGACAGAATCCTTGATCGCTCCCACCAAGCTACAAGAGCTTTGTGATGAACTACAATATGCAGGGGATGGTGAAGACCATTCCGAAGTATTCTCAATGCTGAAATCAGCAGAGGTTGAAATCAAGAAAGAACATCAAGTGTTGATGGTCAATAAGACCACTAAGTTCAAGAAGGGCAAGGGTAAGAAGAACTTCAAGAAGGGCGGCAAAGATGTTGCGCCCGTAAGCCGATTGCCGGGAAGAAGTCAAAGAATGGACCCAAGCACGAGACTGAGTGCTTTTATTGCAAGGAAGGGTCCTCGAAGCGGAACTTCCCAAATACTTAGCGGATAAGAAGGCCGGCAACACCAAAGGTATATTTGATATACATGTAATTGATGTGTACCTTACCGATTACTCGTAGTAACTCCTGGGTATTTGATACCGGTGCCGTTGCTCATATTTGTAACTCATAGCAGGAGCTGCGGAATAAGCGGAGGCTGGCGAAGGGCGAGGTGACGATCTGCGCGTCGGGAATGGTTCGAGTCGATGTGATCGCCGTCGACACGCTGCCTCTACATTTACCTATGGGATTAGTTTTGAACCTTAATAATTGTTATTTGGTGCCAAGTTTGAGCATGAACATTGTATCTGGATCTCGTTTGATACGAGATGGCTACTCATTTAAATCCGAGAATAATGGTTGTTCTATTTATATGAGAGATATGTTTTATGGTCATGCTCCGATGGTCAATGGTTTATTCTTAATGAATCTCGGCGTAATATTACACATATTCATAGCGTGAATACCAAAAGATGTAAAGTTGATAACGATAGTCCCACATACTTGTGGCACGCCGCCTTGGTCACATTGGTGTCAAGCGCATGAAGAAGCTCCATGCTGATGGACTTTTAGAGTCTCTCGATTATGAATCATTTGACACATGCGAACCATGCCTCATGGGCAAAATGACCAAGACTCCGTTCTCCGGAACAATGGAGCGAGCAACCAACTTGTTGGAAATCATACATACCGATGTGTGCGGTCCAATGAGTGTTGAGGCTCGCGGAGGATATCGTTATGCTCTCACTCTCACAGATGACTTGAGTAGATATGGGTATGTCTACTTGATGAAACACAAGTCTGAGACCTTTGAAAAGTTCAAGGAATTTCATAAAGAAGTAGAGAATCAACGTTACCGAAAGATAAAATTCTTACGATCGGAACGTGGAGGAGAATATTTAAGTCACGAATTTGGAACACACTTAAGAAAATGTGGAATCATTTCACAAATCACGCCGCCTGGAACACCTCAGCGTAACGGTGTGTCCGAACATCGTAATCGCACTCTATTGGATATGGTGCGATCCATGATGTCTCTTACCGATTTACCGCTATCATTTTGGGGATACGCTCTAGAGACAGCTACATTCACTTTAAATAGGGCACCGTCTAAATCCGTTGAGACGACACCGTATGAATTATGGTTTGGGAAGAAACCTAAGCTGTCGTTTCTAAAAGTTTGGGGATGCGATGCTTATGTCAAGAAACTTCAACCTGAAAAGCTCGAACCCAAGTCGGAAAAACGTCTTCATAGGATACCCTAAAGAAACCATTGGGTATACCTTCTACTTAAGATCCGAGGGCAAGATCTTTGTTGCCAAGAACGGATCCTTTCGGAAAAGAGTTTCTCTCGAAAGAAGTAAGTGGGAGGAAAGTAGAACTCGATGAAGTACTACCTCTTGAGCGGAAAGTAGTGCAGTTCAGGAAAATGTTCTGTGATACCTACACCAACCAAGAGGAAAATAATGATGATGATCAAGGTACTTGGATCAAGTTGCTCTTGAATCAGAGGTCCACAAGGACACATTCCGCACTGCAGTGGTGCGGCAACCCTGTCCCGGAAATCATGTTGTTAGACAACGGTGAACCTTCGAACTATGAAGAAGAGATGGCGGGCCCAGATTCCAACAAATGGCTAGAAGCCATGAAGTCCGAGATAGAATCCATGTATGAAAACAAAGTATGGACTTTGACTGACTTGCCCAATGATCGGCGAGCGATAGAAAACAAATGGATCTTTAAGAAGAAGACGGACGCGGATGGTAATGTCACCATCTATAAAGCTCGACTTGTCGCTAAGGGTTATCGGCAAGTTCAAGGGATTGACTACGATGAGACTTTCTCTCCCGTAGCGAAGCTTAAGTCCGTCTGAATCATGTTAGCAATTGCCGCATACTATGATTATGAGATATGGCAGATGGACGTCAAAACGGCATTCCTTAACGGGCATCTTAAGGAAGAACTGTATATGATACAACCGGAGGGTTTTGTCGATCCTAAGAATGCTAACAAATTATGCAAGCTCCAGGGATCCATTTATGGGCTGGTGCAAGCATCTCGGAGTTGGAACATTCGCTTTGATGAAATGATCAAAGCGTTTGGGTTTATGCAGACTTATGGAGAAGCCTGCGTTTACAAGAAAGTGAGTGGGAGCTCTGTAGTATTTCTCATATTATATGTAGATGACATACTTTTGATGGGAAATGATATAGAATTCTTGGACAGCATTAAGGCCTACTTGAATAAGTGTTTTTCAATGAAGGACCTTGGAGAAGCTGCTTATATATTAGGCATCAAGATCTATAGAGATAGATCGAGGAGCCTCATATGTCTTTCACAAAGCACATACCTTGATAAGATTTTGAAGAGGTTCAAAATGGATCAGTCCAAGAAGGGGTTCTTGCCTGTATTGCAAGGTGTGAGATTGAGCTCGGCTCAATGCCCGACCACGGCAAAAGATAAAGAAGAGATGAGTGTCATCCCCTATGCTTCAGCCATAGGATCTATTATGTATGCCATGCTGTGTACCAGACCTGATGTAAACCTTGCCGTAAGTTTGGTAGGAAGGTACCAAAGCAATCCCGGCAAGGAACACTGGACAGCGGTCAAGAATATCCTAAAGTACCTGAAAAGGACGAAGGACATGTTTCTCGTTTATGGAGGTGACGAAGAGTTCGTCGTAAGGGGTTACGTCGACGCTAGCTTCGACACAGATCTGGATGACTCTAAGTCACAAACCGGATACGTGTATATGTTGAATGGTGGAGCAGTAAGCTGGTGCAGCTGCAAGCAGAGCGTCGTGGCGGGATCTACATGTGAAGCGGAGTACATGGCAGCCTCGGAGGCAGCGCATGAAGCAATTTGGGTGAAGGAGTTCATCACCGACCTAGGAGTCATACCCAATGCGTCGGGGCCGATCAAACTCTTCTGTGACAACTTTGGAGCTATTGCACTTGCCAAGGAGCCCAGGTTTCACAAGAAGACCAGCACATCAAGCGTCGCTTCAACTCCATCCGTGAAAATGTTCAAGATGGAGACATAGAAATTTGCAAAGTGCATACGGATCTGAATGTCGCAGATCCGTTAACTAAACTCTCTCATGAGCAAAACATGATCAACACGGAACTCTATGGGTGTTCGATTCATCACAATGTAACTAGATTATTGACTCTAGTGCAAGTGGGAGACTGTTGGAAATATGCCCTAGAGGCAATAATAAAAGCATTATTATTATATTTCCTTGTTCATGATAATTGTCTTTTATTCATGCTATAATTGTATTATCCGGAAATCGTAATACACGTGTGAATACATAGACTACAATACGTCCCTAGTAAGCCTCTAGTTGACTAGCTTGTTGGTCAACAGATAGTCATGGTTTCCTGACTATGGACATCAGATGTCATTGACAACGGGATCACGTCATTAGGAGAATGACGTGATGGACAAGACCCAATCCTAAGCATAGCACAAGATCGTGTAGTTCGTTTTGCTAGAGCTTTTTCAATGTCAAGTATCTCTTCCTTAGACCATGAGATCGTGTAACTCCCGGATGCCGTAGGAGTGCTTTGGGTGTACCAAAAATCACAACGTAACTGGGTGACTATAAAGGTGCACTACAGGTATCTCCGAAAGTGTCATTGGGTTGACACGGATCGAGATCGGATTTGTCACTCCGTATGACGGAGAGGTATCCTTGGGCCCACTCGGAGTGCATCATCATAATGAGCTCAAAGTGACCAAGTGTCCGGTCACGGGATCATGCATTACTGATGCGAGTAAAGTGACTTGCCGATAACAAGACTGAACGAGGTATTGGGATACCGACGATCGAGTCTCGGGCAAGTAACATACCGTCTGACAAAGGGAATAGTATACGGGGTTGCTTGAATCCTTGACATCATTGTTCATCCGATGACATCATCGAGGAGCATGTGGGAGCCAACATGGGTATCCAGATCCCGCCGTTGGTTATTGACCTGAGAGTCGTCTCGGTCATGTCTGCATGTCTCCCGAACCCGTAGGGTCTACACACTTAAGGTTCGGTGACGCTAGGGTTATTAGGAAGACTTGTATGTGATTACGAATGTTGTTGAGTCCGGATGAGATCCCGGACGTCACGAGGAGTTCGGAATAGTCCGAGGTAAAGATTTATATATGGGAAGTTGTCAAGCGGACACCGGAAGTTTCGGGAGCATATCGGTATTGTACCGGGGCCACCGGAAGGGTTCCGGGGGTCCACCGGGAGGGGCCACCCCCCGGGGGCCACATGGGCTGCGTGGGGCAGGAGCCAGCCCCTGGTGGGCTGGGCGCCCCCTTGGGCCCATGCGCCTAGGGTTGGGGGAACCCTAGAGGGGGCGCCCCCCTTGCTTGGGGGGCAAGCCCCCTCCCCCGCCGCCGCCCCTCTAGATTCCCATCTAGAGGGGCCGCCCCTTGCCCCTTCCCCCTATAAATAGAGGGGTGAGGGGAGGGCTGCATACACAAGCCAAGGCGCAGCCCCTCCCCTCCCCAACACCTCTCCTCCTCCGTACGTGCTTGGCGAAGCCCTGTCGGAATACTGCTGCACCAACAACACCACGCCGTCGTGCTGCCGTTGGAGCTGCCTTCCTCAACCTCTCCTTCCTCCTTGCTGGATCAAGACGGAGGAGACGTCGTCCGTTCCGTACGTGTGTTGAACGCGGAGGTGCTGTCCGTTCAGCACTTGGTCATCGGTGATCTGAATCACGGCGAGTACGACTCCATCATCACCATCCCCTTGAACGCTTCCTTTTCGATCTACAAGTGGTATGTAGATGCAAACTCACTCCCTTGACACGTTGCTTAGATGAACTCATAGATGGATCTTGGTGAAACCGTAGGAAAAATTTTAATTTTCTGCAACGTTCCCCAACAGCAGGCAGGAGTCGGTCTACTTGTTATGGACGTGATGCCTATATACATGATCATGCGTAGATAATCTCATAACTATGTGCTTTTCTATCAATTGCTCGACAGTAATTTGCTCACCCACTGTAATACTTATGCTATCTTGAGAGAAGCCACTAGTGAAACCTATGGCCCCCGGGTCTATCTCTTATCATATTTGCTTCCAATCTACTTTTATTTGCATCTTTAATTTTTGCATCTATATTATGAAATACCAAAAATATATTTATCTTATCATACTAACTTTATTAGATCTCACTTTCGCAATTGGCCGTGAAGGGATTGACAACCCCTTTATTGCGTTGGTTGCGAGTTCTCAGTTTGTTTGTGTAGGTGCGTGGGACTTTTGAGGAGCCTCCTACTGGATTGATACCTTGGTTCTCAAAAACTGAGGGAAATACTTACACTACACTTTGCTGCATCACCCTCTCCTCTTCGAGGAAAACCAACGCAAGCTCAAGACGTAGCAAGAAGGATTTCTGGCGCCGTTGTCGGGGAGGTCTTCGCTCAAGTCAAGACATACCAAGTACCCATCACAAACCTATCTCCCTTGCATTTACATTATTTGCCATTTGCCTCTCGTTTTCCTCTCCCCCACTTCACCCTTGCCGTTTTATTCGCCCTCTCTTTCCCAGTCTCCTCTCTCTTTTTTGCTTGCCTTTTTCTTTTGCCGTGTGTTAGCTCGTTTGCCTTGTCATTATGTCTAGTTCCTTATCCGCTCCTATGTCTCCCGAGTTTGAAGTTCTTCACTTCAAGCAAAGGCAAGGAGAAAACTTAAAAGATGCTTGGTATAGGATGATGGAATCTTATCGCAAGTGCACCCTAGAGGTGAAATTTAGAATTCTTCTTCGTAATTTTTATGTTGGGTTAAATATGACACATAGACAACTCTTGGATTGCATTTCCAAGGGAAATTTTATTGAGATTGATCCTAGTATTGCGCATGAAATTGTAGAGGTAATAGTGGGAACACTACCTCATCAGGGAAGATCACATCCTACCCAAGAAGAAACCCAAGTGTTTGAAAAGATTTGCAAAGTAAATTTTTTTTTACAAAAGTCTCTTGAGCCTCTTAAAGGTGTTAGCGGAAATCTTCACGCATGAATATGTTGATCACTCTTTGCAATAAGCGGTTGGATTCTTTAGATCTAAAAATTTCCGAGTATGAAGGGAAGCGGAAAGAACCTCCCGGATTCGAGCATGACTCCGCTAAAAAACTGAAAATTAAAGACGGCACTACTTAGATCTATCCTTGTTTTTATGCCTAGCTAGGGGCGTTAAACGATAGCGCTAGTTGGGAGGCAACCCAATTTTCTTTATGTTTTTTGTTTTTTTTTTCTGATTAGGAATAAATAATCCATCTACCTTCTGTTTATATGTGGTTTATCTTTTAACTACTCTTTGCGCCAAGTTAAACCTATAGGATCTTCTTAGATGATAGTTATTTGATCTTGCTGTAATTTTCAGAAACTTTCGGCTCACGAAAATAATTGTTAAAAATCACCAGAACATGATAAAATAGTGATACCAATTGCTGCTGAATAATAAACAAATTGCCTAGGTCGTCCTATTTTGGCTGAATTGTTTGAGTTCCAGAAGTTTGCGTTAGTTACAGATTACTACAGACTGTTCTGTTTTTGACAGATTCTGTTTTTCGTGTGTTGTTTGCTTATTTTGATGAATCTATGGCTAGTAAAATAGTTTATAATCCATAGATAAGTTGGAATACAGTAGGTTTAACACCAAATTAAATAAATAATGAGTTCATTACAGTACCTTATGTGGTAGTTTTGTTTTCTTTCACTAATGGAGCTTATAAGATTTCTTGTTGAGTTTTGTGTTGTGAAGTTTTCATGTTTTGGATAAGCTTTTATGAACTATGGAATAAAGGGTGTCAAGAGCCTAAGCTTGGGGATGCCCAAGGCACCCCAAGATATTCAAGAATAGCCAAAAGCCTAAGCTTGGGGATGCCCCGGGAAGGCATCCCCTCTTTTGTCTTCGTTCATTGGTAACTTTACTTGGGGCTATATTTTTATTAACCACATGATAAGTGTTTTGCTTGGAGCGTTGTGTATTGTATTAGTCTTTTGAGCTTGACAGTTTTTGCTCTAGTGCTTCACTTATATCTTTTAGGGCACGGTGGTGTCTTAATTTTTAAGAAATTGCTAGTCTCTCATGCTTCACTTATATTATTTTGAGAGTCTTTTATAACAGCATGGTATTTGCTATGGTCATAAAATTGGTCCTAGAATGGTAGGCATCCAAGTTGGGTATAATAAAAACTATCGTAGGAAGTGAATTGGATGCTATGATCAATTTGATACTTGATAATTGTTTTGAGATATAGAGGTAGTAATATTAAAGTCATGCTAGTTGGGTGATTATGAATTTAAAGAATGCTTGTGTTGAAGTTAGCAAGTCCCGTAGCATGCACGTATGGTTAAAGTTGTGTAACAAATTTGAAGCATGAAGTGTACCTGGCTTGTGCATCCTTATGAGTGGCGGTCGGGGACGATCGATGGTCTTTTGCTACCAATCTATCCCCCTAGGAGCATGCGCGTAGTACTTGATTTTTGAAGACTTCTAAAATTTTGCAATAAGTATATGGGTTCTTTTGACTAATGTTGAGTCCATGGATTATACGCACTTTTACCTTTCCGCCTTTGCTAGCCTCTTGATGCCGTGCATTGCCCTTTCTCACCTTGAGAGTTGGTGCAAACTTAGCGGTGCATCCAAACCCGTGATACGATCGCTCTATCACACATAAACCTCCTATATCTTCCCCAAAACAGCCACCATACCTACCTATCATGGCATTTCCATAGCCATTCCGAGATATATTGCCATGCAACTTTCCACCGTTCCGTTCATCATCATCATAACATACTTTACTTTTGTCATATTGTCATTGCATGATCATGTAGTTGACATCGTATTTGTGGCAAAGCCACCATGCATTATTTTTCATACATGTCACTCTTGATTCATTGCACCATCCCGGTACACCGCCAGAGGAATTCATATAGAGTCATATCTTGTTCTATTTTCGAGTTGTAATCCTTATGTTGTAATCAATAGAAGTGTGATGATCATCATTATTAGAGCATTTCCCAATCAAAAAAAAGGAAGGCCAAAAAGAAAAAAAAGGCCCAAAAAAAGAGAAAATAAATAAAAAGGGCAATGTTACTATCTATTTTCCACACTTGTGCTTCAAAGTAGCACCTTGTTCTTCATGTAGTGAGTCTCATATTTTGTGCTTCAAAGTAGCACCATGTTCTTCATATAGTGAGTCTCATAAGTTGTCTTTTTCATACTAGTGGGAATTTTTCATTATAGAACTTGGCTTGTATATTCCTACTGTGGACTTCCTCAAATGCCCTAGGTCTTCATGAGCAAGCCAGTTGGATGCACACCCACTAGTTTTCTTTTGTTGAGCATTTATAGCTCTAGTGCATCCGTTGCATGGCAATCCCAACTCCTCATGTTAACATCAATTGATGGGCCTCTCCATAGCCCGTTGATTATCCTCGTCAATGTGAGCCTTCTCCTTTTTTGTCTTCTCCACACAATCCCCATCATCATATTCTATTCCACCCATAGTGCTATATCCATGGCTCACGCTCATGTATTGCGTGAAGGTTGAAAAAGTTTGAGATTATTTAAGTATGAAACAATTGCTTGGCTTGTCATCGGGGGTATAGAAGTTGGGAACATCTTTGTGTGACCAAAATTAAGCATAGCCTAACTATATGATTTTGTAGGGATGAACTTTCTTTTGCCATGCTATTTTGAGAAGACATGATTACTTTGATTAGTATGTTTGAAGTATTACTATTTCTTCTATCAATATGAACTTTTATTTTATATTCATTTGGATCTTAACATTCATGCCACAATAAAGAAAATTACATTATGAATTATGCTAGGTAGCATTCCACATCAAAAATTCTTTTTTATCATTTACCTACTCGAGGACGAGCAGGAATTAAGCTTGGGGATGCTTGATACGTCTTCAACGTATCTATAATTTTTTATTGTTCCATGCTATTATATTACCCCTTTTGGATGTTTATGGGCTTTATTTTACACATTTATATCATTTTTGGGACTAACCTACTAACCGGAGGCCCAGCCCATATTGCTGTTTTTTTGCCTATTTCAGTATTTCGAAGAAAAGGAATATCAAACAGAGTCCAAACGGAATGAAACCTTCGGGAGCGTGATTTTTGGAACGAACGTGATCCATAGAACTTGGAGTGCAAGTCAAGAAGCAGCCGAGACCTCCACGAGATAGGAGGGCGCCCCCCTATAGGGCGCGTCCCCCTGTCTCGTGGTCCCCTCGGGCGGCCACCGACCTACTTCTTCTTCCTATATATACCTACGTACCCCAAAAACATCCAGGGGCACCACGAAACACAATTTCCACCGCCGTAACCTTTTGTATCCGCGAGATCCCATCTTGGAGCCTTCGCCGGCACTCTGCCGGAGGGGGAATCAAGCACGGAGGGCCTCTACATCAACATCCTTGCCCCTCCGATGAGTTGTGAGTAGTTTACCACAGACCTACGGGTCCATAGTTATTAGCTAGATGGCTTCTTCTCTCTTTTTGGATCTCAATACAATGTTCTGCCCCTCTCTTGTGGAGATCTATTCGATGTAATCTCTTTTTGCGGTGTGTTTGTCGAGATCCGATGAATTGTGGGTTTATGATCAAGTTTATCTATGAATAATATTTGAATCTTCTCTGAATTCTTTTATGTATGAGTAAGTTATCTTTGCAAGTCTCTTCGAATTATCAGTTTGGTTTGGCCTACTAGATTGATCTTTCTTGCCATTGGAGAAGTGCTTAGCTTTGGGTTCAATCTTGCGGTGTCCTTACCCAGTGACAGAAAGGGTTGTAAGGCACGTATTGTATTGTTGCCATCGAGGATAACAAGATGGGGTTTATATCATATTGCATGAGTTTATCCCTCTACATCATGTCATCTTGCTTAAAGCGTTACTCTGTTCTTATGAACTTAATACTCTAGATGCATGCTGGATAGCGGTCGATGTCTGGAGTAATAGTAGTAGATGCAGGCAGGAGTCGGTCTACTTGTTATGGACGTGATGCCTATATACATGATCATGCCTAGATAATCTCATAACAATGTGCTTTTCTATCAATTGCTCGACAGTAATTTGTTCACCCACCGTAATACTTATGCTATCTTGAGAGAAGCCACTAGTGAAACCTATGGCCCCCGGGTCTATCTCTTATCATATTTGCTTCCAATCTACTTTTATTTGCATCTTTACTTTTTGCATCTATATTATAAAATACCAAAAATATATTTATCTTATCATACTATCTTTATTAGATCTCACTTTCATGAAGTGGCCGTGAAGGGATTGACAACCCCTTTATTGCGTTGGTTGCGAGTTCTCAGTTTGTTTGTGTAGGTGCGTGGGACTTTTGAGGAGCCTCCTACTGGATTGATACCTTGGTTCTCAAAACCTGAGGGAAATACTTACACTACACTTTGCTGCATCACCCTCTCCTCTTCGAGGAAAACCAACGCAAGCTCAAGACGTAGCAAGAAGGATTTCTGGCGCCGTTGCCGGGGAGGTCTTCGCTCAAGTCAAGACATACCAAGTACCCATCACAAAGCTATCTCCCTCGCATTTACATTATTTGCCATTTGCCTCTCGTTTTCCTCTCCCCCACTTCACCCTTGTCGTTTTATTCGCCCTCTCTTTCCCAGTCTCCTCTCTCTTTTTTGCTTGCCTTTTTCCGTTTGCCGTGTGTTAGCTCGTTTGCCTTGTCATTATGTCTAGTTCCTTATCCGCTCCTATGTCTCCCGAGTTTGAAGTTCTTCACTTCAAGCAAAGGCAAGGAGAAAACTTAAAAGATGCTTGGTATAGGATGATGGAATCTTATCGCAAGTGCACCCTAGAGGTGAACTTTAGAATTCTTCTTCGTTATTTTTATGTTGGGTTAAATATGACACATAGACAACTCTTGGATTGCATTGCCAAGGGAAATTTTATTGAGATTGATCCCAGTATTGCGCATGAAATTGTAGAGGGAATAGTGGGAACACTACCTCATCAGGGAAGATCACATCCTACCCAAGAAGAAACCCAAGTGTTTGAAAAGATTTGCAAAGTAACAAAATTTTTACAAAAGTCTCTTGAGCCTCTTAAAGGTGTTAGCGGAAATCTTCACGCATGAATATGTTGATCACTCTTTGCAATAAGCGGTTGGATTCTTTAGATCTAAAAATTTCCGAGTATGAAGGGAAGCGGAAAGAACCTCCCGGATTCGAGCATGACTCCGCTAAAAAACTGAAAATTAAAGACGGCACTACTTAGATCTATCCTCGTTTTTATGCCTAGCTAGGGGCGTTAAACGATAGCGCTAGTTGGGAGGCAACCCAATTTTCTTTATGTTTTTTGTTTTTTTATGTTTAGGAATAAATAATCCATCTACCTTCTGTTTATATGTGGTTTTATCTTTTAACTAGTCTTTGCGCCAAGTTAAACCTATAGGATCTTCTTAGATGATAGTTATTTGATCTTGCTGTAATTTTCAGAAACTTTCGGCTCACGAAAATAATTGTTAAAAATCACCAGAACATGATAAAATAGTCATTCCAATTGCTGCTGATCAATAAACAAATTTCCTAGGTCTTCCTATTTTGGCTGAATTTTTTGAGTTCCATAAGTTTGCGTTAGTTACATATTACTACAGACTGTTCTGTTTTTGACAGATTCTGTTTTTCGTGTGTTGTTTGCTTATTTTGATGAATCTATGGCTAGTAAAATTGTTTATAATCCATAGAGAAGTTGGAATACAGTAGGTTTAACACCAAATTAAATAAAGAATGAGCTCATTACAGTACCTTATGTGGTGGTTTTGTTTTCTTTCACTAACGGAGCTTATAAGATTTCTTGTTGAGTTTTGTGTTGTGAAGTTTTCAAGTTTTGGGTAAAGCTTTTATGGACTATGGAATAAAGGGTGGCAAGAGCCTAAGCTTGGGGATGCCCAAGGTACCCCAAGATATTCAAGAATAGCCAAAAGCCTAAGCTTGGGGATGCCCCGGGAAGGCATCCCCTCTTTCGTCTTCGTTCATTGGTAACTTTACTTGGGGCTATATTTTTATTCACCACATGATAAGTGTTTTGCTTGGAGCGTCGTGTATTATATTAGTCTTTGATTTTTAGTTTACCACAATCATCCTCGCTGTACACACCTTTTGGGGGGAAGCCTACTTGATTAGAATTTGCTAGAATACTCTATGTGCTTCACTTATATCTTTTGAGCTTGATAGTTTTTGCTCTAGTGCTTCACTTATATCTTTTAGGGCACGGTGGTGTCTTAATTTTGAAGAAATTGCTAGTCTCTCATGCTTCACTTATATTATTTTGGGAGTCTTTTATAACAGCATGGTATTTGCTATGGTCATAAAATTGGTCCTAGAATGGTAGGCATCCAAGTTGGGTATAATAAAAACTATCATAGGAAGTGAATAGGATGCTATGATCAATTTGATACTTGATAATTGTTTTGAGATATAGAGGTAGTAATATTAAAGTCATGCTAGTTGGGTGATTATGAATTTAAAGAATGCTTGTGTTGAAGTTAGCAAGTCCCGTAGCATGCACGTATGGTTAAAGTTGTGTAACAAATTTGAAGCATGAAGTGTACCTGGCTTGTGCATCCTTATGAGTGGCGGTCGGGGACGAGCGATGGTCTTTTCCTACCAATCTATCCCCCTAGGAGAATGCGCGTAGTACTTGATTTTTGATGACTTCTAAATTTTTGCAATAAGTATATGGGTTCTTTTGACTAATGTTGAGTCCATGGATTATACGCACTTTTACCTTTCCGCCTTTGCTAGCCTCTTCGGTACAGTGCATTGCCCTTTCTCACCTTGAGAGTTGGTGCAAATTTCGCCGGTGCATCCAAACCCCGTGATACGATACGCTCTATCACACATAAACCTCCCTATATCTTCCCCAAAACAGCCACCATACCTACCTATCATGGCATTTCCATAGCCATTCCGAGATATATTGCCATGCAACTTTCCACCGTTCCGTTCATCATCATCATGACATACTTTACTTTTGTCATATTGCCATTGCATGATCATGTAGTTGACATCGTATTTGTGGCAAAGCCACCATGCATTATTTTTCATACATGTCACTCTTGATTCATTGCACCATCCCGGTACACCGCCAGAGGCATTCATATAGAGTCATATCTTGTTCTAGTTTCGAGTTGTAATCCTTATGTTGTAATCAATAGAAGTGTGATGATCATCATTATTAGAGCATTGCCTAATCAAAAAAAAAGAAAGGCCAAAAATAAGAAAAAAAGGCCCAAAAAAGAGAAAATAAATAAAAAGGGCAATGCTACTATCTCTTTTTCCACACTTGTGATTCAAAGTAGCACCTTGTTCTTCATGTAGTGAGTCTCATATTTTGTGCTTCAAAGTAGCACCATGTTCTTCATATAGTGAGTCTCATAAGTTGTCTTTTTCATACTAGTGGGAATTTTTCATTATAGAACTTGGCTTGTATATTCCTACGATGGGCTTCCTCAAATGCCCTAGGTCTTCATGAGCAAGCCAGTTGGATGCACACCCACTAGTTTTCTTTTGTTGAGCATTTATAGCTCTAGTGCATCCGTTGCATGGCAATCCCTACTCCTCATGTTGACATAAATTTATGGGCATCTCCATAGCCCGTTGATTATCCTCGTCAATGTGAGACCTTCTCCTTTTTTGTCTTCTCCACACAATCCCATCATCATATTCTATTCCACCCATAGTGCTATATCCATGGCTCACGCTCATGTAATGCGTGAAGGTTGAAAAAGTTTGAGATTATTTAAGTATGAAACAATTTCTTGCCTTGTCATCAGGGGTATAGAAGTTCGGAACATCTTTGTGCGATGAAAATGAAGCATAGCCTAACTATATGATTTTGTAGGGATGAACTTTCTTTTGCCATGCTATTTTGAGAAGACATGATGATTAGTATGTTTGAAGTATTACTATTTCTTTTATCAATATGAACTTTTATTTTGTATTCATTTGGATATGAACATTCATGCCACAATAAAGAAAATTACATTATGAATTATGCTAGGTAGCATTCCACATCAAAAATTCTTTTTTATCATTTACTTACTCGAGGACGAGCAGGAATTAAGCTTGGGGATGCTTGATATGTCTTCAATGTATCTATAATTTTTGATTGTTCCATGCTATTATATTACCCCTTTTGGATGTTTATGGGCTTTATTTTACACGTTTATATTATTTTTGGGACTAACCTACTAACCGGAGGCCCAGCACATATTGTTGTTTTTTTGCCTATTTCGGTATTTCGAAGAAAAGGAATATCAAACAGAGTCCAAACGGAATGAAACCTTCGGCAGCGTGATTTTTGGAACGAACGTGATCTAGAGAACTTGGAGTGCAAGTCAAGAAGCAGCCGAGGCCTCCACGAGATAGGAGGGCGCCACCCCCTATAGGGTGCGCCCCCTGTCTCGTGGTCCCCTCGGGCGGCCACCGACGTACTTCTTCTTCCTATATATACCTACGTACCCCCAAAACATCCAGGGGCACCACGAAACACAATTTCCACCGCCGTAACTTTCTGTATCCGCAAGATCCCATCTTTGAGCCTTCGCCGGCACTCTGCCGGAGGGGGAATCAAGCACAGAGGGCCTCTACATCAACATCCTTGCCCCTCCGATGAGTTGTGAGTAGTTTACCACAGACCTATGGGTCTATAGTTATTAGCTAGATGGCTTCTTCTCTCTTTTGGATCTCAATACAATGTTTTGCCCCTCTCTTGTGGAGATCTATTCGATGTAATCTCTTTTTGCGGTGTGTTTGTCGAGATCCGATGAATTGTGGGTTTATGATCAAGTTTATCTATGAATAATATTTGAATCTTCTCTGAATTCTTTTATGTATGATTAAGTTATCTTTGCAAGTCTCTTTGAATTATCAGTTTGGTTTGGCCTACTAGATTGATTTTTCTTGCCATGGGAGAAGTGCTTAGCTTCGGGTTCAATCTTGCGGTGTCCTTACTCAGTGACAGAAAGGATTGTAAGGCACGTATTGTATTGTTGCCATCGAGGATAACAAGATGGGGTTTATATCATATTGCATGAGTTTATCCCTCTACATCATGTCATCTTGCTTAAAGCGTTACTCCGTTCTTATGAACTTAATACTCTAGATGCATGCTGGATAGCGGTCGATGTCTGGAGTAATAGTAGTAGATGCAGGCAGGAGTCGGTCTACTTGTTATGGACGTGATGCCCATATACATGATCATGCCTAGATAATCTCATAACTATGCGCTTTTCTACCAATTGCTCGATAGTAATTTGTTCACCCACCGTAATACTTATGCTATCTTGAGAGAAGCCACTAGTGAAACATATGGCCCCCGGGTCTATCTCTTATCATATTTGCTTCCAATCTACTTTTATTTGCATCTTTACTTTTTGCATCTATATTATAAAATACCAAAAATATATTTATCGTATCATACTATCTTTATTAGATCTCACTTTCATGAAGTGGCCGTGAAGGATTGACAACCCTTTATTGCGTTGGTTGCGAGTTCTCGCTTGTTTGTGTAGGTGCGTGGGACTTTTGAGGAGCCTCCTCTGGATTGATACCTTGGTTCTCAAAAGCGAGGGAAATACTTACGCTACACTTTGCTGCATCACCCTCTCCTCTTCGAGGAAAACCAACGCAAGCTCAAGACGTAGCATTGTTTCTTCTGTTCGGGCTGACCATCCCTTGTCTCTCTGCTCCGGGCGTCATGTTCACGCCTATCTGCGTTTGTGTCATATATTGTATCCTACACCGCTCTATTTATACTTCTTCTGTCAATGAAATCATACGCAAGATTTACGTATTCACCAAGAAACTTTCCCAACACATGTCATGTAAACACACCGCCACCGCACCACCATCGTCTCATCCCCGCCTGCATTGCTGCACCGCAGCACCACACGTGAAGCCCCCGCACCACACGCTGGTGTTTTCCTTGCATGTGAGAGAGAAAGAGATTAGGCATTGATGGATGGGACACATATGCCAAGCTAAGTATAGGGGAAGCTGTATAAAGCGGAACATTTGTGAAAACCAATATATTTAGGGTGTGGCTAGGTCTCAATCGAACCAAGTCTCAGTCAAGTGATATAGTATATAAGAAAAAAATGAAAACTGAAATGAAACTCTTGTACGAATTTCCATGCAAGATAACATCGACTGAGACATAACGAAGTCTTAATCGACTCAGACTTAGCAAAACTGATATATTTATTGGGATAGCTCTATAAACAGTTATACGAAGTGGTTTTATTGGGTATATATATAGCTGTTGGAGATGCTCTCATACAAGAGTGATTGACAAAAACTATCACTTTAAGGGTTACCGTCCCACAGAACTACTCCCTCCTTCCCAAAATATAAGGCGCGATTGACTTTTTACGGTCTTTGATGCACAACTTTGACCACTAATATATATCAAAGTATATGGATTGAACATGTATAAATGACATCGTTGTATTTGTCTTGCAAAGCAATTTCATTTCATATGTATGTATAATAATTTTATAGACATATAATACATAAAAAATATAGTCAAAGTTGTGCAACGAAGACCAGAAAAGTCAAACCGTGCCTTATATTTTGGGAAGGAGGGAGTATTACTTTTTAAAGACTGACTGAGAACTATCCAAAATTTTAATTTTGTGACTAAAAACTACCACCTCCAGCAAATAGTCAGTTTAGACGATTTAAACGTATTTATGACTGGCGGGACCCACCCGTCAGGGCTGACGTGGCGGCAAGTCAACCCGTTTATTTTGACCGTTAAGTTGACTGTTATTACAGGTCGAGCCCACAAGTCAGCATCAATGTAACATCCCAAAATTCTAAATTTTGGAATGTTATAATATATAGATAGTTTTGATTGATTGTTTGATTGGTTGACTGAAAGTGGGTGAATTCGAAACTTTTTGAAAGATAAATGAGAGGGAATAAAAGGACTTTCCCAAACTTTCATTTTACTTTTATGCTCTCCGGGAATTCAAATTCTTTTCATCACGAAACCCTCGAGAGAAGATGACATGACTTCTTCCATTTATTTAAATGACAAGGGGTGTTGAAAATATTTGAATTTCATTTGAGAATATTTTCAATTCTGAAACTTTATGCAACTCAATGATTTTCACGAGCGAAGATAAAATGACTTCTTCAAAACATATGAAATATGAGTTGGGAGTTTCAAAGAATTAAACTCAAAGTTCTTTTGAATTTATTTTTTCAATGTGGGATTATTTGAGTTTTATTCAAATTATTTTTCTCCAAAAATAAAATATATGGAAAATAGGGTAACATGATTCCCTACATCAGAAAATTGGAGAGAAATTAATTTGAAGTCATTTTGGTATTTTAAAAATGACTTTTATTGGACTTTATTGGACCAGAAGCACTCTTTTCTTTATTTGAATTTGTGTGAATTTTATTTAATGCTATAGAAATGTCCATGTTGTAGGAATTCTTTTTCTGCAAATTTTGATATATAATATGCCTATGTTTCATTTTTAGTTTATTCTCTTTTATTTATTTTTGCTGTCTACAAATGTTTAAAAATAAAAATCTTACCCTTCGCCGAACTGGGCCGGCCCAGCTCCCAGGCCAGGCCACAGCCCAGCCCTGCTCTCCCTCTCTCCGCCTCACGGCCCAGCAAGCCGAATCGGCCCATGGCCTCTCTCCTTCAAGGCTAACCGCCTCGCTTGATCGCCTGTTCCTCCTCTCTCTCCCATGGACGCCGGCAGGTGGGCCCCGCGTCTTCTTCCTCCTCCCGCGAGGCAGCAGGAGTCTCGCTCCTGCACGCCATCACCGGCCACTGCCGAGCTCGACCCGGACTTTCCCAAACTTTCATTTTGCTTTTATGATCTTCGGGAATTCAAATTCTTTTCATCACAAAACCCTGGAGAGAAGATGACATGACTTCTTCCATTTATTTAAATGACAAGGGGTGTTGAAAATATTTGAATTTCATTTGAAAAATATTTCCAATTCTGAAACTTTATGCAACTCAATGATTTTCACGAGCGAAGATAAAATGACTTCTTCAAAACATATGAAATATGAGTTGGGAGTTTCAAAGAATTAAACTCAAAGTTCTTTTGAATTTATTTTTTCAATGTGGGATTATTTGAGTTTTATTCAAATTATTTTCTCCAAAAATAAAATATATGGAAAATAGGGTAACATGATTCCCTACATCAGAAAATTGAGAGAAATTAATTTGAAGTCATTTTGGTATTTAAAAAATGATTTTTATTGGATTTTATTGGACCAAAGAAGACTGTGTGAATTATTAGAATTTTTGTGGATTTTATTTGAAGCTAAAATAATGTTCATCATGTAGGAAATATTTTTCTGTAAATTTTGATATATTATATGCCTATATTGTATTTTTATTTATTTGGTATTATTTTATTTTTAGTGTCTTTATATAAAAAAAACTCCCTCACTTGAACTGGGCTGCCCGGCTCAGCCAAGCAGCTGCCCAGCCATGGCCTTGGCTGAATCCTCGAGCTCCCCAGAGACCGCCACAAGACGGCATCGCGCCGCCAGACGCCGCCCGGCCTCTCCCGTCGCCTCCCGCCTGCTCCCCATGCCACCTCCTCCTGGCCCCTTAAATACCGGGTCCCGACGCCTGTTCCCCTCTCTCTCCTCAGATCTCGCCGCCTCGATGAGCTGCCGCCGCCGCCGAGTTCCTCACCGCCTCGCCCCGCACCTCCCCGAACCCCGCAGCCACCACCCACCTCTCCGCCGCCCAGCGCCCATTCGCCGTCGACCAAAGCCGCCGCCGACCCAAGCCGCCGCCTCGCCCCTTCATGGGAGACCGTCGTCGCCGGAGCCGTCCGAACCGCCGCCCGACCCGCCGGTTTTTTTCCGGTCCGGTAATAAACCGCCCGGTCCGATCCGGTTTATTTTTTTCAGTTTCGTTTTTTAAACCGGTTTTCTTTATTTAATGAACGCTCGCTGTTTACCTCTTCGCAGCGAACGTGCGTTAGATAGTTTTTTTCTTTTCATTAGTTTTAGTCGGGGACCTCTTTGTAGTACTTTTTATAGATTAGTCCCGATTTTCAAACGACCATAACTTTTTACTCGTTAGTCCAAATTCAACGAAACCAATGCTCACGTCTTCGTTACGATCTCCTCTTTCGGTAATCCAACTCAAACATGTTTTTGAAAGTTTTAAAATTTGAATTCAAACAGATTTGTATTCAAACTTCGTTCGATCATAACTTGAGTTTCAGAAACTCGATTTAGTTGATTCTTTTGCAAATCGAAACTCTTGACCTAAACTTTCGATAAGGCCAAATACACATGATTTTGGTACTGTTAGAAATTGCTTTATGTTGCGAGAGTTATTCGCTTGGTTTTGATGTTTTCCGAATCGATTTCTTCGTTCTTTCCGATCTTTTGAGTGATTGCTTATGTGTGGTTACTGTTGATTGCTTACGATAGATTGACCGGAGTGTGACGAGTAGAACTATCAAGAGTTTGAGTGCGAATCATCTTCATCAACATTGCAGGCAAGTAACACTTTGATCATACTTTCTCATACCCAGTTTTTATGCATTAGATCAATCCTCGAACAATTGCATGATTAGGATCTAATTAAATTGTGGGATGGGAAGTAGTTGAGGTAGTACCTATTACCTGTTTTACTTATGAAACCTTTGGGAGTTACTTCTACGTTTGCTTATTATGCCATGCTATGCTAGTAGACGTGGTTTGGGTGAGTGTATTCCATGACAGATGTGAGATTGTTAAATTAATGGTTTATTTAAGGTGGCAACTTAAACACACATCTGGGTGGATTGAGGCACCTGGTTTCCATCAGGACTTGCCTGTTTTTCTTCGGACCGCCACCCAGACTCAAAGGGATCATAAGATCATTCATGCTAGTAACTTCCGTGTGCAGCCACAAGCCATTATGGGCTCTGGCATAGTTGATTAAGTCGTGTGAACTCTTACAGTGGTAGACTAGCAGATGTAGGGGTTGTAGGTGGTACGGTCTACCCATCGTAAGGTGCAAACGCTTCTGAAAGACTATGTCTCGGTCATCCGTCTCTCAAACACCATGTAGTGCGAGAAACCAAACGGAGGCGATCGAGTCTTGTGGGGAAAAGTGCGCAAACCTCTGCAGAGTGTACAAACTAATCATGATTAGCCGTGTCCCCAGTTATGAACATCTTGAGTATCTAGTTCTTGGATTATCCTGTTGATCTCATCACGTTACTTAATAAAATTTGTTTGGGTTTTAATGAGTACTCTTAATTGGGATTGAGGATGCTGTCAACCATTCTCAATGTTTAACAACCACCATGATAGTTAAACAAATTTATTTCTTTGCAGTAGGGAAAAATTGGCTTTATGCAAAACTGTAACCATAGAGATTTTCCACCAGCCATATATGCATGTAGTATAGGATTATTCCTTCATTACTCTCTATGTGTTACATTGCCAGCATATTCCATGTGCTGACCCGTTTTCGGGCTGCAACGTTTCATGTTGCAGATTTTTCAGACGACGAGTAAGTGATACGTTAGGGTTACGATTTCCTATACTCAACTTTGCCGTTGGTGTTGATGGGAATCCACAACCTTGTTGCTTCCGCTATGTTTTGGATTGAGGTAATAGTTTTTACGTTATTTATACATGTGATTTACCTCTGTTATAAATCCTCGAGTACTGTGTGTGTCAAAGATACCGATCCAGGATGACACATAAGCACGAGACTTGACCCATTCGGTCGGGTCGCTACAAGATGGTATCGAGCACATGTTGACCTGAGGACGTGACCTAGAAACCGGCAAGCCCATAGGAAAGATTTTCTCTACAACTTCATTTTCAAAAGATCTTTTACCTCTCTCCTCTTCTCGAGCTTATTCAAATATTCCCTTTAGTGAGACCATACCCTTTTCCCCTTTTGACCACGAAGATTCGTCTGATGATGAGACCACTCCAAGGAGACAAGATATTGGACAACTAAGACCATTTGAAATGAAGAGGATTCTACAGTGTAAATGGAAACTACAACTGTTGAAGACCCCGAAGATTAGGAGAATATGAAGAATTTCCAGTTTTGGTATGACCAAGGAAGGCTACTCTTATGGAACTTGACAGACTATGGAAGCTGTCAATACCCGAGATCAAGGTGTATTGGAGTAAGAACGGAACATGGAGAGTTAGAAACTCAAAGTTCTGTCAAGGAAAACCCTAAGGCAGGAGATATGAACTATGGAGAGATAGCTCATGGAAATGACAAGAGCAGAAAGATGGCCATCCATGATGTTATCATTCGCCTATGCTATTGTCACCGTGCGGAGTTAAGCATGCATATGCATGAAAGGATTGGGTGGTAGAAGGCTGATGAATCACCTATCAGCAAGATGAAGTTTTAAATCTTAGCTGGTATATCACCGGTATCCGGAGTATTACATCAAGGAGTTTAAGATGGATCTACAGGAAGTTGTATTTGGCAATGAAACAGTTCGTGAAGAACTCGGGACCCGAAGCTGAAAGTAGACAAAGCGGAGGAACTAAACCTCGAGATACCGAAGATTAAATCAGAATTGGAGGACAGTGAGGATCATGGTTCATGTCAAGGAAGTTGAATCCGAAGTTGGGCGTAACTCTAGAAATATTGAAGGACGCCATGAGAGACTTTGCGACAACAGAGATGATTTGGCAAAAGAACTTGAGAAGGACAAGCATGATCAGAAGGAGCCATCGGAGACAGGAACAAGACTTGAAGAGTTTGATGACTTTGAAGATTTATTGACCTTTAGAAGACCAAAACCCTGTTTATACCTACGTTAGATGCGACGATTGTGAGCTGTCATTTGTTTGATGTTTTTCCGACAGCCACAGTAAAATCTGTCTTTTCAAAACAATTGTTTGCATTGTGTGTATCCCTCTCGATCTCTCTTATCTCACCCCAAAACCCATGGACCCAATAGAAGATGAATGGAGATGAGCTTGTATTTTCTGGACCGATGAGTCAATTGAAGACGGACCGATGGATTCAGAACATGGAGGATCACATGGAGAATAACCCTATACCCAGAAAGGATATGGCCCAGCATGCTCTTCAATGCTTTGAAAGAGGTGCCGCTACTTGGTGGAGGATGTACCAAACCATGAATGGATGGCAAGAAGTAACCACTTGGAAAGAATTTAAGTTGACTTTGCCAAAGTCTCGGTTTGTGTCCCAGAAATTGAAGCCTTCGGGAAAGGATAAGAAGAAACCTTGTGCATGCAAGCTCTGTGGAGAAATAGGACACACCCATAACGAACACAAGGATGAATGCCCAAATTGTGAAGGAAGTCATCCAGCTGAAGAATGCCCAACTAGACAGATTACTTGTTTCTTGTGTGAAGGAACTACCCACTACCCTGCTCAGTGTCACATTTACACTATGGTACAAAGAACCATCCAACAGAAGAAAGAAGAAATGAAAGGAGCCCTCATGGAGATGTTAGAAGAACCTTTGACGAAGGAATATGTTGAGGACACACACAAAGGAAACAAAATTAAAGCCCGCACCAAGTCATGCTATTCATGTGGAGAAGAAGGACACATCTCCCAAGATTGTCTGAATGGAGATCTAGTAGAATTCCCGATAGAGGAAGTAGAGTATGACCCACAGGAAATAGAAGCCCTGATTGGAACAGAAAGGTCCAGGAAGAGGAATAGATTGGATTCCAGGAAGGACCTGAGTCATGTCACCTGTTACAAATGCAAGGAGTCAGGGCACTACATAAACACTTGCCCAAAATGGAAGCCGAGGACCCAAGGAGGCTATGTGATCATGAGGAAACCTCGAAATCTGTCAGAAGTAATATGTTTCCGTTGTAATATAGCAGGGCACTTTGCCAGAGATTGTCCCAAGGAAAAGGAGACTGGTGATATATAGTTAAATTTGTAACAGAATAAATGGAGTAGTAGAAGTGAGAACTTTTTTTATATATTGAGGTGTTAAGTTGAGACATGTAATGGAAAAGCGAGATGATTGTAATAATTTAAGAATCAATAAAGTTAGCAGTGTTGGTACTGTGTTGGATTTTATGAGTTACCCTATGAGGAAAGATGTTAACCAATTTCGAGGATATGAGAAATATGGTATATGGAATATTGGAACATTTTAAGGGTGGTAGTACCCTGTAAGAACCGTTGACCCCTGGAAAAGATAAGGATACCCACTGAATGGATTTCAGACAAAATGAATATGAGTTTTGTCTCGATATGTTTGATACCCCCAAGAGAGTGTGGGATGACGTTGGAGACCGTCAGTTGTTTGGACCAAATGTGATCAAGGATTTCGAAGAGAATGTTAAGTTGATTCGAGATAGACTGAAGGTAGCTCAGTCCAGGCAGAATAGTTATGCATACACAAAAAAACGCAAGGAGGTAGTCTATGAAATTGGAGACAGAGCATATCTTTGTGTGCCACCTCTGCGAAGAGTTAAATGATTTGGAGTTAAGGGAAAGTTAGCCCCGAGATTTGTAGGACCATACCGAGTGTTGGGACGTATGGGAGAATTGGCTAACAAGTTGGAGTCACCCGAAGGACTGTCAGGAGTTCATTATGTGTTTCACGTTTCCCAGTTGAAGAAGTGCCATGCAGAGATGGCCAATATTCCCCTGTAAGGACGCTTGACCCTGGAAAGGATAATGATGTTCCACGAAGTGGAGTATGGACTTCATAAGTACAAGTTTTTATCTCGGTATGTGGGATATCCCACGAGGATGAAGAGATGAATTACTACTGGATATAAAGTAGGTATGATGTTGGAAATATGGATCAATGGAAATTACATGATGAGTCTGAGTAATCATGTCCTAGTTTGGTGCCAATAGAAGGAAGGAAGACAGTACAATTGGATGGATTTAAGAATACTAGGAAGTTGGAAGTTGGAATAAGGATCAGTTGCCCTGATGAGGCGTTCAAGGATTACAAGTGATAAGATGGGCCATAACCCACAGGCCCCAGGACCCGCCAAGAAGCAAGCACACTCTTGCTGAAGGAAAAACCCTGGAAGAAGTTACGATTTTATCAACCAACGATTCTATAGGAGTTTACGCAAAACCTGAGAGTTGTTAAGGAACGATAGATGTTTGTTTGGCTTGCAGAATCAATGGATTTTTCCGAACTTGGTTCGTCGACAAGTGAAATTCTGCAATGCTTGTGAGGATGACCGAGTGTTAGAATGCGAGATTCGCTAAACCATGTACAAGGTAATGATTTGGGTGCGGGATGGATTGATGACCATACCGACTTACTCTTATTATTCGCTTTGCTATATGGGATGGTAAATCTGAGTGACTTACCTATAATAGAGAGACGAAGATCAAAACCTTGTTTAAACCTTAGAATGGTATAGGTATTTTTTTTCTTTTCCCTTGTACACGGCAGTGGTTGCCAATCGTAGGTCATACGGTGAGGTTCAACCCAGACCCGTTTTCTGTAGGAGAAACCATAAATCGTTGACCACCATGAGATATCGATAGTTGTTTAGTATCGACGCCAGACCCGTCAGCTAAGAAGACCCAGTCTTGGAATAACCTTACCAAGAGGAAAGGACAAAAGAATTGAGGAAAAGGTTATGCCGCTACCGGAAGAGCCCAGAGAAGGAATTATCCTTACGATCTGAGAAGACAGACACTGTCAACAATAAGGATGGAGTATATGAGTTTTGATGGAACCGTAACCATGCTTCTAAGGGTGGTAGCACCCCAGACCCCTTGTGATGATCGATGGATTTTGAGAAGACCCCCCCAAACCCTAACCTATTTCTTGCTAGCCTCTCCGAATCTCGAGGACGAGATTCCTTTTAAGGGTGGTAGGTTTGTAACATCCCAAAATTCTAAATTTTGGAATGTTATAATATATAGATAGTTTTGATTGATTGTTTGATTGATTGACTGAAAGTGGGTGAATTCGAAACTTTTTGAAAGATAAATGAGAGGGAATAAAAGGACTTTCCCAAACTTTCATTTTACTTTTATGCTCTCCGGGAATTCAAATTCTTTTCATCACGAAACCCTCGTGAGAAGATGACATGACTTCTTCCATTTATTTAAATGACAAGGGGTGTTGAAAATATTTGAATTTCATTTGAGAATATTTCCAATTCTGAAACTTTATGCAACTCAATGATTTTCACGAGCGAAGATAAAATGACTTCTTCAAAACATATGAAATATGAGCTGGGAGTTTCAAAGAATTAAACTCAAAGTTCTTTTGAATTTATTTTTTCAATGTGGGATTATTTGAGTTTTATTCAAAATATTTTTCTCCAAAAATAAAATATATAGAAAATAGGGTAACATGATTCCCTACATCAGAAAATTGGAGAGAAATTAATTTGAAGTCATTTTGGTATTTTAAAAAGATGATTTTTATTGGATTTTATTGGACCAGTAGCACTGTGTGAATTATTAGAATTTTTGTGGATTTTATTTGAAGCTAAAATAATGTTCATCATGTAGGAAATATTTTTCTGCAAATTTTGATATATTATATGCCTATATTGTATTTTTATTTATTTGGTATTATTTTATTTTAGTGTCTTTATATAAAAAACTCCCTCCACTTGAACTGGGCCGACCTGGCCCCAGCCAGCCGCTGCCCAGCCAGCGTGCCTGGCTGCTGTCCCGAGCTCCTTGAGAGACCCCGCCGCAGAAGCATCGCCGCCGCCGCCGTACGCCGCCCGGCCTCTCCCGCCGCCCCTCCTGCCCCTTCCCCACGCCACCTCCTCCTGGCCCCCTTAAATACTGGGCCCCGACGCCTGTTCCCCTCTCTCCCCTCGCATCTCGCCGCCGCCTCGCATTGAACTACCGCCGCCGCCGAGTTCTCACCGCCTCGCCCGCACCTCCCGAACCCGCAGCCACCACCCACCTCTCCGCCGCCCAGCCAGGCCATCGCGTCGACCCAAGCCGCCGCCTCGCCCCGCTCGCCGGAGACCGTCGTCGCCGGAGCCGTCCGAACCGCCGCCCGACCCGCCGGTTTTTTTCCGGTCCGGTAATAAACCGCCCGGTCCGATCCGGTTTATTTTTTTCAGTTTCGTTTTTTTAAAACCGGTTTTCTTTATTTAATGAACGCTCGCTGTTTACCTCTTCGCAGCGAACGTGCGTTAGATAGTTTTTTTTTTCTTTTCTGTTAGTTTTAGTCAGGGACCTCTTTGTAGTACTTTTTTATAGATTAGTCCCTGATTTTCAAACGACCATAACTTTTTACTCGTTAGTCCAAATTCAACGAAACCAACGCTCACGTCTTCGTTACGATCTCCTCTTTCCAGTAATCCAACTCAAACATGTTTTTGAAAGTTTTAAAATTTGAATTCAAACAGATTTGTATTCAAACTTCGTTCGATCATAACTTGAGTTTCGTAACTCCGATTTAGTTGATTCTTTTTGCAAATCGAAACTCTTGACCTAAACTTTCTGATAAGGCCAAATACACATGATTTCGGTACTGTTAGAAATTGCTTTATGTTGCGAGAGTTATTCGCTTGGTTTTGATGTTTTCCGAATCGATTTCTTCGTTCTTTCCGATCTTTTGAGTGATTGCTTATGTGTGGTTACTGTTGATTGCTTACGATAGATTGACCGGAGTGTGACGAGTAGAACTATCAAGAGTTTGAGTGCGAATCATCTTCATCAACATTGCAGGCAAGTAACACTTTGATCATACTTTCTCATACCCAGTTTTTATGCATTAGATCAATCCTCGAACAATTGCATGATTAGGATCTAATTAAATTGTGGGATGGGAAGTAGTTGAGGTAGTACCTATTACCTGTTTTACTTATGAAACCTTTGGGAGTTAATTCTACGTTTGCTTATTATGCCATGCTATGCTAGTAGACGTGGTTTGGACGAGTGTATTCCATGACAGATGTGAGATTGTTAAATTAATGGTTTATTTAAGGTGGCAACTTAAACACACATCTGGGTAGATTGAGGCACCTGGTTTCCATCAGGACTTGCTTATTTTTCTTCGGACCGCCACCCAGACTCAAAGGGATCATAAGATCATTCATGCTAGTAACTTCCATGTGCAGCCACAAGCCATTATGGGCTCTGACATAGTTGATTAAGTCGTGTGAACTCTTACAGTGGTAGACTAGCAGATGTAGGGGTTGTAGGTGGTACGGTCTACCCATCGTAAGGTGCAAACGCTTCTGAAAGACTATGTCTCGGTCATCCGTCTCTCAAACACCATGTAGTGCGAGAAACCAAACGGAGGCGATCGAGTCTTGTGGGGAAAAGTGCGCAAACCTCTGCAGAGTGTACAAACTAATCATGATTAGCCGTGTCCCCGGTTATGGATATCTTGAGTATCTAGTTCTTGGATTATCCTGTTGATCTCATCACGTTACTTAATAAAATTTGTTTGGGTTTTAATGAGTACTCTTAATTGGGATTGAGGATGCTGTCAACCATTCTCAATGTTTAACAACCACCATGATAGTTAAACAAATTTATTTCTTTGCAGTAGGGAAAAATTGGCTTTATGCAAAACTGTAACCATAGAGCTTTTCCACCAGCCATATATGCATGTAGTATAGGCTTATTCCTTCATTACTCTCTATGTGTTACATTGCCAGCATATTCCATGTGCTGACCCGTTTTCGGGCTGCAACGTTTCATGTTGCAGATTTTTCGGACGACGAGTAAGTGATAAGTTAGGGTTACGATTTTCTATACTCAACTTTGCCGTTGGTGTTGATGGGAATCCACAACCTTGTTGCTTCCGCTATGTTTTGGATTGAGGTAATAGTTTTTACGTTATTTATACATGTGATTTACCTCTGTTATAAATCCTCGAGTACTGTGTGTATCAGCATACCGATCCAGGGATGACACATAAGCACAGAGACTTGACCCATTCGGGTCGGGTCGCTACAATCAACCACCTTCCTCCTCCTCCTCCTCCTCTCTCTCTCTCTGTGACATTTCCTCGAACATCTCGTGTGCAGCTGTGCACCACCTCCGCGCCCCACGTAGCAGCAGCTGGCCCCGCCGCTCGTGCCCGGCATCGCACCCCGCGCAGGAGCAGTTGGCCCCGCCGCTCGTGCCCGGCGTCGCGCCCAGCAGCAGCAGCAGCTAGCCCCGCCGCTCATGCCCGGCGTTGCGCTCCGCGCAGCAGCAGCTGGCCCCGCCACCGCTGGCTTCCTCGCGATGACGCCGCCTACGTCGGCCCCTGCCGGACGCCGGTGTGGCGGAACTCGCGCTTGACCTAGATCCCTTCTCGACGCAGCCGCCCCTGCCAAGCGCTGGCCGGCGGACCTCCAAGCGTCGGCGTTCGTCATGGCCGTCTCTCCTGTGAAGGCGAGAGAAAGAAGAAAGGCGTTATGGTATAATACTTTAAAAGGCGAACGACATATATATCACCAAATTAATTTAGCCTAGATGGTTAGCCCCGATTCTCACGTGAGGTAAAAGTATATTTCTTTTGCTGATTTTTCACACAGGGACTAACATGTGGGACCCATGTGTCATAACGCCTTATATACGGAGACAGTCTAATGGAGTTGACTTTTCTGCCATGATAAATGGGCCCTGTCTGTCATAAACACGTTTAAATTGTCTAAACTCGTCATTTTCCGAAAGTGGTAGTTTTTAGTTACAAAATTAAATTTTGTTGATAGTTTTTGTCACTTATTAAAAAGTGGTAGTTGAGTGGGACGTAAACCCCTAAAGTGGTACTCCCTCCGTTCAGAATTACTTGTCTCAAAAATGGATGTATATATAACTAAAATACGTCTAGATACATCCATTTGTGCGACAAGTAATTCCGAACGGAGGGAGTAATTTTTTGTCAATCACTCCTCCTACAAACTATCATTCGCCTGCCCGAATAGAGGCGGCAGTACTCATGTTGCTCACGGGCATGATGGGCCGCGCGTCCTCGACGGTTTCTGATCCCATCCCGTCCTTCGATCCGCTAGTGTACAAATGTGTAACGAACTTCCTTTCAAGAAAAAAAAGAAGTGTGTAACGAACAACTGCGTAACCAACGAAATATCCCCGACATGTACGCGCGGACACCAATCCCCAGCGCTCCCTATTTATACACGCACCGCGCGCGCGCGTCCACTCGCTACCTAACTGCCACCCCTGATCCATCGATGAGTCCCACGTCGCCTCGGCAGCCCGGCTTCGGCGCCGGCGGGCAGCGCCAGCAAGCCGCCGCCGCCGCCACCAGTCCGTTCAAGATCCACAGGGACTCCCACCTCATACACAAGGGCGCCGCGGCCGGCGCATCCGCGTCCTCGCCGCCCTCCTCCTCGTCCACCAACTCCTCCGTCTCCTCCTCCCCCGGCGTCGGCCAGCAGCGGCCGGCGCCGAGGCCGAAGCAGCAGCAGCAGCAGCAGCCTGTCATCATCTACACGCACTCCCCCAAGGTGATCCGCACCAGCCCGCGCGACTTCATGTCCATCGTGCAGAAGCTCACCGGCCTCGAGAGCGCCGCCGCGTCAGCCGTCACCGGCGCCGCGCAGGACGAGTCGTCGTCCTCGTCGACGGAGAGCTGCGCCAATGCCCACGCCAGTGCCGTGCCGCCGCCGCCTCCTCCGCCCCAGTACATGGATCCACCTCAGCTGATGCCGCCGCCGGCGCAGCTGGATCACGCGCACTTCATGCCGGACATGCCGCTGTTCGCGCCCTCGGAGCATCAGCAGCACATGCTCTGCGCCTCCAGGGGCGGCCTCTACGGCCACTTCCCGCCCACGGTGGAGGCCGTGTCGCTCGGCGGCCCGGCGAACATGCACGACGGCGCCGCCTCTGTGGGGGTGTTCTCCCCGTTGGAGGCGATGAGAGCGTCGTATCCGGATTACCAGTTAACTTAATCGACATGCATGAACTAGGCGATGATCAATCACGCCGCATCGATCCATGCAATAATTGGAGCTAGTTTCTCTTTATTTTCTTCATGTTTTCTCATCTTGCTTCATTTCGGGGAACGTACGTGCAGAGACAAGAGAGGTGAAGGATTGACTGGCCTAGCCGGTGCATGTATGCATGCAGGACAACCCGTCGACGTACATCGCAACGCATGCATGCATGCAAGGCTGGCTGAGCTCCAGATCTCCCGGTTAATTACTCTATTTTTGTTAGCAAAAAATACTAGTACCAGTAGATGCAATTCCCAAATCCCAACCATGCATGGCTTTCATCATGGTTTTTTTTTTCTTTGTCAGGATTAGTTCCTCTGTTTGATCATTTTAGTTCCCTCGTGTGTGTCCTCGGTCAAGCTGATTAGAGTAGTGTTTTATTAGCTGATTACGTAGAGGCTTGGTTATCATTTTCCCACTGTATCTGTAAATAAATAAGCTGCAGAATTGCTGAAAGGAATTGTCGATTCTCCTGTCAATCGATGTAAATCGTGAATGAATGATAAATTTTTTCAGGTTTTTTTGGGCATTCAGGGAAATAAATGATTTTTTAGGGGTTATAAATGGATTATATATATTAGACTCAATCTTCACATTCCTATATCTACTTTATTTAATTCAGACCACCAGGCCGGCCCATCTTACGATTCTACCATATGAAACTAAGGGGATCTCCAAGGCCGACCCGCAAACCACCCACGTCCATCTGGACCGCGGAAGCCATCCAATGCGGGCCTGTATTGGTCCGGGGGACGGTCCGGACGCAATTTCTCCCGCAAAACGGAGGCACAAGTGGGGGTGCTTTGCGGGAGTCCGGACACGCGAAAGATAGGAATCTGACACCCGAGGCCCACCCAAAACCCTTCCCGGACCCCCGTGACTCCATCCTCCCTATTTTCTCTCCTTCCTTCTTTCTCTCTTGTCGTCGCCGCCGCTCCACCACCCCAGCCTCCACGCCACACCCCTGCCGGAAATCTGCATCTCCTTCACCTCCGGCGCTCCAGCAGGGCTCCGCGCCGCTTCTCCTCCGTCTTTGTTCAACCCCCTGTCCTCCGACCGCCCTGCCAGGTACCATCCTCTATCTTGCCCGACAACTGTTCGATGAATCGCTGGAGTTGAAAACAGTTGTCCCTTCTACTTTTTAGCAATGGATTTCGATTTGGAGTACATATACGAGCAGTATGTTGAGTCGCCCGACAGCTCGTCCAACAAGGGGGAGTACTCTGATGAGACGACGATGATGCAGGTGGTCCTTGAAGACGCGGAGCGTGCGGAGGAGCATGTTCTCAAGTTCAAGGGCTCGATCAAGGTTCATCGAGTGCTCAACCGCAACAGGGCGCACGGGCATTTGACACTGATGGACGACTACATTGCCCCTGATGCCCTATTCACTGACCATTTTCGCCGGTGTTTTCAGATGCTCAAGACTGTCTTCGATCGTTTGTACCATGGCATCCAGTCCTACGATGACTACTTCATCCTGAAGAAGGAAGCCGTGGGAACAATTGGCTTCTCTGGTTACCAGAAGTGCACGGCCACACTCCGGATGCTTGCATATGGCACGTTCGTTGATTCGTGGGACGAGTACCTACGGATGTCTGAGAGCACATGCGAAGATGCCATGGTCAGGTTTGCAACTGTCGTGGTCGAGGTGTTTGGACCCCAGTACCTAAGAGAACCAACTGTGGTAGACAGGGAGAGGCTCCTGGCAATCTCAGAAGCAAGAGGGCGGCCAGGTTTGCTTGGATCTCTTGACTGTATGCATTGGAAATGGAAGAACTACCCGAAGGCTTTACAAGGGCAATATCAGGGTCATGTTAAGAAGCCCATCATCATTCTTGAAGCAGTTGCATCACAAGATCTTTGGATTTGGCACGCTTTCTTTGGCATGCCCGGGTCTCACAATGACATCAATGTGATGCAACGATCGCCGTTGTTTGCGAGGCTGACTGAAGGAAAAGCTTGCCACTATACTGTTAATGGGCATGAGTACAACATGGGCTACTATCTGGTTGACGGTATCTATCCTCCATGGGCTACCTTTCTCAGCACCATCTCAAACTGTAGCGACCCGACCCAAAATCGGTCAAGTCTCTGTGTAGCTGTACCATCCCAAGATCATGCTGGCACACACAGTACATTGATGAAATAATCAAAGTTCAATCACACCTGAATTTATTACACGATTCTCATATCGAGTCTTTATTACAATAGAATAAATTCGGCCGAAGGCCAACTCATGAGAAATAAACTAAATAAAGCTGCGGAAGCGTGAGACGAGTAGCGAGTCCATCCGACTCAAAGGGCAATCGCCAAGCGTGGATCGTAGCCTCACTCCTGATCGAATACTCCTCTGCAACATAAGACGTTGCAGCCGTGTAGGTCAGCATTTTGAATATGCCGCAAGTCAAAGAGAGAATAACAATAAAATTACTAACACTATATGCAATTTGGTGTGGGGCTCTAAGTTTCATTGTTTTTGAAAAAGCCGTTTTACCCTATAACAATGGACTTGTTTGCAAATACTACAAAATGTTGGTAGTTATTGAGATGGTTCCGCCAACCAATGTCTCATTCCCAATTATTAAATAACCCCCTCAATTAATTTATAAATTTTGGTGTTGAGATATCCGAATTATTCCAAGTTCCAGAGGCTCAAATTGTCCGAATCGGGACACGGCTAACCGATTAGATCTTCACTCTGCAGAGGTTTGCGACTTTACCCGCAAGAATCGTTCCTCCTTTAAGTCTTTGCACTTCACGGTGTTTGAAGACGGACGAACAAACAGGGTCTTCGAAGAGTTCTCTCGCCACCGCCGGTACCCATCCAATCCTACCGTTCTTCTACATCTCGTAGCACCGTCCGCCGAGTCACACCTAGGGTTGACCAAGCGAGCCCATAATGGCTTGCGGCTGCAGGTAAGCTTCCGTCAATGGGGTATCCTTCCGTCTCTTCGTGGCTGGGTGAAGCTTTCCAAGATGTCATGGCGCTTCTCCATGCATCCCGCCAACCGCTGGTTTTCTCCAGGTGCCGTCAACCGTCCTCCACCCAAGAGTGAATTTTGAAGTCCATCTTGAGCTTGAAGTCATGGGGTTGTCATCATCTTGACTCTCACATCTCCCTTATGAATCACTCAACCAACCCCGTCTACGAGCTTAGCAAAAATAAACTACTTCGTCCCGGGCCATGGTAACAAGGGGAATTGGTTTCATCCTACCTCATGATACTACTCAAGAATATAACTTAAAATTCTCCTACTGCATGCATGGTGGGGAGGTATAATTCTAATGCAATAAAATCATAGGTATTGTAAAAGAAAACATGGTCAAATGACTTGCCTTGCTGACAATCTTTGAAAGCTAGGGACTCGTGGTAGCAAGCTTCGCACTCCGGAAATTCTACCGAGACAAACAACAATCATAATAAGCATAAGAACATACAATCACTTAACATAACAGCATGCTAACATAACACACAAAACATCCGGACCAAAAACCCAAAGAAAACTCGAAGAAATCCAAATCAATGTTTTCACCACATCAAACAACAACCAAGAAATAGTTTTGCACAACCAAATTTTTCTTAACAGAACCTAAGCATGGGTTTTTGCTAACTAACAGAAGAGAAAACATCATGCCAACTAGGAGCAAAAGGAATCACATCAAAAGCTATTATAGAACTCCTATTATGCCTATAACAATCCTAGCAAGAAAAAATGAAATAAAAATTTTAGTTATTGTAAATAAAAGTTCATGTTCTAAAGTTACAAAAACTAACCTAAAATAAACTATCACATAGGAAAAATAAAATTATTTGCTAAATAAAACAATAGGAAAACAGTAGCTAGTTAAATAAATAAGAACCACATGATTTTGATTAAAATATTTTTTTATTAAATCTAAAATGCCCAAATAAATTCCTACGGTTAGGCAAGGTCAAAACAAAGTAGTGACAAAAGAATCACTAAAATAAAATAATCCTAACTCATTTTATAGCAGAATTACTAATCTGTCTAAATCTAAAATAAAACAATTTCTAATAATTTTAACACGACTAAACATATTTTCTACAGAAACTACAACAAATTTGCAAAATAAAAAAAGAATCAATTAAAAATATTAAGTAGATTAAAAGATATGGATTTTACAAAACTGAAACTATTCGTAAAAAAACAGAAACGAAAAATATAATTAAAAAGAAAAACTGGTGCTAATGGGCCTATCTAACGCTCAAGGTCAAATAACTAAAACGCTGGGAATTAAACCGAGTCGGGCGGTCTAACTAAACCACTAACTAAACCAAAATAAAACCGTAACTAAAACCGGGTTTTAAACTAAAACCTACCCTTCGCTAAATCTAATCTAAACCCTAGATTTTAGATCTAACGGTGGGGGCATCTCCGCGACTTACCGTGGTGGAGACGACGGCGACGGTCGACGGCTCGGGCGACGATGGCGCGGTGGCTCGGTGGTCGGGAAGGCGGCGGAGGCCTCCGTGAGTCTTGGCGGACCGAGGGAGGTCGAGGTGGAGTTGGTGGAGCTCGGGGGTCGAGGCGGCCGGAACAGGAGCAATGGCGGCGTGGCGTCGGGCTCGGCGAGATTGCAGGCGAGGGGAGGTCTTGGCGCGAGGGGCGGAGCGGGCGAGGGGGTATTTATAGGGGGGAACCGGCTTGGAGGAGGGAGCGGATCGGGGGAGGAGATCCCAAGAAGTTCGGGATTCGGCGGCGACGAGGCGGCGTTGCGGGTTGGCGGGGAGGAAGAAGGCGGGGTGGGGTCGGGTGTCAGTGGGAGAGAGAGGAGGGTCGGGTCGGGCGACCGAGGGGAAAGGGTTTCGGCGCGGCGGCTCGGTCGGTCGGCTCGGCCCATTGGTGGGCTGGTTGGCTGCCCATTGGTGGGCTGCCCTTGCTGGCTGGGCGGTTAGCTGGTGGCGCTGGGGTTTTCTTTTTCTATTTTTTGAATTTAGGAGAGAGAGATAATATATTTAAATATATATATTATATAGGACATATATATATCAAAATGATCAGGGGAATATTCCCTACAATTTGAACATCTTTCCAGAGGCAAAACTCAAACTTAAAAAAACATTTTCTAAAATCCCAAATAAAATCAGATTTGAATTCAAATTTTTTTTTGGCAAAGTTTTCTTCTGACATATTTGGAGTGTCATGTTTACTCCTCTCATACTTTTTCTCAAGTATTTGTCAGGCATTGTTTGAAATAAATTTCAACTGTCAATTTGAATTCAAATTCCAACAACTCAAAAACCTCTGAAATACTTCAAATGCCACTCAATTTAAACAGTAATGCATAGATGCTTAGCTATAATTGTAAAACATTCCAAATAGGAAATTTGGGATGTTACATAAACCCAGTTGGCCAGAAAAGGCTCACTTTTCCGAAACATAAGAAGCAGCTAGAAAGGATGTCGGGAGGGCATTTGGAGTTTTGCAGACCCGTTTTGCAATTGTTCATAGACCTGCTAAACAATGGGATCCAGAAACCTTGTGGGAGGTGATGACATGTTGTGTGATCATGCACAACATGATCGTCGAGGATGAGCATGACGATGCTGTCGTAGCTCGAATTTGAGTACATGGATGATCCTATACAACTCTCGGACCAGAATCCGACCACATTTGAGGAGTTTATTCAAAGGCATCAACAAATCCGGCATCGTCCAACTCACGAGCAATCGAAGGAAGATCTAATTGAGCATCAGTGGGCAATGAAAGGGGACAAGAATGTTGGGATGTAATATTTGAAATTTTTAAAATTTGAACTAGTGCGGCATGTGGCTATTTGAACGTATGTACCCTTTGCATGCGACTTTTTGATCGTGCGGGCTAGGAAAAAATATTGGAAGGACGGATGTATGCTGCTATGGTTGGATGGCGTCCTCCTGCATCAGTGTCCGCGGACTGGTCCCCCCTATCCGTGGATGGAGGCAGGAGGAAGTTTGTGGGTTGCCGTTGGAGATGCCCTAAGGATATGGACGCCGATTCCCTAGCTTGAACTTTTCAAGCTCAGGGAGCCGACGAACGGTTCATTGATGACCCACAAGTATAGGGGATCTATGATACATCCATTTTGCATCATGTTTTCCTACTGTTATTTATAATGTTTTTGTGCATAATAATACTTTATGGAGTAATTCTAATGCCTTTTCTCTCATAATATGCAAGGTTTACACGAAGAGGGAGAATACCGGCAGCTGGAATTCTGGACCTGAAAAAGCTATGTCAGAGATACCTATTATGCACATCTACAAATGAGCTCAAATTTTACGGAGAATTATTTTGCAATATATAATAAATATTGCAGCAAATAACAACTAGAGGAGGGCTGCCTGGTGCCCACAAGACACCAGGGCACGCCAGGCCGCCCAGGCGCACCATGGTGGGTGGTGGGCAGCCAAGCCCTTCTCCGGTGCCCATCTTCTAGTATATAAGGTCTTTTTACCTGGAAAAATAATGAGAGAACTTTCGGGGCGGAGCGCCGCTGTCTCGAGGCGAAACTTGGGCAGGAGCACTTTTGCCCTCCGGCGGAGCGATTTCGCCGGGGGAACTTCCCTCCCGAAGGGGGAAATCGAAGCCATCGTCATCAGCAACAACTCTCTCATGTTTGGGGAGGCCAATCTCCATCAACATCTTCAACAGCACCATCTCATCTCAAACCCTAGTTCATCTCTTGTGTTCAATCTTTGTACCGAAACCTCAGATTTGTATATGTGGGTGACTAGCAGTGTAGATTACATCTTGTAGTTGTTTACTATATGGTTTATTTGGTGGAAGGTTATATGTTCAGATCCATTATGCTATTTAATACCCCTCTGATCTTGAGCATGAATATCAATTGTGAGTAGTTACCTTTGTTCTTGAGGTCACGGGAGAAGTCATGTTGCAAGTAATCATGTGAATTTGATATGTGTTTGATATTTTGCTGATATGAATGTTGTGATTCCCTTAGTGGTGTTATGTGAACGTCGACTACATGACACTTCACCATCTTTGGGCCTAAGGGACTGCATTGTGGAGTAGTTATTAGATGATGGGTTGCTAGAGTGACAGAAGCTTAAACCCTAGTTTATGCGCTATTTCGTAAGGGGCTGATTTGGATCCATATGTTTAATGCTATGGTTAGATTTTATCTTAATACTTTTCTCGTAGTTGCGGATGCTTGCGAGGGGGTTAATCATAAGTGGGAGGTTTGTTCAAGTAAGAATAGCACCCAAGAACTGGTCCACCCACATATCAAATTATCAAAGTAGCGAACGCGAATCAAATCAACATGATGAAAGTGACTAGATGAAATTCCAGTGTGCCCTCAAGAATGATTTGCTTATTATAAGAGACCGCTTTGGCCTGTCTTTTGCCACAATATGATTGAGCTACCTTGCTGCACTTTATTTACCATTACCGTTACTTGCTCGTTACAAATTATCTTGCTATCAAACTACCTGTTACCGACAATTTCAGTGCTTGCAGAAATTACCTTGCTGAAAACCACTTGTCATTTCCTTCTGCTTCTCGTTGGGTTCGACACTCTTACTTATCGAAAGGACTATGATTGATCCCCTATACTTGTGGGTCATCGAGACTCTTTTCTGGCGCTGTTGCCGGGGAGCGAAGCGCTCTTGGTAAGTGGAAACCAGTAAGGAAAAAATTTATATTACGTGCTGAAATTTACTGTCACTTGTCAGTATGGAAAACAATCCTTTGAGAGGTTTGTTTGGGGTATCGTCACCTCGAACGGAAACAGAAAGACTTTCCCCTCAACCTACTGCACCTACTGAAAATATTAGTTATTAAATTCCTTTGGGTATAATCAATGTTGGGGATATCGCTTATCGGGAATTTGTCGGTTGACCCATGATAAGGGGTAAATCGGCCAGTTTATCGGCATATCGGCCGATTTATCGCCATATCGGCTAATTTATCGGCCGATTTATCTTATCGGTCAGACAACGATAAGCGATAAATCGGCCGATTTAGCGGAATATCGGAAGATATCTTTAACAGTGGATATAATAGAACAACTGCTAGCTAATCCTTATGCAGGAGACGGAACTAAGCATCCCGATATGCATTTGATACATGTGGATGAAATATGTGGATTATTTAAGCTTGCAGGTTTACCCGAAGATGAAGCTAAGAAGAAAGTTTTCCCTTTATCTTTGAAGGGAAAAACATTGACATGGTATAGACTATACGATGATATTGGATCTTGGAACTGGAACCGATTGAAATTGGAATTTCACCCAAAAAAATATCCTATGCATCTAGTTCATCGTGATCGGAATTATATATATAATTATTGGTCTCGTGAAGGATAAAGTGTCGCTCTAGCTTGGGGGAGGCTTAAGTCAATGTTATATTCATGCCCCAATCATGAGCTCTCGAGAGTAATTATTATTCAGAATTTTTATGCTCGGCTTTCTCGTGATGATCAATCCATGCTCGATACTTCTTGTACAGGTTGTTTTATGAAGAAGACTATTGAATTCAAGTGGGATCTTTTGAAAAGAAATAAACGCAACTCTGAAGATCGGGAACTCGACGAAGGTAAAAAATCAGGTATTAAGTTTGAGTTTGATTGTGTTAAATCTTTTATGAATACTGATGCATTTCACAAGTTTAGCACTAAATATGGACTTGACTCTTAGATAGTAGCCTGTTTTTGTGAATCATTTGCTAATCATGTTGATCTCCCTAAGGAGAAGTGGTTTAAATATCATTCCCCTATTAAAGAAGAAATCAAAGAACCGGTCATAGCTAAAGATGAAACTATCATTTACGATGTTGATCCAGTTGTGCCTACTGCTAATATTGAAAAACCACCTTTCCCTGTTAGGATAAAGAACATGCTAAGGTATCAACCATGGTTCGTAAAAGTAATATTAAAGCACCTAAACCCTATGAACAAATTAAAGTAGAACCTAGTGTTGCTATGGTTAAAGATCCCTTGGTCGAAAACATTGATGGGCATGTTATTTAGTTCTGTGATGAAGCAGCTAGAGTTGGCAAACCCGATGAAAAAGATAAACATAAACCTATAGTTGGTATGCCTATTGTCTCAGTTAAAATAGGAGATCATTGCTATCATGGTTTATGTGATTTAGGTGCTAGTGTGAGTGCTATTCCTTTTACCTTATACAAAGAAATTATGAATGACATAACACCCGCTGAAATAGAAGACATGGATGTAACTATTAAACTTGCTAATAGAGACACCAACACACCACTTGGGATTGTTAGAGATGTTGAAGTCTTGCGTAGGAAAATAAAATACCCTACTAGTTTTCTAGTCCTTGGTTCCCCACAAGATGACTTTTTTCCCATTATCTTTGGTAGACCTTTCTTGAACACTGTCAATGCTAAGATAGATTGTGAAAAAGAAACTGTTAGTGTTAGTTTTGGTGACGTGTCTCATGAGTTTAATTTCTCTATGTTTCGTAGACAACCTCATAATAAAGAATTACCTAGTAAGGATGAAATAATTGGTCTTGCTTCTATTGCCATGCCTCCTACTGATCCACTAGAACAATATTTGCTAAACCATGGGAATGGTATGCACTTTCATGAAAGAAATGAAATAGATAAAATATTCTTTGAACAACAACCTCTCCTTAAACACAATTTGCCTATTGAAACTCTAGGAGGTCCTCCTCCACCTAAAGGTGATCATGTGTTTCAATTAAAACAACTGCCTGACACTCTGACGTATGCTTATCTTGATGAGAAAAAGATATATCATACTATTATTAGTGCTAACCTTTCAGAACATGAAGAAGACAGATTATTAAAAATTATGAGGAAGCACCAGGCTGCTATTGGATATACTCTTGATGATCTTAAGGGCATTAGTCCCACTCTCTGTCAACACAAGATTAATATGGAACCTGATGCTAAACCCGTTGTTGATCACCAAGGACGATTAAATCCTAAGATGAAAGAAGTGCTAAGAACTGAAATACTAAAGCTTTTGGAGGCAAGTATAATCTATCCCATAGCTGATAGTAGATGGGTAAGTCCTGTTCATTGTGTCCCTAAAAAGGGAGGTATTATTGTTGTTCCTAATGATAAAAATGAACTTATCCCACAAATAATAGTGATTGACTGTTGTTCCTAATGGTAATTGATTTTAGAAAATTAAATAAAGCTACTAGAAAATATCATTACCCTATGCCTTTCATTGACCAAATGCTATAAAGATATCCAAGCACACACACTTTTGTTTTCGTGAAGGATATTCTGGTTTCTCAACCTGATCAAGAGAAAACCACCTTTACTTGTCCTTTTGGAACTTATGCTTATAGACGTATGCCTTTTGGTTTATGTAATGCACCTGATACCTTTCAAAGATGTATGACTGCTATATTCTCTGACTTTTGTGAAAAGATTGTTGAGGTTTTCAAGGATGATTTTTCCGTTTACGGAACTTCTTTTGATGATTGCTTAAGCAACCTTGATTGAGTTTTGTAGAGATGTGAACAAACTAATCTTGTTTTGAATTGGGACAAGTGCCACTTTATGGTTAATGAAGGCATTGTCTTGGGGCATTAAATTCTCGAACGAGGTATTGAGGTGGATAAAGCTAAAGGTGATGCAATTGAGAAAATGCCATGTCCTAAAGATATCAAAGGTATTCGTAGTTTCCTTGGTCATGCTGCTTTCTATAGGAGGTTTATTAAAGACTTCTCTAAAATTTCTAGGCCTCTTACTAATCTTTTACAAAAGAATGTTCCTTTTTTATGATGATTGTGTAGAAGCCTTTGAAACACTTCAGAAAACCTTAACATCTGCACCTATTGTTCAACCACCTGATTGGAACTTGCATTTTGAAATTATGTGTGGTGCTAGTGATTATGTTGTTGGTGCTGTTTTAGGACAAAGAGTTGATAAGAAATTAAATGTTATCCATTATGCTAGCAAAACTCTAGACAGTGCCCAAAGAAATTATGCTACTACTGAGAAAGAATTTTTAGCAGTTGTGTTTGCTTGTGATAAATTCAGATCTTTCGTTGTTGATTCCAAAGTAATTGTTCACATCGATCATGCTGCTATAAATACCTTATGGAAAAGAAAGATGCTAAACCTAGACTCGTTAGGTGGGTTCTCTTTCTACAAGAATTTGATTTACATATCACTGATAGGAAAGGAGCTGAGAACACCGTAACTGATAATATATCTAGGTTAGAAAATAGTCTTGATGACCCACTACCTATTGATGATAGTTTCCCTAATGAACAACTAGCTGTCATAAATGCTTCTCATAACACTCCTTGGTATGCTGACTATGCTAATTATATCGTTGCTAAATTTATACCACCTAGTTTCACATACCAGCAAAAGAAGAAATTCTTCTATGATTTAAGACATTACTTTTGGGATGACCCACATCTTTATAAAGAGGGAGTAGATGGTATTATTAGACGTTGTGTACCTGAGCATGAACAGGAACATATCCTACAGAAGTGTCACTCCGAAGCCTATGGAGGGCATCATGCGGGAGATAGAACTGCTCATAACATATTACAATCTGGTTTTTATTGGCCTGCTCTTTTCAAGGATGCCCATAAGTTTGTTTTATCTTGTGATGAATGTCAAAGAATAGGTAATATTGGTAAGCGTCAGGAAATGCCTATGAATTATTCACTTGTTGTTGAACCATTTGATGTTTGGGGATTTGATTATATGGGACCTTTTCCTTCCTCTAATGGTATACACATATTTTGGTTGCTGTTGATTATGTCACTAAGTGGGTAGAAGCTATTCCAACTAGTAGTGCTGATCATAACACCTCCATTAAAATGCTCAAAGAAGTTAGTTTTTCCAAGGTTTGGAGTCCCAAGATATTTAATGACTGATGGTGGTTCAGACTTTATTCATGGTGCTTTCCGTAAAATGCTTGCTAAATATGATGTTAACCATAGAATTGCATCACCATATCATCCTCAATCTAGTGGTCAAGTTGAACTTAGCAATAGAGAAATAAAATTAATATTACAAAAACTATCAATAGGCCCCGAAAGAATTGGTCTAAGAAACTAGATGATGCACTTTGGGACTATAGAACAACTTATAAAAATCCTATGTGTATGTCTCCATATAAAATGGTTTATGGAAAAGCTTGTCATTTGCTTCTTGAGTTACAACATAAAGCATATAGGGAAATTAAAGAACTCAATTATGACTTCAAACTTGCTGGTGAAAAGAGGTTATTTGATATTAGCTCACTAGATGAATGGAGAACCCAAGCTTATGATAATGCCAAACTATTTAAAGAAAAAGTTAAAAGATGGCATGACAAAAGAATCCAAAAGCGGGAATTCAAAGTGGTGAACATGTTCTATTGTACAATTCTTGTTTTAGTTTTTTTGCAGGAAAACTTCTTTCCAAATGGGAAGGACCATATGCTATTGAAGATGTTTATCGCTCCGGAGCCATTAAGCACTATATCTCAGGTGCGCCTATTAATGTTGAAACCAATATTATTCAAACCATGACACCGGGGGAACACATAAAAGAAACCTTCCAGAACACTCTAGAACCCTGAAAAGGAAGAGGTACATGATACCGTAAGTAAACGGACTCCGCAAAATCCGCAAAAATATTTTCAATCAGTTTTGGAATATTAGAAAGAAATAGGAAAATAAGAAACAACCGGGAAGGCAACTCAGGTGGCCAAAAGACACCAGGGAGCGCCTACCCCACCTGGCGCGCCCTGGTGGGTGATGGGCCCCTTGGGCACCTTCCTGACTCCATTTTCCTTCCATATGCTTGTTTCCCAAGATAAAAAATCTTTATATATACCCCCAGATGATTTGACCACCGCATCGCAGAAAAATCCTCTGTTCTTGTTTCGTGTTGTTTTCCTGTCAGATCTAGATCGCCATTGCTCCACCAAGCTCCCCCAAGGACAAGTTCTTCGAGAAGGTCATCAAACCGTACTTGTCTAAGGTGATGAAGCACCCTCAAGCCATTGAGATGCGTGAGGGGGTGCTCCACATCCGGGATGTTCAGGGGCCCAAGAGGACAGGGAGCATGGAGGCCAGGCACGAGGCAGTGGAACAAGACATCTTCTAGTGCCAAGGGATGGTGGAGTGTGGACTCAGCGCCAATCACTCCATGATCTTGGAATTCACCCGTGACCACATGGTCGATGGACGGTCCATGAAGGACATCATCTTTACCTTCAACGAGCAAATCAATTTTTTGCAAAGCCAAATCTATGATCTTCAAAACCAAGTTTTCGAGTATGAAGCAAGATTTACAGGTATGAGTTTAGGTGCCAGTTGCGGGACTCGAGAGACTCGTGCATCCTCTTTTGATGGTGAACCCCTACCCTAGAAGCCGGGGGACAAACTTACTACCTCACCACCACCTTCATCATCTTCCCCACCAAAGGAGACTTGAGTACACAGGTACAGGCACTCCCCTTGGCTTGTGCCAAGCTTGGGGGAGATGCTCTGGTATTGTATCACCATCACTTTTATTACCTTTACCTATTTTAATTCGATCCCTAGCTATTTCATTATTTAGTTGAATAAAAATTTAGTATGATCTATTTTAGAGTGCCAGTTTCATGATCTTTCTATCTATGTAATATAGTGAGAGCTATATAATAAAGTTTAGTTTGAGTTTTTGCTTCTTTACTTGTATGTTGAAATCAAAATAAAGGAAATAAATGAAAAATATCATATGCTAATCTTATGGTAAGTAATGACACCACATAAGGAAAAGTTAAGTGGTAAAATTTATTGAAAGTTGACAAACATAGCATTGGTCAATAATGCAACTCATGAAAGAATTAATACGGGAAGAGAAGATTCACATGCGAATATACAATCTTGGACCTCTTTTATGATTGTGAGCCCCCATTAAATATTATATGCTAAAATTGTTGACGTTGGACGTGGAAGACAACGTAATGATTTATGTTTGTTCATATTCACATAGAAGTTATATTGTCATAGATCCTTCAACATGTGGTGCTTGCTCAATATCTTTGCTAGCCAAAATTCCGCACTAAGTAGATATACTACTTGTGCATCCAAAAACCTTAAATCCAAACTCATGTTTTGAGAGTCCACCATACCTACCTATGGATTGAGTAAGATCCTTGAAGTAAGTTTTCATCGGTGCAAAAAGGCAATAAAAATTGCTTCTATATGTGTTTGATCTTTTAGTGTAAGGGAAAATAAGCGTTGTACGAACTTGTGATGGCAAAGTAATAAAAGCAACGGACTGCATAATAAAGGTTGCTATCATAAGGGAAAATATAATGTGACGTTCTTTTGCATTAAGGGATTGTGCATACAAAACCGAAAAGCGCATGCCAACCTCTGCTTCCCTCTGCGAAGGGCCTATATTTTACTTTTATGTATTTACTTTTTATGCAAGAGTCAAAGTATTCTTCTCTATTCCTTTTTATTTTCTCTTTTTACAAGCATCATGTGGTGAGGAAAGATCTAGGGACATATATCTTGTTGAATGTGAGTGATCATGAGTTATTATTGTTGACATCACCCTTGAGGTGAATAAGTTGGGAGGCGAAACTATAAGCCCCTATCTTTCTATGTGTCCGTTTGAAACTTTTTACTCATATGTATGCTGTGAGTGTTAGCAATCATAGAATATTAAATGATGGTGGAGTATGTGGACTTGCCAAAAGGCTCCAATACGAGACCCTTCCTGAAAATATGATGAATTGTAGTATCAAAGTTGACTGAGAACATAGTTTGTTAGTTTTCAATAAATTTTATGCTTTTATGCTTTTTACTTCGATGTTGTGATGAATTGTTACTTGTTCATGAGAAGTTATATGATAAAGCTGTATGATAAAGTTTGTTGCTGTTATAATAATAAGCATGATGCTGCTATGTGTGTATTTTGTTTTTATCGACACCTCTCTCTCTAAACATGTGGACATGATTTTCGATATCGGCTTTCGCTTGAGGACAAGCAAGGTCTAAGCTTGGGGGAGTTGATACGTCCATTTTGCATCATGTTTTCCTACTGTTATTTATAATGCTTTTATGCATAATAATGCTTTATGGAGTAATTCTAATGCCTTTTCTCTGATAATATGCAAGGTTTACACAAAGAGGGAGAATACCGGCAGCTAGAATTCTGGACTTGAAAAAGCTATGTCAGAGATACCTATTCTACACATCTCCAAATGAGCTGAAATATTACAGAGAATTATTTTGGAATACATAATAAATATTGGAGCAAATAACTACTAGAGGGGGGTTGCCTGGTGCCCACAAGACACTATGGTGCGCCAGCCCCCCACCCTCCCGGGCGCGCCCTGGTGGGTGGTGGGCAGCCCAACCCACCTCCGGTGCCCATCTTCTAGTATATAAGGTCTTTTGACCAAGAAAAAATAAGGAGAGGACTTTCGGGACAGAGCGCCACCGTCTCGAGGTGGAACTTGGGCAGGAGCACTTTTGCTTTCCGGTGGAGCGATTTCGCTGGGGGAACTTCCCTCCCGGAGGGGCAAATCGGAGCCATCTGTTGGGGAACGTAGTAATTTCAAAAAAATTCCTACGCACACACAAGATCATGGTGATGGCATAGCAACGAGAGGGGAGAGTGTATGTCCACGCACTCGTGAGACCGTGGCGAAGCGTTATAACAACGCTGTTGATGTAGTCGACGTCTTCACGATCCGACCGATCCAAGTACCGAACGCACGGCACCTCCGAGTTCAGCACACGCTCAGCTCGATGACGATCCCCGGCTCCGATCCAGCAAAGCGTCGGGGATGAGTTCCGTCAAGACGACGGCATGGTGACGATGATGATGCTCCACCGACGCAGGGCTTCGCCTAAGCTCGCGACGATATGACTTTATCGGCGCAGGCTTCGCTTAAGCTCATGACGATATGACCGAAGTGGAATATGGTGGAGGGGCACCGACACGGCTAAGGAACGATCCGTAGATCAACTTGTGTGTCATGGGGTGCCCCTGCCCCGTATATAAAGGAGCAAGGGGTGCGGCGGCCCTAGGGGAGGCGGCGGAGGAGTCCTACTCCCACCGGAGTAGGACTCCCCCTTCCTAGTTGGATTAGGACTTGGGGAGGGGAAGAGGAAGGGCGCGCCCCCTCTCCTGTCCTATTCGGACTAGGGGAGGGGCGCGGCCTGCCCTGGCCGCCCTCCTCTTCTCCCTTATGGCCCATCAAGGCCCATTGACCCCGGGAGGGTTCCGTAACCCGGTGTTCGGTAAAATCCGATTTCATCCGAACCTTCCAAGTCCAAACATAGGCTTCCAATATATCGATCTTTATGTCTCGACCATTTGAGACTCCTCGTCATGTCCGTGATCACATCCGGGACTCCGAACAAACTTCGGTACATCAAAACTTATAAACTCATAATAAACTGTCATCGTAACGTTAAGCGTGCGGACCCTACGGGTTCGAGAACTATGTAGACATGACCTAGAACTATTCTCGGTCAAGAACCAATAGCGGAACCTGGATGTTCATATTGGTTCCTACATATTCTACGAAGATCCTTATCGGTCAAACCGCATAACAACATACGTTGTTCCCTTTGTCATCGGTATGTTACTTGCCCGAGATTCGATCGTCGGTATCCAATACCTAGTTCAATCTCGTTACCGGCAAGTCTCTTTACTCATTCTGTAATACATCATTTCATAACTAACTCATTAGTTACAATGCTTGCAAGGCTTAGGTGATGAGTATTACCGAGAAGGCCAGAGATACCTCTCCGACAATCGGAGTGACAAAACCTAATCTCGAATTATGCCAACTCAACATATACTTTTGGACACACAGAGAGTACCTTTATAATCACCCAGTTATGTTGTGACGTTTGGTAGCACACAAAGTGTTCCTCGTAAACGGAGTTGCATAATCTCATAGTTGCAGGAACTTTGTATAAGTCATGAAGAAAGCATAAGCAACATACTAAACGATCAAGTGCTAAGCTAACGGAATGGGTCAAGTCAATCACATCATTCTCCTAATGATGTGATCCCGTTAATCAAATGACAACTCATGTCTATGGTTAGGAAACATAACCATCTTGATTAACGAGCTAGTAAAGTAGAGGCATACTAGTGACACTCTGTTTGTCTATGTATTCACACATGTATTATGTTTCCGTTAATACAATTCTAGCATGAATAATAAACATTTATCATGATATAAGGAAATAAATAATAACTTTATTATTGCCTCTAGGGCATATTTCCTTGATCTCCCACTTGCACTAGAGTCAATAATCTAGATTACACAAGAATGATTCTAACACCCATGGAGTCTTGGTGCTGATCATGTTTTGCTCGTGGAAGAGGCTTAGTCAACGGTGCGCAACATTCAGATCCGTATGTATCTTGCAAATCTCTATGTCTCCCACTTGGACTTGGTCCCGAATGGAATTGAAGCGTCTGTTGATATGCTTGGTCCTCTTGTGAAATCTGGATTCCTTTGCCAAGGCAGTTGCACCAAGATTGTCACAGAAGATCTTCATTGGTCCCGATGCACTAGGTATGACACCTAGATCGGAAATGAACTCTTTCATCCAGACTCCTTCATTTGCTGCTTCCAAGCAGCTATGTACTCCGCTTCACATGTAGATCCCGCCACGACGCTTTGTTTAGAACTGCACCAACCGACAGCTCCACCGCTTAATAAAAACACGATCCGGTTTGCGATTTAGAATCGTCCGGATCAGTGTCAAATCTTGCATCGACGTAACCATTTACGACTAGCTCTTTGTCACCTCCATATACGAGAAATATATCCTTAGTCCTTTTCGGTATTTGGGATGTTCTTGACCGCTGTCCGATGATCCACTCTGGATTACTTTGGTACCTTCCTGCCAAGCTTATTGCTAAGCATACGTCAGTCTGGTACACAGCATTGCATACATGATAGAGCCTATGGCTGAAGCATAGGGAACATCTTTCATTTCTCTCTATCTTCTGCTGTGGTCGGGCATTGAGTCGACTCAATTTCACACCTTGTAACACAGGTAAAAATCCTTTCTTTGCCTGATCCATTTTGAACTTTTTCAAAACTTTATCAAGGTATGTGCTTTGTGAAAGTCCAATTAAATGTCTTGATCTATCTCTATAGATCTTGATGCCCAATATGTAAGCAGCTTCACCGAGGTCTTTCATTGAAAAACTTTTATTCAAGTATCCTTTTATGCTATCCAGAAATTCTATATCATTTCCGATTAATAATATGTCGTCCACATATAATATCGAAATGCTACTGAGCTCCCACTCACTTTCTTGTAAATACAAGCTTCTCCAAAAGTGCAGATAAAACCATATGCTTTGATCACACTATCAAAGTGTTTATTCCAACTCCGAGAGGCTTGCACTGGACCATAAATTGATCATTGGAGCTTGCACACTTTGTTAGCACCTTTTGGATCAACAAAACCTTCTGGTTGCATCATATACAACTCTTCTTCTAGAAATCCATTCAAGAATGAAGTTTTACATCCATTTGCCAAATTTCATAATCATAAAATGCAGCAATTGCTAACATGATTCGGACAGACTTAAGCATCGCCACGGGTGAGAAAGTCTCATCGTAGTCAACCCCTTGAACTTGTCGAAAACCTTTCGCAACAAGTCGAGCTTTATAGACAGTTACATTACCATCAGCGTCAGTCTTCTTCTTAAAGATCCATTTATTCTCAATGGCTTGCCGATCATCGGGCAAGTCAACCAAAGTCCATACTTTGTTCTCATACATGGATCCCATCTCAGATTTCATGGCTTCAAGCCATTTTATGAATCTGGGCTCACCATCGCTTCTTCATAGTTCGTAGGTTCACCATGATCTAGTAGCATGACTTCCGAATAGGATTACCGTACCACTCGGTGCGGATTTTATTCTGGTTGATCTCTGAGTTCGGTGACAACTTGATCTGAAGTTTCATGATCATTATCATTATCTTCCTCGCTAAGCGGTGTAGGTGTCATAGAAACCGATTTCTGTGATGAACTACTTTCCAATAAGGGAGCTGGTACTGTTACCTCATCAAGTTCTACTTTCCTCCCACTCACTTCTTTCGAGAGAAACTCCTTCTCTAGAAAGGATCCATTCTTAGCAACGAATGTCTTGCCTTCGGATCTGTGATAGAAGGTATACCCAATTGTCTCCTTTGGGTATCCTATGAAGACACATTTTTCCGATTTGGGTTCAAGCTTATCAGGTTGAAGCTTTTTCACATAAGCATCGCAACCCCAAACTTTCAGAAACGACAACTTTGGTTTCTTGCCAAACCATAGTTCATAAGGTGTCGTCTCAACGGATTTTGACGGTGTCCTATTTAACGTGAATGCGGCCGTCTCTAAAGCATAACCCCAAAATGATAGCGGTAAATCGGAAATAGACATCAAGATCGCACCATATCTAGTAAAGTACGATTACGACGTTCGGACATACCATTACGCTGTGGTGTTCCCGGTGGCGTGAGTTGCAAAACTATTCCGCATTGCTTCAAATGTAGACCAAACTCGTAACTCAAACATTCTCCTCCACGATCAGATCGTAGAAACTTTATTTTCTTGTTACGATGATTTTCAACTTCACTCTGAAATTCTTTGAACTTTTCAAATGTTTCAGATTTATGCTTCATTAAGTAGATATACCCGTATCTGCTTAAATCATCTGTGAAGGTGAGAAAATAACGATATCCGCCACGAGCTTCAACATTCATCGGACCACATACATCTGTATGTATGATTTCCAACAAATCTGTTGCTCTCTCCATACAACCGGAGAACGGTGTTTTAGTCATCTTGCCCATGAGGCACGGTTCATAAGTACCAAGTGATTCATAATCAAGTGATTCCAAAAGTCCATATGTATGGAGTTTCTTCATGCGTTTTACACCGATATGACCTAAACGGCAAGTGCCACAAATAAGTTGCACTATCATTATTAACTCTGCATCTTTTGGCTTCGACATTATGAATATGTGTATCACTCTTGTCAAGATTCAACAAGAATAGACCATTCTTCAAGGGTGCATGACCATAAAAGATATTACTCATATAAATAGAACAACCATTATTCTCTGATTTAAATGAATAACCGCCTCGCATTAAACAAGATCCAGATATAATGTTCATGCTCAACGCGGCACCAAATAACAATTATTTAGGTCTAAAACTAATCCCGAAGGTAGATGTAGAGGTAGCGTGCCGATCGCGATCACATTGACTTTGGAACCGTTTCCCACGCGATCGTCACCTCGTCCTTTGCGGTGCTCGCCTATTCAGTAGTCCCTGCTTTGAGTTGCAAATATTAGCAGAACCAGTATCAAATACCAGTGCTACTACGAGCTCTAGTAAGGTACACATCAATAACATGTATATCACATATACCTTTGTTCACCTTGCCATCCTTCTTATCCGCCAAATACTTGGGGCAGTTCCGCTTCAAAGTGTCCATCGCTTGCGGTAAAAACACTCAGTTTTAGGCTTAGGTCCAGACTTGGGTTTCTTCTCTTGAGCAGCAACTTTCTTGCTGTTCTTTTTGAAGTTTCCCTTCTTCTTCCCTTTACCCTTTTTCTTGATACTAGTGGTCTTGTTGACCATCAACACTTGATGCTCTTTCTTGATTTCTACCTCCATGCTTTTAGCATTGCGAAGAGCTCAGAATTGTCTTAGTCATCCCTTGCATATTATAGTTCATCACGAAGCTCTTGTAGCTTGGTGGCGTGATTGGAGAATTTGTCAATGACACTATCATCCGGAAGATTAACTCCCAGCTGAATCAAGTGATTATTATACCTGGACATTTTGAGTATGTGCTCACCGACGTAACTATTCTCCTCCATCTTGCAGCTATAGAACTTATTGGAGACTTCATATCTCTCAATCCGGAATTTGCTTGAAATATTAACTTCAACTCTTGGAACATCTCATATGCTCCATGACGCTCAAAACGTCGTTGAAGACCCGGTTCTAAGCCGTAAAGCATGGCACATCGAACTATAGAGTAGTCATAAGCTTTGCTCGCCAGACGCTCACAACTTCGGCGTTGCTCTCGCAGCAAGAGTTCGGCACCCAGCGGTGCTTCCAGGGCGTAATTCTTCTCATGCAGCAATGAGGATAATCCTCGTTACGGACCCATCCGTGTAATTGCTACCATCATCTTTCAACTTCGCTTCTCAAGGAACGCATTAAAATTCAACGGAACAACATCACGAGCCATCTATCTACAAGAAACATAGACAAGCAAAATACTATCAGTACTAAGTTCATGATAAATTTAAGTTCAATTAATCATATTAAAAACTCCCACTTAGACAGACATCTCTCTAGTCATCTAAGTGATTACGTGATCCAAATCAACTAAACCATAACCGATCATCACGTGAGATGGAGTAGTTTTCAATGGTGAACATCACTATGTTGATCATATCTACTATATGATTCACGCCGACCTTTCGGTCTCCGTGTTCGAGGCCATATCTGCATATGCTAGGCTCGTCAAGTTTAACTGAGTATTCTGCGTGTGCAAAACTGGCTTGCACCCGTTGTAGATGGACGAGAACTTATCACACCCGATCATCACGTGGTGTGCGGGTACTATGAACTTTTAGCAATGGTGCATACTCAGGAGAACACTTCTTGATAATTTTAGTGAGAGATCATCTTATAATGCTACCGTCAATCAAAGCAAGATAAGATGCATAAAGGATAAACATCACATGCAATCAATATAAGTGATATGATATGGCCATCATCATCTTGTGCTTGTGATCTCCATCTCCAAGCAAATCATGACCACCATTGTCACCGGCGCGACACCTTGATCTCCATCGTAGCATCGTTGTCGTCTCGCCAACTATTGCTTCTACGACTATCGCTACTTCTTAGTGATAAAGTAAAGCAATTACATGGTTTTTGCATTTCATACAATAAAGCGACAACCATATGGCTCCTGCCAGTTGCCGATAACTTCGGTTACAAAACATGATCATCTCATACAATAAAATATAGCATCACGTCTTGACCATATCACATCACAACATGCCCTGCAAAAACAAGTTAGACGTCCTCTACTTTGTTGTTGCAAGTTTTACGTGGCTGCTACGGGCTGAGCAAGAACCGTTCTTACCTACGCATCAAAACCACAACGATAGTTTGTCAAGTTGGTGCTGTTTTAACCTTCGCAAGGACCGGGCGTAGCCACACTCGGTTCAACTAATGTGAGAGAAACAGACACCGCCGTCACCTTTAAGCAACGAGTGCTCAAGCGGTGAAACAAGTCTCGCGTAAGCGTCTGGCGTAATGTCGGTCGGGCCGCTTCATCTCACAATACCGCCGAACCAAAGTATGACATGCTGGTAAGCAGATGACTTATATCGCCCACAACTCACTTGTGTTCTACTCGTGGATATGACATCAACGCATAAAACCAGGCTCGGATGCCATTGTTGGGGAACGAGTAATTTCAAAAATTTCCTACGCACACGCAAGATCATGGTGATGGCATAGCAACGAGAGGGAGAGTGTATGTCCATGTACCCTCGTGAGACCGAAGCGAAGCGTTATAACAACGCTGTTGATGTAGTCGACGTCTTCACGATCCGACCGATCCAAGTACCGAACGCACGGCACCTCCGAGTTCAGCACACGCTCAGCTCGATGACGATCCCGTGCTCGATCCAGCAAAGCGCTAGATGAGTTCCGTCAAGACGACGGCGTGGTGACGATGATGATGCTCCACCGACGCAGGGCTTCGCCTAAGCTCCGCGACGATATGACTTTATCGGCGCGGGGCTTCGCCTAAGCTCCGCGACGATATGACGAAGTGGAATATGGTGGAGGGGGCACCACACGGCTAAGGAACGATCCGTAGATCAACTTGTGTGTCATGGGGTGCCCCCTGCCTCGTAGATATAAAGGAGCAAGGGGGGTGTGGCGGCCCTAGGGGAGGCGCTGCCGGAGGAGTCCTACTCCCACCGGAGTAGGACTCCCCCTTCCTAGTTGGATTAGGACTTGGGGAGGGGAAGAGGAAGGGCCGCCCCCTCTCCTTGTCCTATTCGGACTAGGGGGGGGGCGCGCCTGCCATGGCCGGCCCTCCTCTTCTCCCTTATGGCCCATCAAGGCCCATTGACTTCGGAGGGTTCCGTAACCCCGGTGTTCGGTAAAATCTCGATTTCATCCGAACCTTCCAAGTCCAAACATAGGCTTCCAATATATCGATCTTTATGTCTCGACCATTTCGAGACTCCCGTCATGTCCGTGATCACATCCGGGACTCCGAACAAACTTCAGTACATCAAAACTTATAAACTCATAATAAACTGTCATCGTAACGTTAAGCGTGCGGACCCTACGGGTTCGAGAACTATGTATACATGACCTAGAACTATTCTCGGTCAATAACCAATAGCGGAACCTGGATGTTCATATTGGTTCCTACATATTCTACGAAGATCCTTATCGGTCAAACCGCATAACAACATACGTTGTTCCCTTTGTCATCGGTATGTTACTTGCCCGAGATTCGATCGTCGGTATCCAATACCTAGTTCAATCTCGTTACCGGCAAGTCTCTTTACTCGCTTTGTAATACATCATTTCATAACTAACTCATTAGTTACAATGCTTGCAAGGCTTAGGTGATGAGTATTACCGAGAAGGCCCAGAGATACCTCTCCGACAATCGGAGTGACAAAACCTAATCTCAAATTATGCCAACTCAACATATACTTTTGGAGACACCAGAGTACCTTTATAATCACCCGATTACGCCAGACGTTTGGTAGCACACAAAGTGTTCCTCCGTAAACGGAGTTGCATAATCTCATAGTTGCAGGAACTTTGTATAAGTCATGAAGAAAGCATAAGCAACATACTAAATGATCAAGTGCTAAGCTAACGGAATGGGTCAAGTCAATCACATCATTCTCCTAATGATGTGATCCCGTTAATCAAATGACAACTCGTGTCTATGGTTAGGAAACATAACCATCTTCGATTAACGAGCTAGTAAAGTAGAGGCATACTAGTGACACTCTGTTTGTCTATGTATTCACACATGTATTATGTTTCCTGTTAATACAATTCTAGCATGAATAATAAACATTTATCATGATATAAGGAAATAAATAATAACTTTATTATTGCCTCTAGGGCATATTTCCTTCACCATCATCATCACCAACAACCCTCCCATCTTTGGGAGGCCAATCTCCATCAACATCTTCAATAGCACCATCTCATCACAAACCCTAGTTCATCTCTTGTGCTCAATCTTTGTACCAGAACCTCAGATTGGTACATGTGGGTGACTAGCAGTGTTGATTACATCTTGTAGTTATTTACTATATGGTTTATTTTGTGGAAGATTATATGTTCAGATCCATTATGCTATTTAATACCCCTCTGATATTGAGCATGAATATCATTTGTGAGTAGTTACCTTTGTTCTTGAGGTCACGGGAGAAGTCATGTTGCAAGTAATCATGTGAATTTGATATGTCTTCAATATTTTCTTGATACGAATGTTGTGATTCCCTTAGTGGTGTTATGTGAACGTCGACTACATGAAACTTTACCAGCTTTAGGCCTAAGGGAATGCATTGTGGAGTAGTTATTAGATTATGGGTTGCTAGAGTGACAGAAGCTTAAACCCTAGTTTGTGCGCTATTTCGTAAGGGACTGATTTGGACCCATATGTTTAATGCTATGGTTAGATTTTATCTTAATACTTTTATCGTAGTTGCGGATGCTTGCGAGGGGGTTAATAATATGTGGGAGGTTTGTTCAAGTAAGAACAACACCCAAGCACCGGTCCACGCACATATCAAATTATCAATGTAGCCGACGCGAATCAAACCAACATGATGAAAGTGACTAGATGAAATCCCTGTGTGCCCTCAAGAACGCTTTGCTTATTTTAAGGGACCGTTTTGGTTTGTCCTCTTCCACAAAAGGATTGGGATACCTTGCTGCAGTTTATTTACCAGTACCGTTACTTGCTCGTAACAAATTATCTTGCTATCAAACTACCTGTTACCGACAATTTCAGTGCTTGCAAAAATTACCAGGCTAAAAACCGCTTGGCATTTCCTTCTGCTCCTCATTGGGTTCGACACTCTTACTTATTGAAAGGACCGTTTGCCATTTCCTTCTGCTCCTCGTTGGGTTTGACACTCTTACTTATCGAATGGACTCCCCTTTCGATAAGTAAGAGTGTCAAACCCAACGAGGAGCAGAAGGAAATGACAAGCGGTTTTCAGTAAGGTATTTTCTGCAAGCATTGAGATTATCGATATAGATAGTTTGATAGCAATATAGTTTGTAACGAGCAACAAGTAGCAATTGTAACAAATGTGCAACAAGGTAGCCCAATCCTTATTTATAGCAAAGGACATGTCGGACCTTTTTCTTATAGCAAGCAAAGCGTTCTTGAGGACACATGGGAATTCATCTAGTCACTTTCATCATGTTTGTTTGATTTGCGTTCGCTACTTTGGTAATTTGATATGTGGGTGGACCGGTACTTGGGTGTTGGTCTTACTTGAACAAGCCTCCCACTTATGATTACCCCCTCTCACAGCATCCGCAACTATGAAAGAAGAATTAAGATAAATCTAACCATAGCATGAAACATATGGATCCAAATCAGCCTGTCGGTGTGGAATGACACCTATGAGATCACAAGAATCCCTACTACGGTTGCCGGGGTGCGGGGTTGCGAGAAGAGCAAGGCTAGTAGACAACACAAGGATCGTTTACCTAGGTTCGGGCCGCGAGGATGCGTAAAACCCTAGTCCTGCTTTGGTGGGTGTATTTTAGAGAGTTCTTGAGCTCTTGAACTAGTTGTGATCAGTGTGTGGTTCGAAAGAGCCGAATCCATCTCCAGTATGCCGTGGGCCTCCTTTTATAGTCGGAAGGGGCTGCCACAGTGGCACACAGGAGGTGGAAAGGCGTACAGTGCCCTGATATGTCTCCAACGCATCTATAATTTTTGATTGCTCCATGCTACTTTATCTACTGTTTTGGACTAAATAGGGCTTTATTTTCCACTTTTATATTATTTTTGGGACTAACCTATTAACCGGAGGCCCAGCCTAGAATTGCTGTTTTTTTTGCCTATTTCAGTGTTTCGAAGAAAGGAATATCAAACGGAGTCCAAACGGAATGAAACCTTCGGGAACGTGATTTTCTCACCGAACGTGATCCAGGAGACTTGGACCCTACTCCAAGGAACAAAAGAGACGTTCACGAGGGTGGGGGCGCGCCCCCCCTAGGGCACGCCCCCTGCCTCGTGGGCCCTCTGTTGCTCCACCGATGTACTCCTTCCTCCTATATATACCTACGTACCCCCAAACAATCAGATACGGAGCCAAAAACCTAATTCCGCCGCCGCAACTTCCTGTATCCACGAGATCCCATCTGGGGGCCTGTTCCGGAGCTCCACCGGAGGGGGCATCCACCACAGAGGGCTTCTACATCATCACCATAGCCTCTCCGATGAAGTGTGAGTAGTTTACTTCAGACCTTCGGGTCCATAGCTAGTAGCTAGATGGCTTGTTCTCTCTTTTTGGATCTCAATACAATGTTCTCCCCCTCTCTCGTGGAGATCTATTCGATGTAATCTTCTTTTTGCGGTGTGTTTGTTGAGACCGATGAATTGTGGGTTTATGATCCAGATTATCTATGAACAATATTTGATTCTTTTCTGAATTCTTTTATGTATGATTGGTTATCTTTGCAAGTCTCTTCGAATTATCCGTTTGGTTTGGCCAACTAGATTGGTAGTTCTTGCAATAGGAGAAGTGCTTAGCTTTGGGTTCAATCTTATGTGTCCTTTCCCAAAGGATGAAGGGCAGCAAGGCACGATTGTATTGTTGCCATCGAGGATAACAAGATGGGGTTTTATCATATTGCATGAATTTATCCCTCTACATCATGTCATCTTGCTTAAGGCGTTACTCTGTTTTTAACTTAATACTCTAGATGCATTTGGATAGCGGTCGATGAGTGGAGTAATAGTAGTAGACGCAGAATCGCTCGGTCTACTTGTCTCGGACGTGATGCCTATATACATGATCATACCTAGATATACTCATAACTATGCTCAATTCATCAATTGCTCAACAGTAATTTGTTCACCCACCATAGAATACTTATGCTCTTGAGAGAAGCCACTAGTGAAACCTATGGCCCCGGTCTATTCTCATCATATCAATCTCCATCACTTTAATACTTGCTTTGTTTTTACTTTGCCTTTTACTTTTCACTTTGCATCTCTATACCAAAATACCAAAATATTATTTATCATCTCTATCAGATCTCACTCTCGTAAGTGACCGTGAAGGGATTGACAACCCCTAATCGCGTTGGTTGCGAGGAGCTATTGTTTTGTGCAGGTACGAGGGACTTGTGCGTAGCCTCCTACTGGATTGATACCTTGGTTCTCAAAAACTGAGGGAAATACTTACGCTACTTTGTTGCATCATCCTCTCCTCTTCGGGGAAATCCAACGCAGTGCTCAAGAGGTAGCAAGAAGAATTTCTGGCGCCGTTGCCGGGGAGGCTTACGCAAGAGCAAGTCAAGACATACCAAGTACCCATCACAATCCCTATCTCCCGCATTACATTATTTGCCATTTGCCTCTCGTTTTCCTCTCCCCCACTTCACCCTTGCCGTTTTATTCGCCCTCTCTTTCCCAATCTCCTCCTATTTTTCCCGTTTGCCTTTTCCTCGTCCGCTTGTTTGCTCGTGTGTTAGTTTGCTTGCTTGTCGTCATGACTAGTCTCATATCTTCTCCGTTATCTCCCGAGAATGAAGTTCTAAATTTTAAGCAAAGGGAGGGAGAAAATCTAAAAGATGCTTGGTATAGAATTTGCAATGCTCAAAATAGATCTACCAGGAAGCAATCTACTTCAGTTCTTCTTCGTAATTTTTACGTAGGTGCTAATCCTTGGTATAGATATATCCTTGATACCATTACCGGAGGGAATTTCTTGGGTAGCCATACTTTTGATTCTTATAATGCTTTAATAGATTTATTTGGCTCACCACCTCTTTTGGTTAATGGAACTATGTTAACTTTGGAGCATGTTATGCAAAGACTTGAAATTATTGAGAACAAAGTTGCTACCACTGAATCAATTGAAAATCTTGATAAAAGATCCACAATCAAATTACCAAATATTGATCTAAGGTAGGAATGACTTTGAAAAATATTAAAGAAAAGGAACCCATAGTTAGTGAGAAAATAAATCTAGATTCCACTAGAATCAATAAACTTGAGGGTATCATTACCAACTTGGGAACCGCTTTTTCTTCCGTAAAAAATACTCCAAGTTCGTCTACTAAAAATACTAAGCTTATTTATGTTCCTAAGAATAAGGGTGAATCATCTAGTAAGGAAACTGCGGATCTTAAATCTATAAATGTTCATCCCAATCTTTTTGCCATCATTAAGGAACCATTTGCTATGAATGAATTTTTTGATCTTTTGCCTAAAAATTTGACAATTACTAGAAAGAAAGAAAATTCTAAAGAAGGTAGATGCCTCATTGAAGAATTGCCTACCAAAGATGGCAATACCTAGATCTATCCTTGCTTTTATGCCTAGCTAGGGGCGTTAAACGATAGCGCTTGTTGGGAGGCAACCCAATTTTATTTTATTTTTTGTTTTTGCTTTTGTTTAGGAATAAATAATCCATCTAGCCTCTGTTTAGATGTGGTTTTATGTTTTAGTTAGTGTTTGTGCCAAGCTAGACCTATTGGATCTTCTTGGATGATAGTTATTTGATCTTGCTGTAATTTCCAGAAACTTTGCACTCAGTGCCCGAATTATTAATAAGCACCAGAACGTGATAAAATACTGATTCCAATTGCTGATGATCAATAAACAAATTGTCTAGGTCTTCCAGTTTTGGTAGATTTTTTTGAGTTCCAGAAGTTTGCGTTAGTAACAGATTACTACAGATTGTTCTGTTTTTGACAGATTCTGTTTTTCGTGTGTTGTTTGCTTATTTTGATGAATCTATGGCTAGTAAAATAGTTTATAATCCATAGAGAAGTTGGAATACAGTAGGTTTAACACCAATATAAATAAAGAATGAGTTCATTACAGTACCTTGAAGTGGTCTTTTGTTTTCTTTCTCTAACGGAGCTCACGAGATTTCTATTGAGTTTTGTGTTGTGAAGTTTTCAAGTTTTGGGTAAATTCTTTTGATGGATTATGGAACAAGGAGTGGCAAGAGCCTAAGCTTGGGGATGCCCATGGCACCCCCAAGATAATCCAAGGACACCAAAAATTCAAAGCTTGGGGATGCCCCGGAAGGCATCCCCTCTTTCGCCTACTTCCATCGGTAATTTACTTGGAGCTATATTTTTATTCACTACATGATATGTGTTTTGCTTGGTGCGTCTTGTATTATTTGCGTCTTTGCTTGTTAGTTTACCACAATCATCCTTGATGTACATACATTTTGAGAGAGCCATACATAAATTGTAATTTGATAGAATACTCTATGTGCTTCACTTATATCTTTTGAGCTTGATAGTTTTGCTCATAGTGCTTCACTTATATCTTTTGAGCTTGATAGTTTTGCTCATAGTGCTTCACTTATATCTTTTGAGCGTGATAATTTTTGCTCCAGTGCTTCACTTAGATCTTTTAGAGCACAGTGGTGGATTTGTTTTAAAGAAACTATTGATCTCTCATGCTTCACTTAGATTATTTTGAGAGTCGTTAATAGCATGGTAATTTGCTTAATAATAATATACTTGGTATTCAAGATATGTGAAACTTTCTTTTGAGTGCGTTGAATACTAAGAAAAGTTTGATGCTTGATAGTTGCTTTGAGATATGAAGATGGTGATATTAGAGTCATGCTAGTTGAGTAGTTGTGAATTTAAAGAATACTTGTGTTGAAGTTTGTGATTCCCGTAGCATGCACGTATGGTGAACCGTTATGTGATGAACTCGGAGCATGATTTATTTATTGATTGTCTTCCTTATGAGTGGCGGTCGGGGACGAGCGATGGTCTTTTCCTACCAATCTATCCCCCTAGGAGCATGCACGTAATACTTTGCTTTGATGACTTCTAGATTTTTGCAATAAGTATATGAGTTCTTTATGACTAATGTTGAGTCCATGGATTATACGCACTTTTTCCCATCCTTCCACCATTGCTAGCCTCTCTAATACCGCGCACTTTTCGCCGGTATCATACACCCACCATATACCTTCCTCAAAACAGCCACCATACCTACCTATCATGGCATTTCTATAGCCATTCCAAGATATATTGCCATGCAACTTTCCACCGTTCCGTTTATTATGACACGCTCCATTATTGTCATATTGCTAGAATGATCATGTAGTTGACATCGTATTTGTGGCAAAGCCACCGTTCATAATTCTTTCATACATGTCACTCTTGTTTCATTGCATATCCCGGTACACCGCCGGAGACATTCATATAGAGTCATATTTTGTTCTAAGAATTAGTTGTAATTGTTGAGTTGTAATAAAAGTGTGATGATCATGATTATTAGAGCATTGTCCCAAGTGAGGAAAGGATGATGGAGACTATGATTCCCCCATAAGTCGGGATGAGACTCCGGACGAAAAATAAAAAAAAAGAAAATTGAAAAAGAAAAGAGGCCATAAAAAAAAGAGAAAAGGCCCAAATAAAAAAAGAGAGAAAAAGAGAGAAGGGACAATGCTACTATCCTTTTACCACACTTGTGCTTCAAAGTAGCACCAAGATCTTCATGATAGAGAGTCTCTCATTTTGTCACTTTCATATACTAGTGGGGATTTTTCATTATTGAACTTGGCTTGTATATTCCAATCATGGGCTTCCTCAAATGCCCTAGGTCTTCGTGAGCAAGCGAGTTGGATGCACACCCACTTAGTTTCTTTTGTTGAGCTTTCATATACTTATAGCTCTAGTGCATCCATTGCATGGCAATCCCTACTCACTCACGTTGATATGTATTGATGGGCATCTCCATAGCCCGTTGATACGCCTAGTTGATGTGAGACTATCTTCTCCCTTTTTGTCTTCTCCACGGCCACCATTCTATTCCACATATAGTGCTATATCCATGGCTCACGCTCATGTATTGCGTGAAGATTGAAAAAGTTTTGAAAATGTTAAAGTATGAAACAATTGCTTGGCTTGTCATCGGGGTTGTGCATGATTTAAATATTTTGTGTGGGGAAGATGGAGCATAGCCAGACTATATGATTTTGTAGGGATAACTTTCTTTGGCCATGTTATTTTGAGAAGACATAATTGCTTAGTTAGTATGCTTGAAGTATTATTATTTTTATGTCAATATGAACTTTTGTCTTGAATCTTTCAGATCTGAATATTCATACCACAATTAAGAAGATCTACATTGAAATTATGCCAAAGTATCACTCCGCATCAAAATTCTCTTTTATCATTTACCTACTCGAGGACGAGCAGGAATTAAGCTTGGGATGCGATACGTCTCCAACGTATCTATAATTTTTGATTGCTCCATGCTACTTTATCGACTGTTTTGGACTATATTGGGATTTATTTTCCACTTTTATATTGTTTTTGGGACTAACCTATTAACCGGAGGCCCAGCCCAGAATTGCTGTTTTTTTTGCCTATTTCAGTGTTTCAAAGAAACGGAATATCAAACGGAGTCCAAATGGAATGAAACCTTCGGGAACGTGATTTTCTCTCCGAACATGATCCAGGAGACTTGGACCCTACTCCAAGGAACAAAAGAGGCGGTCACGAGGGTGGGGGGCGCGCCCCCCTAGGGCGCGCCCCCCTGCCTCGTGGGCCCCCTATTGCTCCACCGACGTACTCCTTCCTCCTATATATACCTACGTACCCCCAAACGATCAGATACGGAGCCAAAAACCTAATTCCACCGCAACTTCCTGTATCCACGAGATCCCATCTTGGGGCCTGTTCAGGAGCTCCGCCGGAGGGGGCATCCACCACGGAGGGCTTCTACATCATCACCATAGCCTCTCCGATGAAGTGTGAGTAGTTTACTTCAGACCTTCGGGTCCATAGCTAGTAGCTAGATGGCTTCTTCTCTCTTTTTGGATCTCAATACAATGTTCTCCCCCTCTCTCATGGAGATCTATTCGATGTAATCTTCTTTTTGCGGTGTGTTTGTGGAGATCGATGAATTGTGGGTTTATGATCCAGATTATCTATGAACAATATTTGATTCTTTTCCAAATTCTTTTATGTATGATTGGTTATCTTTGCAAGTCTCTTCGAATTATCCGTTTTGTTTGGCCAACTAGATTGGTAGTTCTTGCAATGGGAGAAGTGCTTAGCTTTGGGTTCAATCTTGCGGTGTCCTTTCTCAGTGACAGAAGGGGCAGCAAGGCACGTATTGTATTGTTGCCATCGAGGATAACAAGATGGGTTTTTTTATCATATTGCATGAATTTATCCCTCTACATCATGTCATCTTGCTTAAGGCGTTACTCTGCTTTTTAACTTAATACTCTAGATGCATGCTTTGAAGCGGTCGATTAGTGGAGTAATAGTAGTAGATGCAGAATCGTTTCGGTCTACTTGTCTCGGACGTGATGCCTATATACATGATCATACCTAGATATACTCATAATTATGCTCAATTCTGTCAATTGCTCAACAGTAATTTGTTCACCCACCGTAGAATACTTATGCTCTTGAGAGAAGCCACTAGTGAGACCTATGGCCCCCGGGTCTATTCTCATCATATCAATCTCCATCACTTTAATACTTGCTTTGTTTTTACTTTGCCATTTACTTTTCACTTTGCATCTCTATACCAAAAATACCAAAAATATTATTTATCATCTCTATCAGATCTCACTCTCGTAAGTGACCGTGAAGGGATTGACAACCCCTAATCGCGTTGGTTGTGAGGAGCTATTGTTTTGTGCAGGTATGAGGGACTTGTGCCTAGCCTCCTACTGGATTGATACCTTGGTTCTCAAAAACTGAGGGAAATACTTACGCTACTTTGCTCATCATCCTCTCCTCTTCGGGGAAATCTAATGCAGTGCTCAAGAGGTAGCATGCCCTGAGCTTATCGCTCGTATTACATGACAAGATGCATTTAATGCGTAGCTTAGGTGTCCCCTGCTTTATCGGGGATGGGGGCAAGGCCCGTCCCGTCCGTCGCCGCTCCTCCTTGCTTCGACACGCCCCTTGGCTAGCGATGTGTGCGGCGTCATGTAGGCAGGCATGCAGCTGAGGTGGCGCGGTGGTGGAGCCTTCACAAAGATCTGCATGCCGCCACGCAGGCGCTCGATGAGTTGGCCTGGGGGCTGCATGTTGCCACGCAGGTGCCCACCCAGCTGGTTGGGCTGGCAGCTGCATGTGAACGGTGGTGGAAGCTTGGTTGGCGTGGGCCTAGTGGTGGCCCTGCTGGCGTCCTTGGTGAGGGCCTTGCCGTGTGGCCGGCAAGGGTCTTGCCGTGGCACGCTGTCGTCCCCGGCAAGGGCCTTGCCGGGGTTTGGTGGCCTTCCTCGGCAAGGATCTTGCCGAGGATCGTCGTCTTCTAATCCTCATCTGATCTTGAATATGTCTTCACAAAGATCTGCATGCCACCATAGAGGTGCCTTCCCGAGCCCTGGCCCCACGTGGACGATGGCATTGGGGACCGTGGGCTCAAGGGTGGCTCGCTCTGTTGGTGTGGGGCGAGCTGCCCCGGCAAGGGTCTTGCCGGGGTAGCCTGCATCGTCCCTCTGCTCCTTGTGGTCTTGGCCTTGGCGTTGCTCTTATTATCTTGGGCTTTAGTCTTACCTTGGCTCACCTCCCCTGTTCTGCTTGGCGTGACCGTAGGCGCGGCTCCGACTGCCCGTGCACAGGTATAGGGGTACAAAAGCGCACCCCTCTTTTAGTACACCGACACAGCCCCTTACGGAATAACACATAAACTAGGGTTTAAGCTTCTGTCACTCTAGCAACCCGTCATCTAATTACTACTCCACAATGCCTTACCTTAGGCACAAGTATGGTGAAGTGTCATGTAGTCGACATTCACATGACACCACTAATGAAGCAACAACATACATATCATCAAAATATAGAATGAATACCGAATTCACATGATTAATTATTACCGGACTTCTCCCATGTCCTCAAGAACAAAAGTAACTACTCACAAATCATGTTCATGTTCAAGATCAGAGGAGTATTGAATATCATTAAGGATCTGAACATATGATATTCCACCAAATAAACCAACTAGCATCAACTACAAGATGTAATCAACACTTCTAGCAACCCACATGTACCAATCTGAGGTTTTGAGACAAAGATCAAATACAAGAGATGAACTAGGGTTTGAGATGAGATGGTGCTAGTGAAGATGTTGATGAAGATTGGTCCTCCCACGATGAGAGAATCTTTGGTGATGACGATGGCTTCGATTTCCCCCTCCCGAAGGGAAGTTTCCCCGCGGAATCGCTTCGCCGGAGAGCAAAAGTGCTCCTGCCCAGGTTTCGCCTCAAGACGGCGGCGCTTCGTCCCAAAACCTTTCTTCTTATTTTTTAGGTCAAATGGCACCTTATAGCAAAAGATGGGCTTCAGAGGCCTGCCAGGGGCCCCACAAGTCCAGTGGGCGCCCCCAGGCTTGTGGCTGCCTGGTGGGCCCCCTGTTGATGATCCTTTCACCAATAATTTTATATATTCCAAAATAATTCTCCATAAATTTTCAGGTCATTCGGAGTTGTGCAGAAAAGGTGTCTCCGATATAGCCCTTTTCATCCAGAATTCCAGCTGCCGGCAATCTGCATCTTCATGTGAAACTTGAAAAATAAGAGAGAAAAGACATAAGAATTGTATCATAAAGTGAAATAACAGTCCATATTGCAATAAATATCAATAGGAAAACATGATGCACTGGTACAATGAGCTGCTACGCAAACAGTTTTTAACCCCTTTTCGTGACGGCATTTTAAACCGTCGCCTTGCCTGTGTGTGCGATAGGGGGTCCTTCCCACACGATCCAGAAACCGTCGGGGATAGGGAGTAGTAATGCATACATTTTGCATAACTAAGCGTATGTGATGTCAGCATCTATCCCAAACGCGAGTCTTCAGACAAATTTTTGTGATATGTCAAATATCCCAAACACTCCATCCTTACTATTCGTTTGTGCTCGCATTACCATCACAGTCAGTATTCTGTGGTGCAACATTTAAGATGCGCGCCCCATCACAAACAGTTCACGATTATAGAAAATGTATGATAAGAAGACAATCACACACATTCACTTCTCCTCGGCCGTATGGGATTCGATGTAAGAGTGCATATAGTTGTCCCTATAAAACTGTATGCGAAGCTTGAATATATCCCAAATGATTCATCTGTCGTACCCGCGTCGGGTGAAGGCCTATCGCACACGTTCTTCTATGTGAAAATGTTTATGATGGACACGACATCATAAACAGTCCATAATTGCCAAGTGTGTGTGATAAGGTGACTTTCGCAAACATTTAATAACAAGCAATTGTGTGTGATGCTGTTGTTAATCTCACACATTTTTTCTTGGATGATCGTGTGTGTAGTAGAGATTCATCGCACACGTAGTGGATCTGATAAATGTGTCTGATCTTGACGTTTATCATATATGTTTTGCTTTTGCAAACCATGTGTAGTGTACTAGCCTGCAGAGCGTAGTTTATTCCTAATTTAATCTTTGCATTTAAAATTCATAGATTTTGAATTTAAAAGTAGGTAATCACTTATTTCATATCGAACCATGTTTATTACAAATATAGGTTCAAGGACGAATGCATAATTCGATGAACAGGTACATATACTGAAGAACTACAGATGCACCAAGTAAAGAATGATGAACCACAGTTGTACTAAAGACTGTTAAGAGAGAGGTGAAAGTCATTCTGGTTACTGGAGAAGGTGAAGAAGAATACCCATATTGTGCCCTCCTCCATGCCTATTGCGCGCATGACTCTAGGCCAACCCCTTGTGATGGCCGCCCGCCCATCCTTAACTGTCTTCATTCGGACTTCTAGATGCTCATTGTAATCTTGATGAAATACTTTAACCTTCATTTCATGTCCACCAATCATGTACTTTGCGAGGTAATCTTGAGTAAACTGCTTTAGGAACCACTGCAAACAAAAAAGATTCAGACATTGTTGTCTAATAACTCATTATGGGCAGTAAAAAGAGAAGGCTACAAAGAGTTTGTAGTTACCACCCTATAGCTCACTGTTGTGTTGGATAGAGCATAAATAAATAATTTAATTGTCACCATTCGTATCGTTTTGCTAATAATCCTTATCAATTTCCTCACTTGATGCTGATTCATGAATATCTCATTGCCCCATACACAAAAAGGGTCGACGTGTGGATCTTTGACGAGGACATATGTACCTACAAGTAACAAGTCAATATTAGAAGCTAAAAAGTGTCCAGGTGTGGATCTATATGCACTACATTATGGAATGTTGTGGGTGGGGGGAGTACAAGCCGAGGGATGAAACTTATTTATCCCAATTTTTTTGAAGTTGTAAAAGACCCTACTTGCAAGAATAAGTTTTTCAGTCTTATTCCTAGAAGTATTGTCATTGAAAATATGCAAGCTAATCCTTGAAGAATTCTAGTTGTTTGATTGAGGAATTGCAAACTAAAGATGACAATACTAGAATCTATGCATTATGCCTAGCTAGGGGCATAAAACGACAATGCTTGTTGGGAGGCAACCCAATGAATAAAATTTATTTTTTGCCTTTTTCTTTCTGTTATTGAGTGTTTGCGCAATTATGCTACTGTTATGATTGCGTTTTTTTGTTTTAATTAGTGTTTTTGCCAAGTAAAGCCTTTGGGATCATGTTTGATGATAGTTGATTTGATCTTGTTGAAAAACATAAACTTTTGCATCCAGTAGTAGAATTTTAGAAAATCACAAAAGCGACAAAAAATTCTGAATTATTTACACAAGATTGATATACAAATTGCCTATGTTGTTCTAATTTTTCAGAATTTTTAGAGTTACAGAAGTATGGTTAAAGTCCAGATTACTACAGACTGTTCTGTTTTTGACAGATTTTGTTTTTGTTGCATTGTGTGCTTATTTTGATCAATCTATGGATTGTATCGGGGTATTAGCCTTGGTAAAGTTGGATTACAATAGGTATAATGCAATAATAAAATCTGAATGGGTCTGCAATAGTACAATAGGTTTTGTTAAGTTTTGAGTGATTGAAGTTTTCAAGTTTTGGGTGAGATCACGATGGATGAAGGAATAAGGAGTGTCAAGAGCCTAAGCTTTGGGATGCCCCATGCACCCCAAGTTAATATTCAAGGAGAACCAAGCAACTAAGCTTGGGGATGCCCCAGAAGGCATCCCCTCTCTCTTCTAACGATCATCGGTATTTTACTTGAAGCTATATTTTTATTCGTCACATATCATGAGTTTTGCTTGGAGCGTCTTGTAATATATGAGTCTTTGCCTGTTTTGCTTTTTAGTTTGTCACAAGTATCCTTGCTGGACACACCTATTTCAGAGAGCCAAAATTATGCTATGATTTTTTAGAATTGCTCTATATGCTTCACTTCAAATTTTTTGAGCTATGGAATTGCTCTGGTGCTTCACTTATATTTTTTTGAGTAGGGTGTGTGTCGGGGAAATGACATCTATGGGATCACATGGATCCCTTCTACGATCTGGCAGGGAAAGAGGAGTGCGCAAAGAGGAGATCTAATGATCAACACGAGGGATTTTGACCCAGGTTCGGGCCGCTGAGAAGCGTAAAACCCTTGTCCTAATTTTAGTGTATTGAGTGTTCTTGAGCTTCGGTTAGCTGCTACGCATGCAAGCTAGGCCGGAAAGTCCAAAATTCCCCTCCTATATTGCCTTGGGACTCCTTGTATACCAAGGGGATACCACAGTGGTACAGGCACACATGAGGTGTAAAGCTGCTATAGTGCGTACACTTATCCCTGTCGACTTAGAACAAATGCATTTAATGCCCCGCTTACGCGTCCCTAACTTTATCAGGGACGGAAACAAAGCCCGTCCCGTCCATCGCTGCCTCACCCCGTCTTGACATGCACCCAGGATGACGAGGCATGCAATGCCAAGCTGACTGGCCAGCCGCTGCGCTAGAGCGGTGGCAGGATCTTCATGAAGATCTGCATGCCACCAGAGGCACTTGCCTGGCTGGCAGGCTAGTTGCTGTGCTGGAGCGGTGGCGAGGCGGAGGAACCTTGCCGTGTGCGAGCCTTGCCGCGGCCTCACAAACGTCCCCGACAAGGATCTTGCCGGTGGCGGGGGGGGGGGGGATCGCAAGCGTCCCCAGCAAGGATCTTGCTAGGAACTTTGCCTTCTAGTCTTCACAAAGATCTGCATGCCACCATGCAGACGCCCCTGGATCTTGGTCTTGACATTGTCGATGGTGTCAGAGCTCTCAACATCCAGGGCGATGGCCTTGCCGGTGCTTCGCAAACCATCCCGGCAAGGATCTTGCCGGGGCTTCGCGAGCCATCCCGACAAGGATCTTGCCGGGGGGCTCAGCTTGTCTTCTGTTCTTTGTTTATTGGCTTTAACACCGTCTTGGTCGTCTCATATTTGCTTCCAGCTGTCCCCATCAGAGCTTGCCATGGGTGAGGCTGCGACTGCCCGTGCACGAGTATGAGGTCTAAAAAGGCCCAAACTTTAGTACGCCGACAAGAGCCCCCTGACCTGGGCCACACACGGGTGCGAGGCGTTGTTGGGCTAGGCCCAAACAGTGCATGGGCACGCGTGGCTGGGATTAACTGCTGTAAATATCTCGTCCGCTGCGCTTCCCCATGATCCACATTGAGTGCGCGACGTGGGATACGTCATACATGCGCGGAACGGCCGCTGCAGCAGCACGTCTGCGCAAGTGCTTTCACATCAAATAGTAAAGAGGTAGCCTCGCGCCTTCCCTATAAAAAGAGGAATCCGCAGAGGCGCCGCTCATTTACCTCTCGCCCTCTCCAATCTAGGAACCGTCGTCGTCTCCCTCCTTGAGCCCAAACCAGAGCCCCCTCATCCATCTGCCGCTGCTGCGCTCCCACCATCCTCGGCCTCCCGCTCCTCTCCAGACTCTTATGGCGCCTAAAGTAAGAAAGAGTAGGGAGGCGTCCAAGGCGAGCGAGGGGAAAGAGGTGCCGAAGAATGAGTTGGTGAAGATGCGGAGGGACAACGTCGTCTTCGCTCCGACTCTCAACGCGCGCGCTCTGAAGGAGCGGTATCTATGTATGTGGGGGAGAGCGACGACGGGGCATCCTGCTACCCTTGTCATCCCAGCTTCTTGTGCCGAGCCCGCCTTAGATAAATTCCCTTTCTTCGTTGATTACTTCTATTGCGGGCTCTGCCCCCCATTTTCTTATTTCCTCAACGACATCATGTACACATTCGGCTTCCATATCTTGGATTTCACGCCGAATGCCGTGGCATGTATGTCCACCTTCACCCACCTCTCTGAGAACTTCGCCGGGGTGATCCTCAATATGGCCCACTTTCGCCATTACTTCATTCCCCGCATCCAGCCAGGAGGGGCCCTTTCTGGCTGCATCACCTAGATCCCAAGGGCATTGACCAAGAAGACGTACCCAGACGGGGCCCACCAAGAGAAGTGGGACGAATGGTGGGGCAAGTGGTGTTGGATTGTGGAGAAGGATCCGCGGCCGTTCTGTATGCCTCAGCAAACGAGACTGGTCCATGGCGGTGATTGGGGCGATCTCAACCCTCAAGATGGGAAGCTCACAATCGCAACCACCAGGATCCAGCGCCTCACGGCTGTCGGGCTCACAATCGAGATGGTTGGTGCTGACTTCCTCCTCCGCCGCATCGCCCCTCTGCACAACAAGGGGAGACTAGCTTGGGAGTACCGGAATGCGGCAAATATCATGAGGCTGCGCCCTGGTCTGAACAACAATGTGACGGTGTAGCGACCCGACCCGAATGGATCAAGTCTCTGTGCTCAGGTGTCATCCCTGGATCAGAATGTCTTGACACACAAGATTTCAAGGATTTATAGCAGAGTAGCAATCACACACTTATTACAGCGTTGTCCAAAAGGGGACTTATTACAATAAATGTGGCTTAAGGCCATCTAATAACGATAACAGCGGAAGACTTGGAAGATACGTGAGTCCATCAACTCCATCGGCATCACTGAGTATAGAACCACGACCTAAAACACCTTACTGTCGTTCGAAAAGTCTCGCAACATGAAAGTTGCAGCCGAAAATGGGTCAAGACATGGAATATCTTGGCAATGTAACACATAGAGAGAAATGAAGGAATAGGCCTATACTACATGCATATATGGCTGGTGGAAAAGCTCTACGGTTACAGTTTTTGCATAAAGCTAATTTTTCCCTACTGCAAAGGAATAAATTTATTTAACTATCATGGTGGTTGTTAAACATTGAGAATGGTTGACAGCATCCTCAATCCCAATTAAAAGTACTCATTAAAAACCCAATAATCATTAATTAGAAGTAACATGATGAGATTCACATGATATTCAAGTACTAGATACTCAAGATGTCCATAACCGGGGACACGGCTAATCATGATTAGTTTATACACTCTGCAGAGGTTTGCGCACTTTTCCCCACAAGACTCGATCGCCTCCGTTTGGTTCTCGTGACTACATGGTGTTTGAGAGACGGATGACCGAGACACAGATCTTCGAAGCACTAGCACCTTACATGTGGGTAGACCGTACCAACCTACATCCCCTACATCAGCTAGCCTACCCAGAAGAGTTCGCACAACTTACTCAGCTATGCGAGCCCATAATGGCTTGTGGCTGCACACGGAAGTTTCTAGTTTGAATAATCTTATGATCCCTTTGAGCCTGGGTGGCGGTCCGAAGAAATACAGCAAGTCTCGATAGAAACCAGGTGCCTCAATCCACCCGGATGTGTGTTTAAGTTGCCACCTTAGAAACCATTAATTATCAATCTCACATCATCATGGATATTCGCTCACCCAATCCACGTCTCTCGGCATAGCATGGCATAATAAGCAAGCGAGAAGTAACTCCCAAGGTTTCATAAGTAAACATGTAATAGGTACTACCTCAATCTACTTCCCATCCCACAATTTAATTAGATCCTAAACATGCAAGTGTTTGAGGAATAGAGCTAATGCATAAAACTGGGTAGTAGAAAAGGTATGATCAAGTGTTACTTGCCTTTCTTGACGATCCATGAAACCTAGAGACTCAAGTAACAAGCGGCGACTCCGGGTGATCTAACGCAGACAAACAACAAGCATACAATAAGTACTCATCTAATGCACAGGGAAATCTCGGATAGAAGATCTAACCAGAAAATTCAACTTAAGAACCCTGGTGCAAGAAGAATCGAATCAAATAAAGCAACGAAAGTCGAATGTCAAAAGAAAATGACTCGGTTCTAGCAATTTGAAACTAGGTCAAATTTTACAGTAGCAAAACTTTGTTTAAGTGGGTTAGTCGGAACGGCGGTTTTGAAACGAAACTCCAGGCGCTTGAATCACCTGATTCCGATAAACGAGCGAGAAAATAAACTGATTCGAAGATTGGATCGGAAATCGAAATCGGAAAATAACAGATTAAATCCGATTTAAAAGAAAAACGACGAACGGTCAAACGAACGGACGTTCGTTAACAGAAACTAACCGGAGAACGCCTTCATTAGAACGAACGGATCGGTGAACGTTCACTAATTAACTAAACCGAAAAAAATAAACCAATCTAGGGTTTTAAAAAAAACCGAACAATGAAAGAAAAACCGGACGGTTTTAAAAACAAAACCGGACGGGGGTGACACGGTGGCTACCTCCGCGAGGTCGCCAGGGCTCGAGGCTCAGCGGGTCGGGTGGGCTCGGCGGGCGGCGGCGGGTCGGCGACGGCGACGACGACTACGGGCTCTGGTGGCGGCGCGAAGGCGGCATCAGGCGGCTCGGGTTAGGCGTGGCGCTGGTGGGGAGGAGAGAGGGGGGTGAGGGTATATAAAGAGGGGGAGTATCTTGGGGAGGGGGCACCATGGCGGGCCGAGCCGGTTCGGGTGGCGGCGGTGGGGACTCCTCCAGGGGGAGGCCTTGAGGAGGAGGCTGGGCGGCGGACAGTTGGGCAGTGGGCCCTTAGCCCAAAGCGGAGCGTGAGGTTTTTTAAAACAAAGCAGCAATTAAAATAAATCTAAACGAACTCCAAATTAAACAAAATTAATTTTCCCCGACTCTTAAAAATGAGTCGAACAAAATGAACTTTAATACGGGGCCAAAATGCATATTTTTAAAATACTCATTTTTTCCCTAAAGCAAATAAACCTCGGAAAAACCAAAATTTGATTTATTTATTAAATCTTCATTTTTCCTAAATGTTGGGAAAGTCATATTATTCCCTCTCTTATTTTTTTATTGGAAAAATATTTGAAGATAAATAAATAAATCCAAATGATCCTATTTTCAAATTTGAGAAAACCCAAATATGAAAATGATGAAATCTCCAACTCTCTCCGAGGGTCCTTGAGTTGCGTGAAATTTTCTAGGATCTGGAAAATGCAAGAAAATATGATATGCATGATGACTTAATGTATAACATTCCAAATTGAAAATTTGGGATGTTACAAACTGTAAGTGCATCTAGTGCCCCTTAGTGATTTTGGTGTATTGAAGACTTATAGGTTAAGTAACTAATGCGTTTGTGAGTGTACACAGGCCTATAAGTCTATGAGGAGTTTGATATTTACAGTGAAAGTCGACCCCTAAAAATGAAGTTCTTCAACTGAAGACTTTGATATTCTGAAGACTTTCTGAAGACTTTGAAAGTGAAGAAATTGGTGTGACCTTGAAGACTTGGTATTCATTTGAGGAACATGAAGCGTGAAGACTTTTGTTTTCGTAGTTTCATTTTCTCTTTCTTGAGTCATAGGAAACAACGTACTATTAAAGGGGGTCGAGGAAATACTAAGGAAAAATTTCCATTTGATGCTCAACTCAAAATCCTACACCTACCAATCCCTTGAGTGAAGCTTTTGAAATCTCATACAGATTCAGTCAATTTCTTGATGTGAGACGAAGATCTTACGTCGTTGAGAATTTGTTCGACCGAGGAGTTAGGAATTCGCCAGTCTGCGAATTGCCTACGTGATGAGGAACATGATAATACGAGGAATTTGACGTTCAAATTTCCGACCGTTCTTTGTCTTCTTGCCACCTGTCCCAAATATCTTATCCACCTAACGGTCATATAATTGAAGGGCATTTATGACTTATCATGTCGGGCTGCTCCTAGGCTATAAATAGCCGCCCCTACAACCACTAGTTGGTTGGCTGCTCGAGAGAACTTGACACTTGTCATTTGAGAGCAACCCATCCTCTCGAGGAATTTGGCGAAAATCATCAAGTGAGGAAAAACCCAAAAGTGAGGAAAACCCAAAACCAAACCCTACAAACCCAAAGTGATTGAGCATCAGAAGAAATTGATCTGCGTGGATCCGGCGCTTATTACCTTTGAAGACTGTGCTTCTTCCAGACGGTTAAGCGTCAAGGTCTAGAACATCAAGAGGAATTGTGGATCGTTGAGTGACCAAGTATGTGAAGGTTTGGAAGTCACTGAAGACTTACCACGAGTGATTGGGCGAGTCTGCGTGACCTTAGTTCAAGGAGAATACGGTGAGGACTTGGTGTCTGAGCTGCGTGCTTTCGGTGTTGGGTGTCGGGACTGTGTGTCCTCGAGTTTAAATACTCAGCCGCTCCAACAGACGTACAACCGAGACAGCAGTTGGAACTAGTCTACCAAATCATTGTCTTCACCAACCTAACTGGTTCTATTTCCTCAACCCTTTCATTTCCTCATTCTTGTGTTGAGTGTTTGTTCATATCTGTGTTTGAAGACTTTGGTGAAGACTTTCTCAATTTCCTCGTTCAATTTCTTGATCTGTTTGTCTTCATCTTGTGTTATCCTGTGATTACGCTTTACGTGCTCTGTGATTGTCTTCATTTCATCATGATGACAATGCTTGTAATCTGTTATGCTTACTTCGAGTACTTATTCCGCTGCAAGTAGTTCTTAGCTAAGGAATTTCCTCACCGCAAATTCCTCGATGAAGAATTCATAAAATCGCCTATTCACCCCCCTCTAGTCGATATAACACTTTCAATTGGTATCGAGCAAGGTACTCCCTTGTTACGTGTGATTGTAGTTTAACCACGGAGTTTTAGTTATGTCGACCGCAGGTATGATCAAGGTCTCAGCGAGGGTGTCCTACCTTCGATGGGACGGACTACCCCTCTTGGAAGAACAAAATGCGAATGCATCTTGAAGCAATTGACAACGATCTACGGTATGTTGTGACAAAAGGTGTTTCCTCGGTCACACCTTCTACGAATGATCTGATGTGAAGAGATTCAAGCAACTCGATTCTCAAGCGAAGAATATCATATGTGGCCATCGAGCAAAGGTCAATATGGAAGAGTGAGTGCTTTGGAATCTGCCAAACTCATACGGGACAGGCTGTCCAAAGTAAATGAAGGCGTCTCAACTCAGCGTGACTCTCGAGTCGATGTTCTTGGAATCTCTTCAACCGCTTCAAAAGACTCGACAACGAAAATGTTCAACAAACCTTGATCGCCTCATCGACATCTCAAATGAGCTTCAAGCCTTTGGGTGCCCTTGACATCACCGACCATGAGGTGGTGAAGAAATTGCTAAGATCGCTTGATTCCTCATTTGATACTCGCAGCGATGATACAAGAACGAGCTGACTACAAGTCTCTTGATCCTGCTGATATCCTCGAAGGCTAAATACTCACGAGTTCCAGCTTTGAGAAGAGAGATCTATATGGTTACGGCTATGGAAAAACACGTGCCACGAAGGCCAAGGCTGTATCTCGAATCGAGAGTGAAGACTCGGTAGTAGCCTTGGAGATCTGAAGAATTTGGCGAGAGCTAGCCTTTGCTCGTGAAGAAATTCCAGAAATTCACAAGGCGTGGTCGCTTTGGAAAATCCTCAAGAAGCGGTGATTCCTCATCTAGTGACTATAAGAAGACTTTGCCACAAATGCAAGAAACCTGGTCACTACATCCAAGATTGTCCTCGATGGGAAAAGGAATTAAAGAAGAAGAAGCACAAGGATTACAGTTCTGATGACATGAAGAAGAAGAAGAAATCATCAAAATCTTCATCATCAAAATCCTCAAAACCTTCTTCTCACAAGAAGAACAACTCCAAAAAGGCTCGGGCATTCATTGGCAAGGAAATGGACTCTGAAGCTGAATCGAGGAAAATGAGGAAGAGGAGGAGTCGAAGAATCTGAATCTGGTGTGGCTAGTCGGCTCTTGCTCTGCCTTCGTTAGCAAGTCCATCTTCAACCTTTGAAGAAACCGACTCCGCCGACAAACCGATGAGGAAAATGATGACTACGCCCCATCTATTGCTTCATGGAAAAAGGTGCCAAGGTACTCAATTTCACCTCCTCTGAATCTAGTGAAAATGAATCGATGAGGATCTCAAGCCCAGCTACTCTAAACTTGCTAAGATTGCTATAAAACAACAAAGGGCTTTTGAAAAGGTTCAAAACATGCTAGATAAGAGTGATGATATGTTAGGTGAAGAAATGGATCGCACTCAAGCCACGATGAAAATCTTGAGAGAGTTCGTCTAGGCTTGACAACCTTCAAGGTCATCATAACACTCTCTTATCGATCATGAGAAACTTTCTTATGAATTTCTTCAAAGAAAGCAAGATCTTGAGAAGCTAAGAGCGAGTTATGAGGATCTTGAAGGGCGCGATTCATTACTTGCTCAACAAATCAGCGCTTCTCAAGAAGAATTTGTTCCTCCATGCTTAAAGTGCATTGAGCGTGAATCTGCTAATTCTTCACTGAATGTTCAAATGCTTCAACTGTTACAAATTCTTCACCTGCCTCTGCTATCACTAATTCCTCATCGAGGACATTGCTAGTATCCTTGACGATGCAGATGAAGGAATTGTACATGACAGGCATGTACAAAAGCCTCAAAGGGCATCAGACTCTTTGTGATGTGCTTAAAAGCAGATCCTCAACAGAACCCTAGGAAAGAGGTATTGCCTTTGAGAGGAAACTCAATCTTGATGGAACATATTGGAAGCTTTGAGCGGTATCCCAAAACCTCATGGGTTGCTGCAAAGGGACCTCGATTGATCCATCTACCTTATCTGGCTTCACATGTGAATTTCCTCATTCATTGATGAGTCATTTGACTCAAACTATAAACTGTTCAAAAATCAGAATGGTGAAGTATTTGCTAGATATGTTGGCACTAAGCTGCAGAGCGGTTCCCCTATGAAGAAAATCTGGGTTCCCAAGAAGTGCCTTGAAAGTCTTGGTGAATGTCCTCATGACACCACCGTGAAGAATAGGAACTCAGATCAAATTCTTCATATGGACCAAATTCTTCATATGGATCCAAGTCCTCATACGGACCAAATTCCTCACGTGGATCAAATTCCTCAAAAGGATCAAAGTCCTCATATGATTATCATCGTGCTAACAACTCTGTCTCGCATGAGGTAGAGCTAAGGGCTATGAATATGTGCATTATTCTTCAAACCAATATGTTCATAAGTCCTCGAAGAATTTCTACGCTTATTCATATGCTTACCTAACCCCTCTTATGTGAAGCGAAATGGTTTGGCCTCTATGCCACCATTCTCATATGGTGCTTTCATGAGAATGATGAACTCTTTGCCACCCCTTCAGATGTGGGTGGTGAAGAAAAGAACTAATCTCTTCTGCGAGGGTCAGGTCTCGGGCGTGCCTCAACGTCTGAAGAATTTCTTTGGGGCACGACAAAATGCCTAAAAGGGACTTGAGCTAATCATGATGAAATGAACTTTCATTTCACACGTCCTCACACCGCTTATCTGAATCTTGGTGATGAAATTCATCGATGAACTTGATATCATATTCTTCAGCGATGAAGTACATGAGATCGTAAGTTGTACTAATTCATCTGCGGGATGATCAACCCAAAGCCACCAGAGTGGGTTCTCGATAGTGGATGTACAAATCACATGATTGGTGACAAGAATCTATTGATGGATGCTACCTTATCACCGTCACATCTGAAGCATATCATCTTCTTGACAAAGGCAAAAGTCGGTATTGGGACTTGGTAAGGTTGCTATCTCTAAGGACATGCACATGGACAAAGTCATGCTTGTTGAGTCTTTAGGATATAACCTCATGTCGGTCTCAATGCTTTGTGATCTTGATATGGTTGTTATCTTTGGCAAATATCGTTGTGTTGTGATTATGGAAGTGACAATTCCAAAGTCTTGAAGGCTTTAGGAGAGGAGACTTGTATATTGTTGACTTCTCTGAGTCCACAACCAGCCGTGTGCCTACTTGCAAAAGCTTGAAGGCTGGCTATGGCATCGACGACTTGGTCACATGAGGCATGAGGAATTTACTGCAGCTTGCGAAGAAGAAGCATGTCATTGGCATTGAGAATGTCAAATTCCTCAAGGATCACCTATCACGAACTGTGAAGCTGGAAAAATGACCAAGGCCAAGCATCCAGTGAAGACTATCATGACCACTACTCGTCCTTGAATTGCTTCACATGGACCTCTTTGGTCCCAATCATTACTCAGTAGTCACTAATGATGCATCTCTTTATGGCTTTGTTATTGTTGATGATTACTCTCGTTACACATGGGTACACATTGTTACTTACAAAAATCAAGTGCAGGAAATCTTCAAACTATTTTCCTCGAGGGCTTCAACCAACTTTGGTGTGAAGATCAAGCACATCAGAAGTGACAATGGAACTGAGTTCAAGAATTCCGGTCTTGATGACTATCTTGATGAACTTGGTATTACTCATGAGTTATCTACTCCCTATACTCCTCAGCAGAATGGCGTCGTGGAGCGCAAGAACAGAACTCTTGTTGAGATGGCTCGCACTATGCTTGATGAATACAAAACGCCTAGTCGTTTACGGATTGAAGCAATTGACCTGCGTGCCACATCATCAACAGTATATCTTCACAAATTCTTCAAAAGACTGCCTATGAACTCCTCACGGACAAGAAACCCAATGTAAGTTATTTCAAAGTCTTGATTGCTAAATGCTGGATTAGAGATCCTCACCACAACTCTAAATTTGCACGAAAGCACATGAAGGTTTTATGCTTGGTTACGGAAAGGACTCGCACACCTCTGAGTCTTCAACATCGCACTTCACAAGATTGTTGACCTTTGTAGATGTGCGATTCGATGAAACTAATGGCTGCAAAGAGAGCACCTACCTTACGTGTTAGATGAACCAACACTTGATGATTCTATCAGATTCAAGGAAGCGAGGATGTCATTCCTCTTGAAGAAACTGCTGAAGAATTCATCCTGTCTGTGAAGAACGTCGAGTGATGCACTTGAAGATAATCTTTGAAGAAAATGGTGCGAGGAAAATGGTCAAATTCCTCGGCGACAACCAGCTCATCCTCGCGTTGCAAAAGAAGTGCAAGTTGACAAGATCATCGATGACATTGAGCGCCGAGTCCTCTCACTCGCTCAAAAGCTTCACATTTATCTAACTTTTGTGGGCACTATGCTTTTGTCTCTATCACATAGCCCACTAAGGTAGATGAAGCATTTCGGGCGGAGTGGATTCAGGCCATGCAAGAAGAATTACATCGATTCGAGCTCAACAACGTCAGGGAACTGGTCAAACGTCTAGATCCTCGCAAGCATAATATCATTGGCACAAATTGGATCTACCGCAACAAGCAAGATGAAAATGGTCTTGTGGTGAGGAATAAGGCACGACTAGTAGCTCAAGGCTACACGCAGTTGAAGGAATTGATTTGATGAAACTTTTGCACTGTTGCTAGACTTGAGTCTATTCGCATATTACTACGCCTATGCTAACCATCACAATATCACTTTATATCAAATTGATGTGAAAAGTGCATTCCTCAATGGTAAGCTTGAGGAAGAAGTATATGTTGCTCAACCCCGGGTTTTGAAGATCCAAAGAATCGACAAAGTCTTGAGACTAAATAAGGCCCTCTATGGCCTCAAGCAAGCCCCTCGGGCGTGGTATGATACATTGAAGGAATTCTTCGTGAAGAATGGCTTCACACCAGTTCACTCGATCCTACTCTTTTTACTAAATCTTATGATGGTGAACTGTTTGTGTGCCAAATATATGTTGATGATATTATCTTTGGGTCTCTTGACCAACGTTATAGTGATGAATTTGCCTATATGATGAGTGAAGAATATCAAATGTCTATGATGGGAGAGTTGAAATTCTTCTTAGGTCTTCAAATTAAATCAACAACACAATGGCATATTCATATCTCGGAGAAATACCTCAAAGATGTCTGAAGAAATTGGCATGCAAGATTGCAAAGGTGTCAAAATTCCTATGCCCACAAATGGCCATCTATGCCTTGATGAAAATGGTATTGACTTGATCACAAGGTATACCGCTCCATGATTGGTTCTTTATTGTACTTATGTGCATCTAGGCAGATATAATGCTTAGTGTTTGCATGTGTGCCCGATTTCAAGCTACACGAAGGAATCACACCATAAGGCTGTGAAGCATATTCTTGATATCTAGCTCACACACCAACACTAGGATTATGGTACCCCAAGGGCTCTACTTTTGATCTTATTGGATATTCGACTCGACTATCTTTGGTGATCGTGTGGATCGCAAGTCAACATCTGGTACTTGTCATTTCCTCGGACGATCTTTGGTGCATTGGTCCTCGAAGAAAGCAGGCTGTGTATCACTGTCCTTCGGAAGCTGAATACATTGCTGCTGGCTCGTGTTGTGCTCAATTACTATGGATGAAGCAAACCCTCAAGGACTACGGCATCAACGTGAAGAATGTGCCTCTCTATTGTGACAATGAGAGTGCCATCAAGATTGCTCACAACCAGTTCAGCACTCGAAGACAAAGCACATTCAAATTCGTCATCATTTTCTTCGTGATCATGTGTTGAAGGCGACATCTCCATCGAGCACGTGAAGGCTGAAGAACAGCTAGCTGATATCTTCACTAAGCCCTTGGATGAGAAGAGATTTAGCAAGTTGCGGTGTGAGCTAAATATCTTAGAATCTTGAATGTTCTTTGAAAAGGCACACATCCTAACACTTATGCAAAATTGATGACTTAGATGTGCAACACATGAAGAAGCGTTTTCTTCAATCAATGAAGAATAACACTCTAAGTGTGAAGAAATTAATGAAGAATTTGATTCTCGAGAACCCTCGACAATTGTGCGCGGTGTCTGAAATCATCATTCTTATCTGATGGAGTCACGCCACCACCAAAGTTGAAAATCTTCAATTTGAGTTTTCCTCAGTTTTGAAATTCTTCAGTTTTTCAAATTCTTCAACTTTGCAAAATCTTCACTATTTCCGTCGTCTTTCTTCATTGGCTATATATATATATGGGTTTAAGTCCTCTACAGCATTCACTTATGGCTATTTCTTCAAGTCGCTTTTTCTGCTAAGTGAATGTGATCGGACCCTTTCCTCTCTATGCTATACTCAACCCAATCCATTCACAAATTCTTCATGTGCGTTCTACTTTGAAACTCGTTCAAATTCTTCACTTTGTCCTTGACAGCTGAAGAAATTGCGAACGGCACTTTAAAACTAATCTTATCCAAACCTTCGCTTTTACCGCTCAAACCGTTCCGCATCCCATGATGCATTATTATATTCACCCACGATCGTATACGATCTCCACTACCTGTCGTGGGTGACACATGTCGTGAGAAGGGAAGCGGTCGGGGGCATGTTAGTCCTAAATCTTGGGCGATCCGTTTTCACCGTGTCTATAAATACCCTCTCCCTTCCTCACTCTGTTACTCCGCTCGACCTCTCTCTCCCGCTCAAGCTCCTCAAACCCTAGCGCCGCCGCTACTCCATCGTCGCCGGTGAGGAAAAGCTTCACTGCCTTGACCTCTTCGTCGACGTACTCGCGCCGACCGTGGAAAATCTTCACTCCGCCGTCGCCGTAGCTGATTTCCTCTGCCAAGTTAGGGCATGGAAGATCTGAACGGACGAACTTCCCAACTGTTCTTCTCAGTTCGTCATGTTCTTCACTTCGGGTAAATTAAAAGTTACTTTTATTACTCGCTTTGATTCTCAAATCTTCTTCAAATTCTTCAAAGGTGTTTGTTCTTCAAATTCTTCACACATATGAACACCTCAAATCTCTTGATTCGTTTCTCTAAGCAATGATTTTCTTCAAGATTCCTCAATTGTGTGGATCCTCGATCTATACAACTCTGGAACCTAAGACAAAGAGCGCTTAGTGAAATTCTTCAAAACTCATCTGGTCAAAATCCTCAAAACTTGTTCTTTTGAAAACCTTCTAAGAACGCATATGACCTCTCCAAATTCCTCGCACCTATACTCTGTTCACAGGTACAAATGTCATTGCTGAATCCCTAGGTTCTCATCAACTTAACTCATTTGCAGCGTTCCTCGAAGAAAAACTGCACACTTCTTGAGAGAACTCAATTGTTCAATTTCCTCAAGCGAAGAAAATGGCGGCGGTAAGAAGCCGCAGAAGGGAGGAAAGAAACACGAGGTTATGACAGCGTTTGAAATCCTTGAGGAAATATATGCTGACTACTGCACTCCGGATGAAGAAAGCAAAAATCAGCGCAAGGTGCGTATTGGAAGATTGAGCGGAGATGGGCACGGGAATGGAAGGAATACAGATATGTAACTCCTAAGTACATGAAGAAATTAGCTTTAAATCCTCCATGCCCAAGAGCTCCTTTGGCACCTGGCCAAATAGCTGATCCCACTAGCGTCAAGCGCGGTGAGGACTTTCGATGAATGGGCTAAGCGTCAAGCAAAATTGGCAAAGCAAGCAAAGGAGGCGGTGAAGAAATTCAATGAGGATTACGCGCTGCTGCTCTGCCCTCGAGGTCTCGGTCAAACCGAGGAAATCAATGCAAAGAAGCCTGCTAATAAGCCAAGTGCTTCATCATCTGCGCCCTCACGGCCAAGTTCCTCGGCAGCACCTTCCATGCAATTTCCTCACCTGCTGCCGTTCCACCAAAGTCCTCAACAGCTCCGTCAAAACCTTGAGTTCCTGTGCACTGGCTACTTGTCAAAGGACCACTGGTTTCTCAATTGCCTCGAGCATTTCGCAAGTTCCTCGGCTGCTCCAACTTCCTCATCGGGCCCGGCTCGGTGAAGATCAAGGCAACAAGTGGGCGAGGTCCACGGCCTAGTCCAAGGCGAAACAAGTTGTATTTCATGTACCATCGGCGATGAGGCATCGATGAAGAACTTCGCAGAAATCATCGAGACCGTCAAGTGAAGGCCGCTAGAGCCAAAGGTACATCTGTGCCCTTGCTTTTGGATCCGAAGAAAGTCCTCGACTTTATTGATCTACGGCACAATGATCCCAATACCCCTCTGCTGATCTTCATCGACACTGGTCAAAGTCATCGCTGACTCACTTCATCGCTGAAGAAAAATGGAAGTTTGAGAAGGCGAGGGAAATCAAAAGGCTCAATACAGGAAGGAGAAGTTCGAAGAAAAGCGTTGTCAAGATGACACGAGGAGCTTCTCAAAATTCAAACTGAAATTCAAGACCTCGGCAAAAACTTGATACCCACTATGCTGATTGGCAAGGAGCCAAGACCAGATTAAATCAACCCGACGAAGAAATTCACAAGTGTTGCTGCCCGATGCAACATGAAATTCCTCAGTGGAGCCTCGGCTCAGCCCTCTTGAAGAAAATGCCAGCACCGCTGATGTTGTTCAACCTCTGAAGAAAATGCTGATTCAGGGCTGATGATCCCATCCCGGCCATTGAAGAAACTGCCGGGGCACCCACTAGTGGTGCGCTGAAGAAATTACTCAAGGCAGAGGCGCATCGGTTCCTCCAAGAAACTGCACCAAATTCCTCGGCTCCTCCTGCGCCAACTCCAACTCCAATTCTTTCATCCGCTTCGATGTGAAGAAAACCAAGGCTGCGAGCGAGCTGCTGTGAAGAAAAAGGAAAGCATCACTGCGTCGATTCTTGACTGCGAAGAAAATGAAGCCAATGACCAGCTCATTTGAAAACCCAATTGATGCTGTTCCAATTTCCTCCATACCATCAAAGGAAGTTGTTCCTTTTGGAGAAGACTATGAGATCCCAATCGGATCTGATGAAGAACATCAATCTGCTGCTTCGTCATAGAAAATTGATGAAGACGTTGAAGTGGAAGCAATCCCTTCAACCCCAGTTATTTCCTCATCAGACCATGAAATTCCTCAAGCTGGTGCTGAGGAAATTGAAAATGAAGATGTGGATATTGGATGCACCACTCCAGTGATAAATGATGACTTTTGGGAAAGTCAGCATCCCAATACTCCTCTCTTCACCCTGCTCCAACAAGTTCCTCAGTCTCCTACTCAAACAGTCCAAATGGACTCTGAAGAAAATCAACCCACTGGTTCTGTGCATGAAGAAATTCCAGCCACTAGTGCTGATGAAACTGCTGCTGCTGCTAATCCTCGGTCGCTTTTGTTGAGGAACAAGAAATTCCTCGGTGAAGAACCTGAACTTGTGATTCTGAGGTGGTGATGCAACTCATCGACACCCCTCTGCCCAAGCAAAAGAATCCGTTCTCAACCAAGCAAAAGTTCAAGGCTGAAGATTTCTTTGCGAGCACGTGTTCTTCATGAATATAATCCTTATGATTACGCTCGAATTAGGAAGAGGCGCTTCTAGACTGCCACCAAGCCAACTTCTATTCCTCGGTGCTTTTCAACAAGGACAAAATCTTGATCATGCTCATATTCCTCATGTGGATATGGAGTCGCTGCCGGCTTTGAGCCAGTCCTCGGTGTTCTTCACGATGCGGGACTTCTAAATTTCTGCTTGATATTTGTGATTGGAATGAAGAGCTAATTCTTGATTCTATGCAACCACGCACATCACGGAGGCGCTGAAGGCGTAAATTCATGGGTCTTAGATTGGATGACTGAAAACACTCACTACAAGGCACCAACAAGTGAATTGCTTCATGCCCTACCACTCAGTCCTCCGCTTGATGGTGCACGTCGTATCTATGAAGCAAAAGAACTTTCAAATCACTATATGCAAGTGCTGGTGAAGCCGTTGAAGCTGAGGCAGGCCCCAAGAACCAAATTCCTCGTCAAGGAATTATTATATGTGCCTCGAACAGTCTATCGGATTTTGACGAAGACTATGAGTCCTATCAAAGGCCACGACTCGAACGATGAAGAAGTCGTTGGCATCATGAAGAATATGCTTTTCAACATCATCCATGGCGTTCCCGTCAACTTCCATGATTTCTTCATGAGGACTCTGGCAAACATAGCCATGTCACCATTTGAGCTGAAGCCTTATGCGCCTTGGATTATGAGATTCATCAGGTCAAGGTCTTCACTAAATTACAAGGCTGATATTTTGAACCCTTTGCAGCTACTGCCCCGATTGAAGTCCTCAAGCGGACGATTACCTCGGTGATGAAAAGGGCAAGGATCTGCTGTGATAGATGAAGGCATTCGTCCATTGGATGGACAGTTTAGCAAAGCAGCATCTTACTCCACCAATGATGACTCGCCACACATGACTCAGTGACAAATACCTCGGTCAAGCAAAGTCCTCAAGCTCTGCACCGGGGTGATGGTGATCGTGAATTACTCCTCGGTCTTCATCGGAAGGTTGATCGCAATCATAAGTGGGTCAAGCGTCGGTTTGGTACTCTTCTTTACAACATGACCTCAACACACAATGCGGTGAAGAAAACCACTACTACCTTCATGAAACCTTCAAGCGCTTTGGGCTGTTCTTTCACATGTATACTGATGAAGAAGAACCGGCTTCAATGGGACTCAAGGAAGAATTTGACTGGTCGCACCTCCTCCGAAGAAATTCAAAAGGTCAAAGTTCCTTCCTTGGTGGCCAGCTCCTATTCTTCATCTCGCGACAACGATGAAAATGAAGATTTGGAAGACAACTGCTGCTGGTCCTACTTCAACAACCGACCCCAACAATCTTTGGCGCTCCGTCTTCAACTTGAAATTCTTCAAGAGCGTTAGTCCTCAGTTTCAATCCTTTTGGTCATTTGATGACAAAGGGGGAGAAATTTGAGTTAGTCTTCAAGCGGGTCTAGTTTTTGTCTATATACAGTATTTTATTAAGTTACAACTCTCGTTCTTCTGAAACCTTTTATTGGATCGAGTTGTAATCTTAAACCCGATGGTGCTTTGATACCTTTGATGCATTATGCTTTTGCTCTATGCTCTGATTAGAAGTAGTTTTGATATTTGTTATGCTCTGATCCAATTTGGCCTTTGGGCTCTGGTACTCTTGATGCGTTACATTGCATAACATCAAGCACCATATTTCATCATGCATTTCAAATTCTTCATACCATATGTTAAATGCGTGTATGAATTACAAGATATAGGGGGAGATCTCCATGATTCATTTCTTCAAATGTGCATTGCCTCAAAAGAAAATTCCTCACTATGCACATCTTCAGGGGGAGTTCTTCTATATCTTGCAATCAAATTCCTCATTATCAGTATTTATACTTCATATGTTTATCCCCATTGAAAACTTAACCTATGTTGTCATCAATCACCAAAAAGGGGGAGATTGTAAGTGCATCTAGTGCCCCTTAGTGATTTTGGTGTATTGAAGACTTATAGGTTAAGTAACTAATGCGTTTGTGAGTGTACACAGGCCTATAAGTCTATGAGGAGTTTGATATTTACGGTGAAAGTCGACCCTAAAATGAAGTTCTTCAATGAAGACTTTGATATTCGAAGACTTTACGAAGACTTTGAAAGTGAAGAAATTGGTGTGACCTTGAAGACTTGGTATTTGAGGAACATGAGCGTGAAGACTTTTGTTTTCGTAGTTTCATTTTCTCTTTCTTGAGTCATAGGAAACACCGTCTTTGTTAAAGGGGTCGAGGAAATACTAAGGAAAAATTTCCATTTGATGCTCAACTCAAAATCCTACACCTACCAATCCCTTGAGTGAAGCTTTTGGAAATCTCATACAGATTCAGTCAATTTCTTGATGTGAGAGCGAAGATCTTACAGTGTTGAGAATTTGTTCGGACCGAGGAGTTAGGAATTCGCCAGTCTTGAATTGCCTACTGTGAGGAACATGATATACGAGGAATTTGATGTTCAAATTTCCGACCGTTCTTGTCTTCTTGGCATGACTGTCCCAAATATCTTATCCACCTAACGGTCATATCATTGAAGGGCATTTATGACTTATCATGTCGGGCTGCTCCTAGGCTATAAATAGCCGCCCCTACAACCACTAGTTGGTTGGCTGCTCGAAGAACTTGACACTTGTCATTTGAGAGCAACCCATCCTCCGAGGAATTTGGCGAAAATCATCAAGTGAGGAAAAACCAAAAGTGAGGAAAAACCCAAAACCAAACCCTACAAACCCAAAGTGATTGAGCATCGAAGAAATTGATCTGCGTGGATCCGGCGCTTATTACCTTTGAAGACTGTGCTTCTTCGGACGCTTAGGCGTCAAGGTCTAGAAACATCAAGAGGAATTGTGGATCGCCGAGTGACCAAGTATGTGAAGGTTTGGAAGTCGCTGAAGACTTACCACGAGTGATTGGACGAGTCTGCGTGACCTTAGTTCAAGGAGAATCGGTGAGGACTTGGTGTCTGAGCTGCGTGCTTTCGATGTTGGGTGTCTGGGGACTGTGTGTCCTCGAGTTTAAATACTCAGCCGCTCCAACCGGACATACAAGCGAGACAACAGTTGGAACTGGTCTACCAAATCATTGTCTTCACCAACCTAACTGGTTCTATTTCCTCAACCCTTTCATTTCCTCATTCTTGTGTTGAGTGTTTGTTCATATCTGTGTTTGAAGACTTTGGTGAAGACTTTCTCAATTTCCTCAGTTCAATTTCTTGATCTGTTTGTCTTCATCTTGTGTTATCCTGTGATTACGCTTTACGTGCTCTGTGATTGTCTTCATTTCATCATGATGACAATGCTTGTAATCTGTTATGCTTACTTCGAGTACTTATTCGCTGCAAGTAGTTCTTAGCTAAGGAATTTCCTCACCGCAAATTCCTCGTTGAAGAATTCATAAAATCGCCTATTCACCCCCCTCTAGTCGATATAACGCACTTTCACAAACCTACCCCCCTTAAGATGAATCTCGCCCTCGAGATTCGGGTTGGCTAGAAAATAGGTGAGGGTGGTCCTTGAGCGAATCCTCCTCTCTTTCCCAGGTGGCTTCATCCTCAGTGTGGTGGCTCCACTGAACCTTGCAAAACTTGATTACCTTGCTGCGAGTAACTCTGCTGGCATAATCGAGAATCTTGACTGGTTTTTCCTCATAGGTTAAATCATCCTTCAACTGAATTGCTTCAAGTGGCACTGTGTCTCTTAGCGGTATCTCTGCTATCTTGGAGTGACATTTCTTCAGCTGAGAAACATGGAATACATCATGAACTCCTGACAGTCCCTCTGGCAATTCCAGCTTATAAGCAACTTCTCCCATGCGTTGCAAAATCTTATACGGTCCAACGAAACGTGGTGCTAATTTTCCTTTAACTCCGAAACGCTTAATTCCTCGAAGCGGGGATACTCTAAGATATACTCTGTCTCCAACTTCATATTCTATCGCCTTGCGCTTTGAATCCGCATAGCTCTTCTATCTGGACTGGGCTACCTTGAGCCTATCGCGAATCAATTTAACCTTCTGCTCAGACTCCTTAATCAAATCCGGTCCAAACAAGCGGCGATCTCGGTTTAGTCCCATGACAATGGTGTCCTACATCTCCTTCCGTCTGAGCTTGAAGGTGCCATCTTCAAGCTGGTTTGGTAGCTGTTGTTATAAGAAAATTCTGCATACGGCAAATTATCATCCCAACTAGATCCATAATCTAGTGCACAAGCTCTCGACATATCCTCCAAAATCTGATTGACTCTCTCGGTCATCCATCGGTGCGTGGGTGGAAAGCTGTCTTGAATTCAACCTGGTTCCCAATGTTTAGTACAAGCTGGTTCCAAAACTTTGAGGTAAATTGGGTTCCTCTATCGATCGATACTCCTCGGGACTCCGTGTAAACACACAATTCTGGTCATGTATATCTTTGCCAACTTAGCACTGCTATAGGTAGTCTTATTTGGAATGAAATGAGCTACCTTCGTCAAGCGATCGACTATAACCCATATCGAGTCATATCTGAGCGAGTCTTTGGCAGACTGTGATGAAATCCATGCCTAGTTTATCCCACTTCCATTCGGGTATCGGCAATGGTTGTAACAATCCTGCTGGCTTCGATGTTACGCCTTTACTCTCGACATACATCATAAACTGCTACATACTCCATAATATCCTTCTTCATTCCGGTCCACGAAAGTATTCTTCAAATCCAAATACATCTTGGTATTTCTGGGTGAATCGAATAGGGTGAATCATGGGCTTCTTGCAAAATCAACTTCACGATCTCCGGGTTATTTGGCACATAAACACGGTCCTCAAACCATAGGGTATCGTGCTCATCCTCACGAAATCCTTTAGCTTTTCCTTTGCTCATTTTCTCCTTTATAGAGGCTACTTCCTTATCGCCTTTTGGGCTTCTCGATTTTGTCCATCGATTGTAGACTGAATCTCCAATGCTGCTACATAGCCTCTCGGAACTATTTCCAAACATAGCTCTCGAAGGTCCTCGGCTAACTCATTGGGTATTCCTCCCATCATTAGGGTATTGACATGGCTCTTACGGCTCAATAAATGCGCTACAACGTTAGCCTTTCGGGGTGATAATGCAATCTCATATCATAATCCTTGATAAGCTCTAACCATCTCCTCATCTGAGATTTAATTTCATACGTGTGAAGATGTACTTCAAACTCTTGTGATCCGTGTACACTTCACAATGATTTCCAATGAGAAAATGTCTCCATGTCTTCAATGCATGCTGGCGTCTGCTAATTCCAAATCATGTGTGGCATAATTCAACTCATGAGGCTTAAGCTGTCGTGAAGCATCTGAAACAACTCTTCCTTCCTGCATAAGCCTTGCTCCAAGTCCTCGGCGTGAAGCGTGCATAATACACCTCATAATCCTTGGTGCGATCCGGCAATATTAACCTTTGGTGAGGTAACCAACCTTTTCTTCAACTCCCGAAAACTTGCCTCGCAGTCCTCAGTCCATATGAATTTGGTATCCTTCTTCAACAATTCTGTCATAGGCTTTGCAATCCTTGAGAATTTCTCAATGAATCTTGGTAGTATCCTGCGAGTCCAAGGAAACTCGAATCTCTCAAGCTGTCGTTGGTGCTTCCCATTTAGTTCTGGTCTCCACCTTTGTGGGGTCAAGCTGCTATTCCTTCTCCGGATATAACATGTCCAAGAAATCCAACTTCCTTTAGCCAAAACTCACATTTGCTGAACTTGGCATATAAGCTGCTGTTCCCTCGGTTTCTCCAAAACCAATCATAAATGTTCCTTATGTTCCTCTTCATTCTTGAGAAAATCAAAATATCATCTATGAACACCACGACGAACTTATCCAAAAACTCCATAAACACTTTGTTCATCGGGTTCATGAAATAGGCTGGTAGCGTTAGTCGGTCCAAATGACATAACGGTATACTCATACAGTCCATATCTCGTAGTAGCGCCGTCTTAGGTATGTCCTGCTCCCGAATCTTCAAGCGATGGTACCACGATCGCAAGTCGATCTTGGAAAACACTTTAGCTCCTTGCAAGCGATCAAACATATCATTTATCATTGGTAGTGGGTACTTGTTTTTTATTGTTACTTCATTCAATCCACGATAATCAACAACCATCCTTAACGATCCATCCTTCTTCTCCACTAACAGTACGGGTGATCCCCAAGGCGAAGAACTTGGGCGTATAAAACCTTTATCCAATAGTTCCTTGATCTGCTTCTTGATTTCCGCCAAATCCTGTGCGGGCATCCTGTATGGTCATTTTGATATTGGACCTGTTCCTGGAAAAAGTTCAATCAAAAACTCAATGTCTCTATCCGGTGGCATTCCTGGCAACTCTTCCGGAAATACATCAGAGAAATCCTTCACCACTGGTACTTCTTCCTGCAAAACTCCTGTTAGGCAATTTGCTTGTGCTCTCCTCGGCTCGTGTCGTGATACGTACTTGATCCTTCTTCCTTCTGGTGTGGTGAGAAAAATTGACTTAGTGGTGCAATCTATGTTCCCTCCATACTTCGATAACCAATCCATTCCTAATATCACATCCAATCCTTGGGATTCCGAACTATTAGGTGCGAGGGAAAACATAGTGTCCTATCCTTAATGGCGATCGATCACACCATTTACTAGCCATGTATTCTGCTCGGGTGAGGTTACTAGCATGGGTGACCTAAGGGCTTGGGTCGGTAATTTGTACTTATCCACAAATCCCTTGATATGTATGAATCGATGCACCGATGTCGAAAAGAACAACTGCGATAAATGACTTAACCAAAACTTACCGATTCTTGCATCGGGCTGATCTTCAACCTCCTCCACATCAATGTGGTTCACATCCCCTGTTGAAAGAGTTTGGCTTCTTTCGAGCTTCCATTGCCATTTCCATTACGGCCTACGGACAATCATTTGCATAATGTCGGTCTTGCGGCATAAAAAAAGTGATGTGACTCAGGTCTACCTTGGATGGTGTTGACGGGTTGGTGCGGTTCGTCCATTGCTTCCTCCATTCCCGTTTCCATTCTTGGTGCCATTATGGTTGTCGAATTACCTCCTCCATGGGTATCTGAAACCGAATTCCTTGTTTAGGGGTATATGAGGCTTCTTTGAGCTCGAGTTATACTTTCCCTGCCCATACTTCCTCTTGCGGTTCTCAATTTGCTGCTGCTTTCCTTCAATCATGAGGCTCGGTCTACCAACTCCTGGTAGTTATTGAAACTTGCTACCATCAACTGCATGCTTAACTCATCATTCAGTCCTTCGAAACTTCTCACCTTAGCGCATCTGTAGTAGCGTCATCACGGGGCATAACGTGCTAACTTACTAAAATCATCCACATCTTGCCAACAGTCCTTCCTCCTTGGCGTAAGTTGCGAAACTCACGCTTCTTCATGGCCATAGCTCCTGCTGAAACATGGGCGGTCTGAAAGCTTGTTGAAACTGATCCCATGTGGCGGTGTCTCACGAGGTAAGTGGCTGTAAAATTTTCCCACCATCTGCTGCGGGTCCTTCAAGCTGGTGTGCAGCAAACTTCACCTTTTCTCCATCTGTGCATCCTGCGATGGTCAACTCCTTCCTATCTTGCAGAGCCAATCATACGCTACAATCGGCTCGGTGCTCTTTGGAATACACCGGCGGATTCAGCCTAAGGAAGCGAGTCAAGTGATCCGCGGTGGTGGTGGTGGTGGGTTGTTGTTGTTGTTGCCTTGGTTACGCACTAATGTTTGAATCAAAGTGTTACTGCTGCTGAATCAACTGGGTGATCTCTGGCGGGAAAACAAACCGGGTCGCGTCTCGGAGGCATCGATGGGTTTAGAAAAGGCGAGTAATTAAGAATAGAATGAGGTCTAGAGAAACACTACCCAAATGCACATGAGCAAATGCACACAAAATCACTTCATTCAATTCAAACAAAGGACTTACAACGATCTAACTATCGCAAAAGTCGTGTACTATAATGTTTACATGGAGGTAATACTACTAATATGTGGGGACTTCTACTAATTTGAACGGTGGAGGACTCCATGTTTATGCCTCGACCGTCTTCAAAGTCGGGTTCACTTGGATCCGAATCGGTGTCGTCGATGATGATGTAGTTGCTTGGACAGCCGTCGTGCTTGTCTTCATTCTTGAGCGCCAATTTCTTCTTGAGTTCTTTGATCTCGTACTTAAGATCGTTATTGTGTCTTGCTAGAGCTACGATCTCGTCCATGTAGTCCTTGCGTGTAGACTTTAGTTCTTCTTCAAGTTCGATGATCCTTCCTTTGCATTCTTCAACTCTAACATATCATTGCACATCTGGTTCTCTGGCGTCGAATGTCTTTGGTTTAACTCTGGATGAAAGCTGCAATGGATCTATCCTTCTTGGTGCTGACTATATCCCATTGTTCATCTCGGCGTCCACAAATCGATAGATGGTGTCTTTGAGGTCTTCTTGATAAACTTCTCCAATCGTCCCATGGTGATATGAGCTGCCATGCTCTTTCCCGGACTCAAGTTGGTGCTTGAAAACACTATCTATTGGCTTGGTGATTGGGGCGAATGTCCTTCCCGAGCGTGAGCTTGAATCTTCAGCGCTCCTCTTGAGCGAGTGGCGTTGAAAGTCCGGTGAAACTTGGTAGTCCAATGTTGGTGCTTGGTGACTTCCTTCAAGTGAAATCCAAAGGTGTGCCTTCATCTGGTTGGGCGTACTTGATCTTGGCGTCCTTCATCCTAAAAGAGTAGAAAAGATGAGGAGTTAGAAAATGGGAAGAGAGTAGTGATCTATGGCTTTAACTTAGTGGTCGTGTCCTACGATCGGTGTGTGCTCGATACCATCTCTGTAGCGACCCGACCGAATGGATCAAGTCTCGTGCTCGGTGTCATCCTGGATCGATAATCTTGACACCACACATGCTTGAAGGATTTATAGCGAGTAGCAATCACACACTTATTACAGCGTTGTCCAAAGGGACTTATTACAATAAATGTGGCTTAAGGCCATCTAATAACGATAACAGCGGAAGACTTGGAAGATCGTGAGTCCATCAACTCCATTGGCATCACTTGAGTATAGAACCACGACCTAAAACACCTTACTGTCGTGCGAAAAGTCTGCAACATGAAAGTTGCAGCCAACAATTCGACACATGGAATATCTGGCAATGTAACACATAGAGAGAAATGAAGGAATAGGCCTATACTACATGCATATATGGCTGGTGGAAAAGCTCTCTGATTTACAGTTTTTGCATAAAGCTAATTTTCCCTCTTGCAAAGGAATAAATTTATTTAACTATCATGGTGGTTGTTAAACATTGAGAATGGTTGTGACATCCTCAATCCCAATTAAAAGTACTCATTAAAAACCCAATAATCATTAATTAGAAGTAACATGATGAGATTCACATGATATTCAAGTACTAGATACTCAAGATGTCCATAACGGGGACACGGCTAATCATGATTAGTTTATACACTCTGCAGAGGTTTAGCACTTTTCCCCACAAGACTCGACCGCCTCCGTTTGGTTCTCGCACTACATGGTGTTTGAGAGCGGATGACCGAGACACAGTCTTTCGAAGCACTAGCACCTTACATGTGGGTAGACCGTACCAACCTACATCCCCTACATCAGCTAGCCTACCGTGAGAGTTCGCACAACTTACTCAGCTATGCGAGCCCATAATGGCTTGTGGCTGCACACGGAAGTTTCTAGTTTGAATAATCTTATGATCCCTTTGAGCACAGGTGGCGGTCCGAAGAAATCTGAGCAAGTCTGATAGAAACCAGGTGCCTCAATCCACCCGGATGTGTGTTTAAGTTGCCACCTTAGATAAACCATTAATTATCAATCTCACATCTATCATGGATATTCGCTCACCCAATCCACGTCTACTGGCATAGCATGGCATAATAAGCAAATGTAGAAGTAACTCCCAAGGTTTCATAAGTAAACATGTAATAGGTACTACCTCAATCTACTTCCCATCCCACAATTTAATTAGATCCTAAACATGCAAGTGTTTGAGGAATAGAGCTAATGCATAAAACTGGGTAGTAGAAAAGGTATGATCAAGTGTTACTTGCCTTGCTGACGATCCGCGAAACCTAGAGACTCGAAGTAACAAGCGGCGCACTCCGGGTGATCTAACGCAGACAAACAACAAGCATACAATAAGTACTCATCTAATGCAGGAAATCTCGGATAGAAGATCTAACTAGAAAATTCAATTTAAGAACCACAGTGCAAGAAGAATCGAATCAAATAAAGCAACGAAAGTCGAATGTCAAAAGAAAAGCGACTCGGTTCTAGCAATTTGAAACTAGGTCAAATTTTACAGTAGCAAAACTTTGTTTAAGTGGGTTAGTCGAACGGCGGTTTGAAAGCGAAACTCGGCGCTTGAATCACGATTCCGATAAGCGGCGAGAAAATAAACTGATTCGAAGATTGGATCGAAAATCGAAATCGGAAAATAACGGATTAAATCCGATTTAAAAGAAAAAGCGACGAGCGGTCAAGCGAATGGGCGTTCGTTAACGAAACTAACCGCGTGACGCGTTCATTAGAAACGAGCGGATCGGTGAACATTCACTAATTAACTAAACCGAAAAAATAAACCAATCTAGGGTTTAAAAAAACCAAACAACGAAAAGAAAAACTGGGCGGTTTTAAAATCAAAACCGGACGGCGGTGGTGGCGGTGGCTACCTCCGCGAGGTCGCATGGCCAGGGCTCGAGGCTCGGTGAGGTCAGAAGTGGGCTCGGCGGCGGCGAGGTCGGCGACGGGGCCTTCTGACAGGCGGCGTCGAGGCGACGGCGGATGGCGGTGGCGGCGGCTCGGGTTAGGCGGTGGTGGGGGGGAGGAGAGAGGGGGTGAGGGTATATAAAGAGGGAGTAGCTTGGGGAGGGGGCAGCGGCGGGCGGGCAGGCGGACTCGGGTGGCGGTGGGGGACTCCTCCAGGCGGGGAGCGCGAGGGAGGGGGGCTGGGCGGCGGTTGGGCCAGTGGGCCCTTAGCCCGAGCGAAAGTGAGGTTTTTTAAACAAAGCAGCAATTAAAATAAATCTAAACGAACTCCAAATTAAACAAAATTAATTTTCCCGACTCTTAAAATGAGTCGAACAAAATGAACTTTATCTACGGGCCAAAATGCATATTTTTAAAATACTCATTTTTCCTAAAGCAAATAAACCTCGGAAAAACCAAAATTGGATTTATTTATTAAATCTTCATTTTTCCTGAATGTTGGGAAAGTCATATTATTCCCTCTCTTATTTTTTTATTGGAAAAATATTTGAAGATAAATAAATAAATCCAAATGATCCTATTTTCAAATTTGAGAAAACCCAAATATGAAAATGATGAAATCTCCAACTCTCTCCGAGGGTCCTTGAGTTGCGTGAAATTTTCTAGGATCTGGAAAATGCAAGAAAATATGATATGCATGATGACTTAATGTATAACATTCCAAATTGAAAATTTGGGATGTTACAGACGGTCATACTACTCTCTGCCAAAAGTTGTTCCACCTCAAGGCCGACAAGGTGGTCAGATTGCCGGCGGGTGTAATCCCTTTGTGCAATAACTTTGCCCTGACCTCAATCATCGCCATGATGCCGGTGTTCAATGCCCATGGCCTTGATCAAACCTGGGCCGAGCCATCCGCGGAGCGGGCACAAGAGTTCTTCGACAACTTGTCGGAGAGGGCCATCTGGGAAGAAACGAACTTCATCCGCCCCACCACCAACGACGAAGTGGCATATATTGCCAGCAGGGCAGAAGAGGCGGCCCTTGTCGAGGAGGCCGGCAGTGTTGGCTTCATGGAAGACGAAGCCAGCACAGAAGAAGACTTTCCTGAGCGGGGGGAGCCTGCCGGAGAGCACAGTGGCGGCACTGCCGGGGGCCCTTCGCCAAAGATACAATTGAGGAGCAGCCGCATGAGGAGCCCCCAGCTCCAAGGAAGAAGAAGAGGGTTCTGTGGCACGCCATTCCCGGCGAGGTAGTCCAGCGGGCTTCCTCATCCGAAGAGGTTCCCACCAAGGGGGCAGCCGGCAAGGCTGCACAGCGGCAAGAGGTCCAGCCGCAACCTGTGCGCCGACAAGGTGCACAATCGCGACAACAAAGGAAGCAGCAACCGCCACCTCCGCCATGATCAAGCGGCCCAGGTCTCCGTCTCCACCCCGTCGCACGAACACCATAGCAGAGGCCGAATTTGACCTCTCCTCTTTTAGCCCGAGGAGGGAGAAGAGGCCAGAAGAAGAAGACGAGTAAGTGTCTTGCCGCTTTCTTCATCCCTTGAGTCCCTGTTTTGCTTATCTTATTTTATTTGATCTTACCTCGGCCTGTCTCCGCAGTGACATGGAAACGTTGGCACAGAGGATGGCGAAGAAGGCCAAGACCTCGACGGGCGACAAGCCCCCAGCAAGCACCTCGAGCGCATCAGAGACGATCATAATCAGCCCGGAGTCCAGCCCACGACGCAGCCCCCAACCCAGCCCCCGACATGAGTCCATTACTCATTTCCCGCTGGCGGGCATTGAGGTACATATCTTTACTGCTAATCTTATTGAGCTCACAAGAGAAGAACAGCAACGGGAGGAGCAGCTGAGGGCCACCCCGACATGCTGCCTTGTCAACCACGTCGCCTAGAGAGGGGTCCCCTGCAAGGGCTTCTAATGATGAGCCCACTCGCGCGGAGGAAGAGCTGGCAAGCACAGGCGCCGGCAGTTCCACACCGGCAGCGAATGTTGTCGGGTAGGACTCGCCTCCCAACAGCTCGTCACAAGTAAGCCACTTGCTTCCTGGCACTTGTCATTTTTTCTATGTGATATTTTTCTCTTTTCTTTATGCTTCGAATTTCAACTTTCGTTTCATCTCGTTTCTCCTCCTTGGCTTTCAGATCTCCCCTTGGTCGATCAGACGGATGTTGACGCCACCATCGAGGAAACTGCCAAGGATGCTGCCGCCGAAGGCGCCAAAGTCGCTGTTGACGAGGCCACCAAGGACGTGCATGAAGAGGCCGCTAAGGGGTCTGCCGGGGAGGCCGGCAAGGAGACCGGCGACCGAACTAACGGCATTCCTGTTACAGGAGCGCCTGGCGCTGCATCGGTCCCAGAGTCCCCAGTTGCCGGGGAGACGATGGTCGAGGACCAACCTTCAACATCCGAAGCCCCCCTCAAGCAGATATTTGAAGGTTGGCGACAATCTGTTCGTCAGCATCCCGGGGACAACAAGCACCGGAGCACGAGCCGAGGGGGAGGCCTTCGACGAAGAAGTCATAGCCGCTGCCGGGCTCAAGGTTGTCGACGAGCCGAGCGCCAGCAGCAGCAGATCCAAAGAAGACCAGCTCCTCTAGGCCATGAGTAACAATTTCCAGAAGCTCCAGGCGCTCCACCGCACCCGAAAGGAGAAGCTGGACTCCAGGGCCGCAGTTGTCTGGTTTGCTGAGGCCTAGCAAGAGCTGAAGGCTAGTCGGGAGCAGCTTAGCCAAAGTTGGAACGAGGTCCTTTTGAAGCAGTCTGATGTTGAGAAGGCACGGGAGGAGGCCGCTCAACAGGACGCCAAGGAAGATGCCCAACTAAGGGAACGCCGCGTCCTACTCGATGCTCATGAAGAGGACCTTGCCGCTCGCGAGGAGGACTTGCCGCCAAGCTCCATGGCAAGGATGAGTAGATTGAAAAGCTTGTCGCGCAGCGGACCCAAGAGCTGGAGCAGTTGCACAAGAAAGCGCTTTATGCTTTGGTGTTGGACCATGCCGGCAAGCTGAAGGAAGCCGTCAATGCCGCCGAAACTGCAGAGGCCACCAAGAACGAGCTGGTCGGGAAGGTGGATAATCTGGAGGCAGACCTGGCGAAACATGGCAAGGAGCTCTCAACACTCAAGGACGACAGATAGAAAACTCTCTATAGTCTGGCGGAGATGCAAACCACCATATCTGACAAGACCAAACAGATCTTTGGTGCAAACTACTCCATTGCCGATCTAAAACTGAAGCTGACCACACTGGAGGAGTCCCTTGAGGGCAGTAGGGCTCGTGAGAAGACCCTGGCCAAGGACCTCCAGGGGGAGAAGAAACTTCTTGAGAGCGCCGCTGCCACCTACAACGACTATGTGAAAGGCGTGGGGATCTGGACCGAGTGCCTCATCAACGTCGCAGGGAGGCTCACCACACAACTGTCCATCATGGGTCTGTCGACCCACGAGGAGAGGGTAACTCCGAGCGCCAGACTGACCATGTTCTTCGAGTCCCTCCTTGATGCCCTGAAGCTGCTCCACTCCAGCCGAGCAACCCAACTGGCCAATGAATCCTGCAAGCTTTGCCAGGCCGTCCTTCTCAAGGTGCTCACCAAGGTGGCGTACAGGAACCCTAGCCTCGACCTCAACAACATGCTCGACAGCTTGCTGGAGGATGTAGACCGCAAGGCGCTTGAAGAGCTCATCGCGCCTATCGTCGATGTGGTGGACCAAGTCAAGAGGGTGGAAGGCCAGCGCAGGGACTAGCTGCTTCGCTTCTCCTTGCTGCCACGAACTCGTACCCAAGACAATTTATCTTAAGTTAGAATTGCAACAACTATTGATGTAATATAACTTGTTGTGTTTTGGATGAATGCATGCTACCTTTCTCGTCTGATTTCTCCCTTTATGGCATATACCCTACGCTTTATTGGAAAAAACTCGTAAGTGCGCGCACCCTTGCCACGAGCGCTTTGAGGAATGGATCCTTAGCAGCCTGCTGGGGGTGCCGCTGCCGGCAAGATACCTTGCCGTTCTTAGCGCAGCCACTTGGACTGTTGAGTGGACTGGAAATAGAGCAAGGGCGCAACCAATCGCGATAAGGTTCCTTTGCGTGCAGGTTTTCCATACAAGAACCGAAATCGTTCAAGGAAAATAACCTCCTAAAAAGAAATTCACTCAAGGTCTCAAAACTTGGCTTTTCGTTGTTGTACTCTTTCCCGCAATGTGCCACTTCAAACATCGCCTATTGGTGCCCATACTCCATACCGTCATCCCCCCCAGCAAAATTGTGCGCGAGGGAACCTCCTATCCTTTGAGAAAAAGAAAGAAGAGAAAACAGGAGCATGGAACCTTGGCGGTTCATCAGTACTTGCTGGAAAAAACGTAGTACAGTATCCTGGATAAGCATGCATATAAATAAACATGGAAATCGACAAGAACTATACATACTAAAACTTACTCGACTGCGCACATGTTCTGCGCCTTGCTCTGTACATAGTGTTATATGCCTTGGCGGCAAGGCTAGTACAAAAGGGGGTTGCCGGGAGGCCCGACAACCGCGCCTTATGGGTAAAACTTGTGAAGATGTTCGATATTCCAGGAGTTGCTCACTGGGATACCATCTTCGGTCTCCAGGTGGACTGCGCTGGGCCTAGTGACTCGTATTACCCGATAAGGGCCTTCCCACTTTGGTGTCAACTTGTTGGAATTCTTGGCCGACTAAACGCGCCGAAGAACAAGGTCGCCTTCCTCAAGGCTACGGGCATGAACCTTGCGGCTATGGTAGTGGCGCAAGGCTTGCTGGTAGTGCGCAGCTCGCACAACAGCCTGAAGACGATCTTCCTCAAGGAGCGTAGCACCATCTTGCTGCAACTGCTCTTGCTCAAGCTCATCATAAGCGAGCACTCGAGGCGACCCGTATATGAGTTATGTGGGGAGAGCTGCTTACGCCCCGTATACCAGGGAGAAAGGCGTCTGGCCAGTATCTCGACTTGGTGTCATCCTGATTGACCAAAGAACTGTCGGCAACTCATCAGTCCAGCGTCTTCTGCACTTGTGCAGCCCATCGAAAGTCCCTGTCTTGAGACCCCGCAGCACCTCAGCATTTGCCCTTTCCGCCTGGTCGTTGCTTCTTGGATGAGCAACAAAAGCAAACAGATCTTGCTGCCAAGGTCTTGGATATATTGCATGAAGGTGCGGCTCGTGAACTGTGTGCCGTTGTCGGTGATGACTCTTTTTGGCACACCAAAACGGAAAACTAGTCCTTTGAAGAACTTGACGGCCGACTGTGTTGTCACCTTTCTCACTGCCTCCACTTCCGGGTACTTTGTGAACTTGTCAATTGCAGCGTACAAGTACTCAAAGGCCCTGACAGCACGGGGAAAATGGCCCAATATGTCGAGCCCCCAAACCAAATATGGCCATGAAAGAGGGATTGTCTGAAGAGCTTGAGCTAGATGATGCAATTTCTTTGAATGAAACTGACACGCTTCACATTTGGTTACTAGTGCAGTTGCATCCTGGAGGGCAGTGGGCCAAAAGAAACCTTGCTGGAATGCCTTGCCGGCAAGATCTCTTGATCCTATGTGAGAGCCACATATGCCTCCATGTATCTCTACCAACAGCTCCAGTCCGTCCTCCCGAGGAACGCACTTCAATTTCACGACGTCCATTCTTTTTCTATACAGGGCATCGTCCGCAAACTGGTACATATTAGACCGACGGGCTACTTTCTCCGCTTCTTCCTGTTCCTCGGGGAGTTCCCCTGTTTGGAGGAACTGGACGATGTGCTGTGCCCATGCTGGAGCCTGAGGCTCGACAACAAGGACTAAAGGCATGTCTTCTGCCATGGGAGCAATTTTCTCTACAGCAAGGGCTTGGGGCCCTGCCGGAGCCTGTTGCCCCCGGCAAGCTTGGCGTCGTCCCCGGCAACTTCCTTGCTGGCAGCTCCTGGGATCTCGGTGGGAAAGTACTTGTCGGGGCTCAACTTCCTTCGCTTATCTGGCCTTGCTGATGGTTCAATGGATGGCTGAGTCAGTTGGAGCACAAAAGTCCCTGGTTCCACAGGTAACTTGAGGACAGCATGTTCTGACAGGTCATCGACAATGCTGTTCTCTGCTCGAGGAACATGCTCTCCTTGTGGACTGTCAAAACACTCATCCAATTTCCTCACTTCATCTATGTAAGCTTCAGTCAATGGGCTTTGATAATCTTTGTTGACTTGCTTGACGACAAGTTATGAATCACCTCTGAGGATGAGCTTCTTAATTCCAAGGTCTGCCGCGATCCTGAGACCGACAAGTAGTCCCTCATACTCTGCAGTGTTGTTTGTTGATCTCTCCCAGGGAAAGTGCATCTGGACTATGTATTTGAGGTGCCATTCGGTGGGCGCGACAAGCAGCACTCCAGCACCGGCGCCTTGCAGCGAGAAAGGCCCATCAAAGTACATAACCAACTCTCGGCTCATCTCCTTGCCGGGGAGAGTGGTTTCTTGAATCTCCTCGTCAGGCGTTGAGGTCCATTCTGCAATGAACGCCGCCAAGGCTCTACTCTGAATTGTCGAAGTGCTTTCAAACCTGAGACCAAAGCTTGACAGTTCCAACGCCCATTCCACAATCCTTCCCGTTGCATCTGGGTTGTGTAAGATCCGTTGCAACGGGAAGCGAGTGATGACAGTGATCTCATGAGCCTGAAAGTAGTGGCGCAGCTTCCTTGAGTCCATAAGGAGGCCGAAGAGCAACTTCTGCACACCAGAGTATCTTGATCTAGCTAGCCCCCTGGAAAAGGGAGCTGACAAAATAAACTTGGTATTGCACCATCTTCTTCTTTTCTGTCACTTCATTTGCTTGCGCAGATCCCACCTTGCCGGCACCATACTCTGTAGGGGAGGGTCCCTCCTTGCTGGCACCAGGCCTTGTCGGGGATGATCCTGGCTCGTCATTTGAGGGGCTCACCTCCATCCCACGCTGAGACACAAAGAACCCAAGAAGCTTGCCAGACGGGACGCCAAACACACACTTCTCGGGATTGAGCTTGAGATTGATCTTGCGCAAATTTGCAAATGTTTCTTCTAAATCTTGTATAAGCGTTGCCTTGTCCTTGGTTTTGACCACTATGTCATCCATATAAGCTTCCATACTTCTATGTAGCTGGGGCTCAAAACCGATTTGGACCGCTCTTGCAAAAGTCGAACCAGCGCTTTTCAACCCGAAAGGCATTCGTATAAAACAATACGTACCACATGGGTGATAAACGCAGTCTTTTCTTCATCTTCCTTCGTCATGAAGATCTGATGGTACCCTGAATAAGCATCGAGAAACGACAGCAAGTCACACCTGGCAGTGGAGTCCATGGTCTGGTCTATGTGTGGTAAGGGGAAAGGATAGGCTTTATTGATATTTGTATAATCAATGCACAATCTCCATTTTCCATTCGCCTTGCGCACCACAACCGGATTGGCCAACCATGTTGGGTGGAGCACTCCTCAAACCAAGCCTGCCGCCTCCAACTTCCTGATTTCTTCAATAATAAACTCTTGCCGCTCCAAAGCTTGCTTCCTGACCTTCTGCTTGACGGGCTGCGCATGATGGCACACAACAAGATGGTGCTCAATCACATCCCTGGGAACACCGGGGATGTCAGATGCTTGCCATGCAAACGCATCGACATTCTCCCGCAGGAAGGCGATGAGAGCGCTTTCCTATTTGTTGTCGAGCGTGGAGCTTATAGTGAAAGCTCCACCCATGCCGTCCTCCTTGATGGGCACCTTCTTAGTTTCTGGTGGAGCTACCTTGGATTTCTTGCTCTTACCGGTGGAGCTCTCTGGCACGTCCTTGATACGTCTCCAATGTATCTATATTTTTTGATTGTTCCATGCTACTATATTATTTGTTTTGGATGTTTTATATGCATTTATATGCTATTTTATATGATTTTTGGGACTAACCTATTAAAATAGAGCCTAGTGCCAATTTTTTCCTTGTTTTAGAGTTTCGCGAAAAAGGAATACCAAACGGAATAAAACTTTCGTGATTATTTTTCTTGGACCAGAAGACACCCAGGAGACTTGGAGTGCAAGTCAGAAGAGCGACGAGGCGGCCACAAGGGTGGAGGGCGCGTCCAGGGGGTAGGGCGCGCCCCCCGACCTTGTGGGCCCCTTGGTGACCCCCTGACCTAAATCTTCCTCCTATATATACTCTTATACCCCAAAACATCCAGTGGAGCCACGAAACCACTTTTCCACCGTCGCAACCTTCTGTACCCGTGAGCTCCCATCTTGGGGCCTTTTCTGGCATCCTGCCGGAGGGGGATTCGATCACGAAGGGCTTCTACATCAACACCATTGCCTCTTCGATGAAGCGTGAGTAGTTTACTTCAGACCTACGGGTCCATAGCGAGTAGCTAGATGGCTTCTTCTCTCTCTTTGATTCTCAATACAAAGTTCTCCTCGATGTTCTTGGAGATCTATTTGATATGATACTCTTTTGCGGTGTGTTTGCCGAGATCCGATGAATTGTGGATTTATGATCAGCTTATCTATGAATATTATTTGAATCTTCTCTGAATTCTTATATGGATGATTTGATATCTTTGCAAGTCTCTTCGAACTATCGATTTGGTTTGGCCAACTGGATTGGTTTTTCTTTCAATGGGAGAAGTGCTTAGCTTTGGGTTCAATCTTGCGGTGCTCGATCCTAGTGACAGAAGGGGTACCGACACGTATTGTATTGTTGCCATCGAGGATAAAAAGATGGGGTTTTCATCATATTGTTTGAGTTAATTCCTCTACATCATGTCATCTTGCCTAATGCATTACTCTGTTCTGAACTTAATACTCTAGATGCATGCTGGATAGCGGTCGAAGCGTGGAGTAATAGTAGAAGATGAAGAATTGTTTTGGTCTACTTGATATGGACGTGATGCCTATATTCATGATCATTGCCTTAGATATCGTCATAACTTTGCGCTTTTCTATCAATTGCTCGGTAGTAATTTGTCCACCCATAGTAATAATTTCTATCTTGAGAGAAGCCTCTAGTGAAACCTATGGCCCCCGGGTCTATTTTCCGTCATATAATCTTCTATTTTCCATCTTAAAAGTTTCTGATCTACAATCTTAGTTTCATATTTACTTTCTTTGCAATCTTTACTTTCCGTTCCATAAACCAAAAATACCAAAAATATTACTTTACCGTTTATCCATCTCTATCAGATCTCACTTTGCGAATAACCGTGAAGGGATTGACAACCCCTTTGTCACGTTGGTTTCAAGTTGGTGTTTGTTTGTGCAGGTATTCGGTGGCTTGGTGGGTTGTCTCCTACTGGATTGATACATTGGTTCTCAAAACCGAGGGAAATACTTACGCTACTTTGCTGCATCACCCTTTCCTCTTCAAGGGAAAACCAACGCAAGATCAAGAGGTAGCAAGAAGGATTTCTAGCGCCGTTGCCGGGGAGATCTACGCTAGGCCAAGACATACCAAGTACCCATCATAAAATCTCATCCCTCGCATTATATTATCTGGCATTCGTCTCTCGTTTTCCTCTCCCCCACTTCGAAAATGATTTTTGAAAATTTGCCTTTTCCTCGCCCTTTTTCCGTTCGTCTTCTTCGTTTGCTCTTGTGTGCTCATGTGTTGGATTGCTTGCTTTGTCACGATGTCTCAAGATAATACCAAATTGTGTGAATTTTCCAATACCAACAACAATGATTTTATTAGTACTCCGATTGCTCCCGATGCTAATCCTGAATCTTGTGAAATTAATACTGCTTTGCTGAATCTTGTTATGAAAGATCAATTTTCCGGCTTTCCCAATGAAGATGCCGCTTCCCATCTTAATAATTTCATTGATTTATGCGACATGCAAAAGAAAAAAGATGTGGATAATGATATTGTTAAATTGAAGCTATTTCCATTCTCGCTTAGGGATCGTGCTAAAACTTGGTTTTCATCTTTTCTTAAAAATAGTATTGATTCATGGAATAAGTGTAAAGATACTTTTATTTCCAAGTATTTTCCTCCCGCTAAGATCATCTCCCTTAGGAACGATATTATGAATTTTAAGCAACTTGATCATGAACATGTTGCACAATCTTGGGAAAGGATGAAATTAATGATTAGAAATTGCCCTACTCATGGTTTGAATTTGTGGATGATTATACAAAAAATTAAGCCGGGTTGAATTTTGCTTCTAGAAATCTTTTAGATTCTGCCGCGGGAGGTACTTTTATGGAAATTACTTTAGAAGAAGATACTAAACTCCTAGATAATATTATGGTTAACTATTTCCAATGGCATACCGAAAGATCTTCCACTAGTAAAAAAGTGCATGCAATTGAAGAGATTAATGTTTTGAGTGGAAAGATGGATGAGCTTATGAAATTAGTTGCTAGAAAGAGTGCTCCTATGGATCCTAATAATATGCCTTTGTCTACTTTGATTGAAAACAAGAATGAATCTATGGATGTGAATTTTGTTGGTAGGAACAATTTTGGTAATAACGCGTATAGAGGTAATTTTAATCCTAGGCCGTCTCCTAGTAATTCCTCTAATAATTATGGCAATTCCTACAACAATTCTTATGGAAATTATAATAAGATGCCCACTGATTTTGATAATAGCGTTAAAAAATTTATAAGTTCGCAAAAGAATTTCAATGCTTTGATTGAAGAAAAATTGCTTAAGATTGATGATTTGGCTAGGAACGTGGATAGAATTTCTCTTGATTCTTTGAAACTTAGATTGATTCCACCCAAGAATGATATCAATCAGTCTCTCAAAGCCATGAGAATTTCCATTGATGAGTGCAAAGAAAGAACCGCTAAGATGCGTGCTAAGAAAGATTGGTTCATAAAAGCGTGTTCTTCTAGTTTCCGTGAAAATAATGATGAAGATCTTAAAGTGATTTATGTGACTCCTATTGAATATGTGTTTTCCAATGTAAATCTTGATAAAGATGGGAGTGGAGATGAGTCAATTTTAGTTAGAAGGCATCCCAATGATTCGGAGTTTTTAGATCTTGATGCAAAAATTGATAAAAGTGGGATTGGAGAGGTCAAAACTTTAGATAGCAATGAACCCACTATTTTGGATTTAAAGGAATTTAATTATGATAATTTTTCTTTTTTCCTTGTTGCAATCCATGTTGAATTCTCCTCATGCTTATAATCAAAACAAAGCTTTTACTAAACATATCGTTGATGCTATGATGCAATCTTTGAAGAAGAAGAAGAAGAAGAAGAAGAAGAAGAAGAAGAAGAAGAAGAGAAGAAGAAGAGAAGAAGAAGAAGAAGAAGAAGAAGAAGAAGAAGAAGAAGAAGAAGAAGAAGAAGAAGAAGAAGAAGAAGAAGAAGAAGAAGAAGAAGAAAGGAGAAGAAGAAGAAGAAAGGAGAAGAAGAAGAAGAAGAAGAAGAAGAAGAAGAAGAAGAAGAAGAAGAAGAAGAAGAAGAAGAAGAAGAAGAAGAAGAAGAAGAAGAAGAAGAAGAAGAAGAAGAAGAAGAAGAAGAAGAAGAAGAAGAAGAAGAAGAAGAAGAAGAAGAAGAAGAAGAAGAAGAAGAAGAAGAAGAAGAAGAAGAAGAAGAAGAAGAAGAAGAAGAATTGGGTGGGAACCCACTATTAAGATTAAGATTAAGATTAAAGATTATGAATGCTATGCTTTGTGTGATTTGGGTGCAAGTGTTTCCACGATTCCAAAAACTTTATGTGATGTGTTAGGTTTCCGTGAATTTGATGATTGTTCCTTAAATTTGCATCTTGCGGATTCCACTATTAAGAAGCCTATGGGAAGAATTAATGATGTTCTTATTGTTGCAAATAGGAATTATGTGCCCGTAGATTTCATTGTTCTTGATATAGATTGCAATCCTACATGCCCAATTATTCTTGGTAGACCTTTCCTTGGAACGATTGGTGCAATTATTGATATGAAAGAAGGAAACATTAGATTTCAATTTCCGTTAAGGAAAGGCATGGAACACTTTCCAGGAAATAAAATTAAATTGTCTTACTTATGGATTGCATGCCAAAGATGATAATACTTAGATCTATTTGTGTTTTATGCCTAGCTAAGGGCGTTAAACAATAACGCTTGTTGGGAGGCAACCCAATTTTATTTTTTGTTTTTGCTTTTTAGATTCTGTTTACTAATAATTTTTTTCATCTAGCCTCTGGTTAGATGTGGTTTTGTGTTTTAATTAGTGTTTGTGCCAAGTAAGACCTTTGGGATGGCCTACGGTAATAGTTAATTTGATCTTGCTGAAAAACAGAAACTTTTGTGCGCATGAAAATAATTTTCAAAAATCACAGGAACGCGATTTTTAGTTTATTCATTCTGCATAAGATTAATAAACAAATTTCTTAGGACTTACTAATTTCTCAGAATTTTTGGACTTGCATAAGTATTCGAAATATCCAGATTGCTACAGACTGTTCTGTTTTTGACAGATTCTGTTTTTCGCGTGTTGTTTGCTTATTTTGATGCATCTATGGCTAGTATCGGGGGGTATGAACCATGGAAAAGTTGGAATACAGTATATATTACACAAATATAAATAAAGAATGAGTTCACAACAGTACCAAAAGTGGTGATTTATTTTCTTATACTAATGGAGCTTACGAGATTTTCTGTTGGAGTTTTGTGTTGTGAAGTTTTCAAGTTTTTGGGTAAGGATTTGATGGACTATGGAATAAGGAGTGGCAAGAGCCTAAGCTTTGGGATTCCCATGGCACCCCAAGGTAATATTCAAGGATAAAAAAGATCCTAAGCTTGGGGATGCCCCGGGAAGGCATCCCCTCTTTCGTCTTCGTCTATCGGTAACTTTACTTGAGGCTATATTTTTATTCACCATATGATATGTGTTTTGCTTGGAGAATCTTGTATGATTTGAGTCTTTGCTTTTTAGTTGCCACAATCATCCTTGCTGTACACACCTTTGGGAGACACACGCATGAATCGCGATTTGTTAGAATGCTCTATGTGCTTCACTTATATCTTTGAGCTTGGCAGTTTTGCTCTATGTGCTTCACTTATATTTTTTAGAGCATGGCGGTGGTTTTATTTTATAGAAATTGATGAACTCTCGTGCTTCACTTATATTATTTTGAGAGTCTTTAGAACAGCATGGTAATTTGCTTTAGTTACAAAATTAGTCCTAATATGATAGGCATCCAAGAGGGATATAATAAAAACTTTCATATAAAGTGCATTGAATACTATGAGAAGTTTGATTCCTTATGATTGTTTTGAGACATGAGGATGGTGATATTAGAGTCATGCTAGTAAGTAGTTGTGAATTTGAGAAATACTTGTGTTAAAGTTTGTGAGTCCTATAGCATGCACGTATGGTGAACCGTTATGTGATGAAGTCGGAGCATGATTTATTTTTTGATTGTCTTCCTTATGAGTGGCAGTCGGGGACGAGCGATGGTCTTTTCCTACCAATCTATCCCCCTAGGAGCATGCGCGTAGTACTTTGTTTTGATTACTAATAGATTTTTGCAATAAGTAGGTGAGTTCTTTATGACTAATGTTGAGTCCATGGATTATAAGCACTCTCACCTTTCCGCCACTGCTAGCCTCTCTTGTACCGCGCAACTTTCGCCGGTACCATAAACCCACCATATACCTTCCTCAAAACAGCCACTATACCTACCTATTATGGCATTTCCATAGCCATTCCGAGATATATTGCCATGCAAGTTTCCACCATTCCATTTATTATGACACGCTTCATCATTGTCATATTGCTATGCATGATCATGTAGTTGACATCGTATTTGTGGCAAAGCCACCGTTCATAATTCTTTCATACATGTCGCTCTTGAGTCATTGCACATCTCGGTACACCGCCGGAGGCATTCACATAGAGTCATATTTTGTTCCCTGCAATAAAGGAATGATCCTCTGTCCGGCTTTTCTTTCCGAACACCGGACAGTGTCTCAGGGGCTACTGTCTATATGGGGAGTTTCTCTTTTTGCGTCGCTTACCTCAAAACCTGTCAGCAGGCTGCGGTAGGCTTCTGTTAGTCTGCTCTTGGCAGATTGAACCCTTTCAATCACCGTGCCCATAAGAACACGATGCTCATCCACAATGGAAGCGCCTCGCAGCGCTTCCAGCAGATCATCTGGTGCCCCTGGTTGGACAGGGGTCACCGATGGAATAGGCATACCCCCTTCTTTCGAAGGAGGTTGCTTGCCGGATTCCGGAGCCGTATCGGTCTCCGGAATCAAGTCCGGTTGAGGGCCGAACTGAGTATGGCCCTCCTCCCCAGTCTCCCAGGGGATTGGTTCCCCCTGGTGTTCGTCGACGGGGGCTTCGCCTTCGGGCGCTTCTTGAGCCTCTCCCCGGCCTGGGAAGGTCCGTTGGGAGAGCACCTCATCGTCCCCTTTGGCCTTGAGAGAGTAAGCGGCTGGCGGTGTCTCGCTGTCCATCTCCTATGGGTCCAACGAACCTCTTGATGAGGATCGCTGGGAACTGTCGTGGGCCGGACTGCAATAGCATAAGTAGCCATGTCAATACATTGAAATGGAGAGACTTGACATATTGGTATGCGGGAGTCATAGCACTTACGAAGCATCTTGAGGCTTGGTGGGGGGGGGGGGTGTCGCTCCGGACTACTGTTGACGTCCCACGCGGATTTGTCCGCGAAGGAGCCCTTCCCCTTCTTGGATGTTCCCGCCTCCAGGCTTGTGGAGGCTGCCCTCTTCTTCCTTCCCCCATCAGGGGAGGGTTGTTCTCCTCCTCCTCCTCCTCATCGTCGTCATCTTCAGCAGCGGAGGAGCGGGTCTCGTCTTCGGACGTCACATCCGAAGCACTCTTGCGACGAGGGCCACTCCAGACCCCCTTGGCCTTCTTCGTCGGCGCTGTATAGGGCGCCGGCACCAGCATCTTCGCTAAACGCAGAATGACTGGTTCTTCAGGTAGCGGAGCCGGACACTGGATCTGCTTCGCCCTCTCCATCCATTCCTGAAGAGGCAATGATAGTAAAAGTTCAGATATCCTCCTTGAAGCAAATAAGTAGAGGATGCGATAGAAACTTACCTCGCTGGCAGGATGGTTAATGTCGTGCCCACGATCCGAATCCGTGGCGGGCGGTATCTCATCGCCCTTGAAGGGCAACTTCCAAGCATCTTCGTGAGTCGTTCCGAAGAGCCTCTCCAGGGGTTTGGTGCCTCCTCGGATTAAACTCCAAAGGTGGCGTTTTCGTATTTGGCAAGGGAGGATCCGGTGAACCAGCATCACTTGGATTACATCGACAAGTTTGAAATTCTTGTCCACCATGGTTTGAACGCGCGTCTGTAGCGCTATCAGCTCGTCTCGCGAACACCAGTTCGGGCTCTTCTCGACCTAGAAGGTGAGTCGCATGGGAGCGACGGAGTTAAAATCGGCAGCCGCGGCCCAGTTTGTGCCGCGGGGTTCTGTGATGTAGAACCATTGTTTTTACCATTCCTTGACAGTCTCCACGGAAGTGCCTTTTGGCCAGGAGACATTGGCCAGCTTACTCACCATGGCTCCTCCGCACTCCGCGTGTTGGCCGTCCACTACCTTCGGCTTCACGTTGAAGACTTTGAGCCATAGCCCGAAGTGGGGTTGGATGCGGAGGAAGGCCTCACACACGACGATGAACGCCGAGATGTTGAGGAAGGAGTTCGGGGATAGATCATGGAAGTCTATCCCGTAATAATACACCAGCCCGCAGACGAAAGGGTGGAGTGGAAACCCTAGCCAGCGGACGAAAGGGTGGAGTGGAAACCCTAGCCCACGGAGGAAATGAGGGATGAATACCACCCTCTCGTTGGGCTTCGGCATGGGGACGACTTGCCCCTGGGCTAGAAGATGGTGGGCAATTTCTTTCGCCAAATACATGGCCGCCCGAAGCTCGGCAATGTCTTTCTCCTTGACGGATGAGACCATCCATTTGCCTTGAACTCTGGATCCGGACATGGTCGGATGCTTTTCGAAGATGGAGAAAGATGGGGACTTGGGCGCTGGAGCTCAAGGATGGAAGGGCAGAGGAAGGGGAAGGCGTGAGTAGATAAGGGCGAATTCTTATCCCCTTATAAAGGGTCGCGAATATCAAGCGCCTCCTCACTCGCCTTAAAACTCGCCTATTCCCAAGGGCTGTGTAAACAGCACGGTTGGGTTACCATACCCATATTGATGAGAATCCCGTAATAAGGGGACACAATCTCTACTTCGACAAGACGTGCCAATGGCAACCGCGTCTTGAAACGTGGAATAGCAGAACAAAACGGTCCAAAATTATGACAGGGCAGGCGTGACATCACGTTGTAAAAAGTTTTAGTGGATTGGACTCATGGAGTATTATATTCTCTCTGCGGTTGTGTGTGGTGTGGGACAGGTTCGGATACAATCATCGCGTCTGGAGACTATCTTGGAGTTCGGAAAGAAGGGAACCCTCCTTGCAATGCCGAAGACAAATTTGTGCGCCGGACTCCTCATCATTCAAGTCAGGTTCAGGGGCTAGTCAGGGAGTCCTAGACTAAGGGGTCCTCGGGCGTCCGGCCTGTTAGCCATGGGCCGGACTGATGGGCTGTGAAGATACGAAGATCGAAGACTGCACCCATGTCCGGATGGGACTCTCCTTGGCGTGGAAGGCAAGCTTGGCAACGGGATATGTAGATTCCTTTCTTTGTAACCGACCCTGTGTAACCCTAGATCCTCTCAGTGTCTATATAAACCGGAGGACTTAGTCCGGAAACATATACTCATTACCATAGTCATACAGGCTAGACTTCTAGGGTTTAGCGATTACGATCTTGTGGTAGATCAACTCTTGTAATACTCATATCCATCAATATCAATCAAGCAGGAAGTAGGGTATTACCTCCATAGAGAGGGCCCGAACTTGGGTAAACATCGTGTCCCGTGTCTCCTATTACCATCGACCTTAGACGCACAGTTCGGGACCTCCTACCCGAGATCCGCCGATTTTGACACCGACATCGGTCGCAGACGAACCAATCACCGTGATGCCCTTCATCTTGGGAAGCATGACGATGAAGATCTTGAGGAAACAGGCGTGCTAAACTGCTAGATCAGGTTTGCACAACCTCTGACCCCCTACCTGGCGTGCCAAAGATGTCGGGGAAACGACACCTATGGGATCACGTGGATCCCTTCTACGATCTGGCAAGGAAAGAGGAGTGCGCAAAGAGCAGATCTAATGATCAACACGAGGGATTTTTACCCAGGTTCGGGCCGCTGAGAAGCGTAAAACCCTAGTCCTGCTTTTAGTGTATTGAGTGTTCTTGAGCTTCGGCTAGCTGCCACACATGCAAGCTAGGCCGGAATGTCCAAAAGTCCCCTCCTGTATCACCTTGGGCCTCCTTTTATACCAAGGGGCTACCACAGTGGCGTACAGGCACACAGGAGGTGTAAAGCTGCTACAGTGTGTATACTTATCCCTGTCGACTAAGAACAAACGCATTTAATGCGCCGCTTACGTGTCCCTAACTTTATCAGAGACGGAAACAGAGCCCGTCCCGTCCTTCGCCGCCTCACCCCGTCTTGACAAGCACCCAGGATGATGAGGCATGCAATGCCAAGCTGACTGGCTAGCCGCTTGTCGGTGTACTAGAGTAGGGGTACCCTAGTATCCCGAACTCGTGCACGGGCAGTCGCAGCACCCTGCGGCAAGGCTTGCCTGGTGACCGCCAAGGTCCTCCGCGGCTCCATTAGAGCCATTCAAGAACAAAGTATTCAAGCCAAGGAGACAAGGCCCCGGCAAGAGGAGTTTGCCGGGAAGGCCAACCAAGGCATTTAGAAGACAAGGCCCGGCAAGAGGAGCTTGCCGGGAAGGCTGATGAGTGACAAGCTTCCGGCGCGACAAAACAACGACGAAGTCAAAGGCGCTTGCAGCGGCGAACTACCACTCCGTTCCTCCGCTCCAGCTCATCCACCAGCGATGTCGCCATGGGACCTTTCGGTAGCAGCGTGGCAAGAGGCTGTCTTGCCAGCGGAGCGCGGTGGTAAGCGGCGCGACAAGATCGCCATCGTGGCGGCGGTGGCGCCCACACGGTCCTTTTTTCTGCCTTTGTTTAGTCGACTTAGACGAGCATTTAATGCCTTTGTCCCCTGCCGTCAGGGTTAGGTAGGGTGCACTGTACAAGTAGCTGTACCAACCACGACTCCTTTTACGTTTCTGCCCTTGTCTACGTTTCCACCTGTCGGAGACCCCTTGAGCATATAAAAGGAGGCCCATGCGCAGCGTAGAAGGGGTTCGGTTCATTCGAAACCGGAGAACACTCGCGCTAGGTCTTGTAGCTCTCAGCGCTCCCTAGCAAGAACACAATACAATCAGACAAGCAGCAGTAGGAGTATTATCTCTCCGGAGAGCTCCGAAGCTGGGTAACTTCGCCTCGATCTGCTCTTCGTGCGACCTCCGCCCCCCACCGAACCGAAAGGGGCTCGGTCCGCCGGTCCCATAGGTGTTCGTGGGCCCGATCAGCTTCCCCGACATCTTTGGCGCGCCAGGTAGGGGGCGTCGAGGCTGTGTGAACCTGATCCGGCGTTCACACGAGCTACATCTTCATCATCTTCATCGACATGCCACCGAAGAAGAAGGCTTCGGCGGCAGCGGAGCCGTCCACGTCGATCCCACCACCACCGGAGCAAATGGGTGGTGGGGTAGACACCGGCGGAAGAACGGGCGCCGGCGAGGGAGCTCATGATGCTGCCAAGTCCAAGGACAAGGCTGCACATACCTCGGTGTCCGTACATGCACCGCGCCCATCTCAGGAGGCGCGGGACCGACAGCGTCATGGTATTCACAGTACCATACGCTCGTTGGATCAAGATCGAGCTGGTGGATCCCGAGGCCCTCAAGACCAGCGTGCACGCCAACATGCTGGCACGAGCGAGGCACGGTCGCCTGGACGGGATACTGCTCCTTCTAACATAGTTAGAAGTCCGAGCATATCCCGCTCCTCGCGCCGTTCACCACTGCCACCCACCACTCCAGCAGAAGCTTTGGCGAGAGCTCAACTGCTCCTAGATTACCCTCCAACAGCCGACAAGGTCGATGAATGGAGGGCCACCATCCAGAGTCTCATCGGCTTTGCCAACGGCGACACTCATGACAACCGACTACGCCGCTGCCGCGGCAAGGCGACAAGGCACGAGCGATGGCGGCGAAACCTGTGGGGTGCAACCACCATGCACTCTCCACCCGAAGGCCAAGATCGCCGACTCGCGGATCCACCTCGACAGCGACTCCACGCGTCGCCGGACCCACGAGCTCGTCGCGATCAGCGCCAAGTTCTTCCGACAGCAGCAAGAAGGCGCTCGAACTTCGCATAGAGCGCCGAAGAAAGCGGCGTCAATCCGACCAGCGCGCTGGGCCCTCTGTCGACATGCATGCGCCCGAAGGGAACCGGCGACTTGTCGTCTGTGATGTAGGATGCCCTGCGTTCACTCGTGAGCTGCGGCAAGTCCGAGTGGCCCAACAAGAAGAATTTCAAGCCGGCGTGCGAGAGAAATACGGCGGCAAGGCGCATCGGTCGAGTTCCTCAGCATCTACACCATTGCGGTGCAAGCTGCGGGGCGAGCGACATGATCTGGCCAACTACTTCCGCTGGTATTCAAGCCCAATGTCGATCTGGCTCATGCACTTGCGGACAACTCCATATCCTCTTGGCGGATCTATGCCATCAGTTTGTTGGCGCCTTCACAGGCGGTCACAAACCCCATGGCCAAGAGAGCGACCTTCATCTGCTTGCCCAGAAGGAGGGAGAGCCCCTGCGCAAGATCATTCAGAGATTCAGCCGTGTACAACACAACATCCCAAATGTCCACCCTGCCACAGTAATCAGCGCGTTCCATCAGAACGTGCGGAACCGCAAGATGCGGGAGGAGATGGCGATGTGCAAGATCAAGGACGTCAGTGAGCTATATGCCCTGGCCGACAAGTGTGCACGTGCTGAGGAAGGGAGGAGATTCCCCGGAGAGAATGTAAAAGCAGAAGTGGGATCTGATAGTGAGGAGGCTGCCCCGGCAAAGAAAAGCCGGCGGTGGAACAATAGAAAGAAGAAAGGCAGAGATGTGCTAGTTGTCGAGCAGTCCGGCAACGGAGGTAGCTCCAAGAAAGCCAAAGTCGGTAGCTCCGGCAAGGAGGTTGCCGCGGGCACCAACTACCAGGCTGTGGCGGTCGCCGACAAGCAGGACGGCTCCAACAAACAGTATTGCAAGATCCACCGCACCAAGGGCCATGACCTCCAGAGCTGCAAGAAGGTCGAGCAGCTTGTTGAGCAGCAGAAGGCTGAATACGAGCGGCGCGACAAGGAGAAAGCTCAGGAAGGTGCTGGAGGAGCTAGCAAGAAACGCCCCGGCCGGGGAGGACGCCGCGGCAAGGCCAAGCAGCGGCAAGGAGACAGACCTCCTCGCGGCCGCGACAAGGATGAAGATGACGACGACGATGAAGACATGGAAGATGATGAGACCGACGAGCAGGAGTTCCAGAAAGCCAAAGAGGTCCTGTGCGTTGACGGTGGTGCCTCTCTGCATACTTCACACCGCCAACTAAAGTAGTGGATGCGGGAAGTCAATGCGGCAGAGCCATCCATCGAGTCACGCAAGCTTCTGAAATGGTCCAGCACGCCTATCATCTTTGATATTGAGGACCACCCTGATCGCATCACTGCGGTCGGGTGCTTGCCGATGTTGGTTTCACCAACTATCCGCAACCTCAAGGTCACTAAGATGCTAGTTGATGGCGGGGCCGGCTTGAACCTGATCTCCTCCGCGGTACTCTAGAAGCTCCAGATCCCTGATGGCGAGCTCGAAGAGACAGGCACATTCCAAGGAATCAATCCGGGAAGGAGCAAGCCAAAGGGAAAAATCACGTTGCCTGTGACATTTGGCAGCGAGATGAAGTTCAGATCGAGAGGTCACTTTTGGCGTTCTTGACTTCCCATTGCCTTACAATGGGATACTTGGCGTCGGCACTCGCCAAGTTCATGGCAGCCTCTCATTATGCATACAATTTGCTCAAGATGCCAGGCCGATAAGTGTCATTTCTGTCCTGGCGACAAGAAGGATGCTCTTATCTGCGCCGACAAGATCTACCGGAAGCAGCAGCTGCAACAGATAGCAAGTCACTTGCTTTGAAGCTCCGGGGAAGAAGAAGACCAAGTCCGGCAAGAGCTCGATGCCCACTCCAGAAGCGCACCTCTCCGGAGTGCTGCGCTACCGTCGAGGACGCACCATCGAGCTCCACTGGCAAGTGTAAGAAGACGATGGCAGCTCCACCAAAACCAAGAAGGTGTCCGCCAAGGAGGACGACACTTGTGGTACCTTCACCATCAGTGCCGCTCTTGACCCTAAATAGGAAGGCGCGCTCGTTGCTTTCCTGCAGGCGAACGTCGACGTGTTTGCGTGGCAACCGTCTGACATCCCCGGTGTTCCCAGGAAAGTAATTAAGCTCCATCTTGCCGTCTGTCCTCACGCGTGGCCCGTCAAGCAGAAAGTCAGAAAGCAGGTAGTGGAGCGCCAAGAGGTCGTGCGAAGAGATCAAGAAATTGGAAGCAGCAGGCCTTGTCGAGTGCTCCATCCCTCGTGGTTGGCCAATCCTGTAGTCGTGCGTAAGGCAAGCGGAAAATGGAGGCTTTGTATCGACTTTACCGATGTTAATAACGCTTGTCCCAAAGACCCATTTCCTTGCCACATCGATCAGATTGTTGACTCCACGGCGGATGTGATTTGCTTTCATTTCTTGATGCATACTCGTGGTACCATCAGATCTTCATGGCGAAGAGGATGAGGAGAAAACGCATTCATCACCCCATGTGGCACATATTGTTTCGTGCGGATGCCTTTCGGTTTAAAGAATGCTGGTTCAACATTTGCAAGAGTAGTCCATCATGCTTTTGAGCCACAAATACACAGAAATGTAGAAGCCTACATGGATGACATAGTGGTCAAGAGCAAGGACAAAGCAACTCTGATTCAAGATCTAGATGAAACCTTTGCAAATCTGCGCAAGATCAACCTCAAGCTCAACCCCGAGAAGTGCGTGTTTGGAGTCCCCTCGGCATGCTTCTCGGGTTCTTCGTCTCAGCGGGAATTGAAGCCAATCCCGACAAGATCAAGGCCATTGAGCAGATTGAAGCGCCAAAGCGCGTCAAGGATGTCTGAACTTGCGGTTGCGTGGCTGCTCTCGGCAGGTTTATCTCTAGGTCTGCTGAGCGCCTGCCATTTTCAAAATTTTGAAAAAGGCAGGTCCAATGAAATGGACTCCGGAAGCGGAGGCTGCGCTGCAGGACTTAAAGAGATACCTGTCCTCCACTCCAATACTTGTCGCACCTAAGCCACAAGAGAAGTTGCTGCTATATATAGCGGCAACCAATCAAGTGGTTAGTGCTGCGTTAGTAGCGGAGAGGGAGGCGGATGATGAGCCGGCAACCATGGCAGAGGCATCCAGCGACAAGCAAGGCACTTCACCGGCAAGCTCTGGTCCCGACAAAGATAGATCTGCGCAGGAGTGTGAGAAGGTGCAGAAGAGAATGGTGCAGCGCCCAGTTTACTTTGTCAGTTCCCTTCTGCAGGGGGCTAGATCAAGGTACTCTGGTGTGCAGAAATTGCTTTTCGGCCTTCTCATGGCCTCGAGAAAGCTGCGCCATTACTTTCAAGCACATGAGATCACAGTCGTCACTCGCTTTCCGCTGAAGAGGATACTGCAAAATCCAGAAGCAACAGGCAGGATTGTCGAGTGGGCACTGGAACTGTCAAGCTTTGGCCTCAAGTTTGAGAGCACTTCAACTATCCAAAGCAGAGCATTGGCGGAGTTCATAGCAGAATGGGCGTAGCGCAAGATGAAGAAATTCAGAAATGAGCATCCCGTCAAGGAAGCAAGCAAAGAGTGGCTGATGTACTTTGATGGTGCCTTCTCGCTGCAAAGGCGCCCGGTCTTGGCGTGCTGCTTGTCGCACCCATCGGAGAGCACCTCAAGTACATAGTCGGATGCACTTTCCCAAGGAGCAAGCAACAAACAATACTACAGAGTATGAAGGTTTGCTTGCCGGTCTCGAGATCATGATGAGACCTTGGGATCAAGAAGCTCATTGTCGGGGTGACTCACAGCTTGTCGTCCGCCAAGTGAACAAAGATTATCGAGTCCGTTGATGGAAGCCTATGTTGATGAAGTGAGAAAGCTAGAAGAGCACTTTGACGGCCTCTGAGATGGAACATGTTCCAAGAGCTCGAACGATATTGCTGATGGCTTTGTCAAAGTGCGCCGCACTCAAGTTACAATGGAACCAGGGATTTTGTGCTCAAGCTGACTCAACCGATCGTAACGCCATCAAGCTGGACAGAACAAGAAGAGGAAGTTGATTTCGGTGACTATTTTCGGCGAGCTTCCCGAAGCCGCCGCCAAGAAGGTCCCCAAGATCAACACTAAGAATGCTAAGGAGCAGTCTGCTCCGACAAGCCCTAGGGTTTGTTTCGTTGAAGCAGACGCTCCCGACAAGTTTTGCTCCGGCAAGCTTGTCGGGAACATCAACTCGGCTGAGCCGCAGGTTCTTGCCGTAGAAGCGGATGTTCCCGCAGCAGCAGATGTGCCTTTAGTCCTTGTTGTCGAGCCGCAAGCTCCAGCATGGGCGCATCAGATTGTCCATTTCCTTCAGACAGGAGAACTTCTCGAAGAGCAGGAAGAAGCGGAAAGAGTAGCCCGGCAGTCAAGTATGTACCAGTTTGTCGACAACACACATGCATGAAGAAGACTCAACGGTGTGAAATTCAAGTATATTCACGGGAAGATGGGCCGAAGCTGTTGGCGAGAGATACACATAGGCATATGTGGTTACCACATTGGCGCAAAAGCACTTGCGGCAAGCGTTCCGGCAAGCTTTCTTTTGGCCGACAGCCCTCCGGATGCAAGCGCACAAGTAACCAAGCGTGAAGCGTGCGGTTCCATTCAAGCAGATACACCAGCCAGCTCAAGCTCTCCGGATGATCCCTTTATCACGGCCATTTTCAGTCAGGGGCTCGACATCCTCGGCCCCTTTCCCGAAAGCGGTCGGGGTTTTGAGTACTTATGCGTTGCGATCGACAAGTTCACAAAGTGGCGGAAGTGGAAGCAGTGAGGAAGGTGACAGCACGATCGGCAATCAAGTTCTTGGTCGATTGTTTGCCATTTGGGATTCCTAACAGGATCATCACCGACAACGCACGCAACTCACGAGTCGCACCTTCATGCAATCGTCCAAGATCTTGGCGCCAAGGTCTGCTTTGCTTCGTTGCTCATCCAAGGAGTAGCGGTCAAGCGGAGAGGGCAAATCTGAAGTGCTGCGTGGGCTCAAGACCAGAACTTTCGACGAGGCTGCACAAGTGCGGAAGAAACTGGATTGAGGAGCTGCCGGTGGTTCTTTGGTTGATCAGGACGACGCCAAATCGAGCCATTGGCCAGAACCTTTCGCTCTAGTCTATGGAGCAGAGGCAGTTCTCCCCACGGAACTCGTATTCGGATCACCTCGAGTGCTCGCTTATGATGAGCTTGAGCAAGAGCAGCTGCGACAAGATGACACACTGCTCCTTGAGGAGGACCGTCTTCAGGCCGCTGTACGAGCTACTCGATATCAGCAAGCTTTGCGCCGCTACCATAGCCATAAAGTTAATGCCGAAGTCTCGAGGAAGGCGACCTTGTTCTTGGGCGTTCAGTCCGCCAAGAATTCCAACAAGTTGGCGCCAAAGTGGGAAGGCCCTTATCGGGTGAAACAAGTCACTAGGCTGGCGCTGTCGCTTTGAGACCGAAGATGGCGTTCGGTGAGCAACTCTGGAACATCGAGCATCTTCGTAAGTTTTACCCATAGAGGCGCGATTGCGGAACCTGTTCCGGCAACCACCTTTTGTACAAGTCTTGCCGATGTTGCATGTAATCCTTTGTACAAAGCGAGGCGCAGATCCGTGCATAAGTAAAGCTCATGTCCTTCGCACAACTTGTCAATTTCATGCTTTCATCATTTTATTGCATGCATTATCGACACCTTGTGCAGCACCTACCCCGGTAAGCAATAACGGGCCGCAAGGCTCCATAATTTTATTTTCTCTTCTTTCTCTTTCTCAAAGAAAGGAAGGCTCCCTCGCACACAAGTTTGCGGGGGGGAGAAGATAATGGTGTGGACCAAGCGTCGCTCAAGGAAGTTTCGCCTTACCGGGAAGCAAAGGACAGAAAAGCTAAGTAGCTAAATTTTGAGCAATCAGCTTTTAAATTTTTAAGTTATCTTCCTCGAACGACCGTGCTTTGTATGTAAAACCTGTGCGCGGAGGAACCAACTCGTAGCTAGTCGCGCCCTTACTTTGTTTGAGTCTGCTCAACAACTTAAGTGAGCTGCAACTAGTTGCGACAAGGTTGCTTGTCGGAAGCGGCACCGCCGATGAGGCTCTTGACGTTCACACTCGGCCTTCATGACAAAGGTGCTGCGCCGACAAGTTCCCTAAAAGCGTAGGGCAAAAACATACAAAGGAAGGAATCAAGTAAAGGAAATAACATTGCAATCATTGCCCGAGATAGAGTTATATTACAAAATAGCTTGTTGCAGCTCTAATAGATTGTTCTCATAACATGACCAGCAGCGACAAGGAAAAGATAAAATTGGCGGCCTAATCTACGCGGTCGCCATCAACTCTCTTGATCTTGCCCACCTTGTCCACAATGGGTGCGACAAGGGCCTTGAGTGCCTCCACATCAGCATCCGCGGCAAGGACTTGAGGGCGCTTGATGAGGTTGAGGCCTGGATTGCGGAAGGCCACCTTGATCAGCACCTTCTGGAGAGCTCCCGCACAGATCTGGCGCGACTCCTCGGCCAGCTGCTTTGGAATCTCTTCCCGGAGTCGCTGGAGAGCCGTCACCACGCCCTTGAAGAACAAGCTGAGCTTGGCGCTGGGTTGGAGGTGCTCATCAGAGGAATATCCAAGATCCACCATCCCCAGCTCTGCCAGCTCCCTGTCGATGGCGGTGGCAACATTCACGAGACCCTCGGTCCAGTGCTCCACATTCTCTCTGAAGGTGTTCAGGCGGGCGGCAAAGACGCCAGCAGCGCCTCGTCGGTTTGATCTTCTCCAACAAGGCCACCTCCGCTCCTGGCGCCTTCCAGCGTCTGAGTCAAGGTGGTCAGCTTCAACTCGAGATCTGCTTTGGAGTCCTTGGCGGCCGAGCTCCTTGCTCCTCTCAGCGAGATGGCCTGCAACTTCGCCAAGAGTGTAGGCGTCCTTCTCTCGCTCATGCTTGAGTGCAGCAAGCTCTTCACCGCCCTTCTTGAGTGGCCTCCAGCTCGTCACTTTCGTCTCCAGCTCCTTCTTGGCGGCCTCGGCAGCTGCGGCGGCATCCTTTGCTTCCTTGATAGCCCGCCAAATGTTTGCTCATGCTGCAAGCTCCTCCTCATGGCTGTCAAGATTGATCTTCCGCTGCGCCAGCTTCGCCTTCTTCTTGTGAGACAGCCTCTCGGCGGCAAGCCGTTGTTGCTCTTCAACCTCAGCCTTCTCGAGGATGAAGGCTTTGCAGCGCCTCAACGATTTGCTCCGCTCCTCTGCCAAGTCCGGAGAGCTTCTGATTGATGCCGGAGCTCCTCGCGCGTTTCTCTATGCTGCTCCGCCCGCGACAAGCGCTTCCGGGATTCCAGCTTGGCTTGTCGGGTGCGGTAGAGCGACAACAGCTTCGCGCAGCTGCTCCTCCTCGGACTTCGCCGTCTGCTGCTGCTTGGCGCGTCGACCAGCGTCAGCCCAGCGGAGGCGAGCAGCTCTTCGTCAAAGGTTTCTCCTTCGACCGGCGCCCTGGAGCTCGACGCCCAGGGAAGCTTGATGAAGACGCCATCGCCGGCCTTCAAGTAGGCGCCGGGCTGGGGCTCTTCGGAGCCTGGCGCTGCGGCAGCGGCGGAGGGATCGGCGGTCGGTGTAGCGCCTAGCGCTCCTGCGGCCTCGGGGCCGTCAGTGCGATCGCCGGACCCCTCGCCAGCTTCTGCGGCGGCAGCCTTGGCGGCCTCCTCACCGGCGGGCTCGCCAGCGTCGGCTTCTTCCTCGGCGACGGCGGCGTCGTCAGCATTGCCGCGCGCGTCCTCCTCGCCGGCGACCTCAGTCTCCATCGGCTCTGCGGCGGATGGATCTGACGACCAGAAAAAGAAAGAACAGTCAAGCAAATGTTCAAAAAGAAAATAAGAAGAAAAAGAACCCAAGGGAGATTTTCAGGCAAGAGGATTACCTGCGATGGGATCTGCAGCCGTGGTCTCAACCACCGGAGGGTCGCTGGCGCTATCCCTTGCCGGAGAACTGCCCCTTGCCGGAGAAGCCTCCCTTGCCGGAGAACGCTCCCTTGCCGGGGGATCCTCCCTTGGCGGTGTAGTCGACGCAGATGGCACGTCCGGAGCGGCTTCCGGGCACTCTTGGTGAGGCTGCTCTGCTCCTACACAAACCAACAGTCAGATATCAGTCAAGAAAGAGCACCCATGCACGCCCAACAGTAAAGAGTAAACCATATACTTACGCTGGGGGCTGTGCTGGGGGCTGCTTTGAGGAAGAGTTGCCGCGTCCGGCAAGGTGGTCTCGGACGCGCCTCCTGCTGCCGCGGGGGGATCGTCCTCGATGACAACCACCGGGGTCTTGGCTCTCTTCGACGCTCTCTGAGCCAGCGTCCTGAAAAGGAAAGAGTTCAGAATGAAGCAAATCAGATACAAGACAAAGCAACAAAATTGAAGAAATACAAGTACAACACAGAAGCTTACTCTTCTTCTTCCTCGTCGGAGCTGAGCGCGGAGAGATCAAATTCTGGCTCGCCCCCGGTGCGACGAGGCGGAGGAGTGGGTTCCCTTGATCGCTTGGCGGGAGTAGCAGCGGTGGCCTGGGAGGCCCGCTCCGATTCTCTGTGGCGTGAGGTGCTCCAGCAGCTTGTGCTTGCTGCTGTGGAGCGCGCGTCATGCTGTGTGGCTGATGGTCCGTCTGCCGCCCGTTTCGTCTCCAGCCTTGCGAGAGCGCCTTCTTGGTGGAGCTGGGGCTCCGTTCGCGGCAAGCTGCTAGGTGGTGGGGAGGAAGCGCCCTCGGCGGGCTCGCTTGACTCGGCTTCAGGTTCGGCAAGCTCCTCCTCGCCGGCAAACTCCCTTCGCTCGACAAGGCTTGCCGCCTCTGCTGCCTCTGCCTCCTCCATGGTGAACCCGATTCGCCCGGTGCAGGAGCTGCTGCTGCCTCCTCCAGCACGAGTGGCGTCGCTGCATCTCGTCGTCGCTGGTGTCATGGTGAGGCCCTTCGCTCATCGGGCGGATCGACACTTCTTCAAGCTGTCGAAGAACACCCGACGAGCGTCATCTGAGGCTCTTGCCAGGTTGGAACAATTCCATGCGAGTCGCTGCGGCATCATTACGCGGATGCGGTCGGCGAGGTGTTGCACAATGGAACGACTCCCTCGGCAACCTGAACCATTCGGCATGATCAGCGTCGTGCTTGAACAGCTCAGGAGCATCGCATCCAACTCCAAGATGGTGAAATTGAAGTTGAGGCCAGGCGCAGCCTCATGATATCCGCCGCGTTCGGAACTCCCAAGCAGGTCTTCTCCTCTCTCTGCAAGAAGCGTCGGCGGCGAAGAAATCTGCGCCAACGGCGCCCTGATGTCTGGACTGCCTGAGGCGCAGGATCCGGGTGACGGCAATCTTCAATCTAGCATCTTCCGGCGCCAAGTTGCTCCAATCGTTGCCGCGCACTATTGGGGTTTGGCGCTAAGCGGTAAAGGGCTGCGGGTTCTCCTCTACAATCCAACACCAATCTGCCCTCCATTCCTCCCACTTGCTGCGAAGCTCTCCCTCCAGATAGGCTTCCTTCTTGCCGATCCTTGAGATCCAAGCGATTCCTCCGGCAAGAGGCTCTCCTCTCTCTACTCGAGGCATGAAGAAATGGCGGAAGAGGGCTACGTTGGGATGGACTCCGACAAAGTTTTCGCAGAGATGTGCGAAAACTGCCATGGTCAGGACATCATTGGGGGTGAAATCAAGGAGGCGGAACCCGTAGGTGTTCATGATATCATGAAAAATTCAAAGAAGGGCAGAGCCCGCAATAAAAGAACAATCGAAGAAAGGGTACCCAGTTGGGGCTAGTTCGAAGCAGCGGTGGGAGTACCTTCGTCTTGCGGATGCGCTTCGCGTCTCCGTCGACCGAAGAGGTAGTAGTTCTCCTCGGCTCCCTTGCGGCGAGCTGGGGAAGATGGCCGCTCTTTCCATGGCGCCATGAGCCGCTGCGCCTCGGCCGACTTCACGCCCTTCCCTTGTCGGCTTTGAGACCATGGCGGAGGCGGTGGGGAGACCGACGGCGTTGGTGGTACTGGTGGTGATGGGGGACGGAGCGCTGCTCTCTTCAGACTTGAGAAGAAGGGGGGAGCAGCGGTCGTTTTTTCCGAGATTGGACAGCAAATGGTGAGGTGGGCGAACTGCCCCTGCTTCCTCTGCTTATAAAGAGGGAGGGGGCGGACGTTCCGCTTTTCAAAATAAAGAAACCCCCACAATCTCTCCCACGACACCGCAATCGATGCGTGCCGTTCGTGGGGGACGTGGTGGGACCGGAGTGAGTTACGGCATAACCAAGGCCGCGCGTGCCCGTGCACAGTTTTAGGCCTGGCCCAACAGCGCTCGGCACCGTGTGTGGCCCAGGCCCGGGGGCTCCTGCCGGTGTACTAGAGTAGGGTACCCTAGTATCCCGAACTTCGTGCCGGCAGCGATCGCACACCAGCAGCAAGGCTTGCTGGTTACCGCCAAGGTCCTCCGCGGCTCCATTAGAGCCATTCAAGAACAAAGTATTCAAGCCAAGGAGATAAGGCCCGGCAAGAGGAGTTTGTCGGGAAGGCCAACCAAGGCATTTAGAAGACAAGGCCCGGCAAGAGGAGCTTGCCGGAAGGCCCGATGGCGACAAGCTTCGGCGCGACAAAACAACGACGCGGCAAAGGCGCTTGCGCGGCGACTACCACTCCGTTTCTCGCTCCAGCTCATCCACCAGCGTGTCGCCATGGGACCTTTCGGTAGCAGCGTGGCAAGAAACTGTCTTGACGGCGGAGCGCGGTGGTAAGCGGCGCCGACAAGATCGCCATCGTGGCGGCGGTGGCGCCCAGACGATCCTTTTCGCCTTTGTTTAGTCGACTTAGGCGGGCATTTAATGCCTTTGTCCCCTGCCGTCAGGGTTAGGTAGGGTGCACTGTACAAGTGCTGTACCAACCACGACTCCTTTTACGTTTCTGCCCTTGTCTACGTTGCCACCTGTCGGAGACCCCTTGAGCATATAAGAGGAGGCCCATGCGCAGCGTAGAAGGGGTTCGGTTCATTCGAAACCAGAGAACACTCGCGCTAGGTCTTGTAGCTCTCAGCGCTCCCTAGCAAGAACACAATACAATCAGACAAGCAGCAATAGGAGTATTATCTCTCCGGAGAGCTCCGAAGCTGGGTAAACTGCTCGTGTGCTTCGCCTCGATCTGCTCTTCGTGCGACCTCCGCCCCCCACCGAACCGAAAGGGGCTCGGTCCGCCGGTCCCATAGGTGTTCGTGGGACCGATTAGCTTCCCCGACACCGCTGCGCTGGAGTGGTGGCAGGATCTTCACGAAGATCTGCATGCCACCGCGCAGGCGCTTGCCAGGTTGGCAAGCTAGTTGGTGTGCTAGAGCGGTGGCGGGGCGGCGGAACCTTGCCCTGTGCGAGCCTTGTGTTGACACTAGATTTTGGCATGGTCAAAAACACAATTAAGATGACCTCAAATGGATAAGTGCTCAAAGTGATAAAGTTCAGTATTGTCAAAAGGAGAAACTTTCATATTTGGGCCATAGCCATCCGATCTCATCTCTAAGGCCGTAGTTGTGTCCGAAGTACTGAGATTTTGTATTCAGAACACTATTCGGCTTATTAAGCCACCAAGACGGCCTCATATGGAAAAATGATCTGCATGGGTTGTCTTCGTCTCGTCGAAACGGTCGATTTTGATATAAAAGTCGTCCCAATCCGAGTTCGTATGCAAAAGTTAGAGCCAAAAATGCGCGGTTGCATCAGGATGGCCAGACACTCCGGGAATGATCATCTGGGTTTTGGATTTCTCCGAGGATGGACGGACACTCCACGGATGTTTGTCCGGGTTTTGGATTTTTCTGCCGCAATTTGCAAACCGAACTGTTTTGGAAAGTTGGATTCCGAGTTAGACCCAAACTAGGGTTTTGAACGTTAGTTCTAACCTTTCCTTGCTCGGGAAGTCCATCCGCCTCTTATATACCTAAGGGGTGACAGCCGATTGAACAACAACACACAATCGAACAGATCATCTACCACTTTTTACCTTACTTTTATATCTCTCCCTTGTTCTTCTTTTTCTCGTTTTTCGTTTGTTCTTCTTGTTGCAGGGCGGCGAACCTCGAGGCCCTAGGGGCGATCAGGTCGACCTAGGGTAGCCCATAGCCGCCGCGCGTCCAGACGGGGTCCCTCCCGGGCACGTGGGGTTTCGGGTGTTCAAAAGAGCCTGCCGGATTTCTTGCGTACCGCGCTTCCGGACGGGTCTCCTTCGACGCGAGCTGCGGTGCGTCACCCTCGGCATTGGAGGTACACGATGACGTGTTCATGTGCGAACACACTTTTTGGCGACTCCGCTGGGGACGAAGCTTTGAACGGTCTCCGGCCCGTTCTTGCTACGAAGAGATCGTCATCTAGGGTTTGCAATCTACAAAGGTAACATGAATACCCAATTCACTTATGTAGATTCAAATAATGCATATGATCTTGCTAGATCGTTTAATGAGGATAATGTATCGGCTAGCCCTAGCTTTATCAATCATGCTTCTAATTATGTGCAAGAGTCGATGCAACAAAATGTTCATGCTTCTACCTCATATAATTTTAGCAAAATGCAACATATGTATACCAACTCCCATGCATCGGCAACCACACAAATCCATATGCCGATGAACAACATGATGAGTTTGGTTAATCAAGTTGAAACACCCTATGTAGGAACTTTCAATAGCATGCAACAAAGTGTTTCACCTTTTTATTCATCGACAACTAACTTGCAACATCTTCATCCAAACATGCCGGTGGATAGGGGAATTGGCCATGCTACTACTAGTTATTCGACCAATTACCCTCAAACATCATATGCTACACCTCATGCTACTATTTTTTGGCACCATACGCAACTATTGATGTCCATAATTCAGCCCCGCACCTTCACGGTCATGGCCGAATAAGTGAAACTTCTCCAGAAGCACAAATGCATTCACCTACTACCGTGGCATATCATGTCCCCCCTACACAATTATAGAATTTCAACAACCTCTCATTGCAAAAGAGTCTAAAAGCATCGGGGGGCAACCATATCCAGACTAGGTAATAGAGAACAAGGTTACATTCTCTTGGGATTTGTGCAATACTATTCGTCAGGAACTAATAAAAGGCGGGAGGCCTCATGATTTTGCTGATGTAAAAGCTAGAGTTGTGCAAATGATGCATTCACCCAATACTATAGCATCCAATGTACCCCCTAAACAATTGCATAGTTTCGGCAACTCATTGCTGGAAGAGTCTCCAAGTATTGGGGGGAAATCTCATGAGGAGTGGATGGAAATTGAGATGAAAAAGTTTAAAGTTCGCCAAGCTGAGATGTGGGCTAAAATTAGACAAGAGCGAGAAGCCATGGAAATTCAAAAGGATAAAAGTATTGATTCGGGTAACAAAGAAAATCCAGTTATTAAAAAAGCCGAATCAAATAGTATGTGTACAGAATATATTGAAGAAAAAAGAGGATGCCAAGGCATTGGAGAGTCATTCAAAAGTGGAACAAAGTATCATTCAAATTACACCACCGGCATGCTCTTCCAATATATTCAAAGAGGTATGTGTAGCAAGTGATTTACCTATTTTCAGATTTAGTCGCAACTTTATTGTTGATGCATCTATTAGAAAAAAATCTTATAAGTAATTTTGAAAGACCAATGATGAAGGGAAATTTACTTGTTAGCAATAAAATTTTTCAAAGCATATCGGTCAATATCCATGCAAAGAGACCGATAGTGACTTATTACTAGATCTTTGATGGCGCGTGGCGCTACGCCCGTCTATTTTTTCTCTTAGTTATTAAGGACACATAATGTGATTTGTATATATTTGTTGGGAATGTTTTGAAGTATTGTGCTTTCTTGTAGCTTGTTCTTGTCTCCTTCATTTAAAAATAATAATGGTATGTAATTGCAGAAGAATCTGATAGGTTATCAAGAAAGTAGTGTGTTGAGCTTATTCTTTCTTTCTTATTGGGTCAAATATACTTGGTTTGAGCTTGGCTTTCAACTGCATGTGCTTTGCATTGACGATTGATACATCTACATGTTTTGTGATAGATCTTGGCCTCTTTTGGCTCAAGATGTCTCAAAGTGTAGTGTTCTGAATTAGGAAATGTACTTTAAGATCTAAAATGCAGCAAGTGGAAAATACAGGAAAAATGTGAATAAATAAGTGTAACAAATGAGTTGTCCATGGCAACCTAGAATGACATCTACAATAGAAAGAAAACTAATCAGCCGAACCATTCAATAAAGCAAATTGCATAATAGCATTTGCAGGTTTCACATTAGATGTTTCGTATGAAGAAGAGAAGAACAATAAAATAACCAATACGTGGTACATGTTCTTGCTTAAGTTTCATGCACTCCAAAGCATCCAGCGTGCCTTGTCAAGAAACTGCTACGACAATTCCTCTAACTCTGTAAGAGCGAAATCATAACCAAGAATAATTCAAAAAATAAAGTTGAAATTTATTTGCTTCCATATTGACATTTGCTTCTCTGTTAACAAATAAAGTCATACCTCTGACTGACAATTTTTGCACCGGAATATAATATGAAACATAATTATCATATATTGGTGACAGAAAGAGAGTCCACTTGCAACTGATTACAAAGGTGTGTTGCTTCAATATATTATATATCTACTCCCTCTGTAAACTAATATAAGAGCATTTAGATCACTACTTTAGTATTCTAAACGCTCTTATATTAGTTTACGGAGGGAGTATCATTCATAGGATTGTACCTAAACATGAAAGGAAGTACATCGAGCCAACTCAGCCTAAAGATTTAGTCCAAATCATTATATTCTTTAGTTCTCTTTCTATGAATTAAAATTAGGAACTCTTCAACTGGAACATAACCTCAACATCATTTGGCTATGTCTGTAAATGTATTTTTGCTAGTATGACAAATGTACAACCATTTGATATTGTGTAGTTTTTCTCCTAACCAGGACTTCTTGCTTGTACCAATTGATACGTTTATCCCGTGTAAATGCATCATAAGGAAAATAACTTGAGGCACAATAATTACCATCATTAAGCTCATTATATACATATTATTGGATTAATTCTTGGTTCATCCCCTTCCTAAAACTCTTTATATTTGTGTTGCACTACCTTTCCTAGTGTCTTAGAAGCTCCAACTCCTTACACCAGATAAGCGGTCCATCTCCATGAATGATCCTTCTTCTAAGGAAGATAACTTGGCATTGAATCTACTGAGTTCCATACGAATTTAGCTTCATTTATGTACATAAGTATATGGAAAATGAACAATGTGACGACAATAGTGATGTTGCTTGTTCACTAAATTCAACGCACAATGGACTGGATACTCTATGCCACCCGGTGAAGAATTAGCTATTAAAATTTGATCGTTTGAGCATCTTTACTCAAATTAATATGGGCTAATGATAATACGACGATTGAGGTTTTTAAGATTTAATGGCACCAAATTTGATTTCTATAGATAAAAAGCTATACAATTTTTGCATGAGCATATGAAATCTTTCAATATCTGATTCTACTCCATTGTGTACTTTGGCTGATAATTACGACCATGCTTTTGGTCAACAGACTTGTGTAGAAGCGGCATAAAAGCTCATGCAAGGAAGAACCATGTCCCGGACATTTGCATAGCCTGGCCCAAACTTTTCAACATGTAGCAAGATTTTTATGCAAATTCCAAATGATACTTAATTTATCTAAAACAATGATATTTAGCTCATTGTTTTAGACCTGAAGCAAACCTGAAACATGTATAATGCTTATCCTCCCAATCGCAGAACCAGCAAACATTAGGCAATAATAAGAACTGAACAAATGAAGGCCTCTATTTAGTCTGCAGCACATAAATCCTTTATGCCCAATGTACAAAAAAAATACATTGAACAAATGTGATAGAAGAGAAAAATAAGAGATATATGCAGAAACAGGAATCACACATATCCTGACAAACAAAAATAAGAGATATGTTACTGTGAGCTTAAATGGGCTTCTTGTGCGAGAAAGGCACAATTAACTATAAACCACTGATTTTGTTACGGGAGTAGCAATCCATGAGGCATCTGGTCCACTTAGCCCTATTTAAGAATATATCTGACGGCCAAAAAATGACCATCACAAAAAATCCAACGATTATGACAATTTAGTTTTTTTGTCATATTAAGAATACAGAGGAAGGTGTGAATTATAGTATTTCAGGGCATCTACGTACTCTTCTACTAGAGGAAATTGTGGTCATCCACTTGCATCACACAATGGTCCAGACTTACTATTTTTGCATGTTTCGTGTGCCTAATGTGCGTCTGCTGGTTTTTATTGACGTGTTCTCTTCTGTATGTAGGGAAAATTTTGAGAGGAGGACCATGGTGTTTTGCTTGTTTTGAGTTGGTAAGCACAATATTTTCAGTATATGCAGATAGTGATGTCAACGCATCAGCACCTTGTATGACATTTGTATGTTTTGTTTGTTTTGATCTGGGAAGCACAATATTTTCATTTGATCCCTCAGCGCCTTGTACGACGTTTGTCTTTCTTTTGCGCATTTTTCACTTGCTAAATGACCTGCTAGACAGGGTAGGAACATTAGGCTGTATTTTGATTATTCCAAACAGTCATAGAGAGTGAAACCATATCATACAAATAAAAGGTCATAGTACAACAGATATATAATGAGATGACACATAATTAAAGGAGGCATAAGGGCACACTAATACTGACCTATCCATGAGCCATTGGATACCGACAGGTTCACCTGGAAGAACGAAAGAAACCAAGCAGTATGTAGCTCGAATTCGTCCTTGTACAGAACCTGCAATAATTTGAAATTCTAAATTAGATAGAGAACACATCTGTATGTGTAGACAACAATTGGTAATTGGAATCAACGCATCACCTTCTAAAGTAGCAGAGGAGATGCGACAAAGAGGGAGAATTGGAATGATTGGAGACCTAAGAATCACCCATCGCTGCTGTGCTCGAGAATGGTTTGAAATTGAGCATAGTGGGAAAGGAGCAGCGGCAAGGTTCGTATTATATAGGCTCTCATGAATTGAATGAAAAATATGAATCGTGAATGGAAACTGACCTGCCCGGAGCATTGACTGGCATTAATGACTGATTAACCTCTCAATCGATTATCCTTAGCGATTGAACTTCACGGCTAACCAGCCCGGAGCAACGATTGACGCTAATGGTAGATTAACCTCTCAATCAATCATCTTTAGTGATTGAACTTCACGGTTGTTCGCTGCCACACACAATACCGATGCGCCGCGCAACCAAATAGACCCGGGACGCACTGTCCGTCGCCTCCGTGCAACCTAACGGAATCGGGAGGCATTGTCCGTCGCCTCACATCGTTGGAAACACGGCGCTGTCGCCATGGTAGTCCAAGCCCCCGCATCGGTCGACCATGGAGAGGCGCCGCTACGTGAGGCTGCAAGCGAACGAAAGCAAGGTCGTAACTCGCGAGCGTCCAGTGTTCTAGGTTTTCCAGATTTCTGTCCCACGAGAGCCTGGTACAGGCCCAGTAGGCCCAATTCAATCTGAGACGCCCCAAAAAGCCACCGGAGCAGCAGCCCGATAAGGCTAGCATTCGTTCGGCTGCGAACGAAGTGTGGACGTGTCATCGACGCGAGATTAAGAGACAATCGGATGGCCAGAATAGCGGATCAAACTAAGATCCAATGGATACAAATGCTAATTGCCTGAGAGAGCAGGAAAAATGCTCGATTATAATGCTTCAAATTGCAGCCAAAGCTTTACCCATTGCTTTATTTGAAGGTCATATCTAATTGGGTAGCTTTGCTTGCTTCATACTTAGCTTACACTTGGTACCAATTGAGACATGTATATTCTAACTATCTTTGTTTCAGAAATTTAAAGCCAAATTCTATTGAGAAAACCGATGTTGATGTAATATCTTATCCAAGGACATCGGAGATAGAGTGCAAAACACAATGCATAGCTGAATGGGAAGACTCCAAACTGAACCATTCACGTGCTTAGTTACAAAGTCGTTCTCACAACAAGATCAGCTCAAGAATAAGAAGTATACCTTCAATTCAAACATGTGTGATCAAATCTTTGATCTGTTGTTGACAAATAATTAGATTAGAATTCTTGATCGCCATGTTGAGCCATCTATCCAAGGACGAATGTATTGCAAGTTGCCTGATTCATTCAAGGATAATTTTTAGGATTGCAACATGTTTCGTCAAATAGTTAAATCGGCCATGGAAAAAGGACGATTGAAGTTTGTTGGAACACCAAGAGATGACCAGTCTATTCCGATTGGGCCAGATGGCAATTTTTTTTTGCATCGGCTGCTTCAAGCCGATCCATTTAAAGAGAAGGTAAAAACTACAGGTGATGGGATCAAGCTTTCAAGTAAAGAAGTTGTTGAAGAGAATAATGAACATAATCTTGAGGGTGAGAATTCCATCGAAGGTACAATGGAGACGCCAAGGACTGGGGGGAAGCAAGTAAATCCAACGATCGATGAAAGCAAACCAAAAGAAAACAAAAGCAGAAATAAGCGCAAGTGTAAGAGATCAAAATCTCCTTCGCTAAACTATTGGAAAAATATCAAAAGAAGAGTGAAGAAAAGAATGCTTATCCTTCAAATCATGCAAAGAATCCAAGATCACCCCAAGGCGCAAATATGAGGATCGGTATTGGCAAAGTGAGAATTTTAATGCAACATATTCATGTGCTTATTTTGGTCCGTTGCCTCCCTATGCTCATATAGAATCATATCCATCATGGGATAGGTATGATACAAGGGCACATCCTCCATCTTATTTTAGACCATCTCACCAACATTATGCAGCTTCGAGATGATCAACATTTGAACAATCACATGTTAAAGATTGTTTCAATCATAAGGAATCGATCCAGAACTCAAGGAAGAAGAAAGAGGTGGTCAAGCAAGTTTACCATGTTAGAAGAGATGGTCGTAAGAGTGCAACTTCAGATTTGATCTCAAATGAAAAAGATACAATTAAAGTGTTGACATTGGCTACTAAAGGCAATGAGACAAATCAACCAATTATTGAGAGTAAAATTGCCAAATCTGATGAAAAGAAGTTGAGAGTGCACAAGGAAAAACTAGAATTGCCATTGCTTTGAACAAAATCGCAGCTGGGGTGCCCATTCGGCTTATCATATTGGCAAAAGAAGAAATTACAAAAACTTAGTGCACATGAACTTGAAGAAAGGAACATGGCATGGGTTCCCAAAGGAAGTGCTCAAAATAAGAATTATGTGCAAGCTTACATTACAAAAAGTGTGGCAAAGGTGAAGAAGGAAAAGAGTAAAAACTATGAAGGACCAAGCCGAAGGTTTCAACATCTTCGGTCTACACGTTATCCATATTCTTCAACTATGCCATTAACGCCTATGCCATGGAATTCGTCATCAGGTATGATTGGTAACCCTCAATGGGCTTATTTTAATCCATGGATGCAATATAATTTCTTACATCATGAAAGGGTATTACCAAGTCACTATACATTTGATTAGCTACAAGTTCGTTGCTGATCCAAAGAGCCAAAATACTTGATTTGTCATTTCATTTGTTTGTTTCGGCTATATGTACTTTGAATGAAGTTTACATGGTAATGGCCGATATTTATCTATCGCCCTAAGAATATATCTAAGAATGGCTGGTGTGGTATTCTAACATCGTCCTTAGTTTGAGTAGAGATTGAGACAAGTGCTTGCATAGAAATCTGTCAAATTGATGCCATGCGTAGGCCAATTCACCAAAATTGCAAGTGGGCTTACGTTTTGATTGGGTGTGCTTTGGCTTATTAGTTTTCAGAATTTACGTAAAGGCAAATCATGGTTGATTTTATTATTGAGCATCATATTGACATCATGCATAATACTGATTTTAGCTTTATCTCTCTAGTACCATGGTGATTATATATTGATGGTTAAATTTGTAGCAATGGCCAAGGTGTTGGTGTTGTTTATATATCTTCTTATGGTGCTATTATGTGAAGCCTCATGCCGCTTAAAATATTTATGCACAAATGATCAAAGCCCAATATGCATTTATTCGGATTGAATCTTTTCCTTGCTATAGGTGATGTACATAGTGAGGCTTTCGGTGATTCATTATTAGTATAGTGCAACAAGTATTCAAGGGTTAGCAATATTTTGACGAATCACTTTTAGTTTATCTTGAGATATGTCTAGACGTAAAATTTACCTTGGGATGTTTTAACATTCGTCATATATCTATACATGACAATTGGAGAGAGTTGGCATAGCAAGCATCTGGCTACCATGTTGGTCATGGTGTATTGCACATCTATCAATAGCCGATGCTTATTCTTGCCAACATAGGTAAGGCCGAATTGGAGGTCACCACCTCGGCCACTAATGAAACTTTTATGCAGGCAAAGTAAGGATTGGAGGAAGTTCATTCTTGATTATCTACAAAATCCTAGCGAAAGGGTGAACAATATGGTTCAGAGGATAGTTTTGATCTATGGAACCTTATCACCGGATTGTTATGGAAGTTGAGAAGTCTTCACCCAAGTTTGCATCAAGAGGTTCAAACAAGCAATAGCCGATATATACTTATCGTCCTAAGAACATGCAAAATGGCCGATGGAGTGTTGACATCGTCCTTATAGTAAGCTATGTGCAAGTTCTTTTTTGGCACACAAGCTTTGCCGAAAACAGGGGGGCATGTGTTGACACCAGATTTTGGCATGGTCAAAAACACAATTAAGATGACCTCAAATGGAAAAGTGTTCTAAGGCCGAAGTTGTGTTCGAAGTACTGGGATTTTATATTCAGAACACTATTCGGCTTATTACGCCCCCAAGACAGCCTCATATGGAAAAATGATCTACATAAATTGTCTTTGTCTCGTCGAAACGGTCGATTTGTATATAAAAGCAGTCCCAATCCAAGTTCGTATGCAAAAGTTAGAGCCAAAAATGCACGGTTGCATCAGGATGGCCAGACACTCCGGGAATGATCATCCGGGTTTTTGATTTCTCCGAGGATGGTCGGACACTACGGGGATGTTTGTCCGGGTTTTGGATTTTTCTGCCGCAAGATGCAAACCAAACTGTTTTGGAAAGTTGAATTCCAAGTTAGACCAAAACTAGGATTTTGAACGTGAATTCTAATCTTTCCTTGCCCGGGAAGTCCACCCGCCTCTTATATACCTAAGGGGTGACGGCCGATTGAACAACAACACACAATCGAACAAATCATCTACCACTTTTTACCTTACTTTTATCTCTCTCCCTTGTACTTCTTCTTTCTCGTTCTTCGTTCGTTCTTCTTGTTGTAGGGCGACAAACCTCGAGGCCCTAGGGGCGATCAGGTCGACCTAGGGCAGCCCATAGCCGCCCTTGCTGCCTGGCCGGTTCGGGTTACAGCAGACCCTCTAGAGTTCGAACTCAGGGGTGCGCGCGGAGATCTCACCCCCTACCTACCTGCACCTCGTCGCCTCGCTAGGATCTAAACTACCAAAGGAACAACACAAGAGACACAAGGTTTATACTGGTTCAGGCCACCATTGTGGTGTAACACCCTACTCCAGTGTGTGGTGTGGTGGATTGCCTCTTGGGCTGATGATGAACAATACAAGGAAGAACAGCCTCGTGAGGGTGAGGTGTTCTTGTGGCTAGGATCTCGATCGGATTAGATAAAGCTAAGATGAGACGAGATGTCTGGATCTCTCTCCGATGCCTCTACCCTGTGGGTGGCTAGTCCTATTTATAGGCAAAGGCCACAGGCCTCTTCCCAAATATTGGCGGGAAGGGTGCCAACAATTGGCCATTTGAAGGGAACATCTAGTACACTTACTCGACTAAAGTTGGTCCTCGCTTTGTCAAAGGCTCACGGTGGTGGCCTTGGCTTGGGCTCCACGATGACTTCCTTCCTGCCGTTCTGACGGTCTTGGTCTTGTTGCACAAAGCAGGTGCCTTTGCTTGATGCTCTCGCTGCGCTTGCCCCCTTTGCACCAAAGAGAAATGAGGACATTGCGGGCTGGCGCCCTCCAGCTCCCTTAGTGCGTCATGGCTTGCGTCATGGGCACCTCGTGAGGTACCCGCCTTGATCTCTCCGTCTCCTCGCGAGCCAGCTGATGAGGCCGTGCACGAGGAAGCTTCACGTCGTCCGCCCCATGAATCTTGGCCCCTCGTGAGGTCTTGAGCTTGTCTTGATGAAGATGGGCCATCTTTGGGCCACTCCTTGAAACCACGCCGCAGGCGCGAGCGAGCAAGTCTGGGTACCCCATTCCCGAACACCGACGGTAGCCCGGGCCCAAAGGCGCTCATGGACTTGGCTGAGCAGAGAAGCGAAGGGGCAAGTGCGAAGCACCGCGGGCCCTAACAGCCTGCGGCCTTGGGTGCCGCGTGGCGGTTTATTGGACGTGGGCACCTTTAGCAACTGCGTGAATCGACAAAAGTGCGGCACCCGTCTAGGCTTCGCCTCCTTTGCCTTCTCCGGTCATTGCCCATATTCCCTTTCTTGCGCCTTTCCTTCCTGCCTCCGAAATCTCCAAATCTACTTCGACCGCGTGCCCTAGCAAGACATGGCGCCTCGCCAGACCCCGGCCGGAGCTTGGTACTCACCCGCCTTGGACTCGCTGAACGTGTCGGAGAAGGGCCTTGCCCGGGCGCGCCGAATGGTGGCGGCGCAAGGCAACGACGGGGCAGCGGTGCTCAGGGCCGTCTCCGCCCTTCCCGAGGGCCAAGGAAGCACCTTCTATCCGCTCTTCGTGAGCTCCATTGCTGCCGGTCTGGTGCCTCCCTTTTTTGAGTTCTTCTTTCATGTCCTTCGCCATTACAAACTGCAAGCTCTGCACCTCCACCCCAACTCTGTTCTTCTTCTGGCAATCTTCGCCTACTATTGTGAGGCTCATGTCGGGGTGCAGCCCTCAGTGGCCTTGCTGCGCCACTACTTCTACCTCCGGACCTCTCGCGGGCCCATCTCCGTGTGCGCGAGCTTTGTCACGTATAGCAGCTCCAACGCCATCTCGCAGCCCGGGAAGAGGATTGAGGGCTTCAGGAGCAAGTGGGTCATGGTAGACGCTGGGCGCATCCACCCTTGGCTGATTCTGCCCACAGAGCAGCCCACAACCTCCGACGATTGGTCTCGCGGAACTTCGTGGATCCCAGTGGCAGTCTTGGAGAAGATGAGCGCTGACTGTGGCGGGCAACATGGCGGCAGCGATCTGGCCGGGCGTCGCTCTGAGGGAGTTCTGGAGCACTAGGTGGCCCCGCTTCATCAATCTGCGCTTCGCTGTGGAGGCCCCGCTTGAGCCCCGCAGTCTTGGCCGACGAAGATCTGGCGCGGTCCTCAATCTTTGGTCGGGGAGACATGGCGAGGCTGGAGGCGCTCCTGTGCCCTGTTCCTTGAGATGATTGGGAGCAGGCGGTGGACTCCATGCCCGTCTTCAATGGGGGCGGGCCCGTGCCCTGGAGGTTCCGAGGACCAGCGGCCCTAGCGACGGTGAGCGTGTCCTCCGCGACTCTAGCGGAGAGGAGGAAGAAGAGGAGGCGGGAAGAGGGGCTGACTCGAGGCGACCGGCGGGAGTCGAGGCGCCTCTCCCGGCGCAGGTCCGCGCTCTCCGCCTCTTGCCGGCGGCAGCGAGGATGGCGATGGCGGGCGGCGAGCTGCCCCGATCCCGAAGAAGGACATGGCTGGGCTGGTCCCAGCAGGTCTGTCCCGGCTCGAGGCGGTCCGCAGACATGCCTCCTACTCCGGGCCTCTTGAGGCTGATCCCTGCCGGCTCTCGGGCTTCAAGTATGGCGGAGGTTGCTCGAGCCTGCGGCGATGACCGATAAGTGCTTGATTCTTGTTTTATTCCTTGCTTTGTCGCTGAGGCTTGATATCTGTATCTCTTGGCTAGGGTGGCGCTGCTGCGGTGAGAAGCTGAAGGGGCTCTGAGGCTTTGTGCTGGGAAGCGCCTCCGTCCATGAAAGAAGGTGGCGGCAAGACACGGGCCTCTCCTGCCGGTCATCCTCGCGAGCTTGGTGGAGCTAGCTGGGCGAGCTCAGCCCCATGGCCCTAGCGACTCGAGGTATCCTTGCTGATGCCACTTGTCGCTTGTTGTCCGGGCTGAAGGTCCCGCCTCAGGATGCTATGGTTATGCTGCCGTCCTCTCCTCCTACTCCACCAACTGCTGTCTCTCCGACTCCTCCCGCTGTTCTGGATCATGCTGTTGCTGAACTGGACCGGCTGCGGCAAGATCTTCTGGGCGCCGACCCTCGCTTGGTCGCCAGGCGCTTGGAGCTGGCCTCCGGCTGGGTTCGCTCTGACACTTTGATTCGAGCGGCGCTGGTTCAGGCCGCGACGGCTTGCGACGAGGAGAAGCAGGCCCTCCTTGGGGCGAAGGCTGCTCGCGACGCCGCCTTGGGGGAGGTAGCCGATGTCCGAGGTCGCTGCAAGGTGCTGGAGAGCGAGCTGCAGGGCCTGCGTGACCAGCTTGCCAAGGAGGCCCGCATTCGCCAAGAGAAGGAGGAAGACATGAAGGCTCGCGAGGAGGCCGTCAAGGACCGGGATGCCAAGCTTAACAAGCGCCGTGACCGCCTGGGTGCGCTGGAGCAGGGGTTGGAGGCGAAGAGGGTCGAGCTGGACGGCAAGGCGCGGGTCCTCGCCGAGGACCGCGTGGCCTTCGCGGAAATGGAGGTGAAGGCTTGCACCTTGCTAAGGTCACTTTACGACAGCGGCCTGGAAAGCCCGCTGGCGGTGCAATCTGCCCCGCCAAGCTACTTCCCTTCTGATCCGCACCCTTGAAGATGTCACCCTTGGCCTTGGCCCCACGGCCGAGGCCGAGGCGCGTGTCTGTGATTACGCAATCTTGTGCGCGTCCCTACCCACGTCTACCTTCGCGATCCCGGCGTCGACCTTGACAGCCTCTTTGGAGCCCGTGGCGGCGAGCTTTCGCTGCGCTTTGAGGCCGTGAAGGGTCGGCGGAGGCTCTGGCAGTTCGGGCCTTCAGCACCAAGCCGAAGCGAGGCGCTGCGGTCCTAAGGCTTCACGAGGCGAACCCGCCCCGCGCAGCTCCGCCGTCAACAAGTGACTCCTTTGTGGCTCCTGTTCTGCTTTCAGCTCCTGCAACATGCATCATGCCTCGGGGAGGCGTTTAAACTTGCGTTTGGTGTTGTGACAACAGTTATGGACTGTAATATTTTCTTTTGAGTTCCTTGAGATTTGCGCTTTTCCTTCCTACTTGCTTATGTTCTATGCCGGCAGAGCCTGCCCCCTTGATCCTCAGCCGCCATTAGCCCGACCGGAAACAGGGGCGGAACCAAGGAGTGAGGGCTACGTTACAAGTTAGGCTCTGAGTCGCGATGCTCGAGTCCCCTTAGCGCCTGAACAGCAAGTAGGGAGGTGAGATGTATGGGTGAATTTACCATTCTCGTCTGCGAGCCCGGCCCGCGCATACCTCAACCGCCGTTAGCCTTCGGAACTAAGGGTGAGGGGCTACGTGACCAGTTAGGATCTGAGTTGCAATGCTCAGAGTCCCCTTGAGCGTTCAAGCGGCCTTCGTACCTTGGCTCCGCTCGGGGAGGGGCGTCTGACGAACCAGGCCGAGGGGCTGGCTGGAGTGGCGTCGTCTGGCGTGACCAGCGTAGCCCGTGCCCAGCCCCTCGCACGGCACTCCCGAGGAGGCGTTGCGATGAGGCGGACATTGAGCTCTGGGCTCCACGAGGTTGATGCGGCCGGGGCCACCCTCGATTGTTTATCACCAGCGCGAGCATAAGCGCTTCCGTATGTGTGCGTGCATAGCCGCTCCTCGGCGGTGTCGTCAGCCACAAGCGAGCATGGTGCTTCCAGCAGTGCGTGGGAGGGCTCCCCTCGGGAGGAGCCCAGGCGTGTACAGCCCATACGACACGTGGCTGGCACGGTAGGGCTGACGGGGTGTATCTGGACACCCGTGAGCCAGTAGCAGGACTCACGGAGCCCTACCTCAAAGGCGGGTTGCGCTGGCACTGGCCTTAACTTGTGATGTGTTCCTACAAATTTGGTTAGATGCCGGCGCTCTCGTCCTCGGGTCCCGGCCCTCGGCGGGTCTCGGCCGTCGCTGGTATGCCGGTCGCGATGCCGTGGACAAGGCGAGGGTGAGGGTGGAGAGCAGTGGGAGCCCATGAGTCGTGATGCTCGGTACCCCCCTTTAGCGTGCAAGCGGCCGACATGAAGGAAGAAGGGTGCGTGGACAAGCATCAAATAACAATCATGATGGGTCGAGCATGACCCAAAATAAGCATAAGAGGGTACATGCCGCTGGGTCTGCCCGGCGACTTGGGGATGATGCAGCCGGGGCGCCCACAACAAAGTAAGCTAGGAACATGAAGCAAAGGGATACCGCCGCCGCAGGGCGGACCCACGCGGACTGGGAATGATGCAGCAGGGGCGCCCGGCTTGGAAATGAAACTTGGAGGATGTCACTGATAACATTGAAGGCGAAGGATCTTTGAAGTAGCGGACGTCGTGGGCTGCGGAAGCCGATCTTCACGAGCCCCGGGCCTAGGAGCCTCGGGAGGCCGGGCGCTAGTGGCTCCTCGCGGACCATCTCCATCTCCGCCGGGACTGCGGGCGCTGGCCTCTTGAGCCTCGGGATGTTCCCCATGAGGCGGCGTGTGGCGGCGCGTTCGGCACGCCGTAGGGCATCTGACGTGGCTGTGGGGTGGACCCGCGCGCCCCAGCGTGAGGGCTAAGCGCTCTGAGGCGGCTCGGTTGAGCCCTGGTATGCCGATCAGACGCGCAGCCCACCATCCTCGCTGGATGGGGAGCTCTGGCGGAGTAAGTGGCAGCTGCCACTCATGACTCTTGACTCCCGCAGCTCTGAATGATCTGGTGGCGAACTCCCGAGGTTTGGCCCTCCTTGCCTCGCTCCTTCTGAGGGAAGCGTGATTTGAAACACGCCTCCAAGTGGTGCCCAAGCGCCTCCCTCGTGACCTTAGCAAGGTCGGTGGCCCTCGGAGAGAGCCCCGAGCCTTGCTTGAGGAGGGCACGGACGCGCCTTCCTATCTGACGGAAGGAGGTGCCCCTGAGCGAGCCACGGACCACGAGGGGCCTGCCTCCCGAGGTCGGGCTGGCGATGTCTTCTTCTTCTTGGGAGCATTGTCGGGAGCCTCCGCTCCTGCGATCTGGGTCTTCAAGTGGCGGCTTAAAAATCTCGCTCCGGGGAGCACACCACGTCTCTTTCTTCACAAGGCACCGTGATGACCGCCACTTCTGTCATCTTGAGGGCGTTGTAGCCGTGATGAGTCACGGCCATGAACTTGGCGAGCTGGGTACCGAGGATGGCATTGTATGGCGAATGTGGGCGACATCAAAGTCGATGAGCTCGGTCTGGTGGTTATCACGCGCCCGAAGGTGACGAGGGGCGGACCTGCCCAATCGGGCTGTGGAGCCGTCGGTGACTCAAAGAAAGGCTTGTTTGGCTGAAGCTGATTGTAAGGCACTTGGAGATTGTTGAATGTCTCTGGACAGGACATTGAGCCCTGCTCCGCCAGCGATGAGGTTACGGTGACTTGCATGTTCTTGATGATTGGGGAACAAAGCATCGGGAGGACTCGGCTGTGGCAGCGCACTTGAGCTGATCCGCTGAGCTGAGCGTGATGGCGCCGCTGACCACTGAGAGGCGCGTGGCCGAGCTTGGGGAGGACTGCATTCACAGGCGAACTTCTTGAAGATCGTTGAGAGGCTGGGGCTTGAGCTCCGCCCAGGATGCAAGCGATCGCGTGCGGCTCCTGGAAGCCCCCAGCCCCCTCGTCTTGATGATGGTCCTCATTTCTCCTTGGCTGCGGCGGCAGAGGAGGGAGGCCTGCGTTTCCTTGCGGGCGATCCTCGCGAGGCTAATCCCTCCAGCCTCCCTCGCGAGGTTGATCCTGCCAGCGATCCTCGCGAGGTCGGTCACGCCACCCTTGGCGAGGGCCACGGTCTTCCCAGCGTCCTGTGTTTCTTCCTCCTCCTCGGCCGTAGCCTCGGTCGTTGCGGTCGGGGCGTCGACCGATTCTCCCTTCTCGCATGACTCGGAGCTCTTGACATTCGTTGGTGTTGTGGGTGTGGAGGTCGTGGTACACACAGTACCGGCTGCCCTTGGAAGACTCGGGCTGATCTCGCCTCGCTTGGTGTGCGGTTACGCATGAGCACTGCAGCCCCTTGCGCTTCACGTCCTTGGCCTTGGGCTTCTTCTCTTACAGGTCTGCGGTGGCAGCTCGAGGAGGAAATCGTCCTTCCTCAGCCTGGCGCGCTTGGTCGCCAAGTTGAACAGCTCAAGGATGTACACAGATCTTCATGCATCGCCATGACTCCTCCTTCATCTTGGCGTCACGCACACCGTCGGAGAAGGCTGAGATGATGGCCTCCTCGGTCACCTTGGGAATCTTGAGGCATGCGTTGTTGAAGCGCTGGATGTATTTCTGGAGGGTCTTCCCTGGCTGCTACTTGATGCGGAGCATGTCGCTCAAGGCAAGAGGCCGGTCACGGGTATCTTGGAAGTTGGCGATGAAGCGGGTGCGCATCTCGTCCCAGGAGGAGATCGTGCTAGGAGCCAGGTTTAGGAGCCAGCTGCGGGCCCCGTCCTTGAGTGCCATGGGAAACCAGTTCGCCATGACCTTCTCGTCCCGTTGGTGGCCGATGCCCATCTCGTGAGCTGAAGGAACTCCGCAGAGGTCGGCCGTGCCGTCGCGGCGAGGCAGGTCAGCTTGAACTTGTCAGACCACGCGACGCTGCACAGCTTCGGTGGTGAAGGTGCGGCAGCCTCTTTGTAGCCACAGGAGGCCTTTGGTGACGAAGAGCCTGGTCTTGCGGGTCCCCATGCTGCTGCCGCTGGGAACAGCTGGGTCTTAGCATCTTTGGAGCAGGGCCTTGGTCGTGACAAGCCGGTGCGAGGGAGCACTCGGGCAGCTTCTTGGGGCGAGGACCTCTTGACAGCTCTGCTCTTGCCGTCTTTGGCGCCGGACGGAGTGGGTTCCGCCGAGGCCACGCGCCTTAGGGCCAAGGCGCCTTCTTGAGGGGCGGCTGGCGCCCAGAGCTTCATCGCCACGCAGAGGCGGGGCGCCGTCTGGGCGAGAAGGAAGGGCGCTGGGAGCCCCTGCGGCGCAGACGAGCTTCGGCCCAGCGGTCGAGCCACTCTTCATAAACGTCGTCGGCAGAGGCGGTAGCGCAGGAGCTCGTTTGCGTGATGGCGCAGCTCGAGCCTCCATGGTCGTGCGGAGCGCGTGAGACGAAGAACCAGCTGGGGCGAGTGAAGGAGTAGCGATGCGGCCGTCTCGCCTCACAGACGAATCTTTGGGGCGATGCTTGCTGCTCGTTCCCGTCGGGCGGTGGCGGCGTTGATGGCGGCGACGGGAGTGGCGAAGCGGCCACCGGCGAAGTCGTCTGAAGCGTCTGGGTAGCAAGAGCGGCTCGGCGCTCGACGCGAGCCCGACGAGCGTCTGACATGGATGTGATGAGCGGCGAAGAACAGGGCGGTGGAAGGCGGATTCCGGTGCACCCCTACCTGTCGCGCCAAATGTCGGATTCGGGTTCGGCAGACCCTCTAGGTTCGGACTACAGGGGTGCGCGGAGATCTCACCCCTACCTACCTGCACCTCGTCGCCTCGCTAGGATCTAAACTACCAAAGGAACAACACAAGAGACACAAGGTTTATCTTGGTTGGGCCACCATTGTGGTGTAACACCCTACTCCGGTGTGTGGTGTGGTGGATTGCCTCTTGGGCTGATGATGAACAATACAAGGAAGAACAGCCTCGCGAGGGTGAGGTGTTCTTGTGGCTAGGCTCTCGATCGGATTGGATCAAGCTAAGATGAGGCGAGATGTCTGGATCTCTCTCCGATGCCTCTACCCTGTGGGTGGCTAGTCCTATTTATAGGCAAAGGCCACAGGCCTCTTCCCAAATATTGAGCGAGAAAGGCGCCAACAATTGGCCATTTGAAGGGAACATCTAGTACACTTATCTGACTAAAGTTGGTCCTCGCTTTGTCAAAGGCTCACGGTGGTGATGCGGCTTGGGCTCCATGATGACTTCCTTCCTGCCGTTCTGCGGCGGTCTTGGTCTTATTGCACGAAATGGGTGCCTTTGTTTGATGCTCTCGCTGCGCTTGCCCCTTTGCACCAAAGTGGAAATGAGGACATTCGCGGTGGCGCCCCTGGCGCCCTTGGTCATCATGGCTTGCGTCATGGGCACCTCGTGAGTACCCACCTTGATCTCTCCGCCTCCTCGCGAGCCATCTGGCGAGGCCGTGCACGAGGAAGCTTCCGTCGTCCGCCCGTGAGGCTTGGCCCCTCGCGAGGGTCTTGAGCTTGTGCTGATGAAGATGGGTCGTGCTGGGCCACTCCTTGAGCCACGCCGCAGGCCGCAGGCAGGAAAGTCTGAGTACCCCCGTTCCCAGAATGCCGACAGCGTCCAGACGGAGTCCCTCCTGGGCGCGTGGGGTTTCGGGCGTTCAAAAGCGCCCGCCGGATTGCTTGCGCACCGTGCTTCCGGACGGGTCTCCTTCGACGCGAGCTGCGGTGCAGCACCCTCGGCGTTGGAGGTACACGATGACGTGTTCGTGTGCGATCACCTTGCTACGGCCTCGCAAACGTCCCCGACAAGATCAAGCGTCCCCGGCAAGGATCTTGCTGGGAACTTTGCCTTATGGTCTTCACAAAGATCGGCTTGCCACCATGCAGACGCCCCTGGATCTTGGTCTTGACATTGTCGATGGTGTCAGAGCTCTCAACTTCAAGGGTGATGGCCTTGCTTGTGCTTCGCAAACCATCCTGGCAAGGATCTTGCCGGGGCTTTGCGAGCCATCCCGACAAGGATCTTGCTGGGGGCTCAGCTTGTCTTCTGTTCTTTGTTTATTGGCTTGAACACTGTCTTGGTCGTCTCGTATTTGCTTCTAGCTGTCCCCATCAGACCTTGCCGTGGGTGAGGCTGCGACTGCCCGTGCACAAGTATGGGGTACTAAAAAGGCCCAAACTTTCGTACACCGACAGGAGCCCCCGGGCATGGGCCACACACGGGTGCGAGGCGTTGTTGGGCTAGGCCCAAACAGTGCATGGGCACGCGTGGCAGGGATTAACTGCTGTATCTCGTCCGCTGGGCTTCCCCATGATCTGCATTGAGTGCGCGACATGGAATACGTACGTGGAACGGCCGCTGCAGCAACACGTCTGCGCAAGTGCTTTCACATCAAACAGCAAAGAGGCAGCCTCGCGCCTTCCCATAAAAAGAGGAATCCGCAGAGGCGCCGCTCATTTACCTCTCGCCCGCTCCAATCTAGGAACCGTCGTCATCTCCTTCCTTGAGCCCAAACCAGAGCCCACTCATCCATCTGCCGCCGCTGCGCTCCTACCATCCTCGGCCTCCCGCTCCTCTCTAGACTCTTATGGCGCCTAAAGCGAGCAAGAGCAGGGAAGTTCCCAAGGCGAGCGAGGGGAAAGAGGTCCCGGAGAGTGAGTTGGTGAAGATGCGGAGGAAGAACGTCTTCTCTGCTCTGACGCTCGACGCGCGCACTTTGAAGGAGCGGTATCTGTGTATGTGGGGGAGAGCAACAATGGGGCATCCTGCTACCCGCGTCATCCCAACTTCTTGCGCCGAGCCCGCCCTAGATAAATTCCCTTTCTTCGTCGATTACTTCTACTACGGGCTCTACCCCCATTTTCTGATTTCCTCAACGACATCATGTACACATTCGCCTTCCATATCTTGGATTTCATGCCGAATGATGTGGGCGTATGTCCACCTTCGCCCACCTCTGTGAGAACATCACCGAGGTGATCTCCAATATGGCCCTCTTTCGCCATTACTTCGTTCCCGGCATCCTGCCAGGAGGGGCCCTTTCTGGCTGCATCACCTGGATCCCAAGGGCATTGACCAAGAAGACGTACCCAGACGGGGCCTACCGCGAGAAGTGGGACGAATGGCGGGGCAAGTGGTGTTGGATCGTGCAGAAGGATCCGCAGCCGTTCTGTATGACCCGGCAAATGAGATTGGTCCATGGCGGCGATTGGGGCGACCTCGACCCTCAAGATGGGAAGTTCACAATTGCAACCACCAGGGTCCAACGCCTCAAGGCTTCCGGGCTCACAGTCGAGATGGTTGGTGCCGACTTCCTCCATCGCTGCATCGCCCCTCTGCACAATAAGGGGAGTCCAGCTTGGGAGTACCGAAATGCGGAAAATATCATGAGGCTGTGCCCTGGTCTGAACAAATATCTGACGGTCATACATCATGCGGCTCTCTGCCAAAAGCTATTCCACTTCGAGGCCAACGAGGTGGTCAGGTTGCTGGCGGGTGTAATCCCTTTGTGTAATAACTCTACCCTGACCTCAATCATCGCCATGATGCCGGTGTTCAACGTCCATGGCCTTGATCAGACCTGGGCCGAGCCATCCGCAGAGCGGGCACAAGAGTTCTTCGACAACTTGTCGGAGAGGGCCATCCGGGAAGAAACGAACTTTATCCGCCCCACCACCGACGACGAAGTGGCATATATTGTCACCAGGGTGGAAGAGGCGGGGCTTTGCGAGCCATCCGGGAAGGATCTTGCCGGGCTTCACGAGCCATCCCGACAAGGATCTTGCCAGGGGCTCGGCTTGTCTTATGTTCTTTGTATATTGGCTTGAACACCGTCTTGTTCATCTCGTATTTGCTTCCAGCTGTCCCCATCAGACCTTGCCACGGGTGAGGCTGCGACTGCCCATGCACGAGTATGCGGTACTAAAAAGGCCCAAACTTTAGTACACCGACAGTGTGCTTTATTATGTTTGAAGAAATACTCTCATTCTTCACTTAGATCTATTTGAGAGTTAGCAAACTTTTTGAAGAAGTTCTCTCGTGCTTCACTTATTATTTTGAGAGATGAAAATCATTATGCTCATGTTCTTCACTTAAATTTGTTTGAGCTTGTTAAAAGCAATTGCAACATATGAAACTAGTACCAAATTGATAGATATTCAAGAGGGATATAATAAAAACTATCATGAAGATCATTGGAAAAATTAAACTTGATTCCACGTAATAGTTTTGAGGCATGATGATATTAATATGTGAGTCATGTTGGTGAGTAATTATGCTTTAGTAAGAATATTGGTGTTAAGGTTTGTGATTCCCTATGCAAGCACGGAAGTGAATAGTCATGCAATGAAATTACATCCTACTTGTGGTGCATTATTCAGTGTTAGTTATGTTTAATGCTCGTTTATGAGATTTTCCGTTTCTTGGTTGGTTGCTTCTCAATGTTTTTGCTAGCCTCCACTTGTACTAAGTAGAAATACTACTTGTGCATCCAAAATCCTTAAACTAGTTTTGCCACATGAGTCCACCATACCTACCTATATGCGGTATTTCCGTGCCGTTCTAAGCAAATTTGTATGCCAACTCTAATTTTCAAAATGAGTTTCCTTTTTGTGTGCCTGTACCGCTCATGAAGCGGCAGGGGTGGCCAATATTTTCCTTGCTAGATGTGTCATTCTCAACATGTGTTAATTCACTTGTCATTGCATGAGAGTACGGCGGTAATAGGAATCCCAGTCCTGAAATGAAAAATGAATTTAATTTATGTTGTCAAATAGTAAATTCTTTGGAAAGTGTTGGTATGGACGGTACCCGTGGATACGGCTAGCCGTGGAGTGTGAAAGAAGGGTGGAAAAAGGAATAAACTGTATTTTATGTTTGGGAACCGCCTATGATATATCTAGCATGGAAAGTGTTGGGACTTACTCGATCGTTTTCGTTGACGGGAAAACCATGGCTCCCAAAATGTTTTTATCTCTCAATTTTTTGCTTTGAGCTCTGGCACCTCTAAAAATCCCTAATTCCCTCTACGAAGGGCCTATCTGTTTACTTTATAAAAAATTTATTTTTATTTGAGTTCCATCTTCTCTTATACAGCACCAACTAAGGGGCACCATGATCGTACTTGAGCATTGGATGTAGCTAATATTCAAGTGTGCTTCGTGAATGGGTCAATGATTGAGCATGATGGGCTAGGGATAGCTTTATTTAGTGTTGATATTTTGAAAGACACGGTTGCTTGTTGATATGCTCGAGTATTGAAATCTTCACGTCAAATATAGACGCTTGCTTTGAACCATATAAAGTCCAAATGTCCATGCTACAAAAGAAAATAATATGTGATGAACATGTTAGGCAGCATTCCACATCAAAAATTCTATTTTTATCATTTACCTACTCCAGGGCGAGCATGAATTAAGCTTGGGGATGTTGATACGCCTCCAACGTATCTATAATTTTTTATAGTTCCATGTTGTTATATTATCATTCTTGGATGTTTTACAGTCATTTTATAGCAACTTTATATCATATTTTGGGACTAAACTATTGACATAGTGCCCAGTGCCAGTTGTTGTTTTTTTGCTTGTTTTTTACTTCGCAGAATATCAGTACCAAACGAAGTCCAAATGCCACAAAACTTTTTGGAGATTTTTTTGGACCAGAAGACAACTTGGGAGCCAAGGAAGCAACTGGGGGAAGGCCCGTGGGGCCCACAAGACACCAAGGAACGCCAAAGGCCCCTGGCACGCCCTGATGGGCTATGGGGCCCATGAGGTCTCCTCCACTGCCTCTTCAATCTATAAATCCTGAGAAATTCCAGAAACCCTAGGGGAGCAGACGAAACACAATTCCAGTAGCTGCAAGTTCCAGAACCATGAGATCCAATCTACACCATCATAGAGGGGTTCATCATCCTCATTGGTGTCTCTCCGATGATGCGTGAGTAGTCCACCACAAACCTAAGGGCCCGTAGGCAGTAGCTAGATGGCTTCCTCTCTCTCTTTGATTCTCAATACAATGGTCTCTTGGAGATCTATTTGATGTAATGACTTTTTGCGGTGTGTTTGTTGGGATCAAATGAAGATCGAGTTTATGATCAGTTTCTATCCATGAAAGTTATTTGAGTCTTCTTTTGATCTCTTAGAGGCACGATTACTTATAGCCTCGTATTTCTTCTTCGATTCTTTGGTTTAGTTAGGCCAACTAGATCGATTTTTCTTGCCATGGGAAGAGGTACTTTATGATGGGTTCGATCTTACGGTGTCCTCACCCAGTGACAGAAGGGGTAGCGAGGCACGTATGTATCGTTGCTATTAAGGATAACAAGATGGGGTCTATTTCTACATGAATAGATCTTGTCTACATCATGTCACCGTTCTTATTGCATTACTCAGTTTCTCCATGAACTTAATACACTAGATGCATGCTGGATAGTGGTCGATGTGTGGAGTAATAGTAGTAGATGCAGAATCGTTTTGGTCTACTAATCTTGGACGCGATGCCTATATAATGACCATTTCCTGGATATCGTCATGATTATTTTACCTTCTATCAATTGCAAAATAGTAATTTGTCTACCCACCATATGCTATTTTCTCGAGAGAAGCCACTAGTGAAATCTACGACCCCCTAGTCTATCTTTTATCATATTGCTTTCTGATTTATCTTTTGCCACATTTGTTTTCAGAACTATTAATTCAAAAAACCAAAAATATCATGTTGCATGTCGTGGGGGAACATGATCACCTATGGGGCCATGGGCCGCTTTGTGGTTCGGCAAGCGGACCGGGGGGGGGGGGTCACGTTGCACAAGAGCGGAGGCCATGATGCAGCACGACGATGGGACTCTGGTGGTTTTTACCTAGGTTCAGGCTGCTGGGAAGCGTAAAACCTGGCCTACTCCTGCTTTGGTGGATTGGATGGAGGAACATGAAGGGCGCGCAGTGCTGAAGCCCGACAAGATGGCCTTCGGGAGAGCTGCTACACGCGTACAAGTGTGCAAGGGTCCGAATCCTTTTCTAGGTAGCCTTGGACCTCCTTTTATAGCTCAAGGGGTAACCACAGTGGCAAAACAGTCTTTATCCTGTGATTAGATAGCTAACAGTGCTATCATGCCTAACTTTGGCAGTTAGGAAAAAGTGCATTAAACGCCTCTGGACGGGTGTCAAGTGGGAGTGATCTACCTTCCAACTAGTTGCCACGTGCTTAGTGGAAGCCACTTAATCACTTGGGGGCTCGACACAGCGTTGATAAGTGACTGGCGTTACGATGCGGTGGAGCGATGGAGCAGTGATGCCTTGGCGCCCCCGGCAAGCTTGCTGGGGAAATCCTGGACTCGTTTTCGGGTGGTCTCGACCCGACCGGGCTCTCCTTCCCGGCAAGGGAGGCCTTCCCAATGGTGATATCTTGCTGTCTTGATCTTCTTAATGCTCTCCTTGATCTCATGAAGAGCGGCTTCTTAGGGGGAATAAACACCCCTGTTTGTTTACCCCGACAGAAGCCCCCGGGCCTGAGCCAAACGTGTCGCTGGGCATGTTGGGTTAAGCCCCGAACAGTGCATGGACATGTGGCGAAGAAATGTTTCCCGTGCAGTTTTTGTTTTGATGACTAGTCAATCCAATGTCCACACTGCATAATTACCGCAGGTCGTGGGGTTGTGGAACAGTAGCCGTTAGTGGGCAATGCACCTGTAAAAACGGCAACTTCCTGAAAAAAGATAGCGAAGAGCGAGTTGATACGTCTCCGACGTATCTATAATTTTTTATTGTTCCATGCTATATTATATTCTATTTTGGATGTTTAATGGGCTTTATTATACACGTTTATATTATTTTTGGGACTAACCTATTAACCGGAGGCCCAGCCCAAATTGCTATTTTTTTTGCCTATTTGAGTGTTTGAAGGAAAATGATATCAAGCGGAGTCCAAGCGGAATGAAACCTTGGAGCGTGATTTTGGAACAAACATGATCCGAGAGGACTTGGGTGGGCGTCAAACAATCAACAAGGAGGCCACGAGGCAGGGGGGCACGCCTACCCCCCTAGGTGCGCCCTCCACCCTCGTGGGCCCCTCATAGCTCTCCTGACCGACCTCCTTCGCCTATATATACTCATATACCCTGGAAACATCATATACGGAGCCAAAACCCTATTTCCACCGCCGCAACCTTACATGCCGTGAGATCCCATCTTGGGGCCTTTTCGGCTTTCTCTGGGAGGGCATTGATCACGGAGGGCTTCTACATCAACACCATAGCCTCTCTGATGATGTGTGAGTAGTTTACCTCAGACCTTCGGGTCCATAGTTATTAGCTAGATGGCTTCTTCTCTCTATTTGGATCTCAATACAAAGTTCTCCTCGATTCTGTTGGAGATCTATTTGATGTAACTCTTCTTTTGCGGTGTGTTTGTCGAGATCCGATGAATTGTGGGTTTATGATCAAGATTATTTATGAACAATATTTGAATCTCCTCTGAATTCTTTTATGTATGATTGGTTATCTTTGCAAGTCTCTTCGAATTATCAGTTTGGTTTGGCCTACTAGATTGATCTTTCTTGCAATGGGAGAAGTGCTTAGCTTTGGGTTCAATCTTGCGGTGCTCGATCCCAGTGACAGTACGGGAAACGACACGTATTGTATTGTTGCCATCAAGGATTAAAATATGGGGTTTATATCATATTGCATGAGTTTATCCCTCTTGATCATGTCATCTTGCTTAAAGTGTTACTCTGTTCTTATGTACTTAATACTCTAGATGCATGTTGGATAGCGGTCGATGTGTGGAGTAATAGTAGTAGATGCAGGCATGAGTCGGTCTAGTTGTGACGGACGTGATGCCTATATACTCCTAGATATTCTCATAACTATGCTCAATTATATCAATTGCTCGACAGTAATTTGTTTACCCATCGTAATACTTATGCTATCTTGAGAGAAGCCACTAGTGAAACCTATGGCCCCCGGGTCTATTTTCCATCATATTAATCTCCCGTCAACAAGCTATTTCTGGCGCCGTTTATTTGCTTTCTTTACTTTTAGTCTTTATCATAAAAATACCAAAAATATTATCTTATCATCTCTATCAGATCTCAATTTTGCAAGTAGCCGTGAAGGGATTGACAACCCCTTTATCGCGTTGGTTGCAAGGTTCTTATTTGTTTGTGTAGGTGCGTGGGACTTGAGCGTGGCCTCCTACTGGATTGATACCTTGGTTCTCAAAAACTGAGGGAAATACTTACGCTACTTTACTACATCACCCTTTCCTCTTCAAGGGAAAACCAACGCAGTGCTCAGGTAGCACCAGTCCCCCGTGCCTGTTCCCAATAAAAAGGCAACGCGAAGGGGCGCTTCTCATTCGCATCCGTTTCTCCTCCCTTCATCTTCTTCCTCAAGCCAAGAAACCGCCCCCACCGCCATCATCTGCCTCCAAAGCTATGCTAGATCTTTCTCTTTTCCGGCGAGTCCAAGAGATGGGGCGGAAAACGGGCGCCGTGAAGGGGAAGCAGGCGGTTGCCGCCAAAGAAGCCGTGGCAGAGGGGAAGAAGAAGAAAGCAGAGGAGCTGGACAAGCAGCGACAGAAAGACGTGGTTTTCTTCCTGTTGAAATTGGATGGCAATACCTTGATCACGAGGTACGTATACATGTGGGGGAGGGATGTCTCGAAAGGGCATGGAGCACCCGTGGTTCTGCCGGAGGGGGCCAAGATTCCATCAGAATCGTATCGCTTCTTTTGCGCGTAATTTCTCTGCGGCCTCACCTCCCCCTTCTCTGACTTTTTCTACGCCATGATGACAGTGTATGGATTCCATCTTCTGGATTTCATGCCCAATGCAATGGCGTGCATGGAAATCTTCGCCCATCTATGAGAGAACTTCATTGGAGTTGCCCCCAAGGTGGACCTGTTCAGGAACTTCTTTATCCCATGGATAGAAGACAAATCTCACCGCTCGGGAAATATAAGTTGGATTCCCAAGAGCAAGAAGGGTGAATGGGATCATCTCCCTGGTTAGCAGCGCAACGGGTGGGAGGAATGGAGGGCGGATTGGTGTTGGATCCAGGACAAGGATGCCCCTGAGTTCTGCTTGGCGCAGACCGGACGTGTCACGTGCGGAAGCGATTGGAGTAAGTTGGGCCTCACCGACGACAGGATCTGCCCAGTGCTGAATAGGATTGCCCACCTAAAAGCTATCGGGCTAACCGTCGAGCATGTGGGGGGCGACTTCCTCCGGCGTTGCATTGCGCCGTTGCAGAAAAGAGACAGGTTTGCTTGGGAGTATGGGAATTCTGCCGACGGGATGCAATTGTACCCAGGCCCCGCCAACAATCTATCGATGTATGGCCATGGCTGGTTGTGCGAACAACTATTTGGCAATCTTGGGTCGTTCCATCTGCCAGCAAAAGTTGTTCCTCTGCATCTCAACTCCTCTCTAGGTTAGATCTTGCAATGGATGCCTGATTGCAATGCGTACAGAGTTGAGGCTGATTTGCAACTGCCTGAACTGGATGCAGAAATGGATTGGTCTCTCGCTTGGAGGAAAGAGCCTCCAAGGTGGAGGATGACCTTGTCAAGCGCACCTCCAATGTGGAGGCAGTGTTCATTTCGAAGCGGGTCATAGAGGACAGAGCGCTTCGGGCCGCCAGAAGGACGAGGCCCGAAGAGGAGGAAGAGGAAGATGTTGAAGGCGAGGACTCTTCTGACGAAGGGAGTCAAGAGCCCGTCACGGAGGAGGTTGCCGGGCTTGACCCTGCCGGGGCTGGAATTCCCCATGCCACGGCAGCAAAGGCCCAAGAAGGGGACGAGGCTGAGGAGGCAAAGCAGCTTGAGGTGGAGGAAGAGGGGCTCGAAATGGGTCCTCAAGCCCAGAGCCCGTTCAACGCCTTCGCAAGCGGGCCGTCCGGGGGCCAGCGGCTCTTGCTCCCTCGCCAGCCACCAAGAGGGTGAAGAAGATCGCCACTAGGAGTGATAAGCCAGAGGTGGCATGCTGCCAATCTATTCGCTTGTCGAAGGCCAACATCCCACCCGCCAAGCAAAGCACGGTTACGGGAGTTGATCCTAGCCCCTAGTCAAGCCCAACTTCCTCGTCAAGCTTGATCCCGCCAGAGGGCATGGCCCCACCGATGAGTTCTTCGTTACCGGGAAGTTCTGCTCCCCCGACTCTGAAAAGAGGCAGGGAGACACCGCCACCTATGGTGTATGCACTGGGCTCCATGCTCGTGGACCCAGAGTAAGCAAAACAACCAAACTTCTTGTGGAAGTATTCCGCACTTGGTCACTGGTTTAATCTTGTCTTGTTGTCTTCAGCAGAGATGAAGAACCCCTACCTCAGAGGGCCAAGCATGTGGTGGTACCAGGCCAATCATCAAGCGCAGGCCTGGCGGAGGATAAGGCTGCTACCTCTTGAGCACTGCGTTGGATTTCCCTTGAAGAGGAAAGGGTGATGCAGCAAAGTAGCATAAGTATTTCCCTCAGTTTTTGAGAACCAAGGTATCAATCCAGTAGGAGGCTACGCGCGAGTCCCTTGCACCTACACAAAACAAATAAATCCTCGCAACCAACGCGATAAGGGGTTGTCAATCCCGACACGGTCACTTACGAGAGTGAGATCTGATAGATATGATAGGATAATATTTTTGGTATTTTTATGATAAAGATGCAAAGTAAAATAGAAACAATGAAAATAAGTAAGTATTGAAAGATTAATATCATGGAAAATAGACCCGGGGGCCATAGGTTTCACTAGTGGCTTCTCTCAAGAGCATAAGTATTTACGGTAGGTGAACAAATTACTGTTGAGCAATTGACAGAATTGAGCATAGTTATGAGAATGTCTAGGTATGATCATGTATATAGGCATCACGTCCGAGACAAGTAGACCGACTCCTGCATGCATCTACTACTATTACTCCACACATCGACCGCTATCCAGCATGCATCTAGAGTATTAAGTTCATAAGAACATAGTAATGCCTTAAGCAAGATGACATGATGTAGAGGGATAAATTCATGAAATATGATAAAAACCCCATCTTGTTACCCTCGATGGCAACAATACAATACGTGCCTTGCTACCCCTACTGTCACTAGGAAAGGACACCACAAGATTGAACCCAAAGCTAAGCACTTCTCCCATTGCAAGAAAAACCAATCTAGTAGGCCAAACCCAACTGATAATTCGAAGAGACTTGCAAAGATAACCAATCATACATAAAAGAATTCAGAGAAGATTCAAATATTGTTCATAGATAAACTTGATCATAAACCCACAATTCATCGGTCTCAACAAACACACCGCAAAAGATGATTACATCGAATAGATCTCAACGAGAGAGGGGGAGAACATTGTATTGAGATCCAAAAAGAGAGAAGAAGCCATCTAGCTAATAACTATGGACCCGAAGGTCTGTGGTAAACTACTCACACATCATCGGAGAGGCTATGGTGTTGATGTAGAAGCCCTCCGTGATCGATGCCCCTTCCGGCGGAGCTCCGGAACAGGCCCCAAGATGGGATCTCGTGGGTACAGAAGGTTGCGGCGGTGGAATTAGGTTTTTGGCTCCGTATCTTATCGTTTGGGGGTACGTAGGTAAATATAGGAGGAAGAATGCGTTGGTGGAGCAGGGGGGTCCACGAGGGTGGAGGCGCGCTGGGGGTGGCGCCCCTACCTCGTGGCCTCCTCTTTTGTTTCTTGACGTAGGGTCCAAGTCCTCTAGATCATGTTCATTCCGGAAATCATGTTCCCGAAGGTTTCATTCCGTTTGGACTCCGTTTGATATTCTTTTTCTGCGAAACTCTGAAATAGGCACAAAAAAACAATTCTAGGTTGGGCCTCCGGTTAATAGGTTAGTCCCAAAAATAATATAGAAGTGAATAATAAAGCCCAATAATGTCCAAAACAGAAGATAATATAGCATGGAGCAATCAAAAATTATAAATACGTTGGAGACGTATCAAGCATTCCAAGCTTAATTGCTGCTCGTCCTCGAGTAGGTAAATGATAAAAATAGAATTTTTGATGTGGAATGCTACTTGGCATAATTTCAATGTAATTCTTCTTAATTGTGGTATGAATATTCAGATCTGAAAGATTCAAGACAAAAGTTTAATATTGACATAAATATAATAATACTTCAAGCATACTAACTAAGCAATTATGTCTTCCCAAAATAACATGGCCAAAGAAAGTTATCCCTACAAAATCATATAGCCTGCCTATGCTCTATCTTCACCACACAAAGTTTTTAAATCATGCACAACCCCGATGACAAGCCAAGCAATTGTTTCATACTTTTGGTGTTCTCAAACTTTTTCAATCTTCACGCAATACATGAGCATGAGCCATGGACATAGCACTATATGTGGAATAGAATGGTGGTTGTGGAGAAGACAAAAAGGAGAAGATAGTCTCACATCAACTAGGCGTATCAACGGGCTATGGAGATGCCCATCAATAGATATCAATGTGAGTGAGTAGGGATTGCCATGCAACGGATGCACTAGAGCTATAAGTATATGAAAGCTCAACAAAATAAACTAAGTGGGGGTGTGCATCCAACTTGCTTGCTCACGAAGACCTATGGCATTTTGAGGAAGCCCATCATTGGAATATACAAGCCAAGTTCTATAATGAAAAATTCCCACTAGCATATGAAAGTGATATCATAGGAGACTCTCTATCATGAAGACCATGGTGCTACTTTGAAGCACAAGTGTGGTAAAAGGATAGTAGCATTGTCCCTTCTCTATTTTTCTCTCATTTTTTATTTTTTTTATTTGGGCCTTTTCTCCTTTTTTATGGCCTCTTTTTTTTGTCCGGAGTCTCATCCCGACTTGTGGGGGAATCATAGTCTCCATCATCCTTTCCTCACTTGGGACAATGCTCTAAAAATGATGATCATCACACTTTTATTTACTTACAGCTTCAGCAATTACAACTCAAAACTTAGAACAAAATATGACTCTATGTGAATGCCTCCGGCGGTGTACCGGGATATGCAATGAATCAAGAGTGACATGTATGAAGGAATTATGAACGGTGGCTTTGCCACAAATACGATGTCAACTACATGATCATGCAAAGCAATATGACCAGGATGGAGCGTGTCATAGTAAACGGAATGTTGGTAAGTTGCATGGCAATATATCTCGGAATGGCTATGGAAATGCCATGATAGGTAGGTATGGTGGCTGTTTTGAGGAAGGTTTATGGTGGGTGTATGATACCGGCGAAAAGTGTGTGGTATTAGAGAGGCTAGAAATGGTGGAAGGAAGAAAGTGCGTATAATCCATGGACTCAATATTAGTCATAAAGAACTCATATACTTGTTGCAAAAATCTACAAGTTATCAAAGCAAAGTATTACGCGCATGCTCCTAGGGGGATAGATAGGTAGGAAAAGACCATCGCTCGTCCTCGACCGCCACTCATAAGGAAGACAATCAATAAATAAATTATGCTCCGACTTCATCACATAACGGTTCACCATATGTGCATGCTACGGGACTTGCAAACTTCAACACAAGTATTTCTCAAATTCACAACTACTCAACTAGCACGACTTTGATATTACTACCTCCATGTCTCAAAACAATCATCAAGCATCAAACTTCTCTTAGTATTCAACACACTCATAAGAAAGTTTTTACTAATCTTGAATACCTAGCATATTAGGATCAATTAAGAAAATTACCATGCTATTTAAGACTCTCAAAATAATCTAAGTGAAGCATGAGAGATCAATAGTTTCTATAAAACAAATCCACCACTGTGCTCTAAAAGATATAAGTGAAGTACTAGAGCAAAAACTATATAACTCAAAAGATACAAGTGAAGCACATAGAGTATTCTAATAATTTCCAAATCATGTGTGTGTCTCTCAAAAGGTGTGTACAGCAAAGATGATTGTGGCAAACTAAAAAGCAAAGACTCAAATCATGCAAGACGCTCCAAGCAAAACACATATCATGTGGTGAATAAAAATATAGCTCCAAGTAAAGTTACCGATGGAAGTAGACGAAAGAGGGGATGCCTTCCGGGGCATCCCCAAGCTTTGGCTTTTCGGTGTCCTTAGATTATCTTGGGGGTTCCATGGGCATCCCCAAGATTAGGCTCTTTCCACTCCTTGTTCCATAATCCATCAAATCTTTCACCCAAAACTTGAAAACTTGACAACACAAAACTTAACAAAAAATCTCGTGAGCTGCGTTAGCGAAAGAAAACAAAAGACCACTTCAAGGTACTGTAATGAACTCATTATTTATTTATATTTGTGTTAAACCTACTGTATTTAAACTTCTCTATGGTTTATAAACTCTTTTACTAGCCATAGATTCATCAAAATAAGCAAACAACACACGAAAAACAGAATTTGTCAAAAACAGAACAGTCTGTAGTAATCTGTAACTATGAAAACTTCTGGAACTCCAAAAAATCAGCCAAAATAGGAAGACCTAGAAAATTTGTTTATTGATAAGCAGAAATTGGAATCAATATTTTATCACGTTCTGGTGATTTTTAACCATTATTTTCGTGAACAGAAAGTTTCTGGAAATTTCTGCAAGATCAAATAACTATCATCCAAGAAGATCCTATAGGTTTAACTTGGTACAAACACTAATTAAAACATAAAAACACATCTAACCAGAGGCTAGAACAAAAATTTATTCCTAAACAGAAGCAAAAAAGCAAAAAAACTAAAAATATAATTGGGTTGCCTCCCAACAAGCGCTATCGTTTAACGCCCCTAGCTAGGCATAAAAGCAAGGATAGATCTAGGTATTGCCATAATAATGGTACGGTAAGTGATGCAATATTTTCTCGTATTCTCTATGTTCAGCAGCAAGTTTTCTTTGAGGCAAGCAAAAATAATCAAAAGGGCTAAATTTAATGGGACAAAAGTCCCCAAGATCAATCTTTGGAGGTATGGGTTCCTCCCTTGGCCCTTTGTATTCCACAACCAATTCATCATTACAAGCATTATTTTGGCAAAAAATTACAAGCCTTCTTTCAAGAGAAAATCCTAATCCATTATTCTGAATAGCAAAATCATCATTAAGCTCGGAAATTCTATCAACTAGAACATCGGCTGGAACCTTTTTCCTAAGATTTTCATTATAAGGAACATGATCCAAAGATTGTAAACACATCATGTCTTCTTGATTAAAAAGGATAGCTTCTATGGGAGGATGACTAGCATCTACCCTATAATGCGCAAAGATTTCTCTAGCCTCTTTCATTATGAATCTAAACTCATGAGCCAAAAAGATAGTGGCGGCACGCTTAACAGAAGAATGCTCAATATTAGAAAATTATAGGAAAATTCTTTGTATGCAAGGATGCATATGAAGAAATTGCCTTTCAAGTTCAACTACAAGCAAAGATATTGCATCCGCAAGGCTACTAGTTTTATGAAGAATAGAGACACCCATAATGGGCAAAGCACCGGCACAAGTAAAGAAATCTTGAATAACTCCTTTACCAATAATGTTGCCACTACCGACTCGAAACTTTTTAGTGTGCAAGATGGTAGGTTCCTCAAGAGGATCATTGAAAGCATCAAAATTTCCCAAGTTGTTATTACTGCCTTCATTAGCGATAACCTCCCCAGATTCAGACATGGCGAAAGAAAGATGAGCGAAAAGAGGCAAACGGAAAAGAGAGGGCGAATAAAACGGCAAGGGTGAAGTGGGGGAGAGGAAAACAAGAGGCAAATGGCAAATAATGTAATGCGGGAGATAAGGGTTTGTCATGGGTACTTGGTATGTTGAATTTTGCGTAGACCTCTCCGGCAACGGCACCAGAAATGGCTCGTTGTTGGGAGTCAAATCTTGACTTGACTTCGCGTAAGCCTCGCCGGCAACGACGCCAGAAATCCTTCTTGCTACCTCTTGAGCACTACGTTGGTTTTCCCTTGAAGAGGAAAGGGTGATGCGGAAAAGTAGCGTAAGTATTTCCCTCAGTTTTTGAGAACCAAGGTATCAATCCAGTAGGAGGCTATGCGCGAGTCCCTCGCACCTACGCAAAACAAATAAATCCTCGCAACCAACGCGATAAGGGGTTGTCAATCCCTACACGGTCACTTACGAGAGTGAGATCTGATAGATATGATAGGATAATATTTTTGGTATTTTTATGATAAAGATGCAATGTAAAATATAAAGCAATGAAAATAACTAAGTATTGAAAGATTAATATGATGGAAAATAGACCTACGGGCCATAGGTTTCACTAGTGGCTTCTCTCAAGAGCATAAGTATTTACGGTGGGTGAACAAATTACTGTTGAGCAATTGACAAAATTGAGCAGAGTTATGAGAATATCTAGGTATGATCATGTGTATAGGCATCACGTCCGAGACAAGTAGACCGACTCCTGCCTGCATCTACTACTATTACTCCACTCATCGACCGCTATCCAGCATGCATCTAGAGTATTAAGTTGAAGAAAGCAGAGTAGCATGTAAGCAAGATGACATGATGTAGAGGGTAAATTCATGCAATATGATAAAACCCCATCTTGTTATCCTCGATGGCAACAATACAATCGTGCCTTGCTGCCACTATTATCTTTGGGAAAGGACACGCAAGATTGAACCCAAAGCTAAGCACTTCTCCCATTGCAAGAAAAACCAATCTAGTAGGCCAAACCAAACTGATAATTCGAAGAGACTTGCAAAGATAACCAATCATACATAAAAGAATTCAGAGAAGATTCAAATATTGTTCATAGATAAACTTGATCATAAACCCACAATTCATCGGTCTCAACAAACACACCGCAAAAGATGATTACATCGAATAGATCTCAGCGAGAGAGGGGGAGAACATTGTATTGAGATCCAAAAAGAGAGAAGAAGCCATCTAGCTAATAACTATGGACCCGAAGGTCTGTGGTAAACTACTCACACATCATCGGAGAGGCTATGGTGTTGATGTAGAAGCCCTCCATGATCGATGCCCCTTCCGGCGGAGCTCCGGAACAGGCCCCAAGATGGGATCTCATGGGTACAAAAGGTTGCGGCAGTGGAATTAGGTTTTTGGCTCCGTATCTGATCGTTTGGGGGTACGTAGGTATATATAGGAGGAAGGAGTACGTCGGTGGAGCAACAGGGGGCCCACGAAGGTGGAGGGCGCGCCTGGGGGGGGGGGGGGGTAGGCGCGCCCCCTACCTCGTGGCCTCCTCTTTTGTTTCTTGACGTAGGGTCCAAGTCCTCTGGATCATGTTTGTTCCGAAAATCACGTTCCCGAAGGTTTCATTCCGTTTGGACTCCATTTGATATCCTTTTTCTGGGAAACTCTGAAATAGGTAAAAAAACAGCAATTCTGGGCTCGGCCTCCGGTTAATAGGTTAGTCCCAAAAATAATATAAAAGTGAATAATAAAGCCCAGTAATGTCCAAAACAGAAGATAATATAGCATGGAGCAATCAAAAATTATAGATACGTTGGAGATGTATCAAAGTCAGGGGATCCTGCGCCTAGCCCCCAGTCCAGCCCCTGGCGTGAAGGCGCAGGGCATGTTTCGTCTGTGCACGGAGACACGGAGAAGCGCCCATAATCTCCCGGGAAGGGGTTGGGCAAGAGTTAGCACAGCGGGGCCTTCCAAGAGGGTCCACCTTGCAAGGATCCCCGCCGACCAAGGTTCAAGCAGAGGCATCACCCGCAAGGGTCTTCCCCGTGGGGTCTGCACGCTTTGAGGCTACAACCACTAAAGGAGAGGTGGTGGACCATGCGCCGGCAACCCATGCTACCGGGCAAGGAGATGTCACCTTCCAACAGCCACCATTGGGTAATCTTCTTGTCTTCGCTTCCACTTGCCTGAATGATTTATCTTCCTGGTCTATATCTAGTAGTGTCTGATGTCGCTTGAACTATGTTAGTATTCCCCCAAAGAGGAAGGTATGATGCAGCATAGCTACGGTAGGTATTTCCCTCAGTGATGAGACCAAGGTTATCGAACCAGTAGGAGAACCAAGCAACACTATGTAAACGGTACCTACACACAAAGAACAAATACTTGCAACCTGACGTGTTAAAGGGGTTGTCAATCCCTTTCGGGTAACGGTGCCAGAAATTGTCAAGTTGATGGGATAAAAATTGTGATAGATTGGATAAATAGATCTCGATAGAACGCAAAGTGCAGCAAGGTATTTTTGGGTTTCTGAATTAATAGATCTGAAAACAAAAGCGAATAAAAATATATCTCAAAACAAATATGATGGAGAATAGACCCGGGGGGCGTAGATTTCACTAGTGGATTCTCTCGAGAAAATAGCATACGGTGGGTGAACAAATTACTGTTGGGCAATTGATAGAACTTCAAATAATCATGATGATATCTAGGCAATTATCATTATATAGGCATCACATCCAAGATTAGTAGACCGACTCCTGCCTGCATCTACTACTATTACTCCACACATCGACTGCTATCCAGCATGCATCTAGTGTATTAAGTTCATGGAAAAACAGAGTAATACAATAAGAACAATGGCATGATGTAGATAAGATCTATTCATGTACGAATATACCCCATCTTGTTATCCTTAATGGCAACGATCAATACGTGTCTTGTTGCCTCTTCTGTCACTGGGAAAGAACATCGTAAGATCGAACCCATCACAAAGCACCTCTTCCCATGGAAGAAAAATCGACCTAGTTGGCCTAACTAAACCAAAAATTCAAAAAAGAAATACGAGGCTATAAGTAATCATGCATATAAGAGATCAAAGAGACTCAAATAACTTTCATGGATAAAAAGATAGATCTGATCATAAACTCAATGTTCATCGGATCCCAACAAACACACCACAAAACAGGGGTGGATGTTCTCCCCTGACTTGTGCATGGACGGTAGTTCATCGGGCCAGCAAGGCTGCAACATCCAAGACCAGACCAAGCAAAATAGATCATCTCTTTGAGGAGTCAGAGAGCGGATCAAGAAGACCAAGTCAAGCCAACAGAAGCAAGATATCACCAAGGGAATACCTCCCATGTCGGGTGGGCGAGCCTAGCGAGGTCAAGGTTACCCCGAAGACGAGCCTCAAGACCATCACGGCAGGCCTGCCGGGCCCTACGAAGGCAAAACTACCCCGCCAAGGCTTCACCGCTCCACCTCACAGTGAAGCAAGTCATCGGTCGGTGCGGTGTCAAGCCCCCAAGTGACTAAGTGGCTGTTTTTGCTACATGGCAGCCAATTCCTATGGGAATCACCTCCAAATGACACCCGTCCAGAGGCATGTCATGCAGGTAGGAGAGAAGCTGGCCGAACTGCGTGCCAAGGTTGCCGGGCTTGCCATGATGTGACACTAAGCGGCACATTTAATGTGCTCTGCCCTGTCTATAGAGTTAGGTATGATATAACTGTTTGCTATCTAATAAGTGCACTGATTTTCCATTGTGGTGACCCCTTGATCTATAAAAGGAGGCCTGTGGCAACCATAGAGAGGACTCAGACCCTTATATACTCATACGCGCATAGCTGCTCTCGCCCCGAGGCAACCCCTACCGGGCTAGAGCACTGCGTCTCCACCACGGTCCTCCCATCAATCCACCAAAGCAGGAGTAGGGTTTTATGCCTCGCGGCGGCCCGAACCTGGGTTAAACTACCCGTGTGATCTCTGTCGTGTTGTGCTATGTTCTCCTCTCTTTGTGCAATGTGCTCATCCCCCTGCCAAACCACAAGGGGCTGATGGCCCCATAGGTGGCTGTGGTTTCCCATGACATCTTTGGCGCGCCAGGTAGGGGGAAGTGCTTGCGCGAACCCGAGAAGCGTATGCAGCGCGTCATCTCCATCGACATCTTCATCGACGGCTTCGTCATCCGTGACACCCAAGGAGAGGCGGCGGATGATGGAAACGGAGAGGGGGAGTGATATCGCTTCCCCCACATCCTGTTCGATCTCCATCACCTCCCTCCGCCACAGCTCTACAGTGGCAAAGAATCAATAATGACGACGGCGAGCCAACCCCAACGGGTCAAGCGGCATGATCGCCATGCGAGACCCGTCCGGGGGAAAGGAACAATGTGTATAAGTATGAAGTTTCTCCTTCCGCCACTCTCACTTACAGACAATCGAGCCACTCTGGGTTCCAGCATCATCAATGTCGATGAGTACCGTGTGAAACTCGGTTCAACATTTACCCTACTTAGGGAAATCCTGAGTGGAGCACTGGTGCAAGTCTGTTGATTGATGCCCCGACAAGTGCGGTTCGGCAAGGTTGTTCGCATTAGCGTGACTTCTATGCCAGCCGCCACCAGATTGTCTAGAAAGTATGGAGAGGAGGAGAGAGAAACCGGTCGTACCTTACACCGCTTCCTGCCGCCCGGAAGATACATATGTTTTTCTATTGGCCCCTATCGGGAGCCCGAAAACTACGCGCACGACATCCATTCTCCCAAAGCATGCGAACTCGGCAAGCGCTCATAGCTGAAAGGAATGGGAGGAAGTAAGGACAAAAGCTAAGTCCATGCAACCATTACTCCCTTATGAATTTAAGATTTTGCATTTGTTTATCCCTTGAGTATCGAAGTATTCATATGAGGAAATTGTCGGATGTGGGGTTCCGGCAAACCCTTAAGGTTCAAACTCTGGGGTGCGTGCGAAGTCTTTCCCTCCTACCGATCTACGCCCTAGCTCGCTAAGATCTCGCGGACGAACTCGACGAACTTGCAACACAGAAAGACACGAGATTTATACTGGTTCGGGCCACGGTTGTGGTGTAATACCCTACTCTACTCCAGTGTGGTGGTGGTGGATTGCCTCTTGGGCTGATGATGAACAGTACAAGGGGAAGAACAGCCTCCTGAGGTTGAGGTGTCCTTGTGTTTGGTGAAGTTAGCGGGTGAGAGCTGGGTTAACTGCTCGATGCCCCTACTGTGGTGGCTAGCTCTACTTATATAGGCCCTGGTCCTCTTCCCAAATATTGAGCGGGAAGGGAGCCAACAACGGCGGGCGAATTTGAAGGGGGACATCTAGTACAAGCTATCCTGACAAAAGCGGTCTTCGCCTGCGAAAAGCTCTGTGGTGATGCCGTCTTGGGCTCCACGATGACATCCGTCTTGCCGTCCTTCTGGTCTTGGTCTCGTTGCACCGATATGGCAACCTTTGCCTGATGCCTCGGTACTCCTCGCCTGCGCTGGCCTCCTTGGCACCAAAGTGGAAACAAGGATGCTGCGCGCGCTGGCGCCCGCCTGGTGTCGATCGTCATGGCTCATGTCACGAGAGCCTCGTGAGGTTTGCCTCGCCTTGATATCTCCGCTCCTCGTGAGCCTGCCTGACTAGGCCACTCTTGAGGAGGTCTTGTGTCACCTGCCTCACGAGGCTTGGCCCCTCGCGAGGGTCTTGGATGCTTTGTCAATGAAGATGGGCCGTACAGCCTGCTGGCTTAGCCACGCTGTGGGCCGCAGGCAGGCAAGTCTGGGGACCCCCATTTCCAGAACACCGACAGAAATCCTTCGTGTGATGGCACCATGCTAGTTCTTTGTTTGCACCCTCGTGCTGTCCTGAGCATGCTCACAGAATAAGTGGCTGCATCAAGAACTACTAAGGCAAAACCTGCCGGGATGCATCCATGCCAATATGAATTCTAAGGGCCTGACCCTTATGACAATCGCGGCAATATGATACTGGCAGGCAGCCGAAACATACATAGGGACTAATCATATGAGCACTGATAGGTACATTTAAAAGGGATAAACAAGCAATCAAAGATTAAGAAAAAGCATCAGTTTCACACAAACGTTAATAATACAATGTCTAAACACTGGATATGCATCATGCTTTGTTACAGAATAGCGCAGTGGAAAGGATAGTTCACTGCTGGGCCTGGCGACCTCGTGGAGCCATTGGGACGGAAAGGACCTTGTCGGCGAAGGGCAGCTTTCCCTTCGACAGCAGAAATGTCTGCTCCCTCTAGCGGCTTCTTGAAGCCATCAGCGAGGTTGAGATCCGGATGGTGGCATGCGATGTTGCTCAAGACCATGAGGAGGGCTTTGCGGGCAAGCTTCCGGGATTCATTCACGAAGTGACCGGTGAGGGAGTCCTGAATTAGGGGGTCCTCGGACAGCCGAACTGTATCCTTTGGTCGGACTTTTGGACTATGAAGATATAAGATTGAAGACTTCGACCCGTGTCCGGATGGGACTCTCCTTGGCGTGGAAGGCAAGCTTGGCAATACGTATATGTAGATCTCCTCCCTTGTAACCGACTCTATGTAACACTATCCCCCTCCGGTGTCTATATAAACCAGAGGGTTTAGTTCGTAGGACAAGAACAATCATACCATAGGCTAGCTTCTAGGGTTTAGCCTCTACGATCTCGTGGTAGATCAACTCTTGTAATACTCATATCATCAAGATCAATCAAGCGAGGAAGTAGGGTATTACCTCCATCGAGAGGGCCGAACACAGGTAAACATCGTGTCCTCGCCTCTTGTTACCATCGCCTTAGACGATAGTTGGGACCCCTACCCGAGATCCGCCGGTTTTGACACCGACATTGGTGCTTTCATTGAGAGTTCCTTTGTCTTTGTCACCGTAAGGCTAGATGGCTCCTTCGATCATCGGCAACGATGCAATCCAGGTGAGGTTTTCCTCCGGACAGATCTTCGATTCGGCGGCTTCGCATCTGCGGGCCAACTCGCTGGCCATCCGGAGCAGATCGAGAGCTATGCCCCTGGCCATCAGGTCAGGTTTGGAAACTTGAACTATACTGCCGACATCCGCGGAGACTTGATCTTCGACGGATTCGAGCCCGTGTCAAGTGCACCGCACGATCACGACGAGCATGACTTAGCTCTGTCGTCGGACAGTGTTTGGGAGATCACACCTGCAACTACTCCGGCCCTCGATCCGGAGCAGATTACGCCGTCCGAGGACGGGTGGATGGACCCCGCCACGGAGGCCGCACACTCAGCGGCGATAGAGCCAAATACTGACTTCACCTCTTATGAGACCTGTCGGTGTCAAAACCGGCGGATCTCGGGTAGGGGGTCCCGAACTGTGCGTCTAGGCGGATGGTAACAGGAGACAAGGGACACGATGTTTTTACCCAGGTTCGGGCCCTCTCGATGGAGGTAAAACCCTACTCCTGCTTGATTAATATTGATGATATGGGTAGTACAAGAGTAGATCTACCACGAGATCAGAGAGGCTAAACCCTAGAAGCTAGCCTATGTCATGATTGTTGTATGTCTCTATCGACTAGCCTGGCCTTGGTTTATATAATGCACCAGAGGCCTAGGATAACAAGAGTCCTAGCCGAATACGCCAGTGGGGGAGGAGTCCTTGTCTTGATCGCCAAGTCTTGCGGAATCTTCCTTGTATGCGGCAGCTGTCCGGACTGGCCCATGAGTATACGGCCATGGGGGTCCTCGGCCCAATCTAACAGATCGGGAGATGACGTGGTGAGTACCCCCTAGTCCAGGACACCTTTAGTAGCCCCCTGAACCGGTCTTCAAGTTTAGGGACGCTCCTCGATTCTTCCGAACCGTTCTTCATCTTCAGTCGTCGATCTTGAAAACTGGTTCAACAAATCTTCTCATCTTCGATCTTGAGGATCGCCAAATGCATTCGACGAGTTTACATCGGGTATCCGAGAGCCCTTTAAGTTTCGGCCTTTATCAATGCCTTGTTATTTTTATGCCACACCTCGAGTTTGAAGTTGTTCTGGCGGCAGCGTCCTCTTGCGTCCGTGCTCCAACGCCGGACTGCATTCGAGGTATCTTTGCAGCCGAGCACCAACGCCGGACCGCTTCCAGCTCTAACGCCGAATGTATCCAAGCTCCAACGCCGGACTATGTATCCGAGCTCCAGCGCGGACAGATCCGAGCTCCAACGCGGACTATGTATCGAGCTCCAACGCCGGACTTTATCCGAGGTGTCGAATCACCTTGGTTCAAAGAAGTTTGAAGGAGTTTAGCCGAGCTTAATGCCGGAAATGCCCTCTATGGAGCCAGCCACTAGCGCCCGAGCTTTATGTCGGATCGCTTCGAGGTGGTGCACCACCCGAATGTGGGCGATTTTTGTCAATATTTTGATGGTGCAATTTATTCTCTGCCGAGATACATAGCGAGAGCCCTCAAGGTGGGTATCGGTCTAAAACCCGAGATGCACATGAAGGATGACATAAGACCGCTGATCCCGTAGCTCTGCCGAGACTCAAAGTTGATTTGCAAAATCGGTCCGAGGATCAAGTCCTAGCTCGCAGAATACTTGGGACACAAAAGCGGTGTGCTCAGTCCTCAAGACTCAGTTTGGGTGCGGCCGACCAACCCGAGGATCAAAATCTCCTCAAGACTGTATTACACTTAAAATTTTCTGCATTGACAGGCAATGCAGTAGCCCCGAGACATCGGGTCGGGTGGCAACACCGCATCGGGATCGATGTGCCCTTTAATATTTGTAAATAATAAGCCCAAAGCCCAAGAGCCTCGAGCCTTAATGCGGCACGGGTGGCGAATTAAGGATTGATATCCATAGTAAAATCACAAATTATGTGTAATGACTCTGTGTATCCAAGTACTTTACGTCATTAATGCTCGGATCCGCATTGTACAAAACTTTGTTGACCGACCATCGGCTTCCACCTCCTCGGCCAATAGCCGAGGAGTGTTTGTCCTACTTTATAAAGCCTTTATGAGAGCAAAGATATACAACAAACAATGCAATCTGGCCATACGGTTTTATAAACAAAGGTATGCAGAGAGATATGTTATATTACTGTTTAACAGAAGAAATGTCTTCCAAAGAAAATAGTCCCGCTATCGGTTCCTTTCTTTGGGTTGTCATGCTAAGCATGATCATGAAACCTCAGCCCAATGTAAGAGAAAATATCGAGGATTTAGTTTGGGAGGCGAGTTAATAGCCCCGGTAGTGTTCGGCGACGATCGAGGTCAAGTCAGTAAACACTTCGCCATTGTTATGAATGGCCCGTCGTTTAACACCGTCATCGGATCGCTGACCAGTTTATGCTTATTGTGACAGTCAACTTTTGGCTTTCTCCACTGAGGTGCTTAACCATGTGAGCTGGAAGCACAATCGCAATGGTTCTCCCTTTGCACACCTAGCCGAACAAAGCGGAACGTAGGAGGCAAGCGCAGGAGCCGGGCAACCCAACTATTGACCGAAGACACAATTCAAAACTGATGCATATATAGCAATATCCGAGAATGTTTTTGCCGAATCTCTATAGGTGTCCGGCGTTGCACTGCGAGACTTGTGCTGAAAACACACAAATAGTTTAAAAAGTGCCATAAGCTTGGAAAACCAAAAAAAGACAGTAAAAACTTGACGTCCGAACGAGATCAAGTGTTTGGTGCCAATCCAAAAATTGGCCTTAGCAAAAGAACTGCTTCTGTCGTGCTTTAACATGATACATCCTATCACAAGACTTCAAGCGGGTCAGCCTACGGCTTCAACCTCCTATCCCGAGGGCGGAGTACTTCTCATTAGGCCAGTTTAGCAAACTAAACTCTAGCGGCTTTGAGAGAGAAATTAGGCTCCCCGGCTAGTGACCACACGCTCGTGTCAAAAAAAGGAGTGATAGATAATAATAATAATAATAATAATAAAACTTTGCAACGACTAAGAAGAAGAACACTTATCATAAAACGTCTCATATAAATTTAAGAGCCCCCAAGTGACTTGGGTAAAAGAATGATTGCATGTACCGAAGTACTTACATCATATCTATGTTCAACCGAACTTTAAATGCGTCTTAACCGACCGTCGGCTTCTCCCTCTTCGGTCAAGGACCAAAAAGTGTTATGTACTCCATCTGTCGAGAATATCGACGGTGTTTCCAATAACCAGCAATCAGGCCATAAGGCTGTAATGGACAAAGCGCTCGGGGAACTTATGCTATATTATGCGAAGTGTAAGAAGCATCTTCAAGAAAATAGTACACCCACCGATACCTTTCTTCGGTGCTCATTGTTATTATGAGACTTGTGCAATAGATTTTTTGTACTCATGAGTTCCGTTGTGTGCCACCATCATTGAAAACTATAAGAGCGCTAGCTTTCAGCTTCACCTACCGAGGTCGGCTCAGATAACCCGATCGTGACAATCACAGAGGTGCTCCCTTTACTCCCTAGCCGAACAATCGGGAATGTAGGGGTAAACACAGGAGCGAGGCAACCCAGCTTGCAAATCGCTTAAGTCAATATGGTGCATATTGTGGCGTAATACACGAACAAGGAACGAAGCCGTACAAGTATGATCATATGCAAGAGGAAAAGCTTCATGAAGGAAGCCCCCAAATGAATTGGGTATTTGAATTTATGCGTCACAAACAAAGTTTGGACTAGAAAATTTGTTATAAGCAACATTTTTCCAAAAAAGTATAACGCTTGGTTGAACCGAACATAAGTTAGAAATTAAAGCTTTGAGCATGAAAGCGACTTAGCTGGTTAATGTGTTCGATATTGATGATGCGGTCCGAGCTTGATATGGGACAAGGTTCCATCCCCCAAGCCGGTCCCGAGGTGGCGGAGCGGAGAGCTCGACACGCCGAAGTGGTGACATAGCACGGTCAATGCAGACCGGCAGAGTGACGCCGAAGTCCCCTGATCATTTTCTTGTGCACAAAAAATGGTGCAAAGTGGAGATGATAAAAAAATCGTTCCATAATAAATAATTTATGCAAAGTGAGTAATAAAAGAAATATGGCCTGGCGCCGAAGTCAATGTCGATGCAGGGCGTCGGCGTGATGCGGTAAAGGCGTGGCAAAGCCTGAATTCACAGGTCGGTCCGAGCTCCGGATGCGGCGTTCGCCGGACTATGTACGGAAACTGACCGAACCACCATGCGGCTATCGTTAATGCGGCCACCATTTGATAGACCTGTGTACATATGATGGACAAACCATAGTAATAATTCCTTGGGAAAAATGAACCTAAACAAGCAAAAAATACTGGGATTAATAGCACCTGGTTTATTTGTTGTAGCAATCCGAAGGAAGGTGATTCCCAAAATTGGGACTCGATCCGCGCACCCATTGCCTGATGGGCGATAAAACGACGGCATGGCAATGCTTGGCAAGGTTGGCTCGCCGAGGCAAAGCCCTCGGTTCAGCTAACGTGTGAGCTGGTCGGCTAGCGACGCCAAGTGTCCGGAGTAGGTTGATGAAGAGATGGCGAAGCCCCTATCGGTGTCAAAACCGTGGATCTCGGGTAGGGGTCCCAACTGTCCGTCCAGGCGATGGTAACAGGAGACAAGGGACACAATGTTTTTACCAGGTTGGGCCCTCTCGATGGAGGTAATAGCCTACTCCTGCTTGATTAATATTGATGATATGGGTAGTACAAGAGTAGATCTACCACGAGATCAGAGAGGCTAAACCCTAGAAGTTAGCCTAGGGTATGATTGTTGTTCGTCCTACGGACTAAAACCCTCCCGTTTATATAGACACCGGATAGGGTTAGGGTTACACAGAGTCGGTTACAATGGTAGGAGATCTACATATCCGCATCGCCAAGCTTGCCTTCCACGCCAAGGAAAGTCCCATCCGGACACGGGACGAAGTCTTCAATCTTGTATCTTCATGGTCTAGGAGTCCGACAAACGGTGATAGTTCAGCTATCCGGACACCCCCTAGTCCAGGACTCCCTCAGTAGCCCCTGAACCAGGCTTCAATGATGACGAGTCCGGCGCGCATATGGTCTTCGGCATTGCAAGGCGGGTTCCTCCTACGAATACTTCATAGAAGGTTTTGAACACCAGGATAGTGTCCGGCTCTGCAAAACAAGTTCCACATACCACCGTAGAGAGAATAATTTTTGCATAGATCTGCTGACGTATTCCGCGGCGTGACATCACACCACGGCCAAGCCTTTATATGAATTGTTTTTTACTGCTCCACCTTAGCGCGTTTAGCGAGGCGGTTTCCTTGGCACGTCTTATCAAAGCATAGATTGTGCCCCCTTATTCCGGGATTCTCATCAATACGGACGTGGGTAACCCATCCGCGCCATTGATTACGGCGCTTGGGAGATAAGCGAGTTTTACCAGGCTGGCGGGGGACACACAGCTTCGTCCCGTCCATATAAGGGATAAGGATCCACCTTTTCGCCCCACGCCTTCTTCCTCCTTTGCTCATCCATTTCACAAGACTCGAGCTCCAGCGCCCAAGTCCGCACACCCCACCTCAACCTTCTCCAACTATGTCCGGAGCGGGAGGCAGGTGGATGGCCTCCTCCGTCACGGAGGGGCACATCACAAAGCTGCGGGAGGCCAGATACTTGTCCGGCGACATCGCGTGTCGGCTACCCGACGAGGGGCAGCTCATTCCAACCCCCAGGCCCCATGAGAGGGTGGTGTTTCTCCCCCACTTCCTCCGCGGACTAGGTTTTCCACTTCACCCATTTGTCCGGGGGCTCATGTTCTACTATGGCCTGGACTTCCATGATCTGGCCCCGAATTTCATCCTCAACATCTCGGCGTTCATCATCGTGTGCGAGGCCTTCCTCTGCATCCAGCCCCACTTCGGCTTATGGCTGAAGATCTTCAATGTCAGGCCGAAGGTAGTGGGCGGCCGTCAAGCGGAGTGCGGAGGCGCCATGGTTGGCAATATGGCCAAAGTCCTATGGCTCGAGGGCTCCTTCGTGGAGACAATAAAGGGGTGGCAATCGGGGTGGTTCTATATCACCGAGCCGCGCGACCCCAAATGGGCGGCGGCCCTCGAATTCAGATCTGGCTTCCCCACACGGCTCTCATCATGGAAAGAGACGGGCCTGACGTGGGGGAATTCGGACGAGCTATCCGGACTCCAAACATGTGTCCGAAACCTGGTGGACAAGAATCTCAGGCTTGTCAACGTAATCCAGGTGATGCTCATCCATCGGATTCTCTCATGCCAACAACGGGCCTTCAAATTGTGGGAGTTCGATCCGGCACAACACCCAACTCTGAAAAGGCTCTTCGACACTACGTACGAAGATGCCTGGAAGGTGCTGTTCAAGGGCGCCGAGGTCCTACATCCGCCATCAAGATCATGGATTCAGCTCGCAGCGCCAAGCCAGCGAGGTGTTATTTACCCTTTATGGGACTCTTGTTTTCATAGATTGACTCTATGTGGGATCTAAAACTCCCTAACCTTTGACAGACTGGTGAAGACGTCCGGACAGATTAACCGTCTGACCCTTTGCCGAAGACCAGCGGACGCCCGATTGACGGGCTGCTGGCTCCGTACCTCATGTGGTGCCAGAGAAGAAGGCCAAGAAGGAGGCCACAGGAACTCGAAGGAGCTCCCGACACCAGGTGCTGTCAGATTCTGAAGCAGAATCTTCTCCTGAGAACGACGAGGAGGAAAAAGAAGCCTCTCCCCGGCCGGGGAGGAGAGGAAAGGAAGGCCGCCTAACCGGGAGGCCGGAGGGTCCAAGAAGGGAAGGACCCTTCCTCCGGACTTCTCCACCAACATCGACAACGACGAGGAGGAGTGGCCAACAAGGTCCAAGCCCCTGGCGAGGTCGTAAGTGTCCGGATACCCATGGATTTTTTTAATTGCATAGTGTTCTCTAATGCCGAACAATCATGCAGCCCGCCCAAGGACGACTTCGCTGCTTCATCGAGCGAGTCCCTGAATTCGTCGGAAATGGAGAGTACTTCACTTCCGGCCGCCTCCTCACTTCACGCTGCGGACGACGCCGAGGTGGGGCCCCAAGGGGGGCTTGGTCAAGAGGAGGTGGTGCAGGAGGCGCCGCAAGGCAACCTCCCGGACTCCAGGCGCGTGGGCAGCGAGACCCCCAGGGGCTCTAAGCCCGACTCTTGTCCGGACTCCATACCGGAACCTTTAGTGGTTCCAAGCTCGCAAGCGGTCCTTCAGTAGGAAGGGTAAGACGCCGTGTCCTCCGCCCAGCGGAGGCACCGATAGCTTATCGAGGCGCTTAACGGCACCTCCATCGACGAGGAGCACTACATTGTTATGAGTGTGGTGATCCAGAAGTTCAGTCCGCCAAGAGCGGGCTGATCAAGCCTGCACCAGCCTTCTAACAAGCTTTGAGGTAAGTTTAGAATATGCAAAAATATTAACGATAGACAAGAGTTCTCGATGCTTAGTTCGTGTTCGGAAAGAAAAGCCGACTAAGGATCTAAAAAGATATACGCATGAGTCTAACATAAGTATGTCAATATGGGAGTGCAGCTGCGCCATCGACCTCTGCCCCAGACCGATCATGGAGGTCAATGCATTGAAGCAGAGCCTCGAGCGGTCCGAGAACGAGCTCGGCCTTGCCAAGAAGCATCTCGAGGACAAGGAAGGTAAGTAATACCTTATTAAAGAAATACCTTATAGAAAGGTTTCAGTTGCAAAAAATAACAGGAATAACGTGGGTATTGTAGGGGCCACGAACGAGGTGGCGACCCTGAAGGAAGCGGTGTCCGCGGCCGAAAACAAAGCGGCCGTGGATCGCACCGAGCGAGAGAAGGGGGAGGCGCAGCTGGCAGAGGTACGGCAAGAGCTCCAGGCTCTTGTGAAAAAACACGAGGGTTTGGAGCGTGACTCGAAGACCTGAGAGTCCAAGCTTGCCTCGGCTCTTGAGAGTGCCAAAGCTACTAAGGCCGAGGCCCAAAAAGCCCTCCAGGAGATTGAGGCAATAAAGAAGATCGCGGCGGGTAAGGCATTCTTTATGCAGAGCAAGAATGTAAAAGTCAATTATCTAGTACTTACCCGAATCCGGAGCTCTCCAGGAGCGTTCGCAGATCTGCCCCATAGTGTGTCTGATGCTGCCGCGTTCTACCGCGCCAAGGAGGGGAGCTCGACGGAGAAGGTGTTCTGGTCTCAAGATGTCGAGGCGGACATCCGTGCCCCTAAGCGACCAGCTGAAGCAGCTGGTCGAGCTCACAAGGTCGCCGAACAGGCCATGAAGGGCCTCATAGTTCGCTCGCCATTGGAAGCCATGCCTGGTAGCTACTTCGGGTTAGTGCAGCGGCTGGTGGACGCCTGTCCACGGATTGAAGTCATCAAGCGCTCCGTCTGCATTGAAGGTGCCCGTCGGGCCCTTGCCCGTGCTAAAGTGCACTGGGGCAGGTTGGATGCGAAGAAGCTTGTGACGGACGGGCCACCGAAGGGCAAGGAGCATCGTACGCCCGAAATGGACTATGAGGGCGTCCTGAAGGGTGCCCACCGTATAGCGGATGAGTGCTCCAAAGATGTAATTTTTGAATAGACTCGCATTTGTTATCCTGTACGCTGAAAACTTGTTCATATGCGCTAAGCAACGCTTGTTAATTTAAAATATTACCTTTCAGGCGGCCGCTTATCAAATCGAGAGATGGCAAGTCGTTGGTTTCAGCCCCATGCCACGAAAAGTCTTTGGGGTGTTCGGGATAAACTTGAGCGCTCTTGTTCCCATTCTTGGGTCCATCGAGGAGGCGCTCAACGAACTAACAAGGCAACCGGACTTATAATGCTTGAACACTCTCACTTAGCCATAGAATTCCATAATTTTAAATTTCGCGAAGCCCCTAGTATTCGAAGACCGAGTTCGGGCGCTATCCACGCCTTTGGCCGGACAATTCCGGTTCCTCGCTCTAAGCGGCATAAGTCTTTAGGGACCGAAAAACCTCTCGAACAGCGATCGCTCTCGCCCTATCATGACGGTCAGTTTTAGCTTTCTCCACTGAGGTGCTCAACCCAGCTCAACCGGGCCACAATCGCAGTGGTTCTCCTAGTGCTACCTTAGACGATATAATGGAACGTAAGGTACCAAAACATAGGAGCCGAGCAAACCCAACTATTGACCCAAGACATGATTCGGAGCCGATGCATATAATGCTATAAGTTCGGGGTGCCGCACTTGTGAAAGTGTTCGGACATATCACACCATAATTTTGGGGTACTTAAGCCCCTGGTGTATTGGCCATACCAAATTGTACGGTTGCGCAATGTCATAAATGAACATATATAATAGGAAAGAATGCAATAATAGGCAAGAGCTATATATTGGTTATTAAAAAGAAACTGCAAATAAAAGCAGAACGATACAAATTGTGCGATAAGCAAGGGATGGGACTATTTAATATGTCCCCCTCCATGGGTAAGCTGCGGGATGGTATGTAAAACAGGTATAATGCTCGTAATAGAGACCACCTGGACACTTGACGCAGTTTTCTGCTTCCCTGGCTGTTGCACCGTGTATTCGGCAATTCTAGTGCCGGACAGGGCTTCTGGAGAACAGAGTCCTGAAAGTAAGAAAAAAGAAAAAAGAAAAAGAATGACACAATCGGGAGCCCCTGGTGCGGTTGAGCTGCATTCTGGGCGTGCCTTTGTCGTGCCCCTCCCCTTATGCCCATGGTATCTCCAGAGCGTAGTTATGTACGCGTAGTACTGGCTTTGCAATTTCGCGAGGGCTGGGGTTGGGGCCGGATTGCTACGTGTGCTTGAATCGTGCCAGGCGGTCTTATTGTAGGTTACTCCAGGCGCGCTTGACAGTGTCCGGACGTTTAGTGGCCGGACTCGAGAATTGCTGTGAGAGGCTGCTTTGCACCTCCGCCGCGAGGGCCACCGTGTGCTCCTCCGTTCGGAGAGAGCGTTCGATGTTTCCATTGACCGTGATTACTCCTCGAGGGCCCGCATCTTGAGATTGAGGTATGCGAAAGCGGCACCGCATTGAACTTTGCAAATGCGGTTCGTCCAAGCAAAGGCGTGATAGCCATCGCGAACGGGACTATGTCAAGATTAACTCTTCGCTTCGAAGTTATCCGGGATCCAAGACCACTTCGAGTGTAATCGAGCCTGCATAATTGGCCTCTACACTGGTATTACGCCTTTAAAGGTCGCCTTAGTGGGTTTAATCCTTATGGGGTCTATGCCCATTTTGCGACTTGTATCCCGATAAAGCAGGTTCAGTTGCTACCGCCATCCATCGGGACTCGTGAGGTGAAATCCGTCAATAATTGGGTCAAGAACCAATGTGGCGAAACCGCCGTGACAGATGCTAGTGGGGTGGTCCCTTCGATCGAAGGTGATTGGGCAGGAAGACCATGGGTTGAACTTCGGGGCGACTGGCTCCATCGCATATACGTCCCTTAGCGCACGCTTCCACTCCCTTTTGGGTATATGGGTTGCGTATATCATGTTCACCGTCCGCACTTGTGGGGGGAAGCCCTTCTGTCCTCTATTGTTCGGCAGCCGAGGCTCTTCCTCGTCATCGCTATGCAGCCCCTTGCCATTGAGTTCAGCACTTAGCTTGCCTGCTTGCTTGAACACCCAACAATCCTGTTGGTGTGATTGGCTGGTTTTCGGGGTGCCATGTATCCGCACAAGCGATCGAGTATTCGGTCCAAGTTGGACGGCCCTGGGTATTTCTTTTGAATGGCTTCTTCCACGACCGGTTTAGAGCCTCGAATCCGCATTGACTACCGATCTTCAGCATTATTGCCGTTAATGCGGCGCTTGTTCTTCTTCTGACGCGACCCGCCATTGCTGTCCTTGGTATCCGAACTACTGGGTTTTTGGTCAAATTGTTACTACTGAAGCTAGCCAGCTGTCCTCTCCCGCCGCAAAGCGTGTCATGAGTGTGGTGAGGGCTGCCATGGATTTCGCTTTTCCTTTCCTAGGTGCCGGGCTAGCCACTCGTCACGGATGTTATGTTTGAAGGCTGCAAGGGCCTCTGATCCGGACAATCAACGATTTGATTTTTCTTGGTTTGGAACCGTGTCCGTAATTGTCCGGCCGATTCTTCCGCTGCTGAATTATGTGGCTGAGGTCATCGGCGTCGGTGGTCGCATATGTGCCCGGAAGTTATCAAGGAATGCGGCTTCCAGGTCCTCCCAACAACCAATTGATTATGCTGGCAAGCTGTTAAGCCAATGCCGAGTTGGTCCTTTAAGCTTGAGTGAGAGGTATTTGATGGCGTGTAGATCATCACCGCGGGCTATGTGGATATGGAGGAGGTAGTCCTCGATCCAAACCGCATGATCTGTTGTGCCATCGTATGATTCGATGTTTACGGGTTTGAAACCCTCAGGGATTTGATGATCCATTACTTCATCTGTGAAGCATAGTGGGTGTGCGGCGCCTCTGTATTGGGCTATATCACGAGGCAGCTCAAATGAGCTTTCTCTACTGTGTTCGGCCTGGCCGGAGTTGCGGTATCCGGTGTGACGGTTATCATCACGTGTCGTGGGGCGCCCACGCGATCTGTAGATCGATCTTATATGTTTTGCCTTATCCTCCAATATATCTCGCAAGTCCGGCGCGTTTTCCCGTGCCTTGGTACTTTTGAGCGCGCCGGGTGTGGCTTGAGCGAGGGCCGAGGCTTCTTCGTCGCGCCACGGGTGGCCGGTTTACCATGTCATGCGCCGTGACCGGGTGCTTCCTCCTCCGATCAAGGCAACGGTCTGCGCTTGGGGTAGCTTTTGAGGGCGCTCGAAGTTCATACTCTTCGCCGCAAGGACTTCATCCATCCGCTGCCTAGCAGGTCTTGGTCAGCTCTAAGTTGTTGCTGCTTTTCTTGAGGCTGCTTGCCGTGGCCATAAGCCTGCGTTTGAAACGCCCTATTCGGCGGATCCTCAGCACGACAAATTGTCGTCGCCGAGGCTTGCCTCATCTTCGGAGGGAGGCGATAATTATCATCCTCTACCTCTCTTTCTCGCTGCAACCGTCAGGCGGTCTTGCTTCTCCTCCTCCTACGCCGAGTCCCGGGAGGGGTCGTCTTCGCACCGTCAGGGGTGTTATTGTCTCCGTGGCTGGAATCATCGTTTTATCTTGTGGCGGATTTAGAACGCGCCACCGACGCCGGCGTTTGGGTTGTTTCTTGAGGGTCATCCTCCGCCATTCCATCGCCATTCCCATCTTTTGGGATGTTCACCATGTATATGTCCTATGATGATGTGGCCTTCGATTGCCTGTAGGCGCTGGGTCTTGGTCGCTCCGCATCGCCGTCCATACCGCCGATGTCTTTGAGTCGAAGTCGAGCATGTCGGTTAAATCATCGACAGTGGCTACAAAGTGGGTGGTGGGTGGGCGTTGAATTTCTTCGTCGTCCGCATCCCAGTCTTCCTGTCCGTAGTCCGGCCAGGGCTCTCCGGATAAAGAGAGAGACTTTAGTGAATTCAAGATGTCGCCAAAGGGCGAGTGCTGAAATATGTCCGCGGCAGTGAACTCCATGACCGGCGCCCAATCGGATTCGATTGGCAGGGGCGCGGAGGGTTTGGAGTCTGGAGAGGAGTTCGACACCCTCGAGTCAAGGTCTTCGCAAAGGACAGGGATGGAATTCAGCTCAATTGCCATAGAGATCGTAGCCCCCGAGGCGGTGTCCAACCACTCGTCCTCGATCGGGGAATCCGGCTCCGGATTAAGGGTCGGAGCGGGCATCGGTGCATCCTCCAGTGGCCTTGCTCGCGGCAGAGCTAGATCGCACTCCATCGAGACAAGGCTGGCGCGCTTGGCTGTGGCTCAATCCATCAAGATCAAGTCTCCGCGACATCGGCTGATAGTTTAAGCTTCCAAATCTGACCGATGGACAGGGGCGTAGCTTCGATCTGCTCCAGATGGCCAGCGAATTGCCCGCAGCAGCAAAGCCGCTGAATCACGAAGATCTGTCCGGGAGAAAAGTCTCACCTGGACCGTGTCGTTGTTGATGATCGAAGGAGCCATCGGGCCTATAGGTGACGACACAAAGGAACTCTCATTGAAAGCACCAATGTCGGTGTCAAAACCGCGGATCTCGGTAGGGGGTCCCGAACTGCATGCGCCTAGGCGGATGGTAACAGGAGACAAGGGACACGATGTTTTACCCAGGTTCAGCCCTCTCGATTGAGGTAATACCCTACCCCGCTTGATTAATATTGATGATATGGGTAGTACAAGAGTAGATCTACCACGAGATCAGAGAGGCTAAACCCTAGAAGCTAGCCTATGGTATGATTGTTGTTCGTCCTACGGACTAAAACCCTCCGGTTTATATAGACACCGGATAGGGTTAGAGTTACACAGAGTCAGTTACAATGGTAGGAGATCTACATATCCGCATCGCCAAGTTTGCCTTCCACGCCAAGGAAAGTCCCATCCGGACACGGGACGAAGTCTTCAATCTTATATCTTCATGGTCTAGGAGTCCGGCAAACGGTGATAGTTCGGCTATCCGGACACCCCCTAGTCCAGGACTCCCTCACCCCCGGTCCAGCCGAGATGTTGAAGTAGGTCCGCGTGATGGACACCAGCTTGAAGAAGCAATAGTGCAGCCCTGCCGATCCAGGTCGTGACGTGGTCGATGCCGGCTTGATGAAGCGACCGTGCGACGATGCCGGTATGCCCGCTCCGTGTAATCCGTGGGGCGGCGAGGTTGGTGATGATTTATCCTTCGTGATGCCGGACTCTTGTTCGGCTTGCCGAGATGATGATCCGAAGAAGTTGAGCTCGGCTCAACAAAGTGACGACGTGTCTAGCGCAGGTCGGCAGCCGTGGAGCAATATTGCCGGACTGGTTTGCCACCAGCTTGATATTGAAGATCATGTTCAAAAAATTTTAAAGTTAGTGGGACGTGTTCGGGAACAAAAAACAATACCACATACAAAACTTCCTTCAAAAAGGATGTCCGAAATCCCGTTCGTAAAAAGGACGAACTCGGGTCGGATTTGTTTTCGCGCAGAAAACAGATCCGAAAAGTGATGCACTAATCGGAAGGTTCCCGGACTTTGGACGGTCGGATCGAGCTGAAATTTTGAGGGGTGGTAGATATAGGAATTCCGCAGGCGATCAACGGTTGGATCTTCCAAAGGAGGTCCGAGCTAGAAGCTGGACACCACGCCCCAAACTCGTCCAGATCTCGTCCAGATTTGACAGGGCTCCGGTATATCATAGATTGTCGGAGATTCCTCCATCAGAACTCGACGAAATTTAGCGTGGCTGTTGTAGACGTAATTTCGTACTATTCCATCGAAGCAATCGTCAAACCGACGCTCGAGGAGGCAGTGACGGCGGATACAAGTTCGCTGTCCAGAATACAACACGGTCGCCCGAGGGCAATGTTGACGTTGAGCCCCCGGGCTCCCTGGATGATTCCTCCATGATCTTGATAGAGATCGGAGCTGATGTTGATGAAGGCCCTCATCCGAACATGACGATCGGAGGTAGGGTGCAGTCCTTGGTCAAACCAAGGTGACCAGTCGAGCTGGTGACGAAGATGCCAGAGTCGCAGTTGATCTGCAGGCGAGCCATCGTCCTTTTGTCGAACACACAACGGAACTCTCAATGAAAGCACCAATGTCGGTGTCAAACCGCGGATCTCAGGTAGGGGTCCCGAATGTGCGTCTAGGGCGGATGGTAACAGGAGATAAGGGACATGATGTTTTTACCAGGTTCGGGCCCTCTCGATGGAGGTAAAACCCTACTCCTGCTTGATTAATATTGATGATATGGGTAGTACAAGAGTAGATATACCACGAGATCAGAGAGGCTAAACCCTAGAAGCTAGCCTATGGTATGATTGTTGTATGTCTCTATCGACTAGCCTGGCCTTTGTTTATATAATGCACCAGAGGCCTAGGATAACAAGAGTCCTAGCCGAATACGTCGGTGGGGGAGGAGTCCTTGTCTTGATCGCCAAGTCTTGCGGAATCTTCCTTGTATGCGGCAGCTGTCCGGACTGGCCCATGAGTATACGACCATGGGGGTCCTCGGCCCAATCTAACAGATCGGGAGATGACGTGGTGAGTACCCCCTAGTCCAGGACACCGTCAAGACCCGTGTTGCCGGAGATCTGTATTCGTCCCCGGCCATAGGCTCCGAACGGCCTGCGTCCGTGCCTATCGAATCCGTTTGGGCACCGATCATGGAGTTTACCTCCGCGGATATCTTTCAGCACTCGCCCTTTGGCGACGTGCTAAACTCGTTAAGGTCTCTCTCCTTGTCAGGAGACCCTTGGTCGAACTATGTCCGGCTAGAATGGGATGCGGACGACGAAGAAATTCGCTGCCCACCCACCACCCACTTAGTAGCCACTGTCGACGATTTAACCGACATGCTCGACTTCGGTTCCGAAGACATCAACAGTATGGACGACGATGCAGGAGACGAACAAGAACCACCGCCCACAGGGCGCTGGACTGCCACCTCATCGTATCACATATACATGGTGGACAACCCCAAAGAAGGGGATGGAGATAAGACAACAGAGGATAATCCCTCCAAGAAGCAATCTGAGCACCGACATCAGCGGCGCCGCTCTAAGGCTTGCTGAGGGAGTTCCGGACTAGGGGGTGTCCGGATAGCCGAACTATCATCATCGGCCGGACTCCAAGACTATGAAGATACAAGATTGAAGACTTCGTCCCGTGTCCGGATGGGACTTTCCTTGGCGTGGAAGGCAAGCTTGGCGATACGGATATATAGATCTCCTACCTTTGTAACCGACTTTGTGTAACCCTAGCCCTCTCCGGTGTCTATATAAACCGGACGGCTGTAGTCCATAGGACGAACAACAATCATACCATAGGCTAGCTTCTAGGGTTTAGCCTCTTTGATCTCGTGGTAGATCCACTCTTGTAACACACATCATCAATATTAATCAAGCAGGACGTAGGGTTTTACCTCCATCAAGAGGGCCCGAACCTGGGTAAAACATCGTGTCCCTTGTCTCCTATTACCATCCGCCTAGACGCACAGTTCGGGAACCCCCTACCCGAGATCCGCCGGTTTTGACACCGACATTGGTGCTTTCATTGAGAGTTCCTCTGTGTCGTCACCGATGGGCTCGATGGCTTCTTCGACCATCATCAACGACGCGGTCCAGTGGTGAGACTTTTCTCCCGGACAGATCTTCAGATTCGGCGGCCCAGATCGCGGGCCGATTCGCTGGCCATCCGGAGCAGATCGAAGCTACGCCCTGGCCGTCAGTCATATTTGAAGTTTAAACTATCGGCCGATATCCGCGGAGACTTGATCTTCGACGATTCGAGCCACGCCTGCCAAGCGCCGCGACTGTCTCGATGGGCATGATCTAGCTCGCAGCCGAATGGTGCCTCGAGGTCGCGAGAATCCGCTCCGACTTTTAATCCGGAGCCGGATTCCCCGATCGAGGACGAGTGGTTGGACACCGCCTCGGGGGCTTTAATCTCTACGGCGATCGAGCCGAACTCCATCCCTGTCCTTTGCGAAGACCTCGACTCAGGTGCCGGACTCAACCTCCGCGCCCTTGCCGATCGAATCCGATTGGGCGCCCGTTATGGAGTTCACGGCCGCGGACATCTTTCAGCACTCGCCCTTTGGCGACATCCTGAATTCACTAAAGTCTCTCTCTTTATCCGGAGAGCCCTGGTCGGACTACGAACAGGAAGGTTGGGATGCGGACGATGAAGAAACTCAAGGCCCACCCACCACCCACTTCATAGCCACTGTCGAAAGCTTACACGACGTGCTCGATTTCGACTCCGAAGACATCGACGGTATGGACGAGATGTAGGAGACAACAATGAACCAGCACCTATAGGATGCTGGACAACCTCATCCCATGATGTATACATGGTGGATACACCTAAAGGAAAATGGCCCAAATAGTACGGCGGTCAACGCCGGATTCAAAAGCTCTCGGCCGAACAACAAAACACTGCCCCTAAAGGATATCAGTGACGAGCTATCCAACCTAAACAAGATTTTGGATAGACTGTGCCAAATACATGGTACCTCCGGGAAGCCTGCAAACCATACCCACAGAGATTGTTGGGTCTTCAAGCAGTCTGGCCGACTTAACGCCGAACACAAGGGGCTCGACACACCAAGTGAAAGTGACGAAACCCAAAAGCAGCACTCCGGAAAACAAAAGACTTTTCCACTAGAAGTCAAAACAGTGAACTCACTTCATGTGATAACACACAGCGCGGCACCTGCCATACCAGGACATCGTCCGCATAATGGGGATAGAACCTACCAAAATTCGCTATAGCAGCACTTCCTTCAAAGGAATGACGCCAGGCCTTCTTTATTATACAGGCTCTGTACCACTAGAGGTTGTGTTCGGTTCATCCGACAACCCCCGTCGTGGAAAGCTCACTCCCCATCGCCCCATTCAGCAGTAGCCCTTAAGCACTACTGAGGAGTACAGCTTTCGCCCGCTTAACGCAATACCACATTATGCATCTCTAACACTTAAAATGCCCGGTCCATGCGGCATCATCTCATTAAAAGGAAGTATTAAGTGTCACTTGAGCACGGAAGAACGGAGACTGCCTTGACAGCCCCATGCCTATCCGGCTCGCTAGGCAAAGAACCTGAATCGGTCATTCAAACCCCGGACTCGGTTAGACGAAGTCAGCGCTTACTAGCGGCATACCCCCATACGAGGGGCCGATACATGTATAACAAGAGACAATAAAGCTCAATTTTATTTAATTATTTGAACTGCACTCGTTTATTTAATATTAAGTACACCTTTCGCACAACCCTTTTCTTTCAAACTAAGTTCTCTCTTTATAGATGAACAACGTGCTACACCCATCCGTGATACGCACAACAGAGACACAAAGCAGACGCAAAGAGGGACCCGTTGCAAGGATTCTTTTAGATTAAGACCTCGCAAACCTTTTTTCACTGCCTCTTGTTGATATACATCCCCGGTTCCTTAATATAACCGAGGAGGAGGCTGGTGCTTTGGCATTGGCCGCACTGAATTTTTATGCTGCACCTAGACACAAGGGGCTTAGGCATTATTCTGCCTGTTTTCATAAAGACCGAATACCTTAGGGAGTATTCGCGCCTCGAGTTAGGCCTTATATGCATCAGCTCGAATCATGTCTTTGGTCAAATTTTGGGTTGCCTGCCTCGTGTTTTGCTGCCTTACGTTCCGCTTTCACGGCTAACGCTGCACCAGGAGAACTATCGCGATTGTGCCCGGTTCGGCCGGGCGTAGCACCTTAGTAGAGAAAGCCGAAAACTGATCTGTCATGATATAGCGAGACCGGTCAACCACTCAATGAATCACAGGAATGTTTAGGATCCCTCCGCATTAACGAAGGACTGGTTTTCGTCAGGCACATACGCATTCTGAATCGGGAGAGTGCGGTGCCCCTGTGGCTATATAGTAGCCCCACCCTCGAACTCCTATGGCTAAGTGAAAGTGATAAAGCATTATAGTCCGGTTGCCTGGTTTTCACGCTATCACCCCTTAACAGACCAAGACGTTGGATTATGTGAAAAGCGCTTTTAGCAAACACCCCGCACTATGTGCGTGGGGGTGAAAGCCAAGGACTGCCATCTTTCAGGTTATATACACATATACATAAACGGCAAGACAGGAGTAGTTTACTACTTGAACGCATAAGTATAAAAAGCACTTATATTACATTGAAACATTGTTTTCACAAATCATACATGTCATTTAAACATAATATCCTTCGAGCACTGCGCTCTATTAAACGATCGCCGGCAGACTTCTTCAAAGTAGTGCTCGATGTACTCGGCCTCCGTCTCAATCCTGGGATGCAACGTCGGTGGCCTTCATCTCTGCCCAAGATGTCTTGACACGGCAAGAGCCATCCGCGCCCTCAATACACGCCGATCGCTTCATTGCGACGATACGCTGCACCGCACCAAGAAACTGCTGCACTAAACCAAAATAGCTCTTGGCTGGGTCCGTCCGCCACAAGTGAGTCAAGACATGCTTCATGGCAAATCCGACAACCGATTCATCTCGCCCATTCGCCAACTGATCGGTCAGCGGCAGAGGACGCCCGACTATGGAATTTGCGACCAATATAGCTCTTCCTTCAGGCCCCTTCGCCCCGGAAGTGCTCAACTCGCGTCCTGGCGCCGCCGCCAAGTCCAGATAAGAATCCTCTGAACTCCACAATTTATCCAACTCGAGCATACTTTGGATCTGTATATTTCCTCCGCAGAGAAACGGTTTTCGGCAAGAATTGCCCCGGCCCGACTCAGCTCCTCCTTGGCAGCTCTCACACCGATTGGGCATTCTTGGATTCGGCGGCGGGCTTCTTTAGGCCCTCTTGTTCCGCTTTGACGCTCCTTTTCAAGAACTGCGCAGCGATCGGTAGTATTCCTTAACTTTTGGCCACATCGCCATCTCCTCTTTGCTTCGGGCAAAGGAGCAGCCTGCTCAGCTTCTAGCTCTTCGCCGCTTTTACAAAGGGCTGCATTACTAATTTGGCTTGCTCTTTCGCCGGCGAGTTCTGCCCGCAGCCTCCACGGCAGCGACACCATCTGCATTAAGCATACAAACAAGAAGACATGGGCGCAAGCTCCCTTACAAGGTGTCCGTGATAGAGGTCGACATACCTTGTGACTCATTAAACCGCTTATTGACCAGCGCTGATGTCCGCATCCGCCTCGCTGTTGCCGCTTTAGTTCGGCATATTCAGCAGTCCGGCTGGCTCGGACGCCCGCCACCTGTTCAGGAGCGCGATATGTTATAATCGAGAATTTGATCCACGCACATTGTCAATTTTGACAACATACCAAGTCTCAGGGCTACTATCTATACAGGCGATTTATATGCACAACCGCCGAAGGTACATCATTTTTGCGACCTCAAACCCCGCCAAGAAGCTTCGACGGCTTATGCAATCCGCCTCATGATGCAATCTTTCAATCACCGTACCCATTAGAGCACGGTGATCCTCTCGAAATAGCCGCCACCCGAGCAGATCCTTCAGCTCCTCCGACCGACGCCACTTGGCGCCGGACCTTCCGCCCCGCCGGACTTGGGGAACCTCCGCGACGACACCTCCGGTCGTCCGCCTCACATGAGGGTGCGACAGTGGAGGCGTTGCTTCCATCATCTCCGGAGGAAGATCCTCAAGACGAGCTCTGGCTGGAAGGGCTGAAGTCCGAACTACAAGGTACAATTTCGTTATCCTCATGAATAAATACAGGATGTTCTTTATTTACAAGACCCTTCTTTTACTTACTACGGCTGGTCGAGGGCTGATCCCTTGGGGAAATAATGCGGCTGGGTTACTTCCCAGCACGGACTCTCCGTCAAGATTCCTTCCCTCTTTGAGGCCTTGACCTCCGGATCTTCAAGCGGTCCTCTTTCTCTCCTCGGAAGGTGGGACTCTTAATCCCTCCTTCCTTGATATCCTCCTTCGCAGAGGCGGTTGCTTCCCCGCTCCCCCCTTCGCCTTCTTCAAAAGGCGCAACCTTCAACATCTTGGTCAACATGGGATCCGGCGTGGTCTCTGGGAGGGGAGCCGGACACCTTATTAACTTTGCCTTGGCTATCCACTCCTGTTCAAGAAACGGCCTTTAAAGGGCATATATATATATGAAATAAATGAATAAACATCTTGTCCGTTACAGACTACTTACTTGAGTATCTCGGCGATTGCAGCTTAGTCCTGCATCCTCGGTCAAGTCCGGACACTTCTCTTGTGATCCAAGAACAATTTATACATCTCCACGGCGCCGTGCCCATAAAATTTTGGAGAGCTCGTGGTCCTCCGGATTGAATTCCCACAGCGGAGAGGGCGACGCTTGCAGGTCAAGGCGCCATATCACCATAACTTGCGCCATCGCAACCAGATTGATCCTCTTCCGGAGATCTCGACACGGCCCCTGCAGCGAGGGGAACGCCCTTGGACGGCCCCAGCCGAGCCCCTTGTTGACCCATGATGCCACCGCCGTGGTGGACCTGAGCGGAAGGCAGGAGCGTTGCCCATTTGGTGCCCCCAGGAGCGTGATATAAAACCACCCCGCTACAACCAAGCTCCTCTTGAAAAGAACCCACGGCCACGAGCATCGCGACATTTGCTTATGACCGCCCCTCCAGACTCCGCTTGCTGCCCTTGATCATCTTTGGCTCCACCTTGAAGGTCTTGAGCCACAATCCAAAGTGGGGGTAATATGGAGGAAGGCCTCACATACGACAATGAATGACGAGATATGGAGGATGGACTCGGATTCAAGTCATGGAAATAAAGCCCATAATAAAACATGAGCCCCCGCACAAAGGGGTCCGCTGGAAGCCTAAACCTCAAGGAAGTGGGACACTTAACACCACGCTCGCCGGGCTCGGGGTGGGAATGACCTGACTGAGCAGCAGCCTATGCGAGATCTCGGTCGATACCGCGCCTCGCAGCTTTAGCACATTTTCTTCTGTGGACGGAGGAAGACATCCATCGTCCGGTTGGTCGGGGCCGACATCGCCGAAAGTCCGAGCGCTGAATCAAGCTTTGTGTGTTGGAACTCGAGGCGAGGCTAACTCGATGGAGGGTGAAGAAGAAGAGGGCCTGGTCTCATCACAAAGAGCTTGAATACCAAGAGCCCACCCCGTGGTCGATTAGGGACTCGCCGATAGAGAAGGCAGCCAACGGGCATGGTTGGGTTACCCACGTCCGTATTGATGAGAATCCCGGAATAAGGGGGGACGATCTACGCTTTGGTAAGACGTGCCAAGGAAATCGCCTCGCTAAACACGCTAAGGTGGAACAATAAAAAACGATTCATATAAAGGCCTGGCCGTGGTGTGATGTCACGCCGCGAACTGCGTCAGCAGATCTGTGAAAAAATTATTCTCTCTACGGTGTTATGTGGAACTTGTTTTACAGAGCCGAACACTATCCTTGTGTTCAAAACCTTCTATGAAGTATTCGGAGGAGGAACCCGCCTCGCAATGCCGAAGACAATCAACGTGCTGGACTCATCATCATTGAAGCCTGGTTCAGGGGCTACTGAGGGAGTTCCGTACTAGGGGGTGTCCGGATAGCCGAACTATCATCATCGGCCGGACTCCAAGAGTATGAAGATACAAGATTGAAGACTTCGTCCCGTGTCCGGATGGGATTTCCCTTGGCGTGGAAGGCAAGCTTGGCGATATGGATATATAGATCTCCTACCTTTGTAACCGACTTTGTGTAACCCTAGCTCTCTCCGGTGTCTATATAAACCGGACGGCTATAGTCCATAGGACGAACAACAATCATACCATAGGCTAGCTTCTAGGGTTTAGCCTCTTTGATCTCGTGGTAGATCCACTCTTGTAACACACATCATCAATATTAATCAAGCAGGACGTAGGGTTTTACCTCCATCAAGAGGGCCCGAACCTGGCTAAAACATCGTGTCCCTTGTCTCCTGTTACCATCCGCCTAGACGCACAGTTCGGGACCCCCTACCCGAGATCCGCCGGTTTTGACACCGACACTCGCCATAACAAAAGCAGCGATACCGGCACGAGAGACAATAACACTCCGGATAGTGCCGAAGACAACGATAATCCCTCCAGCCAGACTCGAAGGGAGGATGAACAAGCTAGCCCTCCCGAACAAAAGAAATGGAGAATCGAGGATGACAATTACATGCCTCTCTCGAAGACGAGGTGAGCCTCGGCTGACGAAGAATTTATCGTGCCTGAGGATTCCGTCGAGCAGGAGCGCTTCAAGCGCCGGCTTATAGCCACATCAAACAGCCTGAAGAAAAAGCAACAAAAGCTTCGAGCTCATCAAGATCTGCTAGTGGATAGATGGACTGAAGTCCTGGAGGCCGAGGAATACGAACTCGAGCGCCCAACCAAGAGTTACCCATAGCACAGGTTGCTACCCCAACTCGAGGAGGAAGCATTGAAACCTACATCACCAGCGTATGATGCGGCGGATTGGCCACCTCGTGGCCGAGACAAAGAGGCATATCAGCCCGAAGTCCAGCCCGCACCCCGCCGTCATTCAAGCAAAAATACCAAGGCCCGGGGCAACACGCAGGACCTGCGAGACGTATTGGAAAACAAAGCGAAACACGCAAGATCGATCTACAGATCACGGGGGTGCGCCGCAACGCGGGACGATGACCGTCACGCCGGATATACTAAAAGCAAATCCGGCCGGGCCGAATACAGCAGACAAGACTCGTATGAACTGCGTCGTGATATAGCCCGGCACAGAGGCGCCGCACACCCCTATGCTTCAATGATGAAGTAATGGATCACGAATTCCCAGAGGGTTTAAACCCATAAACATTGAATCATATGATGGTACAACAGATCCCGCGGTATGGATCAAGGATTTCCTCCTACACATCCACATGGCTCGCGGTGATGATCTACATGCCATCAAGTACCTCCCACTCAAACTCAAAGGACCAACTTACCATTGGCTGAATAGTTTGCCAGCAGACTCCATCGACAGTTGGGAGGATTTGGAAGATGCATTCCTTGACAACTTCCAGGGCACTTATGTGCGACCACCGGATGCTTATGACTTGAGCCATATAACTCAGCAGCCAGGGGAATCGGCTGGGAAATTCTGGACCAGGTTCCTAACTAAGAAAAACCAAATTGTCGACTGTCCGGATGCAGAGGCCTTAGCGGCATTTAAGCATAACATCCGTGATGAGTGGCTCGCCCGACACCTCGGCCAGGAGAAGCCAAAGTCTATGGCAGCCCTCACGACACTCATGACCCGCTTTTGCGCGGGCGAGGATAGCTGGCTGGCTCGCAACAACAACACATCAAGAAGTCATGTCAATTCAGATGCCAAAGATAGTGACGGCAGACCACGTCGCAACAGACACAAGCGCCGCAACAACGGTGACAACACCGAAGACATGGCAGTCAATGCCGGATTCAGTGGCTCTAAATACGGTTAGCGGAAGAAGCCGTTCAAAAGAAGCAACCCGGGCCCGTCCAGTTTGGACCGCATACATGATCGCTCGTGTCAAATTCACGGCACCCGATAAGTCGATAATCACATCAATAGAGAATGTTGGGTGTTCAGCGAGTGCAAGCTGAATACCATAAACAAGGAAAAGGGGCTA